>JANAVB010016800.1:25957180-26272666 GCA_029216955.1 Iris pallida
CTCAGCATTTCGAAATGCATATGAAACAGATACTAGAATGTTTGTATCCCTTCTGCGTTTAGTTATTTCTCCATGTTTTATTTTAAGTATTGTGACTGATAGGACATGTACCTACGCTTTATGTCAACTAAGTTGAATTCCTAGCAGCTCTCTGACGTTCTAGGAATACAGTTGGAGCATTTTACCGACTGCGACTACTAGACAGCAGCACACTGTCGCCAATTGTTGAGAACGGATAGTGTAGGTTCACTGGCAGCCAGCAGCGCACTGGCGAGGCACAACCCATAGAAGTGAAATCCTTTCAAAGAATTGTAGGTTATGGATCATTGCAAAAACTATGTCCTAGTTGACCTATTTAGATCTTAAGATACCCTCATGTCAATGTAAGATAGAGTACCAATAGCCTATCATAATTGAATCATGGAACCAAGGGTTTGCCACAGCCAGATTATATGGGCGAGGCATAATTCTCGGTAAAATGATTGACGTGATTACAAGTTTAGGATACTAGAGGATAGGGACTGCCCTGTATGACCCTAAGATCCAAAGCCAATATTAGTGGAAGCTCTAAAAGTCAGTACCATGTCTTTCAATTTAGCATTATGTGATCCTTGTGATCTATTAACAAGTAATTGACCGACACTAATAAGTTACCTAGGATATAGAATTTAGAGTTCCATAAACGTTAGTCGACTAAGGCCTTATATGGTAGTAGGAAGACTGTATAAGTAAGAACACCAGGTAAGATTTTGATTCTCTCAAAACTCGAACTACTTATTCCTCCTTTCAAAATTTTTGCGTACTTGTATTCCGAGATCTTGACCAACGCTGATAATACAGCCTAGTTTCGCAAGCTTACTTTTATCGAGCTTGATTCAAGACATTTATTGGGGACGCTCAAACATATTGTCTAATCAGAATCATTGTATTATGGTCTGATCAACCATGATGCAATTGGTTCGCTCTTCATCTAATTTTCTTACGTAAATTGAGATATAGATGTCTCTAGGATCTCATCCGCGACTGCTTGACAACTCCTCTTGAATTATACGCTCGCCTTTGAACCACGTAATTGTATTCGATGACATCTCTCTGAACTCTTTATTGTTTTTGCCCTTCACTGATTGGAAAGACAAAAGCTCGTAATTGATAGATAGATACAGAGTATTCCCATGACTATGATAGTTGTATACGCAAGGGTAACTACCATCGGCCAACCCTGTGACTGGAACCTTGCCTTGAGTTATTCGTCCTCCCTTCGACCTTAACCTACTATTTTATCTTCCAGTCATTGGAGTCCGAGAATGATTAGGCTCTTTCCCTTGACCAAATGCCAACCTAGGAGACTACCTAATCTCCAGAGACCAAATGTTGTGAGCCTCTAATCATTTGTTTAAAGCTTGCTTCAACTAGAACCCTTGTGACAATAGTCCAGCAGGTTTGACCCCAATAGAAATTCGTGACTCAGTTGTTAGAAATTTTTTCATATGATGTGCCTTAGAGTTGGTATCCCGTCGACAACTCATGTATACTGAGGACGAGTAGGTCATTCTATTTTATCGACCATGTGTCATTGCACACGTACTCGTTTTTCATTTATTGAGGAACGACTCTTGACTTGACTTACATCTACCGTATCCCATTACGTTGTACCTTATTCTTTATTAACAAGAGTCGAGGTACAATATCCAGACTTTGGAATTTTTTTAACCTTATTATTCCTAAAAACCCTGTCCTAGCTTCTAAGGTGGGTAGACTGTATGCCTTCTAAAATTTTAGGATATATCAGGATTACCGATTGATCAGAATAAATTCCATTAGGATGATAATTAGTGCCCGGACTCCCACTTTCCATTTAGATTATTTTGTGTCCCCGACCGTGTCATTAATATTTGGAACACGAGACTAGTTGTTACCTTCCAAAAAACTTATATGTAAGATCTAGACGAGTCCACCTTCATCTAGATATATCATGTCCCACTCAAACCCGTCCCCTTGTACTCTATTTTTGTACTACGACTTTCAGGACAAAAAGACTAGCCATAACCCTTACCATAGTACCGATACACTTTCCGACTTCCGTTAGAGCCTCAACCCTAACTCAATTCCTTCAATCCAAGTTGTGGTTGAAATCTACTCTAGGCTGCCCTAACCAGTAGAGAAATAGTTTTATCATTGGGATCTTGTCCAATCCTTATAGATCGAAATCTAATGTTCATCCAACCAACGACTGATGTCCAAATAGAGAACCCATTAAAGCCCAGTAGAACCCATCCATGCACACCACCATATTTGGACTATAGAATTGAACTATTTTTGAAATCAGACCCTATACCTATTATGTAGTCTCCACCCCTTAGGATGTGATGCCATCCGTTAACCCATATTCCATCTACCTAGAAGTCGCAATACGATCTTGTATTGCATTCATAATCCTTGCTCATGTGTTAAATAACCACGGAAAAGATTACAACCTTGATTTCTCAAATTCGCTATATTGTGCAACCTTATTTAGAATTTCGGGAACAAAATTTTTGTATGCATGGATTGCAAGCCCTTCTAAGAGCGAAGGGTCTTCGACGTAGCAAGTGACTGGACTAGAGTAGCCCAATCTAGCGAATAAGACTATAGGCTCATATATACCCTTTCTATCGGTATTATTGTATATTCTTACCGCTCTTTAAAACTTCATAATTGCTCTTGATTGCTTCTTTATTTCATGCCCTTTCTATTGCAAGAGAGACGAAGGTCATATTACTAGAATTCACCAATATTTCTTAGCTACTCGTGTTAATGGATTGCTTGTTAAATTTTAGATTGCCTGATAGGTAGAAGAGAATTATAGATACCATGTGCAGTAGATATCTGTTGCTAGGAATGTTAGCAACCAGTTAGAAGATTTTTAAAATTTTAGTTTGAGGAGTAGTATGACCAAAGGTGGATAGCAGTCCCCAAGTATTCGGAACTATAAAATAACTAGAGCAGGCCATAAATATTTTGAGGAATTAAAATTTAGGGAGATGAGGTTAAGGCAGACTCCTTTTAGAAGTTTACGGAATAACTAGAATTAGAATTTCGAGGACGAAATTATTTTAAGGTGGTAGATTTGTAGCTCCCCTTCCCAGAATTTTAAAATATTTTATTTTATTTATTTTATTTAAATGGTGATTTAGATTTATAAATAATTAAATAGTTAATTATTACGGTAGATGATTTTAGCCATAGTTGAGATTTAGAGTACAAGGTGACTAGGAATCATGGCACGGATAGCTCAGTGGCATGCTTTGACTAGTGTTTAATCATGGTAGGGGAAGCCGAGCCATAGTGATGTCCTAACTAAGGAAAACCAGGCCAGTTATAGCATGACCATTATAATAAGTTTGATTAATATTATATATTTATTGACTTGTAGGAGACCAGTTTGTATCGATTTAGCCCGAGCTGAGCCCGAACCGAATCCAAGCTATGTGGGCATATCGTGAGACCAAGGACGACCGTGTAGGCATATTTTATGTGTGCAAATATTTTTAAATTATTTTACAATTTGATATTGTATTCCTAATTATAAATATTGTACAATATTGGTATTAATATTATAGGTATTTGACAGCATTGTATGATTTTATGGAGCCAAATGAGGAGTGCGTAGGTTACGTTCACAACACTACCAATGATTTATCTTTACTATTATTAAGTTTTTTATATTTTATCATTATTAAAGTGATTTTGTGAGTAAATAATCATTATTATATATTATTATTATTATATTATTATTATTATTATTTTTATTATTATTATTATTATTATTATCATGAATTGATTATGGTAAATTTATTATATATAAATATATATAGGCTTATATGGCATGTATATACAGATATACGTATATATATATATATATATATATATATATATATATATATAATAGATATATATTATATATATATATATATATATATATATATTATATAATATATATATATAAAATGATTATATAGGCTTATAAATAAATGTTATAATTTATTGAGGTATATACGTTATACGTGTTATATATTTATATATATATAGGTATATAAAAAAAAAAAAAAAAAAAATATATATATATATAAAAATATATTAATGTGATGAGTGATATTATATAATATATATATATAATATTATTATAATATATATATATATATATAGATATATAATTTTATATATATATTAAATATTGTATATGTGTGCAGGTAACATATATGTATATAAATATTATGGTATACGTGCATATATATAAATATAAATATGTATGTATTTGTGCATGTATATATTAGAGATATATATGTGTATATGATATAAATAGTTTATATATATACGTATTTGTGTATAAATAAATATATATTAAATAGATTAATATATAATACGTATTTGTATATAAATAGATTATATATATACATATTGTGTATACGTATTTGTATATAAAAAAAATATATATATACATGTATATATATAGTTGTAATAGAAAAGGGATTAAGAAAAAGAAAAAAGAGAAAAAAACAAAGGAAGCAGCAACCCAAAGGAGCCGACCCCAGGCTTTCTCTAAACAAAGAAGTCTTCCTCTCAGCCCACAGGCCTAAGCCCCCATCCCGAGCAGATCAAACCCTTGAACCGAGAGCAGTTAACTCTCTGTACATAATCGCTCGGCCAGCACCGAACTCCTATATACATAAACGCACACACGCGCAAAGAAGAGGAGCGAAACCCTAATAAAACTAGACGACCCCGCCAACACCTGGGCAGTGCCACCCTCGCGTTCACAGCACCGCCGCGCGTAGCCAGCGCCGCCGGCCAGGACCGCGCGTGCGCGTCGGAAAAGCCGGTGTTGACAGCAGCAGTGATGGGTTGGAAGGCCGACTTCGTACGGAGAATTCTTCCCGACCGCTCGACAGTTTGTCAAGCTGCTTGTTCAGGTATGCTACCGACCTAACCCACTCGACACCTGTCTAATAGTTCAGGCGGAACATAATGATATTCGACAAAGAAATCGAACCAAAGTCGGCGTAAAACTAGCCCAAAACAGAATACTATTTCAGTCCAACCATCCACGTTCGGAGATCGATTTTGGTCGATCCCGTGCAGTATTTGAAAAACTATTTGAACACATTTTTAGACAACCTGTAGGACTTCACGACCCTTTTTGTGGATTCGGAAACCGTCGACTACGCGTCAAGAAATTGAATCCCAAAGTTTTCCAAAAATCTGTTTTCAAAACTAGAAAATTGCTCCACACGACGTACGTCCCGCCATTCCGGACGACGTGGTCGCGAACCGAAAGCATCGAAAGCTGCGTAACAGGATCCGTAGACATGTAGTTTGACGACTTTAGAGACCGTTGACTCTGGCACGCTTTTCGGTGCAAAGCGGGTCCAACGGCGGACACCATTTTGGCCCAAAATTATCGTTTTGCCCCTGTGTCCAGAATTGGACTTAAGGACAGACGATCCTAGCTAATTGGACTATTCTGAGATCATTGGTATTGTCTATTTCAGCTTCAGGGGACTGTTGTACGGGTTTTGACTATTGGGGCATATTGAGTGATTTGGATCATCGGTTTCACCAGCACAGGACCATAGGCGAGTACAGTTTATTGTCTGCATTTCGATATTGATCTTTACTATATTTCATTGATTAGTCATTGGTTATGTGATTTTTATACTTTATTATAAATTGTTGAGTCGGGATTGAGAAGTACCAAGGATGTGTGATCCGACCGTAGACCGTGTTTATTTTCATGCAGTAGACCTCGTAGACCGTGTTTATTTTCATACAGTAGACCTCGTAGACATTGTTTATTTTCTTGCAGTAGACCTCGTAGATATTGTTTATTTTCTTGCAGTAGACCTCGTAGACATTGTTTATTTTCTGCAAGTAGACCTCGTAGACATTGTTTATTTTTTACAAGTAGACCTCGTAGACATTATTTAATTTCTGCAAGTAGACCTCGTAGATCGTGCGGTATAGCACCCCAGACCGATCACATGTCAAAGGTACTTCTAAAAGTTGTAGAAAGTATTTTGTGTCTATTTATTAAAATTGGTCTTCCGTATTTACTGTTTATTTTTAAAACTCATGATTGATGTCTAACCTTTGTTTATAGTCATTTTCTTTATTTGAAATTGCATTCAGTGAATTGTGCTCGTTCTATTCCTGACTGAAAACTAACATTTTCAGGTTAGCCGTGGATTCACTTAGCTTGGGGAGTGACGGGAATACTTGCAGACAAAGTCATAGAGACAAGCTAGTTGGTTGAGTTGTAGTCATTCATTTATTTGTACAAGTTTATATTTTTACAAATGTAAAACTTGTGATCATTGTAAGTTAAATTAATTATGTGAATGAGCATTATTTGTGATTTTGATCTTCATGTTCGTGACAGCGTTCTACCGCCGACACTGCGGCGTAGGATGGCTTGGACATGTCTCGTATCCGTTTTAAAAAAAACGGGTACGGGTCGTGACACTAATATCAGCAGCAGCATGAACATGTACTAAATCACGGCCATCATAGAGCATGAGATGGACCAGCAGAGTCTGAAGGGTCGCTGGTAGAGCGACGAGGGTCGACGAAGGCCGCGTCTGGGTCCAGATTCCACCTGACCCATGTGTCGTCAATACGGTAACCTTTGCGATAAGGGTCCGATACGATAGGGAATGACATAGTAGGACGGGTGGCCAGGGTGTACTGGAGGTCATGCAGCGAGTTGCTGATAGCACTCATCTGAAGGGTGGTGCGATAATCCAACTGAGTCCAGTGGTCGTCTTCCAAACGGAAGCGATCGCGAAGCATCGCCTGGATGGAGTCCAGAGTAGTAGGCGACTCGGGCTCGGGGGCATTAGAAGCAGCAGGAGCATCAGAGTCAGAAGACTCAGACTCAGCAGGAGGGGCAATAGCAGCAAGAGTCCTCCGTGCCTTGGATAGATAGGCGGGAGCAAGAAGAAACGGACACTCATCAAGAGGGATATAAAAAGCACGAAAGATTATCGGCAGATACATGGCATAGACCAATGATCATGGTTTGGTTCTCGCACTAATCATCCAGTCCATCATAGTACGAGGGAAGTTGAATGGAACATGGAAGTACAAGTGATAGAGTGCAGATATCTCAAGATAGGAAACTTCATCGGTTGATCCCACTTTGGGCAAGATCGAAGAGAATATAATCCGATGGATTTCATAGAAGAAGGGGTTGAGGAATTTTGCTCTAAGCTTGCGAGGACGGGTGTTAGGGGTACACAAGTCATTCTTGAAGCTTTCAAGAGAAGATCCATCAAAAAATTAAAACCATCGGGCATCGACGAGTTTCTCCCAAGTTGGGTTTCGGGATTTCTAGATAGTCGGCAAGCTCGAAGTCATCAAACGATATATCAATACCGACGACACGGGAATAAATTTGCGTATTGTCATGAGTTAAATTGTAGTAGAACATTTGTATGGCATTTAAATAGACAAGGGATTAAGTTGAAACAAGTTCATCTAGATTTAATTCATAAAATAGTGAATCATAATCCAAAAATATTGTAAAGTTGATCGGATGTCCCAGAAACATGCTATGTGAGCGAAAGTCAGAAAACTACTCATTGGAAGAATCTAATGAGACAAAAAGTTGCTCATTGTAGGTGTTAGGATTTTATGGAGGTGGTGGATTGAATAATGGATGGATAGAAGGAGGAAGAGGAGGATGATGGTTAGAAGATGATGCTCCTTCACTTCTTCTCCTCTTTCCTCTACCAAAAAGTTTTGGTGCCATTGATAATGAAAAGAGAGAATTTCAAAGAGAGAAGAAAAAGGAGTTATACCTCACACAAATGGTTGGAGATGGAAGAGATCCTTCAAAACTCCTTAGATCTTGAGTTTGAAAGGAAAAAAAGCCCAAAAATATAGGTTTTCTAGGGTTAGGGTTTGAGAGAAATGAGTTTGGAGGGAGGTGGAAGAAGATGAAAATGAAGAGAGAGAGAGGGGTTTTTTGGGTTTAAGAAGGTTGGGGCCAGCAGGTCGGGTGAAATCCTGGCCGTCGGATCAAAAAATGGAATGGCTGAGAGCAACTGGAGGTTCTGTGAGCAGGCACACAGAGTTCGGCCCGAACTCTGTGTGGGGCAGAGTTCGGCCCAAACTTTTCCTGTCTGTTCCAGAACACAGAAAAGTCAATGGTTGAATAGGAAAAAGTCTACAATTTGAAAATTTGAGTGATATGTCATAAAAACAATGTAGCCATATAATAAATAACTGTTAAGACAGCGATCATTACAGTGTAACTGCCTTGGGGTAGCTGTAGGGGCTGGATCCCAGCTAGTGATAGTCCAAATACTAGTGCACCGTGTCGCTTAGGCTTTTACGCCTTATTGTCAGAAGGGCCCTTTCGGCTTGTACCTAAAGCTGAGTCATTATAAATGATGCATGTCATAACCGTTATTTATGCAGGTATATATTATTGTATGACGGTTTCATCCAAGGTTCCTAACTCTCGATAAAGAAAATTGAAGCGCTCTTCGGCTAGTGGTTTAGTAAAGAAGTCTGCTAGCTGATGTTCGGTGTCAATAAACTCTAAGTTAATAGTGTCGTACTGTTGATGATCACGCAAGATATGATGTCTAATCTCTATATGCTTTGTGCGTGAGTGACATACTAGGTTTTTGGTCAAATTTATAGCACTAGTGTTATCACAGAAAATAGTATATGCATGAAAGATAAGTTATAGTCTTCAAGAGTTTGCTTCATCCACAGAATCTGTGCACAACAACGACCAGCCGCAATGTACTCAGCTTCTGTTGTGGATAGTGCGACAGATTTCTGCTTCTTGCTAAACCATGAGACTAAAGCCTTTTCTAACAAATGATACGTGCCACTGGTACTCTTACGGTCAACTTTACATCCCGCAAAATCAGCATAGGAATATCTGATTAAGTCAAAGGAAGTGGTTTTGGTATACCACAAGCCTACCGTAATCGTTCCTTTAAGATATCTAAATATACGCTTAATAGAGATCATATGTGATTCTTTAGGATTTGCTTGATATCTAGCACATAAGCAAATGCTAAACAAAATATCGGGATGAGTAGCAGTTAAATACAATAGACTACCAAACATACCTTGATACTTACGTTGATCGATCGGTTTGCCGCTTTCATTAGGTTCCAGCTTTGTTGTAGTAGCCATAGGAGTGCTGATAGGTTTGATATTTTCAAGCTCGAACTTTTTCAGCATGTCCTTTATATACTTCGACTGGCTGATGAAGACGCCTTGCGAGTATTGTTTGATTTGCAGTCTAAGAAAGTAGTTGAGCTCCCCCATCATGCTCATCTCAAACTCGTTCTGCATATACTTGGCAAAATCTTTGCATAGACCCTCATTAGTAGACCCAAATATGATATCATCTACATATATTTGTACTAACAAAACAGTATCATCAAGGGATTTTATGAAAAGTGTAGTGTCAATTTTTCCTTTTGAAAAACCTTTATCAAGTATGAAAGTACTAAGACATTCATACCAAGCTCGAAGAGCTTTTTGAGGCCATAAAGAGCTTTCTTAAGTTTAAAAACGTGGTCGAAAAATTTGTGATTTTTAAAACCAGGGGGTTGCTTAAAAAAAACCTCTTCTTTAATAAAACTACTTAGAAAATCACTTTTTACATCCATTTTAAAAAGTTTGAAGTTTTGGAAATTTGCAAAGGCGTAAAGCATCCGAATAGATTCAAGTCGTGCAACAGGAGCATACGTATCATCATAATCGATAGCCTCCTCTTGGTTGTATCCTTGAGCTACGAGACGAGCCTTGTTGCGAGTGATCGAACCGTCCTCATTAACTTTGTTGCGAAAAAACCCATTTAGTACTAATGATTGAATGATCAGCAGGTCTAGGAACAAGTTTCCAAACCTAATTTTGTTCAAATTGATTGAGTTCTTCTTGCATTGCAGATATCCAAAATTTATCGTTAAAAGCTTCTAAAACATTTTTAGGTTCAATTTGAGAAATAAAAGCAGTGCTAGAGATAGAGTCTCTCAAAGAAGATCGAGTAGTTACCTCTTTTGATACCTCACCTATTACATAAATTTCTGGATGCGAATGTTTGAATTGGAACTTCTTTGGTAGGCCCTTCAGAGAGTTGGTTTTGGATGGTGTATCTACAGGAGTGAAGGATGTCGGTTCATCATCATCGAGAATGATCGCTATACTATTATCCTCATCAAAAGTTGCGTTAGTAGACTCTTCAACAATCATGGAGCGTTTGTTGAACACTCTATATCCCTTACTCTTGGCAGCATAACCAAGAAGAATACCTTCGTCAACTTTGGCATCAAATTTGCCCAAGTTGTCTTTGGTATTCAGGATAAAACAGCGACAACCAAACACTCGAAAGTAAGAAACATTTGGAGTTCTACCAAACCAAAGCTCATAGGGTATTTTCTTTGAAATCGGTCGAATCAAAACCTTATTCAAAATATGGCACGCTGTGCTGACAGCTTCTGTCCAAAAATATTTTGGAAGAGAAAATTGGTTCAACATGACTCTAGTCATATCACCAAGAGTCCTATTCTTTCGCTCTACAGTACCATTTTGTTGAGGAGTTCTAGGACAAGAAAACTCATGATTAAAGCCATTTAAATCACAAAACTTTTTAAAATTAGAATTTTTGAATTCGCCACCATGATCACTTCGGATACGAGTAATCATGTAGCATTTTTTATTTTGGACTTTTTTAGCAAAAAATTTAAAAACTGAAATGGTATCATTTTTATTTGCAAGAAAGAAAACCCAAGTAAATCTTGAAAAGTCATCAACGATAACAAAAACATAGAGTTTACCGCCAAGACTGGCTACTCTACTAGGACCAAATAGATCCATATGAAGTAATTGCAATGGTCGGGTAGTACTTACAGTGTTTATGGATTTAAAGGAAGATTTGGTAGCCTTATTCTTTTCACATTCGGCACATACCGTGTCTTTCTTGAATGTGATGCCTGGCAGGCCTCTTACTAGCTTCTTGGTTGATAATCTGGATATGGTATCCATGTTGGCATGACCAAGATGCTGGTGCTATAATAGCCTTTCATCTTTGTGGGCGTAGAGGCATTTTCCTGCATTGTGGGTATCTCTAGATAGATAGAAAATATATATGTTATCTTTTCTTATCCCTTCAAAAGAGATGTCTCCAGTTGATCTATCATAGATACAACATTTAGTTTTCCCAAAGTTAATATCATATCCATGATCAACAAGATGACTAATGCTGAGCAAGTTATGTTTTAACTCTGTTACTAAATAGATATCCTTAATAACGGAAGAAAGAGGATAACCAATTGTACCATTACCTATGATATAGCCTTTCAGATTGTTGTCGAAGGATACATATCCTTCCCTTTTTATCGATAGTGTTGTGAATAGATTAGCATCTCCAGTCATATGTTGCGAGCACCTACTATCGAGAATCTATTTGCTTCTAGTTTGAGAAGCAAGGTCCACCTACACCATGAGTAGATGTGACCTTTGGTACCCATATTCTTTTGGGTCGTAAAAAGTTAGTCTTCGGTACCCATGCATATAGATTGATATCAACTAGTTTTCTTAATCTACACTGCGGTGATATGTGTCCGTGTAAACCACAGTAAGTGCAGGTAGCATGCATATTGGTATTGGGTACAGGAAGATAGTTGTGTCTATATGTGGGTACATGATGATGATGATAGCTATGTGTAGCAGTAGGATGACTGTAGTGAGTGTGTGTAGCAGCATGATGATAATGGTGATTGTGTGCAGCAGGATGATGACAGAATTTATGTGTGTGTGTTTTTCGTGCTGCATGTGAGCAAGTGTACATAAAGGCATAATTTTGAGTAGTATATGGATGAGTGTTCTTGTGGTGACGTGCTCTCTTGTGTTGAGCTGTCTCGTGTTTGTAAGTTTTATGACTGTGAGACTGAGTTTGAGGTTGAATCACCTGCTTGCCCAGTCTAATCTCTAATTTCTTAGAGGCAACATGCAACTCATCATATTTAGTAGTAAGGCCATGTATTCTAGTAGTAGCAATCTTGTACTTGTTTCTCTCTTCAGCAAGTTCTTTATTTAAAGCAGTGATATCATGTGTTTGCTTCTCAATAAGAGATTCGGCATCGTGTAAGCTTAATTTAAGCTTAGATACCTCCTCAGTGCTTTCTGTGGGTGTAGTATTTCTAACATTCTCAAGTAAGCAAGAAAGTCTATGGATCTCGACTTCATAGGTCATGATCTTTTCCTTAGCATGCTTATACTTATTAATAACCTTTTTGTGGTCATCAAGAAGATCACTAAAGGCGTCACTCAGTTCATCAAAGGAGAAATCTTCAAAAGAGTCGTTTACCTTGTCCGAAGTTGCCATTAGGAAGATGTTTGCAGTGTCCTACGGAGAGTCCTCTTCTTCGTCTGAATCGCTGGCCTCGCTTTCGTGCCAGATTCTAGTGTTGGCATACTTCTTTGAGGTTGGCCTCTTGTACGATTTTTCGTATCTTCTTCCTTTCTTTGCTATAGGACAATCTTTTCTTACGTGTTCCGTCTTCTTGCATCCGAAGTAGGTGGGTTCTTCCTCATCGTCTTTTGGTTCCTCCTTCCTTCGGTTGAAGCGTAAAAACTTCTTGAAATTTTGAACCATGAGTACTTGATCGTCACCTTCGGAATCATCATTATCTGTTTCCTCTGTGATGGTTCTTCGGCGATGAGCTCTTAAGGCAACTTCTTTTTCTTTTGGGGCCGTTTCTTCAAAATTTTTGTGGTTGAGCTCATGCGTCATTAGCTTGCCCATCAGAGTTTTTAGTAACATAGCTGTAAGATTATTGTCTTCGATAATCGCTGTGACCTTGGGGTTCCAGATCTTCGACAATCCTCTTAGCACTTTGCGTATCTTCTCATGGTTGAAATATGTTTTGCCAAGGGAAGATAGAGGGATGACGATGTTGAGAAATCTAGTGAACATTTGAGTAATTGTTTCGTTTGCTTCATTTTGAATGCCTCGTATTCTTGTGTCAGACGACTGATTTTTGATTCTTTAACATGTGTGGTTCCTTCATGAGTTACCTCCAGAAGCTTCTATACTTCATGTGAGGTGGAGCATGTAGAGACCCTGTTGAATTCAGTCTTGTCTATTGCACAAAAGAGAGCATTAATAGCTCTAGCATCTAGACTTGCCTGTTTCATTTCCTGGTCAAAATTTTTGTCGTAGGGTTTTTCAACAAGAGTCCCCTCGATTGCTATTCTGGCAGGCTTTTTGTAACCATCCGTGACGATGGTCCACAGATCAAAGTGTAGAGACTTAAGATAAAAACTCATCCTAGTTTTCCAATAGTTGTAGTTGGTTCCGTCAAATATGAGTGGCCTATTTATGGACTGTCCCTCACCATAGTTGGAAAATATAGGTTGTGTGGTTGCCATGGATCAGCTCTTAGGATGTTAGTCCGATATAAGAGAACAAAGCTCTGATACCAATTGAAGTACGTATATGCAACTCTAGAGGGGGATGAATAGAATATGTGTCGATAATAGCCAATTAAAAAAAATCTAGTAAAGTTCACCCAACAGATCAAATAATAATCAGAGTACAAGTGCGGAATATAAATAGAGATTAGAGAAGCATACGCAGACACAACAATTTTTAACCTGGTTTCCCTCGTGGAGGACTAGTCCAGGCCTGAGAACTCTAGCTCAGGATTAAAATCCACTATTTCTTAAATAGCGTACAACCACGTGCCATTACTCAGAAGAGTACGCCAACTTCTTACAGATTCGCAGATGGATTATCCAAGTGACTTCTTTTGAAACTCTTGTACACAAACTTCTAGTTGACTCGCACTAAGCACCTTGGGGACTTGGGAAGTTTTATGGCTAGTTAGATGAGAAGAATAAGCTCTTGAATGTATAGACTATAGGAGAAGAGAAGATGAGAAGATTAGATGATTGAAAATGAGAGAAAGCAAGGCCTATATATACTAGTCCAGAGAGGCAGAGTTCGGCCAGAATTCTGTCGCAAATATTCAAATTTTTGGCCGTTGGACAACTAGCAACCAGCAACCCTAAAAATTAGGTCCTGAAATTAAAGGGGTAGAGTTCAGCCCGAACTCTATGTGGGGCAGAATTCGGCCCGAACTCTGTCTCCTTAGGGACATAATATTCAATAGGTTGTTTTAGGTTTGGCAGGTTTTTGGAATTTTGTGGAGCTTTGGATGTAAAGTCTAGGGTTGCGATACTCAGTGCTACTCAACTTACAATAGACTAGACTCAATAAAAAGTAAAATACAGACTCAGAGAATAAGTAAACAGTAGCATGTCATAGCAATCATCGATGATGTTCATCTTGAGCTGATGTGTGGTGATTGTCTATTTTTTGGAGCTTTGATGTAGCTTGATGTGTCAAGTTGGATCATAACAGATATTGGTTTGTTAATTATCAAGATTAGGTTGACTGCGATCCAGTTTGGATCAACATCGGTCACTTTGTAAAAATTTCAATTTCTTTGTGCACATGCGTCACATCATGATAAAACTTGTGCTACTGGACTCGTATCATTTTTCTGGTCCTGTGAGCCAAGTTTGGTTTGATTGTGAGACAGTTGACTGGATCGCCGTTTTCGTGGACCCACAATTCGATTCAACGGACGATTTTGTGCATGGCTCATCGAAATCCAAATTGGACGTATAGTTGAGTTTGTGTCAAAAATTTGAACTCGTAGACTATAGGTTCTGGCACACTTTTTGGTACAAAGCGGGTCCAACAATAGACACTATTTTGACCCAAAATTATCGTTTTGTCCCTATATCCAAAATTGGACTTATGGGTAGTCAAACTTAAAACGTTAGTGATGTCTGTTTCAGCATCCGAAGACATTTTTAGGAGTTTGTCTTTTTTGGCTCGTTGGTTTGATTGGATATCGTTGGTTGTACATTCTACCACCAGGAAAGTATACCTTGTCCTATATACATTTTATTTTACATGCATATTTTTTTTACTTCTGTTTGTACATGTCTCTTTTCTGTTATGTACTTGGTGCTTGTCATATTTTATTTTCATGTTTTATCATATAACCTGTCTGTCATTTTCATTTTTATATACTTTCATAGTTGTTCATGTCAGTGCCTTGTTATGTATCATTACCTGTTTTTCTCTCTCGATCGTTGGTATGCACTGTGCTTCGATAGAGACTCTATATAAGACTTGCTTCCTAGATCCTTGTCGATGTTATTAGTTGTCACCCCCAGTTTTCAGAAACAGGGGTATTTTTGTTATTTTTCATTTTAAAATTATTTTGGAACTATTTATTTATTTATTGTAATATTTTGGGGTTATTTGAGTCGGGTTCGAATTTCAACTCATTCCGACTTGTATCGGGGACCCGGGGTAGTTTTGACTCTAGCGGGCCCACACACTAGTTAGCAATGGCCCACATGTTAGTTATTTTAGTTAGTGACTAGACTAATTATTTTGGTTAGTATTAATATGGATTAGTGTTTTAGGATTGACCAAACTACCCCCGACTTAATCCCCTACCAATGTATTAGTAAATAGACTAGAAAAGGAGCTTTTGGACTTTTCCTAATAGGACAAAACCACCCATATTGGCTGGCCACTTTTGGTATGGATAGGGATTAGCCACTTCATTATTTCCTTTTCCATTTTCTCTCTTGTTCTTCCCCAATTTTTTTCTAGAGAGCAAACCCTAAAAATTTCTCCACCAAATACTCCCATTTTTTCACCAAATCTTCTTCCTTCCTTCTCCATTCTATCCAAGGAAGGAGCTCCTCAAGTTTGAGAGGATTCGGAGCTTGTTCGTGTCTGTTTGGGATTCCTACGTGTCGGTGGCGTTTCGGGATCGAATCGAATCACCGGAAGGTATAAATCCTTTCCCTCTCTCATTTCTCTCATGCATTAGATTCATTTTGACCTATAGGAATGACCCCCATGGTTTGGTGCCCATTGGTGTCCATTTCGTGTTCATTTGGACATTTGTAGAGGTGTCCTAGGAGTAGGATCGTGTCCTAATAGAGAAAACTCTATTTGGACACTTGTAGAATTATTGGTATATTGATTTATTGTTGTTCTAAATATTAATTCCAGATTTCTATGTGTTTAGAATTGAGTTTGCCTATGTATTATAATGTATCATATTCCTATAATCTATATGTATATATATATGGTTATATATATATATCATTCTCTATGTATATATATATATATATATATATTGGGTTATATATTTGTGCATGTATTGTGGTGGGAATATGATGTGATCTTGGTGTTGGATGGGGGGCTAGAGTGGTCGGCCAAGTATTGGAGAGGTGGAGAATGTGTGTGTGGTTGTTAGTGTAGGTGTTGTGTTTGATGATATGTTTGAGAGGGTTATGTGAAGAGGAGTTATAGGGAGATGGATGAGAGTGTTTGTGATGTATTAGAGGAGGAAAAACCCAACCAAATAGCAGCTTGTGGCTGTCCCTTTGGCTCCAAATCAGTCCAGCCATTTCCCTTCATATGGCTGTCAAATGACAGTCTACATTGCACAAATTCAGTCCCTACAAACCCCCATTGATGGCTGTCCTGTTAACCCAATTTCAGTCCACAAACATACCACATATCAGTCCATAAACCACCCATCAAGGCCCTAACACTTAGCCTATTTTTTCAGTCCCCTAAACTCCCCATTCTTGCTGTCCTGCACAGCCTAGTAGCAGTCCCCCTTATTTCCATGTACACCCCCTTGTTTACCCCATGAAACCATCATCAAAAATAGCCATCAAGCCACCAAGTGGCTGTCCTATCTTCACTCTAAACATGTCCAGAAATTACCCATTGTAGCAGTCCCCATTAGCTACTTATATCACCCTTTGGACTGTCCAAGGATACCAACTTCAGTCCCCCACTGTCCAGAGTTTCTTCACCCTAAATGACAGTCCCTATGACCCATCTAACTGTTCAATATCAGTCCATACTACACCCCAACAGTTCCCCCATGAACCATCAAAATCTGTCCTCCATAACAGTCCTACAAACAACCACAAATCTGTCCAAGTTTTGCCCTATTGTAGCTGTCCCAACAGTCCATGTATTCCCCTTATTTGGCTATCCCTTTGCTCCTAAACAACCAGTCCAAAATCCATACTAAACAGCCCCTAAAACCCCATTTCCTGCTGTCTAAAACAGCCTAGGAACTTCCCTTTGTGGCTGTCCTTTTTGACTCAATTCAGTCCAGAAATTTCCTACTTGGACTGTCCATTTCAGTCCCTACTTGGCTGTCCCATTTAATACATTAAATCAGTCCAAATATAGCCTGTATTGTAGTCCACTTTTGTCCCAAATTTCAGTCCAAACATGCCCATAACAACCACCCTAAACCTGTCCACATTTTGCCTATGTGTGTGTGTGTAGTTGTGAGTTTATGTGTATGTGTGTGAGAGCTATATGAGTGTAGTTAAGTAAACCATAGTTTAGCCTATGTGCAACTAGTAGGAAAACCTATAGAGAAGCCTATGAGTATGATATTTGTGAGTGTATTATGTGAGAGTGTTGTGTGTGAGTGAGTGTGATATGTGTGGGTGCTAGAGGATGTGAGATTCATGATATGGATTAGGTAATAGGGTAAACCAATACCCATGTATCCTAACATAGCCTAGATACCTAGGATACCTATTTTCCTTGGTAGGTAAACCTTAGATAGGTTGATATCTAGCTACCCTAAGGAGCCTAGGCTAGTGCCTTGCGTATTTGCGGTGTTTCCTTGGGATTGGACAAGGTATTGGGATTTACCTTGGTAGTGTAATGTTAGTTTTGCCTAGGAATAGGGTATTTGAGTTAGGAGGCTAAGATAGGGTTAGAACTAGATTCCCTTGGTTGGTAATGATCAAATATGGTGCTCATAGACTAGTTTTGACGTCGGTTGACCTTTTTGACCAAAAGTCAACAAAAGTCAACCGAGAGTCAAACTTAGCCTTTAAGCGATCAGATTTGACCGAAACCAAACCAGAGTTGACCAGTTGACTGAAAGTCAACAGTTGGTCAATATTAGACTAGTTTGACCTAGGGTTGACCTAGAGTTGACCAAAGTTGACCAGAGTTGACTTTTTGACCAAAAGTCAACTGTAAGTCAACATTTGGCCCCGTTTGACCTAGTTTGACTTGGATTGACTCCCAGTGACCTAGTATGACCTAGTATGAACTAGTATGGCCTAGTATGACTCAGTCTGACCTAGATTGACCTAGTTTTGACTTAGACTTGCATTCATGACTTGAATTAGCTTCCTTTTTCAGTATTTAATCTTGTTTGACTCATAGTATCTTATTTTAGGTCTGTGATCACTCTAAGCGTCTGTTCACCCTATCAGCTCAGGACCACAGGCGAGTACATTCACTGATAGTTTTCATTGTCTTGATATCTGCTATATCCGATTCAGTTGTAGTGTTATACTCGATTTCCAGTCACGACAGTTCACAGACAAGTATATGTTGGATCATGACATGGGATGTTATTCCTAGAGTTACATGGTATATTGGTACATATTCTGTCTTATTTCAGTGTATTGGTATAGACACCGATTTCAAAAGGGGACTTGCTACCCTCTTATGGAATCTCGTGTCATAACGTGTCATGTCCAGATCTATTGTACTATTCGGGGATGGGGGAGTTATTAGTGGTTGTGTGATCAAATTTTCACATGGTTCTATGGTACATATGGTTCATAGCTATACCCTCGCCTTACGACGGGTAAAGCCTTACCCTATACGGTTCATAGCTTTCCATGGTGACTGGCCTTATCGTTCTATTGTATACAGGGTTCATAGCCGGTCGGATGGAAAGCCTGAGCATATTTTTTCCAAGCCGATCACATAACACACTAATAATTCAAGGCACCTTTTATATTTATTATCTTGGTGACTAAGTTCTATTCGGGAGAAGGGTTACAACCCCGGTCCTTGTTTGGTTTAGGGGTTGTAAATCGGCTTCCGAATAGTTCCCAAGTCGTCCTATGTACATTCATATCGTCGTCCTTTTCAGTACTCACATCATGAGATGTATTTCCAGTTGATTTGTCTTGTATTTCATTACACTGTCTCTTATAGAATTTGTCAATTCATATGGAACTCCTATTGGTGTTTGTACTTGCTCATTTTTCTGACAGGATACCGTTGACAAATTTTACAGATGATTCATAGGCTGATTGCCCGACCTACTATGTGGTTAAGTCTGATGGATTAGAGTTAGACCGTGGCTTATTGGTAGAGCCACTAGACTTTGCTCACCCTGAGTAGCATAGTTAGTTAGGTTTGTCTGGCCTGCGAGCCAACTAGTACATTTTCAGTTTGTAGTATCTATTATATATATTTTCTGAGACCATGGATATTTGTGTATAGCTCTGACTTGTGGACCTTGGACTCATTTTCTGTTTTGTCTATCGTATTTTCCTTTCCGTGCTATCTACCTTAGTTTGATATATATGATTTAGACTGTATTGCTATGTCACCTCCATTCGGAGAGTATCTACTGTACAGGTACATTTATCTATTTTAGTCGTAGTATTTACAGACCCTATATACAGTGTTCTACCGTCGATACTGCGGCATAGGCTGGACGTAACCACGTGCTTGTGCCCCTCTTCAGGGTACGGGTCGTGACACTAGTACCTAGCTATTGACCACTCTCTATCGTTAGCAAGCACCGTGCTGTGATAGGGACTATATATAGATAGTTTGCACGCCCCGTGTTGCTTTTTATAGGACCGTTAGCTCGCGCTATGCTTCGGTTTTACTCGACTTTACCATGTAGCCACGTCTAGTAGCACTACTCCTATGCATGTGTCCTCACTTGTGTTTTCTCTGTTGTTATTTCATTCCTTCTTCTATGCATGTTATTTATTGTTATTTAGTGCCTTAGTGGCATGTTTTATGTATCTTGCTAGTCCTGAGGATCTGGTGATCTCTCCAGGTATAAGATGAAGTTATCAAGGTATGATACATTGATGGCGGATGGTTGCTTCACCAAGACTTCAGGTATATTTAGTTGTTGCTATTATCTTCCTCTTCCTTATTTTTAATTCGTCCTATATTTAACTCATGTTGTAATTTTAGCCTAGTCTTTTACAAGCTTCATCTTTCTTCTAGCTTGTTCATGATATATGTATTATTGAGGATCCACTCTAATATATTTATCTATTATAGAATCAGTGTATTACGGTCTGATCAACCTAAGTGTACTTGATTCGTTACTGTTATCAATATTTAGTGGGTTGAGATACAGTTAGCCTGACCTTTTTAGACGGTTATATTTGACCTTATAAACAGTTTATACATATTCGAGCAGGTTTGGAGTCCACTTGATACATAGCTGGCATGTATATGATCCCCTAGGTCTGTGTATTTTGGGACTGAGGTGTTACAGAACCTATCTATAAGCCTAATGACCCGTAATCTCCTTTGAAGATTAATAATCTAATAAAGTAATCTCATACATCTTCTTGTAGTCTTCTCCGCCTATAGACTTGCACAAGTCATATCCGTAACTCGGACAAATCATATCTCAATGCCAAGTCATCCTAGCTAGACACAATCTAACTATCCAATAAGTTAACGTACCAATGTCCAGTCAATGCGTAACTCATGCATATGAAATCTCACTCAAGGTGTCGTATAGTAATACGTGTCAAGGCCATAGAAGTTATATCAATAATTTCACCAGTAAAGGTAAGTCCACTAACTCTAAGTCAACACATGCACCGACAAGTCATCGATGACAATATCAATGTCATCCAAGTCAAACTTGGATACACAACACTATAACTGTAATTAACAAAAAGAACAGAAATAGATAGCACAATTTAAACAGTTAAACCAGCATAAAATGAATAGAAGATGTTATTGATCCAATAAAATTAATAAAAGAACTGATAAAAGAACAAATTACCAAACAATATTTTGTTGTTATTGATCCATTATATAATATGGAGATCCAAAATATTCTCCATGTTGTTATATGGTTATGAAAAACAAAATTACAACATGTACTAGCCATCTAGCATAACCAATATATATTTAATCATGTCTAGTACATACATTATCATACTACTAGATAAAAATAATATTTTTATATCACAAAATATATCATAATATTTTTGAAAATATATAAATAATTTATGGATATATTTTAAATATATTTATTTTAAGAAAAACTAGCATCAAAATATCATACATAACTAGTACACAATTATGCCATATGTTGAACCAATTGGACTCGAATGACACAGAAAAAATATGGCAATTTAATATTCTAGTAAAACCTGAATTAATGAGAGAAATATATTATTTTTATTATAAATCATTTGAAAAAAATCATAGAAAAGTTATACGAAGTTTAGAGATCAAAAAACTAAGTTTTGGCGTTGTCCAAAAAACTCGCATCATGGAAACGATAGCACAAACGCATGAATAACTTACAAATATGAATATTGGGCATTAATATATGATAAAGGAGAATGTTAGAATAATTACCAATGAGTTTTACGAGATCAAATGGGCTCGGAAGTCGTTGAAAAGATAACTGCACCGAAATCGGTCAATTTTGGACCAATTTTAGTGCCACGGACGCCACGGCCAAACTGAACGGAACGGTGTGAATTATCAATTGGACATCAAATTAGACATATAAGACTACCAATTAGTTTGGGTTTTATGAGAAATAGATGAAAAAAAGTAGATGAAACCCACCGAAGAAGATAACCAACCTGGGTTTGGAATTTTTGTTACGGTTGAAAATAACCTATAAGTTCGGCCTAGAAAGGACCAAATAAGTGGACGAAACTCCTCTGAAGCTTGATAGAGTTGAATAGGGGTCTCTCGAAGTCGTGGTGGGGGTGATGGAGTGCACGAAAGTTGAGAAAAAGTTTGTTAAAGGGGTAGAAGTGGTCGGCCAAAGCTTGCTTGTGCCGTCGACCTATGGCAAGGGATGGTCGAATTTTATAATATTGGGAAAAGTTGGGTGGCCAAAGAGATCTCATATATATAAAGTTTGATCCTCCTATGGGTTAGGATTTATATGGAGGATGTTTGAATTGATTTGGTGGAGAATTGGTCATCCAATCAACTAATATGGTAATGGGGTTCAAAGGGATTTCCAAATTTGAAAATGTGAAAGATTTAGTCAAAGATGCATGGGTTTAATGGATGTGAGCTGCTATTAAATATCCAAAAATCAAATAAATGTATCTTTATAGCTAATTTTTGTAACCCTAGATAGGCTCCACTAATGGTTTGGGCTAGGGTTTAGTCCAAACAATTTGTTGAATAGAATACAATAAATGGGTCTTGTGTGCCATCTGAAAATTAATAGCGCATGGAAACTCAATTGAGTGGGACACCATTAGCATGTGTGTAGTAGGCTCAAAATAGGTCAAATTCATATATTAGGTCGAATGTGCTGGATCATTGTCGAGTTCCGAAATTAAATTAGAAGTTGGGTCAACAATTATGGTAGATGGTCAAATGGCCTAAATTGATCCAAAATTTGTGCGACAAAAATAGAATACAAGGGAAAATATTTTAGTTGGACATGATATAAAAATAAATTTTTCTATATCAAAACTCATGAAGGACGTTTTTAGAGAATGACATTTATTGTGCCCAAAAAATTAAAACTACAAAAAATAGTATTTAATGACAAAAAATAATAGTAGAAAATATCTATTAATAACTATATTAAACAAAATAATAAAAATAAATAAATAAATAACTCTAAAAATGTAGGGGGCTTACAAAGGCAAAGTTGATGTCATTGTGCGAGTGGAAATAATATCAATTACGGTATTCAAGACGTAGTACATTCTGTACCATACTGTTGTTTGACCCATGTAGAAAGATTCAAGTCGTAAGCGACATCTATATGAAGAGTCACTGTGGGGAACCCTAAGCCCATATATTGGTGTTGTTGGGGAATTTTGACCTTGGTGTCTAAAAATGGTCCCACATCCATGTGGCAACCCTAAGTATGTATTTCAATGTAAGATTCTTCTTTTGTTGTTTTGCACACAGTGGTAACACATACGGTTGATATGATGGAATATTTTTCCAGAGGGCAAGGTTATAAACCTCCAAAACACAATTGTGCTTTTGTGACCCATTTCTTAGGAATTTTCCCTTTGACTAGTCCCTGAAGAGGCTTAGTTACTTGGACTCGCAAAGAGCACAAAGTGACCATTTGATAGCGTATTTCGCATGTAGGTATCGAATGGGAGAAGGTAATTTTATGTCATTGTGCTGTTCTGCGCTCGTTCTAGCGTGACAACAGGGCACACGATACATGCGGGTCCAGCGGATCGTACGTGATGCAACGAGTTTGCGCGGTGCTCAACATTTTTGTGTGGAGGCTGCTCCACAAAACTGAGGCTCGCGTTGGATTGATGCTCCGACAAAATTGGGGCTCATGGAAAAATGGTTGTTCGTCTCTTCATGAGCATAAATGTCCATTTAGTGGGAGTTACCATTGTAAATGTCAACTTATTGGGGAGTTACTCTCTAATTTTATCGTGCACTATGGGTAATAGGCTGTTAGGGGTGTTGGCTCCCCTATATAAACTCAAGCCTTTTTTGCAAGATAGACTTAGAAATTATAAGCTACGAGAGGAGAGTTAATTGTAGTTGTCAAAACAACGAAGTGTTGTCCGTTCATGCATTTTGAGAGTCATAGTTTTGTCCATGCAAGTGTGACAAGGACTGTTCCATAAGTTTATCTTTTGAACTTGCTGGTTCCTAGGAACATATCGACGAAAATGGTTGAATCTTTTTTTGAGCAATAGTAATGTTGGTCACTCCAGCAAGAATTTCTTCTTGGTGTTTATTCTTATATTCTTTCTTGGTGTAGAACTCTGTTGCGAGCTTTTAAATGCTTACTTGTCAAAATTTTATTAAAAAAAAAAGTCTAAAAATAGGCCCATGACCATTTTTGACTTTGATCATATATTGGTTTTCCATATATAGATCTTCAAGTATATATATATATATATATATATATATATATATATATATATATATATATATATATATATATATATATATATATATATATATATATATATAAGCCTACATAGGATGAATTTCCATATATAGACTTATGACATGCTATATAAAGGGGCTTAGAGGTTCTCCACACGATACCTCATTGTCCTCAATGAAGGTTGTTGAATAAGTTCAACACAAGAGGGAAAAAGTTGTTGAATAAGTTCGACACAAGAGTTTGAGATCTCATTATGCTCAATAAAAGTTGTTGAATAAGTTGAATGCAAGAGAGCTAAAGTTGTTGAATAAGTTCAATGCAAAAGTTTGAGAGACTTTGTTTTTTCATCTTTGTGGTAGAGAGTTTTTGAGAGTAATGAGAGAAGTATTGAGAGACGTTTTATAATTCTTTTTCTTCTTTATAGTAAAACTGAATCACTCACCCGTGGAAGTAGGTATCTTGGTCGAACCACATAGACCTTGTCTTTACGGTTGTGAACTTTCTCTGAAATGTTCTCTAATTTCTTGTGTCTATTTCGTTGTGTCCTAACATTTATAATTGTTGTTGTTTTGGCCTTTAGGACTAGAAGAAAAGTCACACATTGCTTAGGCCAAATGACTTGTATCTCTATATATAAGCTTGCTTGCTTGTGTTTAGAGATGCGCATGCCTTATGGAGTGACACATGGGTGCCATATGGGGGTATTTTCTAGTGAAAAAAGGCTAACTCAACAATGAAGCATTAGTGATTTTTGTCATGCTCTTGGAATTTATTCCATTGGACATAAGCCCCGTAGCGGCTTAGCGACTCGATCTCGGGCTCATGGTCTCATGAGGCATAATGTGGCATTTTGTTGGCGTACTTTGCACTTAGCACGTCAGCATCATCGCTAGACGCATAGTATGCATAAGTTACGGTCGTTGTACGAGCCTCTGTGCTGCCACTCGCATACACGTTCACATGAACCATTCGTACTGTCGTTCGTGCGCCAGTTTGTGTAGTAGTTCACGCTACCGTTCGTGCTGTCGTTCGTAATGCCATTTGCACGCTAGTTCGCACGATCGTTTGCATTGTCATTTGCCCACCAGTTGGCGTGCAGTACGAGCAGCACGTGTTGTACGCTTTTGGTGCAGTTGGCACGGTCCGTGCGGTTAGCGCAGTTAGCATTGTCGTGTCTGTCGTGATCTGAACGGTTACGAAATGTTAAAAACTGTTCTTTCCATGTCCGAAACGTTTCTGATACTGGGCGATCACTATGCACGCCTATATAAGCTTCTCTCCTCTCTCTCTCTCTCTCATTAAGTAAGTTCATTCAGAAAAAATTCCTTACGAATTTTAGAGAGCAAAGATGAGAGAAAAAGAGGGAACCGCATGCCATTCTATCCATTCGAGGAGTCAGTAGAGCATTTGAGAGAGTGTTCCAAAAGTTTGTCTCCGAACTTGCTGGTTCTTGGAAGCTATTCGTGTGGGGTAAATCTAGCTTTGAGCGTCGGTAATCATTCACCTCAGCAGGCTTTCTTTCCTTCCGTTTATCTTTTCGCCACTTGAATTCTCGCTCTAAACGAGATTTTTCTAATATAATCAGAAATTTTCTGCTGGTTTTTCGACGCTGCTATAAAAAAATTATTTGTGCCTTCTTCGAAGTCTTATATTTGTTTTCGTCTCTAAGAATCCTCCAGGATCTCTTTTGTGCACCTTCCTCGAAGTTTTATAATAAAATTAGTTTTTTATCTTAAAATCATGCCCCGTAACCAACAATCTCAAAGCTAGATTTAAAAGATGGAAAACTCTTGTGCTGCACTCCTTGATCCCCACTTTAACAAGTTAGAAAAGTTTGATGGAGAGCACTACCAAATCTAGAAGAGAAGGTTAGCCTCAATTTTCAACTCGTGAACGTCGACCACGTATTAACTAAGCAAGAATCGAAAGTTCCAAAAACTGGGACTGCGAACGCGATTGCAGCTGCTACTGCCAAACAGTCCAAATGAAGAAAAGAAAATATCCATCGTAGGCTACTGATCCTTAACGTTATGGAGGACTCCCTGACAGAATCTTATTCTAAAAAAACCACTGCCAGAGAGATATGGGAATCATTGGAGAAATTGTATAAAAATGATAAGAACAGGAACAAGATATTTATCGTCGAAAAATATCACAAATGGCTCTTTGAAGATGAGAAGACGATAAGCTACGTCAGAAATTATAAGATGAGGGGATGCCCCTCAACGACAAGCTTGTTGTTGGAGGGATCATCTCCAAGCTCCCCGCTGGATGAAGCAAATTCTATGCGAATATGCATAGGAAGAAACTGGAGATCAGTCTGGAAGATCTCCTACAAGAAATTTATGTTGAGGACCAGATGAGAGATCAATTGAAGGTGGATATTTTGTCCAAACATATGGCCAATGCCAACTTTGTCTGCATGAGGGAATTCAAGGAAAAACAGGCGGCTTCCCACAACAAAAAGAAGGACCTCACTAATATGAAAGTAAAGGGGACTTCTTTCAAGCAACAGAAGCCAAATTCCTATGTAACTTGCTTCAAATGTGGCAAGAAGGGCCACTACAAGAGTGAATACAAATCCAAGCCTATGCAATTAGAGCAATCTCAGCCTAGTAAGGTTTCCATGATTACTAACGTAATTGCTATGATTGCTCAGGTCACTGCGGTGGGGGCCGACTCTGACTTGTGGGTAGACATTGGTGCCACCTGTCATATCTGCTCAAGCAAGGAATGGTTCACCATATACATACCAACTTCTGAAAGTGTTATTGTGGCAAACCAGGCACAAGCTAAAGTGCAAGGGATCAGGACATTGGTATTGAAGCTAACTTCAGAGAAGTCTCTGACGCTTCAAGACGTGAAGCATGTACCTGCTATCGCAAAGAACATGATCTCTGAAGGCCTACTCTGTAACGCAGGCCTAAGGATGGGCATCAATGCTGGCCAGATGATGATGTCCATAAAAGGAATATACTTCGGAAAAATATTTTATACCGAAGGAATGTTTAGACTTCAGCTTGTAAATCATTTTAATGTAATTAATGCAATCGCTCATTCTGATTATGTGCATCATGAGTTGTGGCATAATGTCTCATATTCATTTTATTGTGCTCTATTCATTTTATTGGATCAATAACATCAATAACAACAAAATAACAATATGTACTAGCCATCTAGCATATCCAATATATATTTAATCATATCTAGTACATACATCATCATAATACTAGATAAAAATAATATTTTATATCACAAAATATATCATAATATTTTTGGAAAATATATAAATAATTTTTGGATATATTTTAAATATATTTATTTTAAGAAAAACTAGCATCAAAATATCATACTTAACTAGTACACAATTATGCCATATGTTGAACCAATTGGACTCGAATGACATGGAAAAAATATGACAATTTAATATTCTAGAAAAATCTGAATTAGTGAGAAAAATATATTATTTTTATCATAAATCATTTGACAAAAATCATAGAAAAGTTATACGAAGTTTAGAGATCAAAAAGCTAAGTTTTGGCGTTGTCCGAAAAACTAGCATCATGGAAATGATAGCATAAACACATAAATAACTTAGAAATATAAATATTGGGCATTAATAGATGATAAAGGAGAATTTTAGGATAATTACCAATGAGTTTCTCGATATCAAACGGGTTCGGAAGTCGTCAAAAAGATACCTGCATCGAAATCGGACAAATTTTGACCAATTTTAGTGCCACGGACGTCACGGCCAAACTGAGTGGAACGGTGTGAGTTAGCAATTGGATATCAAAGTAGACATATAATACTACCACTTAGTTTAGGTTTTATGAGAAATAGATGAGAAAAAGTAGATAAAACCCATCGAAGAAGATAACCCACCTGGGTTCGGAATTTTTGTTACGGTTGAAAATAACCTTTAAGTTCGGCCTCGAAACGATCAAATAAGTGGACGAAACTCCTCCGAAGCTTCATAGAGTTGAATAGGGGTCTCTCGAAGTCATCATGGAGGTGGTGGAGTGCACAAAAATTGAGAAGAAGTTGGTTAAAGGGGTTGGCCAAAGCTTGTTTGTGTCGTCGGCCTATGGCATGGGGTGGTCGGATTTTAGAATATTGGGAAGAGGTGGGCGGCCAAAGAGATATCCTATATATAAAGTTTGGTCCTTCTATGGGTTAGGATTTGTATGGAGGAGGTTTGAATTGATTTGGTGGTGAATTGGTCATGCAATCAACTAATATGGTAATGGGATTCAAAGGGATTTCCAAATTTGAAAATGTGAAAGATTGAGTCAAAGATGCATGGGTTTAATGGATGTGAGATGCTATTAAATGTCCAAAAATCAAATAAATGCATCTTTATCTAATTTTTGCAACCTAGATAGGCTCACTAATGGTTTAGGCTAGGGTTTAGTCCAAACAATTTACCGAATAGAATTGAACTCCGAGAATGGAATAAATGGGTCTTGTGTGCCATCTGAAAATAAATAGCACATGAAAACTCAATTGAGTGGGACCCCATTGGTATGTGTGTAGTAGGCGCAAAATAGATCAAAGTCATATACTGGGTCGAATGTGCTCATCGTTGTCGAGTCCCGAAATTAAATTGGAAGTTGGGTCAACAATTACAGTAAATGGTCAAATGGCCTAAATTGACCCGAAAGTTGTGCGACAAAAATAGAATACAAGAAAATATGTTTTATTTGGATATGATATAAAAATAAACTTTTCTATATAAAATCTTATGAAGGACGTTTCTAGAGATTGACATTTTTTGTGCCCCAAAAATCAAAACTACGAAAAATAATATTTAATGATAAAAAATAATAGTAGAAAAATATCTATTAATAACCATATTAAATAGAATAATAAAAATAAATAAATAAATAACTCTAAAAATTTAGGGGGCTTACACAGCAAAGTTGATGTCATTGTGTGAGTGGAAATGATATCAATTATGGTATGGAATTCAAGACGTAATATATTTTATACTAGACTGTTGTTTGACCCATGTAGAAAGATTCAAGTCGTAAGCGACATCATGATTAACAGTCACTGAAGGGAACCCTAAGCCCATATATTGGTGTTGTTGGGGGATTTTGAACTTGGTCTCTAAAAATGGTCCCACATCTATGGGGCAACCTTAAGTGTGCATTTCAATGTAAGATTCTTCTTTTGTTATTTTGCACACATGGGAATTGGTAACCCATATGGTTGATATGATAGAATATTTTTTCTAAAGGGCAAGGATATAGACGTCCAAAACATAATTGTGCTTTTGTGACCCATTTCCTAGGAATTTTCCCTTTGACTAGGCCCTGAAGGGCCTTAGTTAATTGGTCTCGACAAAGAGCGCAATGTGACAATTTGATAGCATATTTCGCACGTACGCATCGGATGCGAGAAGGTAATTTTGGGTCATTGTGCTGTTATGCGCTCGTTCTATCGTGACAACAGGGTACGCGATGCATGCTTGTCTATCGGGTCGTACGGGATGCAACGGGTTCGTGTGGTGCTCAACATTTTCATGTGGAGGCTACTCCGCAGAACTGAGGCTCACGCTGGATTAATGCTCCGACAAAATTTGGGCTCGTAGAAAAATGGTTGTTCGTCTCTTCGTGAGCATAAGTTTCCATTTAGTGGGAGTTACCATTATAAATGTCAACTTATTGGGGAGTTGCTCTCCAATTTTATTGTCCATTATGGGTAATAGGCTATTAGGGGTGTTGGCTCCCCTATATAAACTCAGGCCTTTTTTTGCGAGATAGACTTAGAAATTATAAGCTACGAGAGGAGAGTTAATTGTAATGTCAAAACAACGAAGTGTTGTTTGTTTACGCATTTTGAGAGTCATAGTTTTGTCCGTGCAAGTGTGACAAGGACTGTTCCATAAGTTTATCTTTCGAACTTGATGGTTCCTAGGAACATATCGACAAAAATGGTTGAATCTTTTTTGAGCAATGGTAATTTTGGTCACTCCAGCAAGAATTTCTTCTCGGTGTTTATTCTTATATTCTTTCTTGTTGTAGCAACGATGTGCAAGCTTTTAAATGCTTACTTATCAAAAATTTATTGAAGGAAAATGTCCAAAAATAGGCCCATGATATATTAGACTTTTGATATATTGGATTTCCATATATAGATCTCTAAGTATTTATATATATATATATATATATATAAATATATATATAAATATATAAATATATATATATATATATATTTATATATTTATATATTTATATATAAATATATAAATATATTTTTTTTTAATATTTATATTTATATATATAAATATATAAATATATAAATATATAAATATATATATAAATATATATATATAAATATATATATATATATATATTTTATATATATATATATATATATATATATATATATATATATATATATATATATATATATATATATATATATATATATATATATATATATATATATATATAAGCCTACATAGGATGAATTTTCATATATAGACTTATGCCATGCTTTATAAAGGGGCTTAAAGGTTCTCCACAAGATATCATCTCATTGTCCTCAATGAAAGTTGTTGAATAAGTTCAATACAAGAGGGCAAAAGTTGTTGAATAAGTTTGACACAAGAGTTTTAGATCTCATTATGCTCAATAAAAGTTGTTAAATAAGTTCAACGCAAGAAGAATAGTATCAACGCAAGAAGAATAGTCACATGTTGTGTCCTGACATTTATAATTGTTATTTTTTGGCCTTTAGGACTAGAAGAATAGTCACACATTGCCTAGGCCAATTGACTTGTATCTCTATATATAAGCTTACTTGTGTTTAGAGATGCACATGTGGTGTGGAGCGGCACATGGGTGCCATGTGGGAGTGTTTTTCTAGTAAAAATAAGGGTAACTCAACAATGAAGCATTAATGCTTTTTGTCATGCTCTTGGAATTTATTCCAACGGAGATAAGTCTCGTAGGGACTTAGCGACTCGGACTCGGGATCATAAGGCGTAATATGACATTTTATTGGCGCACTTAGTACTTAGCACGTCAGCATCATTGCTAGGCGCATAGTGCGCTTAAGTTGCACTCGTTGCATGAGCCTCTGTGCCGCCAATCGCGCACCCGTTTGCGTGAACCGTTCGCGCTGCCGTTCACGCGCCAGTTCGCGTAGTAGTTTGTGCTACCATTCGTACTATCGTTCCTGCTGTCGTTTGCGTACTAGTTTGCACGACAGTTCGCACTGTCGTTCGCCCGCCAGTTGGCGTGTAGTACGAACAGCGCGCACTGTACGCACTTGGTGTAGTTGGCACGGTGCTCACAGTTAGCGATGTCGTGGCTGTGTATGATCTGAACGGTTACAGAATGTACGAAAATGGTTCCTACCATGTCTCGAACGTTTCATATGTTGGGCGGTTACTGTCATGATCCGTACCCACTTTTCGGGATACGAGTGCGTGTCCAAGCCAGCCTACGCTGCAGTGTCAGCGGTAGAATGCTGTCAAGTTAATGATACTCAAATATCACGTAATAATAACTTTCTGCTCACTCACAGTAACTATATTAAATTTACAATATTTACAAGTTTTATATTTGAAGAAGAATATAAGCTTTTACAATTATAGAAAAACTACCACACATCTAACTAGTCTTCTATGGTTGACCTCAACATATCCCATGTCTTCCCATGCTAATGGAAGCCACAGTTAACCTAAAAAATATTGGTTTCCAGTCAGGAATAGAACAAGGACACATACCGACAAGCTATTCAAAACATAATAGAATATACAAGACATGAAAATAGATAACAAACTGAATCATGGCATGTCTAGAATGATACAAGTACTCTACAACTGGATATGTCAACTAAAGAAAAACATGTAAATAGGGTGACATGGCAAGTGATGAAGAAGATAAGAAAAAACAAATAAATGACAACTATCTATGTATTTTGAAATATCGTGTTCGACATGTGAACATCTAAGAGGGTAAATTCGGAACCCCGCATGGGTATTGTGCGACTGTTATTCTCCACGAAAGACAATGGGAATGTTTCTAGGTAGTTCATATGTCTACTAAGATATTTTCCCTCCTGACTAGTATTCATGGACTCGAACAAGTCACGAACACGGAAGCATGTAAATAAGAATCAAGAAATATAGTATGTAGAGATCCATGACACTAACCCGTGTAACAAGCGTGTCAACAAGCAAAATAGAGCATATGTAAGAACATGGAGTGAAAAAACTATTAAGAATCGAAAGCAATCAGTATATGTACTTGCCTGGGGTCCTTTGTTGGTAAAACTGATACTACCAACCGCTCAAATGAGCCACGAAAGTCAACTCGCGCAACCGTTTTCGGATGTTGAAACAGACATCACCAGCGTGTTTTTCATACAAAAAATGTCTAAAAATGCCTACCCAAAAATCTAATTTCAGACACAGGGGCAAAATCGTAATTTTGGGTCAAAACAATATCCGTCGTTGGACCCGCTTTGCACCAAAAAATGTGCAAGAGCCTACGGTCGCTAGAGTCAACAAAATATATGTCTAAGGATCCGGTTTGACGATACGAACACAGTCGTATCTCCAAAGTTGGAATCTGACGGGCCGTGCACAAATTCGCCCGTTGGATCGGGTCGCAGGCCCGGCAAAATAGCATTCCGGTCGACCTTCTCAGAATTGGACCAAACTTGACATACAGGTCCAGAAAAATGATACGGTCCTGTTGGCGCAAGTTTCGTCTTGACATGACGAATGTGCACAATGTAATTGAAATTTTTGCTAAGGGCCGATGCGACGTTTCACGACGGATACGTCTCGATTTCGTCGCACACGCACAACGAAATCGAGTTTCGTCGAATCTCATACGTCGACAACATCCATACGCATCTTTTGATGCTCATGGATTGCGATCGTGTTGCCCGATTTGTCGGGACGCATGCTGTATCGAAAAATTCCTAATTTAATAACAATCTTAATAACACTAACCATAAAAATAGTAGTTAAACCAATACTTATAATCAATTTAGAAATATATGTCATACTTGAATATAATATAATTTATTTATCAAAATATTTTAGTTAAATACTTGGAAGCCAAGAAAATCATTATATCTATATGGTATTTATATATAATATGCTATGGTTGACCCTTTTTTCCAACTACTTATATTTTGTAAGTAAAGAAATATGGGAGGGCATATATATAAAATTACATTCATTTTCTTTATTAATCAGAACCGAGTCGACAGAGAGAGAAAGGCAAAGAGGAGTATTGAACTATTGATATTATGTGAACTTGTTTATACTATTATTTTACCATGCTACTATTCATTCTTCTTTCCCTCTACGATATATGTATTATAACCTACGCATGCAAAAAATATCTAATGCTTTACTATTACTAATCTATGTGAACATAGAAGTAACGAAGGAGAGGAGTTACCTATTAATATTTGTTAGGTTGAAACGAGCTCTAGTCGACTCTCGACAAGGTTCTCGACATCGACGGTACAAAGCAGTTAGGTCTTGGTTGGCTTCTGCGTCTGACAAGGAGGATGGGTGCACTAGTGTAAGCAACAAGTTCACCAAGGAGGAGGCTGCAGAAGGATGTCCGGGATGTCACCACAGCTCAGGAGTGCACCGACTGAACCCAGCAGTGGTCTGTGGTTGTGCTCGGCACGCCGGCGGGCAGACTCGAGCAAGCGTTGGGGTACCTGGCAACGCTCAATACTAGCCGGGACTCGCGCACGGAGGTGTTCGTGGTTGGAGAGGGTGGCGATGACCACGTCGACGGAGGTGGGGCACTGGTCAGCTTCGATAAGGGCGTCGAGCTTGGCGATGTCATAGAGGCGCCGACATAAAGCTTGGTGGAGGTAGTGGTGTTGGCATTGACGTGGTCAGCAAGAAGAGTGATGTTGGTGCAAGAAGGAAGAAGGTGGGGCTAATGGAATAGTAGGAGAAGCATTACGGCTGATGTGATTTCTCCACACACACACACACACACACACACACACACACACACACACACACATATATATATATATATATATATATATATATATATATATATTGGAAACCCCCTATTTTATTCCATAAAGGCTCAAAATACCGAAGCCTGTACAAGTATATCCCTCGGTACAAAATGCCGACGCCTATACAAGTATACCCATAAAACCCGAATGCTGGGGGTTAGGAGAGAAGAGAAACCTAAAAGTCTGTTTGGCCATGCGAACAGATGTCTCTGATCTTACGGCACTGCCTGATGACCTCCCATATGATCTTGTCGGCGTTGTACTGGTGGCCCTCAAATCTTGCCTTGTTACGATTCTTCCGTATGACCCACGTAGCTGCTGCCGCTACGATCTGGTGTCCGTGGGAAGCGGAGGCCCATCCAGCCAAGAGATCGTAGAAGCACCCGCCTCCCTGAGCCTGTTTGCAACGCTGGGACAGAGCTCTCCATACCTTGACGGGTAATTCCCCCTGACAAAGGATGTGGTCAACTATTTTCGTCTGATGCTCTGAACAGCAGTTGCAAGCAGAGGCTAAACTGAAACCAATAGCATGCAGATTGTCATTAGTGGGTAACTTCTTTCGAAAGGCTCTCCAAATAAGGATGGACCACTTCTTAGGGATGCAAGTCTGCCAGAAGGCGTCGATGATCGGGGATGGCGTCCCACGACCATGGGCCACTTGTCTGGCCGAGCACATTGAGAAGCCGCCCGAGGGGTCGTTCGACCACCGCAGCTCATCTGCTTCGTTATCGATCTTCAGACCACGACGATGGATGCAATCTTCAGCCTCAACTCCGGCCCAAACACGGATCTTTCCCCAATCCCAGTCGTTTTCAGAGGGATCCCACAAGTCCTTGATCCTGCTGTTCCCCCGGGCCGTCGGAAGGCTGGGGAGCAAGGTTTTTCCAGCCCAACGTTCGAGGAAGGTCGGGGATTCTCTGTCGCCCAATTGAAGGCATATCATTGGTTCGGCCATGGTGCGCCCGATGAGTATACGCCGTCGCGGCGAAGAGGATCTGCTGTTGGAGATGGCCTGTGACGGGTGAATGTGCTTGAAGTATCTGGCGTTCATGAATCTAACCCATAAATTCTAACTCGTACGAAGCTTCTACCATAGCTTCACCGTGCATCAACAATGTGAGAGAGTTTTGCGAATCCTATGTCCCCTTCCTCGGTGGGCCTAGCCATGGTGTCCTAACTTGCCCAATGATGCTTGACGTGGCCATCGTTGTGCCCCCAAAAGAAGTTGCTAAGGATTCTCTCAATCGTGGAGAGCACCTTCTCAGGAGGGAAGCACGCGGCCAGAGTATATATGGGTATGGATGTGAGAACATGTTTGATGAGGATCATCTTTTCGCCTGTGGATAAGGTTGCATTGTGCCACCCCTCCAGTTTTCTCCTGATTTTGTTAATCAGCCCATCAAAAATGCCAGCGTTAGATTTTTCGTACACGAGAGGACATCCGAGGTATTGGAACAGAGGATGTTTAATAGAGAAAGAGGTGATATTGGAGATGCTAGCCGCATTCTCTCTTTTGATGTTGCGGTGGGCATAGATGACACTCTTAGCGGGATAGACCTTCTGACCAGAGCAAGAGGAGTATCTCTGAAGGGTGTTGTGGGCCACTTCTACCGACCCGACATCCCCGGACGTGAAGATGAGGATGTCGTCAGCATATACCAGGTGGGTGATGATCGAGCAATTACTGGTAGTATGGAAATGCTGGAAGTTTGGGGTACAAGCCATCTTGTTCAGATTTCTGCTAAAGGCATCCGCCGTAACGATGAAGATGGTGGACGATAAGGGGTCTCCTTTCCTGATGCCGTGACTCGATTTGAAGAATCCGTCGGCTTGTTCATTGATAACCGTAGAAAACTACGAGTTGCTGATCGATCTCCACACGGTATTGGTCCAGTTTTCCGAAAATCCGAAGGCCCTAAAAACCCAGATCATAAATTGCCAATCCAGCATGTCGTAAGCTTTCTCCATATCCAATTTGATCGCGTTGTTGCCACCTCTAGCAGGAAGTTTCATGCAAGTGATTAACTCTTGAGCTAGCATAATATTGTCCTGGATGTTTCTACCTCGGGACAAAGCTGCTTTGCTCCTCAGAGATGATCTTGGGAAGCAAGTTTGACATACGGGCGGCGATAATCTTGGAGATGATCTTGTTGGTGAAGGTGCACAGACTGATGGGGCAGAAGTCACGAAAAGTCTCTGGGTTATCTTTTTTAGGGATGAGGATGAGGTTGGCGGAAGATATGGCTCTGGGGCTAGTAGCTTCCTGGAAGAAGGCAGTGACCGCTTCATGTATGTCCTTCTTGATTATATCCCAGAATTTTCTACAAAAAAACCCTCAAGAATCCATCTGGACCTGGCGCACTGTGTGCATCGAGGGCCCATATGTCACGATCCGCACCCTAGAGTAAGGGCACGAGACGTGGGTACGTCCAACCTACGCCGTAGTGTCGGCGGTAGAACGTTGTCCTAGGTCAACATACATCTAGCAATATATCTCTAAACAGTTTATACTCCCCGAATGGGGGTAACATAGCAGTAAATAAACTCAATCACAACTAAGGAAGAGATAGCACGATATGAAATAGAACTCAAGGAAAAATAGATGATAAAGTAGTCTAAGATAATCCCAGTAAATATCCAGAGGTACATGGTCTCAGATACTGAATAAAAGAATATATACAACTCAGAAACTCAGACAGAATAAAGTCTAGCTAAACAGTCTCAAGACAACATAAGATAAGATAAGCCTAACTAAACTAGTCTAGGCAATGGGGGTGATGTCCTCAGCTAGAGCTGGGTCCTCCTGAGGGTCCAGCTCGCAAGTGTCATCTAAGGCTGCCCCGTAGAAAGTATCCAGACAGGCCTCCTCATCGTCCTCTGTAATATTTTCAACAGGTCCAGTCAGGACATGAGCGAGTACAGTACATCTCAACAGTTCATAGCAGGTTAGAAAATATAATCATGCAGTAAAGTAAGATACGAGTACTGAAAGAAATGCTGTATGTAAACAGAGAGAGAGAGAGCTGTAATAGAAATATCTACTATAAATAGAGACTAACAGTGGCTAGTGAGTCAGAGTACAATATAGACATGTAAATGGCATAGAAGATTCTGATAAGACACTATGGAAGAGATTCTGATAAGATACTAGGATAATATTCACATGTCTACTTCTACTCCCCCGTACCCCCAATCAATACACAAGGATCCAGCCAGGTTATGTTATGATTCCATACAAAGGCCTCCGAAGGGTGATACATGGATGTCCCATAAATGGGGATTCTAGGAGATTCTTGGATACCCAGTAAATGGGATAAGAGATTCTAGGAGACTCTGTGATCATAAGAATATATGTCACAAGTGATCAAAGAACCAGTGAAGCATAGTGATACGCCATGTAAGTGAAACGCACAGAATATGTAGTACCCGATGCTCCCTAAGGATAACATCTCAAGAAGGGATCCATATAGTACCAATCCGTGTGACCAATGTGACAGTACAAGTAAAGTAATTTAATGCAGAAAATAATTCTAAACAGGATGTGAAATGATCAGAGAATATACTCGCCTGGTATCTGAGTGTCCAATATGAAAGTACTGTCTGAGGAGTGGTGTCTGTCTCTTAATCAGAACAGCACAAGTCACAACAAGTCCAAAATGGTATAATGAAGTCCTACTATGCATTCTACATGAGTCTAGGTCAATTTAGGTCAAAGTCAACTCTTGGTCAACTCTGGACAACCCTATAAGTCAAACTAGGTCAACTAAGTTAAACAAGTCTAAACTAGGTCACTATGGTCTAAACAAGGCTACACTAGCTAACTAGACCAATATCAAGTACACAAACTATACCGAGCCAACATCCACTATCACACTCAATTTACCATAGGCTACATAGCCACAAACTCATAATGCATTTAGGATCTAAACCAACCTACCTTAATACATACACAATATATATATATATTCACTACACTATACATATACATTATATATATCATATATAACCATAGGCTAATGTGTAAACCATACAACATTAAGCTAATACATAGAAATATATACATATGCATAAAGGGGCTCATGTGTGTGGTGATACACGGGTGTATGTGGGTGTGTGTGAAGAGAGTGTGGTGATAATGTGTATGTGTGTGTTAACAATGTGTAGAGAGTAATAGTGTGTGTGTGGGTGTAACTGTTAGTGAGGAAATTGTGTGAGTGTGTGACTGAACATAGGGGTGTGAAGAGTGAACAGTGTATGGCTGTGTGTGTGTGAGTAATAGTGTGGGTGATGTGTGTATCATGGAATTTGTGAGAGGGCATGTGTCAATGGGAAATAAGTGTGTGGCATGGTGTCAGTCACAAGAGAGTGTGAGGGTGAGAAATAGTGTCAAACCTGGACTGTAAAGGGGTGAAAACCATGCACATCAAACAGAAACTGAAATCAATTCAGTCCAATACAAATCCCAGGTTTTGGAGGGAACACAAACACTATAATACACATTAGGACATCAAAATACTATGTGAAATCTCAGGTTTTCAGCCTAGAGATTCTAAGTTCAGTTTTGAACTCAAACTTCCACCAAATCAACTCAAAATTGACATATAACTAGATTGCATATAGGTAAACTATATTAGGTTGTAAATCATGCAATAAACAGTGATTAAGTAGGCTAAAACAATTGCCAAAATCAGTTCACAACAGTTCATGAATTCCAGTTTTTCAGTCTACAACAAACCAACCCATTTCAGTCTACCCCTTTCAATTTCAGTTTTATGAATCAAATCACACCCAAACAACCCCAAATTTCGAACACAATTAGTTCAAGTATAGTAGAATGAATCTAGGATCTTAAACCAACATATTAACAGTACTAATTGGGTTAAAATAGTTGTACAAAATTGTATTTAAAAACTGGAAAAATATAGGGTTATATACACTGATTTCAGGAAAAGGTAAATGGCAATTGAAGAATAAAATCAACTAATATGCAACAAAAATGATTGGTAAAGGAAACATCCCATGTGCACAAGCCCCACACTTTATTTCGTGTCAGCCAAGGCCGGACACGGCGTGTCCCCCACAAAACAAACACTTACAGTGCACATAACAGACACAGTGAAGAGCACAGGTTCACGTGTGTCGTGTATACGACACGACATGAACTAGGACACGTGCTCATGTCAGTGGATGCGCCTAGGGTAGACCTAGGTCTGACACACCCTAAATCGTGTCCTCGTGTCGTCGTGTCTGACTGAACAGGCCGTGTCAGTGGGTGGAAAAACCAGTACACAGTGTCAAGCAAATCCCCGTGCGAGGCCTCGTACGTGTCCGCCACAAAACTATTGGACTTAAGACTGAAGGAGGAGACTGTCAGTCATTGCCCCTTGGTCTATGCCAAGTGGCACGAGTCCAAACTTCGTGTCCATCGAGCACTCGTACTCGAGTAGCAGGGGACAGAACTGGACTCAGTTCCAGCGTGTTCGTGTCCCTCGTGTGGACACGACACGGCACGAAATACCTTAGTGTCAACACAAACATTCAAGAGAAACCCTAGATCTACAAACCTATTCAAATGGATTTCGAAAATATCATAAAAAGTTCCTTTGTGGCATTTTCCCAAATACTAGCTGGGGGTTCCTGAAACGTGTCCAAAACGGACACGAAACCTATGAAACTCGACATGAAACCAATGCAGCCACTTAGGGGACTCCTAGGGCTTCCTAAATGTATAAAGAAATCGAAATTTCATTGAGGAATAAGGAAGTTACCTATAGTTGAACTTCTAGGAAAAATCCTCTTTGTAGAGCTCTTCTCCTTGATGTCCCAATCCAACAAATCAACAACAAACTAAAATAAAACTCCAATAACAGCAAGTATAGGTATATTAAAACCTAATGGAAGAGATTTGAATGAAAAAGGAAATGGAATAGAATTTTAGGGATTAAATGAAGTAGGAACAAACCTTTTTTCTAAACTTGAGCTTTCCTAAAAAAAGAGGCAACCCTAAAATTAAGAGAGCATTTATAGGGTGGTGTTTCCAATGTGGATAGGGTGGCCGGCCACTTAAGTCTAGGCTAGGGTTTTGGTAATGTCTTGGGCTTTGGGCCAACCTACAAGGCTACGGCTTGAATTAATTTATTAAAGATTCTAAATCATAAGCCATGACTTATGACTTTCTAATTCCTATTGCTAACTAGAGTCTATTGACCAAACCAAGGGTTAGCTTAGGTTAGACTAGAGTCATATAACCTAACCAAGTCCATACTAACTAGGGTTATCTTCTAGGTTGGTCTACAAGGGTCAAAATTAATCAAAGTCAACCTAGTCCAAACAATTCCGAAATAATTCCTAAAAATTCCCATAAATTCAAATAAATTCTAATAAATTTATATTACCCCAAAAATGTCAAAAATACCCTCAAGCTAGAAATGTGGTAGTTACAAATCTACCCTCCTTAAAAGAATTTCGTCCTCAAAATTGAAAGGCGAAATACAACTGATGAGAAGGATAGAAAGTATACCTCACGGTCAAAAAAGATATGGGTAGCGCTCGCGCATCTCATCCTCCCGCTCCCAGGTAGACTCTCCTGGAGAATAATGCCTCCATGCGACGCGTACCAAAGGTATCACCTTGTTCCTCAGAACCTTCTTCCGTCGATCCAGAATCTCCACTGGCTGCTCTGGATAGCTGAGAGAAGGCCCAACCTCAATCTCTGAATGATCGAGCACACGGCTAGGGTCAGCCATGTACCGTCTCAACTGTGATATATGGAATACGTTGTGGTCTCCCACTAGCACAGGCGGCAAGTCTAGCCTGTATGCAACGTCACCGACTCTTCCGCTGATAACGAAAGGGCCGATAAAGCGCGGGCTAAGCTTCCCGCCTCCACTAAAACGTATCGTACCACGAGTCGGAGATATCCTCAAGAAAACCTGCTCTCCGACCTAATCACAAGCAAGGTCTCAATTAATAATAATAAACAAATATGATCAAAAATCACAAACAAACAAACCTAAATCTAATCCTACTCTAATATGTACCTCAAACTCCAACGGCCTCCGGTGGCTATCGGCCCAGTGTCGATGTCTGTCCTGCGCCACGTGAAGTCTATCCCTGATGATCTTCACCTTCTCAGCTGCGTCAACAACCATCTCTGGCTTCAGTAAAGCTCGCTCACCAACATCATCCCAAGATAAGGGTGTACGACACCTACGCCCATACAGAGCCTCGAAAGGTGACATCTCAATGCTGGCCTGGAAACTATTGTTGTAAGCAAACTCCACCAAATAAAGATGATCCTTCCAGGAACCTACAAAGTCCAGGACACACGTTCGCAGCATATCCTCAAGTGTCTGAATAGTCCGCTCCGACTGTCCGTCCGTCTGGGGGTGGTATGCAGTACTAAACTTGAGCTGAGTGCCCAAGCTGGTCTGTAGACTCCTCCAGAAATGGGAAGTAAAGTGACTATCCCGATCTGAGACGATGCTGACCGGAACTCCGTGAATCCTGACTATCTGTCGCATATACATCTCCGCCAGCCTCTCTGTAGACGTACCCACCTTGAATGGCAAAAAGTGGGCCGATTTGGTCAATCTGTCAACGATTACCCAAATCGCGCCTTTCCCTCCTGGAGTATGCGGCAATCCTGATACGAAGTCCATAGTGATATGCTCCCATTTCCACTCGGGAATGGGCAGCGGCTGCAACAATCCACCGGGCCTCTGCCTCTCTGCCTTGACCGGTTGACAGACCAAGCACCTAGCCACGAAGTGAGCCACCTCCCGCTTTATCCCTGACCACCAAACATGCTCCTTCAGATCTCGGTACATCTTGTTGGCACCCGGGTGTATAGAGTACTGAGATCTATGGGCTTCCTTGTAACGCCCCAGTCCCAAAATACGTAGGACTAGGAACGGAGCCATGCCAGCTGTATTCATACGAAGTATACTCCAATATATGGAAGCCTCGTATAAATACATAAGCTGTAAAATTCAGTAGAACCATAACTAACTAATCTCATCCACAATATCAAAGAATAAAAGATATATAATGATAATGAATTGTCTTGATACAATATGTTGGGCGGAGACAAATCCACTACCAACAAGTAAAGAAAAAAATACATGAAAAAAGAATTAAGTTTTTGGCGAGCGAAGCGAAGATGATCCAAGTGCAATCATCCTCGAAAAATAGCAATGAACACGGCTAGAGCTAAAGCACCCGCGAAAGACAATAGCACACACCTGGCAAGACAACCAGGTCCTCAGAGGGACGTAACAAGACACATAATATCATGCCATATAAACTGAATAAATATTGCTCAAATAAATAAGTAAATCGAATTATAACATGGTCCAATACGCACCTACTGAACGAGCGTACCATCCCCCCAACCAAACAAGGACAGGAGATGGTAAACTAATTCACGGTAACGTATCTTCCCATGCTATGAATCCAATATGGTATCCGGACCCCAACAAAGTTCAATACCTTCTCATCGAAGTAGTAAGTCACACCTATAACCAAACAAGGACAAGATGTGAAAACTAATCTGCGACAAGTTATTGTTCCAAGCTACGGTCAGATACAAGTACCCAAACCAAAGGTACTCATACCTAACGGATAAGGGCGCCTAACCAACTCAAGGTGAATGCAGTTTTAAGAACAGTTCATGGTCGCATGACTACCGGGTCAAGTCAAGAAAATACCAATGCAGTACCTCAGTAGCGAGTCACAACACCATATACTATTCCTCAGTATCGAGCGAGTCTATAGCATATAGTCTACCTATCGTTCCTCAGTAGCGAGCGAGTCTACGATAGATAGGGTGGTAGTCAACTTCCAATCATGTTCTTCCCACCCAATGCTAACTCTATAACCGCTAAGTCAAACTAGCATGCAACCTCTATTAGCGGTTATTTCTATCGTACAGCTTGTACGTACTGGTGGCCAGCCAATCACGCACTTCCGAGTTCTACATGCGACACACAACTTCGTGGTACAACGTGTCAAGGCCATGAATGCAACACACAAAGGTGGTCCCTTAAATCTAGGTTTAATGCGTAAGAAAATAATACATAGCAAGAAACTGAATAGTAAATTCTAACAGGTTATGCCATGTATCATAGTTTATTTTGCATAAAAAAAATAATGAACATGCATGAAATATGAGCTAAAATAATTAAACAGTAAATGGCAAGGTGTCTTGCCTGGTAGTACGCCTGGTGTGCTACGATGATCCAGGTGGCACATCATATGACTTCGGTGCAAAAACTATGCAAGGTAACCTTTGTTGGTGGCACGGATCGTGTCATTGAGTCCGAAAGGGTCAAATTTGTTAAGGACGATATAAGGAAGTTTGAGATTTACAAGAAGATAGGAATATGACTAGCCACGGACAAGAATTGTTAATCGAAGAAATTCATATAAATATATAACAATTTTAAGAATATTTATAATATATGAAAAATATTTTAGATAAGTCCTAAAAATCATAATTTGTTTTTAAGCGAAAAATAATTTAGACAATTATTTGAAATAATTTTAGAAAATTATTCTATAATTTGGAGCCTATATTTTCCTATACAATTTGTTTTATATAAGTACCTAAAATCTAGAGACTAAAAACGAACTTTTTTGTCAAAGTACAATGTTTTTACAAGAAGAACTTCCCTTGAAAATATTTGGAAAATAATAATAATTTCATAGAAAAATAATAATAATAATAATAATTTTAGCAAATAAATAGTTTTAGCAATAACAACATCAATAATCATAATAAAACTAATATGAAGAATAATAATACTATGAAATTATTTACAACCATATACATACTAATAATATAAATAGTTTATACACAAATTATTTTACAGTTATGCTAAATTTTGTAACCCCAAATATTAGAACTGATAATAATAATAATTACAATAATAATAATAATAATAATAATAATAATTTTAAAAGAAGAAAAAGAGAGAAAAAAATATAAACAATTAAAAAATTTACTAACCCAAAACTAAAAGAATTGAACAACTCAGCAGACTGCTGTTGTTCCACTCTTAAGAAAAAGAGAAAGGTGGGAGAGAGAGAAAGTAAGAAAATGGGAGAAATAATCGAGGGAGGGGGAGACGGATGGTCGAACGCGGGCTAGGCGCGGCGGACGTCGGCAGAAAAAGGGTGAGCGCTGGAGCGAGAGAGGAAGAAGGGGGCTGGGGTCGATGGGCGCAGACGAGCGGCGACTGCTCCGGCGAGGTGGCCGGAGCGCGGAGGGGGTCGAGAAGTAGGTGGTCGAGCAAAAGGGGTCCGGTGATGGGCGGCGCCGGTGGCGTGCAGGCGGATCTGGCGGATCGGAGGGTCGACGGTCAGGTCGGCGGAGGAATAGGCGGTCGGGAGGCTGTAGGGCAAAGGACGAGGCGGAGGAGAGGGAGATCCGGCACGGGGTTTCACCGCAGCAGGCGGTCGGGGGTTCGTGGTGGGCGACCAGGGAGAAGGAGAAGCGGGGAGTTCCGGCTATGGCGCGGCGAAGGCCTGTCCGCCGTCGGCGGTGGGTAGACCCCGCGATGGCGCGGAGGGTTTTGGCAAGCACCGTCGGTCGGCGAGGGCGACGGAGAACGGGGAGCGGCACGAAGGAATTCGCTCGACGCGATGGTCGTCGGGGAGTGAGGAGGCGCTGTGGATCCATACGCGGCAGCGAGCCGAGCAGGAGGCCAGGTAAGGGCTTTTGCTTTGGTTTTTGGTTGTGGTGTCTACTGTGGTGGTGGTGTTGTCGGAGCTGGGCCGACGGTGGTGGTGTTTGTTGGCAGCGGGTGGCGGTGTGGTATAGATGTTCGACTGGTTGTGATGGTCGACGATGGAAAAAGGTCGATGGGTGCTGGCAGGTCGATGGGGCGACGGATTTGGGTGGTGGATGGTGGTGGTGCTGTGATGGTCGAGGGGCTCGGGGAGTCGGGGTGTCGTGGTGCGGCGGTAGGTGTATGATGGTGGTGACGGCTAGAATAGGTTTAGATGGTCGTGTCGGGATGTGTCCGACACGAGAGGGGGTCTGTATGCTGGATTTGTGTCCGGTTTGTCGGACACGGGGTCGAAAAGAATTGTAATTGCAATAGAAATTATGGTGGAAAACAAAAGGTGACACGGACACGATGCACGACACTTGTGTTAGAAATTTGGAGGAATATTGTGAAAAATATTGGAGGAGTACCTGCCTATTTATAGGATGTGGGAATTCCCAATTAGATAAGGATTAGGATTGGTTTAAAACCCAAGTAGATAATTTACCATTTAATTTAAGATTATTTAAATCCAAATCTAAATATAAATCCAATTCCAAATGCAAATCAAATTTGACTGTAATTAAATTATTGGTTTAAAATCAATGAAAAAATTCAAATTTCAAATATTTAGCCATATAAATAAATCCATAGGTTCAAATTAAGATTTTAAATCGCCACAATAATTTTGAAATATATTTTCCAAAATACTAATAATAATAATTTCGAAAATAATAAATCTTTTTTGAATAATAAATACTAATATTAATAATTTCAAAAATTACACTAATAAAATATTTATGCAATACATGTACGCACTAAAAATATTATTTATAATTAATAACTGTATAAACGAAAGCCTTTGTGTAAATAAAATAATGAACTTGAAAATTTTGGTACGATAGCTAAATAATTATTATGTATAATATTTTGAAACCATAAAAAATAGAAGAAAAGTATTTTTCAAAAATATGTACGCTCGCACATAATCGCACTCGTCGAGCAAATTCGAAAAATAAAATTTCGTGCGCGACGTATAATACGACTATACGACGTATAATACAAAAATTTAAATCAGTACCAAATTTAATAATAAAAAAAAATAGTAGAAAATTTAGGGGTTTTACATCCTACCCAACTTAAAAGAATTTCGTCCTCGAAATTAAGAATTAGGAGGGGGTGAAAGGCACAAGGGGGTATCGGTGAGGAATAATCGTTCACAACGTCCAACGCAATTATGCATTAGGAAATCGAGACTTCAATAACGGCGAGTGTAAACACGGAATAGCTCAAGAAGAAAAATGTTTAAGGTTTAAAGATAAAATACGCGATAAAGGCTAGTGTGTTATCTAGAGAAGAATAGATTAGAGACCTTAAAGATATGGTTTCTTAGGAGTTGGTTGCTGGCACGATTGAGAGAGCGACTTGGGTCACTCCTAACTTAAGTGTTAGAAGGTCATGAGAGTAAATATAGGGTCGAGATAAGAACGAGCAGTTTAGGATGAGGATATAACAACCTTGAGTGATAATGGTCATGGTTGATAGGAAGGCTAGAGGGAGTTCTAGTACTACGCCTTCGTCTTTCTAAAATAGGTGAAGGCGAAAGCAATATAGAGTTCGAAGGAGACGTTTATCGAATACGAATACGTGATTCAAGAACGATCGAATAATTTCAAAGGAATTTTCAAGGCAGTCGTGGATGGATTTTTTTAGAGGGCAAGTTTAACTATATTCCATCCACGTAGAATAATAGGCAAAGGCGAACCAAAGTGCACTTGGTTGATCAGACCATCATACACCGGTTCTGATTAGACCATATGTTAGTAGACATGCCCACATAACATATGTCTTGAAACAAGCTTGATAAAAGAATAAGCTTGCAAAATCTAAGCTACATTAGCATCATTAGTCAAGATGGTAAAAACTTGGGCACGAGAGATTAAGATTGAAAGAAAGCAGAATAATTCTAAGTCATATCCTGTGTTGGTCTCTATAGAGTCGTCCTATAGTCTTCTTGTCCAAGTCCTTGGTTGTCTAGATGGGTTAAGGTCTTCTAAATTCTAGAATCTAAGTAGACTTGCTAAGATAGGTCGCAAGGACAAAGGGGTTGCTAGGCCATAAGGCATTCTATCCAACTTAAAGAATTAAACTAATGGTGTTTTGGGACAACTAACTAGTATGGTCAATCTCTAGCAAGCACGAAGGGAAGGTAAGAATAGGGATGGAAGAAAACAAGCAAGATGTAATTGATGAGTCAAACGGTAGATAAAATCAAGGAAAGAGGTCAAGTATGTGGATGAGGTCCTAGACTTCTAATCCTATACGCAGGCTTGCTTGGTACGGTAAAGTAACCAAACAATTTATCTTGACCTGCATGGGCCACCACAAAAACATGTAACGCCCCAGTCCCAAAATACGTAGGACTAGGAACGTAGCCATGCCAGCTGTATTCATACGAAGTATACTCCAATATATGGAAGCCTCGTATAAATACATAAGCTGTAAAATATAGTAGAACCATAACTAACTAATCTCATCCACAATATCAAAGAATAAAAGATATATAATGATAATGAATTATCTTGATACAATATGTTGGGCGGAGACAAATCCACTACCAACAAGTAAAGGAAAAATACATGAGAAAAGAATTAAGTTTTTGGTGAGCGAAGCGAAGACGATCCAAGTGCAATCATCCTCGATAAATAGCAATGAACACGGCTAGAGCTAAAGCACCTGCGAAAGACAATAGCACACACCTGGCAAGACAACCAGGTCCTCAAAGGGACGTAACAAGACACATAATATCATGCCATATAAACTGAATAAATATTGCTCAAATAAATAAGTAAATCGAATTATAACATGGTCTAATACGCACCTACTGAACGAGCGTACCATCCCCCCAACCAAACAAGGACAGGAGATGGTAAACTAATTCACGGTAACGTATCTTCCCATGCTATGAATCCAATATGGTATCCGGACCCCAACAAGGTTCAATACCTTCTCATCGAAGTAGTAAGTCACACCTATAACCAAACAAGGACAAGATGTGACGAACTAATCTGCGACAAGTTATTGTTCCAAGCCACGGTCAGATACAAGTACCCAAACCAAAGGTACTCGTACCTAACGGATAAGGGCGCCTAACCAACTCAAGGTGAATGCAGTTTTAAGAACAGTTCATGGTCGCATGACTACCGGGTCAAGTCAAGAAAATACCAATGCAGTACCTCAATAGCGAGTCACAACACCATATACTATTCCTCAGTATCGAGCGAGTCTATAGCATATAGTCTACCTATCGTTCCTCGGTAGCGAGCGAGTCTACGATAGATAGGGTGGTAGTCAACTTCCAATCATGTTCTTCCCGCCCAATGCTAACTCTATAACCGCTAAGTCAAACTAGCATGCAACCTCTATTAGCGGTTGTTCCTATCGCACGGCTTGTAAGTACTGGTGGCCAGCCAATCACGCACTTCTGAGTTCTACATGCGACACAAAACTTCGTGGTACAACGTGTCAAGGCCATGAATGCAACACACAAAGGTGGTCCCTTAAATCTAGGTTTAATGCGTAAGAAAATAATACATAGCAAGAAACTTAATAGTAAATTCTAACAGGTTATGCCATGTATCATAGTTTATTTTGCATAAAGAAAATAATGAACATGCATGAAATATGAGCTAAAATAATTAAACAGTAAATTGCAAGGTGTCTTGCCTGGTAGTACGCCTGGTGTGCTGCGATGATCCAGGTGGCACATCATATGACTTCGGTACAAAAACTATGCAAGGTGACCTTTGTTAGTGGCACGGATCGTGTCATTGAGTCCGAAAGGGTCAAATTTGTTAAGGACGATATAAGGAAGTTTGAGATTTGTAAGAAGATAGAAATATGACTAGCCACGGACAAGAATTGTTAATCGAAAAAATTCATATAAATATATAACAATTTTAAGAATATTTATAATATATGAAAAATATTTTAGATAAGTCCTAAAAATCATAATTTGTTTTTAAGCAAAAAATAATTTAGACAATTATTTGAAATGCTTTTAGAAAATTATTCTATAATTTGGAGCCTATATTTTCCTATACAATTTATTTTATATAAGTACCTAAAATCTAGAGACTAAAAACGAACTTTTTTGTCAAAGTACAACGTTTTTACAAGAAGAACTTCCCTTGAAAATATTTGGAAAATAATAATAATTTCATAGAAAAATAATAATAATAATAATAATAATAATAATAATAATAATAATAATAATAATAATTTTAGAAAATAAATAGTTTTAGCAATAACAACATCAATAATCATAATAAAGCTAATATGAAGAATAATAATACTATGAAATTATTTACAACCATATACATACTAATAATATAAATAGTTTATACACAAATTATTTTACAGTTATGCTAAATTTTGTAACCCCAAATATTAGAACTGATAATAATAATAATAACAATAACAATAATAATAATAATAATAATTTTAAAAGAAGAAAAAAAGAGAAAAAATATATAAACAATTAAAAAATTTACTAACCCAAAGCCAAAAGAATTGAACAACTCAGCAGACTGCTGTTGTTCCACTCTTAAGAAAAAGAGAGGAGGAAGAGAGAGAAAGTTAGAAAATGGGAGAAATAATCGAGGGAGGGGGAGACGGATGGTCGGACGCGGGCTAGGCGCGGCGGACGTCGGCAGAAAAAGGGTGAGCGCTGGAGCGAGAGAGGAAGAAGGGGGCTGGGGTCGATGGGCACGGACGAGCGGCGACTGCTCCGGCGAGGTGGCCGGAGCGCGGAGGGGGTCGGAAAGTAGGTGGTCGAGCAAAAGGGGTCCGGTGATGGGCGGCGCCGGTGGCGCGCAGGCGGATCTGGCGGATCGGAGGGTCGGCGGTCAGGTCGGCGGAGGAATAGGCGGTCGGGAGGCTGTGGGGCGAAGGACGAGGCGGAGGAGAGGGAGATCCGGCACTGGGTTTCACCGGAGCAGGCGGTCGGGGGTTTCGTGGTGGGCGACCAGGGAGAAGGAGAAGCGGGGAGTTTCGGCTATGGCGTGGCAGAGGCTTGTCCGCCGTCGGCGGTGGGTAGACCCCGCGGTGGCGCGGAGGGTTTTGGCGAGCACCGTCGGTCGGCGAGGGCGACGGAGAACGGGAAGCGGCGCGAAGGAATTCGCTCGACGCGATGGTCGTCGGGGAGCGAGGAGGCGCTGTGGATCCATACGCGGCGGCGAGCCGAACAGGAGGCCAGGTAAGGGCTTTTGCTTTGGTTTTTGGTTGTGGTGTCTACTGTGGTGGTGGTGTTATCGGGGCTGGGCCGACGGTGGTGGTGTTTGTTGGCAGCGGGTGGCGGTGTGGTATAGATGGTCGACTAGTTGTGATGGTCGACGATGGGAAAAGGTCGATGGGTGCTGGCAGGTCGATGGGGGCGACGGATTTAGGTGGTGGATGGCGGTGGTCTGGAGGTGGTGCTGTGATGGTCGAGGGGCTCGGGGAGTCGGGGTGTTGTGGTGCGGCGGTAGGTGTATGATGGTGGTGACGGCTAGAATAGGTTTAGATGGTCGTGTCGGGATGTGTCCGACACGAGAGGGGGTCTGTATGCTGGATTTGTGTCCAGTTTATCGGACACGGGGTCGGAAAGAATTGTAATTGCAATAGGAATTATGGTGGAAAACAAAAGGTGACACGGACACGATGCACGACACTTGTGTTGGAAATTTGGATGAATATTGTGAAAAATATTGGAGGAGTACCTGCCTATTTATAGGATGTGGGAATTTCCAATTAGATAAGGATTAAGATTGGTTTAAAACCCAAGAAGATAATTTACCATTTAATTTAAGATTATTTAAATCCAAATCTAAATATAAATCCAATTCCAAATGCAAATCAAATTTGACTGTAATTAAATTATTGGTTTAAAATCAATGGAAAAATTCAAATTTCAAATATTTAGCCATATAAATAAATCCATAGGTTCAAATTAAGATTTTAAATCGCCAAAATAATTTTGAAATATATTTTCCAAAATACTAATAATAATAATTTCGAAAATAATAAATCTTTTTTGAATAATAAAATATTAATATTAATAATTTCAAAAATTACACTAATAAAATATTTATGCAATACATGTACGCACTAAAAATATTATTTATAATTAATAACAGTATAAACGAAAGCCTTTGTGTAAATAAAATAATGAACTTGAAAATTTTGGTACGATAGCTAAATAATTATTATGTATAATATTTTGAAACCATAAAAAATAGAAGAAAAGTATTTTTCAAAAATATGTACGCTCGCACATAATCGCACTCGTCGAGCAAATTCGAAAAATAAAATTTTGTGCGCGATGTATAATACGACTATACGACGTATAATACAAAAATTTAAATCAGTACCAAATTTAATAATAAAAAAAATAGTAGAAAATTTAGGGGTTTTACATCCTACCCAACTTAAAAGAATTTCGTCATCGAAATTAAGAATTAGGAGGGGGTGAAAGGCACAAGGGGGTATCGGTGAGGAATAATCGTTCACAACGTCCAACGCAATTATGCATTAGGAAATCGCGACTTCAATAACGGCGAGTGTAAACACGGAATAGCTCAAGAAGAAAAATGTTTAAGGTTTAAAGATAAAATACGCGATAAAGGCTAGTGTGTTATCTAGAGAAGAATAGATTAGAGACCTTAAAGATATGGTTTCTTAGGAGTTGGTTGCTGGCACGATTGAGAAGAATAGATTAGAGACCTTAAACATGCTCATTCATATCTCGGTACATCTTGTTGGCACCCGGGTGTATAGAGTACTGAGATTTGTGGGCCTCCTGTATGACCTGCTCCCTGAGATCTCCGCTGGGCACACATAACCTGGAACCGTGCCTCAAGGCACCATCCTCTGCAAGAGAAAACTCGCCCTCCAACAATCCTGCTCGAACCTGCTCTCAGAGACACTGCAGAGCAACGTCCTCAAACTGTGCCGACTTGATCCTCTCCCCCAAGTCTGACTGAATCTGTATGCCCCACAACTGCATCTGTACTCCGGGCTCGATTACCTCAATCCCAAGGCTCTCCAAGTCTGCAAGCAAATGCCGATCCATGGTCAAACACATAGCTGTCGGATACCTACTCAAGGGATCGGCAACCACGTTGGCCTTTCCTAGGTGATACTAAAGTAGGATGTCAAAGTCCTTCATCAACTCTAGCCATCTGTGCTGTCTCATGTTCAACTCCTTCTGAGTGAACACATACTTTAAGCTCTTATGATCTGTGAAGATCTCCACCCTCTCACCATACAGATAATGCTTCCACAACTTCAGAGCAAAAATCACTGCTGCCAGCTCCAGGTCGTGGGTAGGGTTGTTCTTCTCATGGGGACGCAATTGCCTGGAAGCATACGTAATCAGCTTCTCATGCTGCTGCAAGACGTAACCCAGCCCCTTCCCTGAAGCATCACTATAAATAGTGAAACCACCTGATCCTGAAGGCAATATCAGAATCGGAGCTGTCGTCAGCCGCTTCTTTAACTCATCAAAAGCTGCCTGACACTCCTCTGACCAAACATACTCAGCATCCTTCCGGGTCAACCGAGTCAACGGCTCTGCAACCCGGGAGAAATCCTGCACAAATCTCCGATAATATCCTGCCAGCCCCAGGAAACTCCTGATCTCTGCAACTGAAGTCGACGCTGCCCATGCCTCAACTGCTACAATCTTCTTGGGGTCAACTGAGATACCATCTCCAGTCACCATATGCCCCAAGAAGTCCACCCGGTCCAAGAAGAACTCACACTTGGAGAGCTTTCCGTAAAGCTGCTCCTTCCTGAGAGTCTCCAGTACGATCCTCAAATGCTCCTCGTGCTCCTCCTCAATCTTGGAATATATCAAGATGTTGTCAATGGACACCACCACAAACTGATCCAGATACTGATGGAACACCTTGTTCATAAGGTTCATAAACACTGCTGGTGCATTGGTTAGCCCAAACGGCATAACCAAAAACTTAAACTGCCCGTACCGCATCCTGAAAGCGGTCTTGGGAATATCCTCCCTCTTTACCTTCACTTGGTGATATCCCGACCTCAGATCAATCTTGGAAAATACCCGAGCTCCGCTTAACTGGTCAAAAAGATCATCGATCTGCGGCAGTGGGTATTTGTTCTTGATCGTGAGGTTGTTGAGTGCCCTATAGTCAATACACATGCGTACTGACCCATCCTTCTTTGACACGAACAACACTGGTGCACCCCATGGTGACGAACTCGAGCGGATGAAGCCCTTGTCCTGTAGCTCATCCACTTGCTTTTTTCAGCTCCACCAGCTCACTGTTGTTCACCCGATAGACATGCTGAGAGATGGGTTCCGCTCCTGGAACCAAGTCTATCGAGAACTCTATATCTCTGTCTGGTGGCAATCCTGGCAACTTCTCTGGGAAAACATCCATATACTCTACTATCAAGGGGTATGGAATCGCCTGCTCCTCGACCGAGACTCCACAGAAGACTCCGCTGCTCTGCTCTACCTGACGTCTGGATTACTCGAACTTTGGCTCCCCCGGCGCTCTGAAGAGAACTCTACCCCCTCTGCAATCAATGCTGACGTGGTGTTTGCTCAACCAATCCATGCCTAGTACTATATTATAGTTCGGCAATGGCATTACGAGCAGGCTCACCTCCAACTCTCGGCCTCCCAAAACTACTCTCCGACCCTTATAAACATCACTCACGAGGATAATGCCACCCCCGGTCGTGATCTTGTAAGTCCTAGGCAACGATTCAGCTATGATACCGTGTCTAATCGTAAAAGATACTGATATGAAGCTATACGAAGCACCGGAATCGAATAATATAAAAGCTGGACTGGAGTCGAGAAGAATCGAACCTGCAATCAGCTCTCCTATCACCTCTGCATCTCCAGCTGCCATGGCGAAAGCTCGCCCCTGCTGGCCTTTCCTGGCCTACTGCTGGTGCTGGACGAACCTCTGCTGCTGTATCGGTAGGGCTGGTCCTCTCTGCTGGCCTGTTGGAGCCCTAGCTCCTCCTCCCGGGCCTGCTCATGCTATACGGCACTCCCTTATCTGGTGGTTTGCTGAACCACACACCAAGCACTGGCCCAGCCTCTTCCGGCACTCATTGAAGATGTGCCCAGGCTTCTTGCAGTAGGCACAAGTGACACCCTGTCTCTGACCCTGCTGGTGCTGTCTCGGCTGCTGCTGCTGATGAACTGGCCTCTGCTGGATCGGCTGCGGCTGAAACTGCCTCAGCTACTGGTGCTGAAAGTGGGGCCTCTTGGCCTGGCCTCCGCTGCTGCTGCTGCCCCCAACTGGGTCTTTCCCCTCTTGAGCCTAAGCTCCAGATCATCCTCTGCCAACAAGGCTTCCGTCAAGATCTCCTCGAATGTGGCATCCCGGTTGCCCTTGGTCAAGGACTTGACCTCCTTGACTAGACCCTTTCGGAACCTCTGAGCCTTCGCCGTCTCGCTCAAGCCCTCTACAAACCTGTCGAGGCGGCCAAACTCCCCTGCGTACTCCTCCACCGAAAGACTCCTCTGGACTAGGCTCTCGAACTGCGACTCCAAGGCTCTGAGTGCTAAATCTGGGAAGAACTTCTTCTTGAAGAAGCCCTTGAACTGCTCCCAAGTCTGCCCAGGTACCCCCACCCTGGGGTCTGACTGATACCAGGTCCGAAGAAGATCTCACATCCGGCTAGCTGCGGCCTCGATCTGAAGATCTGCTGGTATCCGGGCCAGGCGAAAGATCTCTTCTATATGCTCGATCCACTCATCGGCATATAGGATCCCCTCTATCCCCAGAAAGTCTCTGGGGCTCATCTTCTGAAACTGCTCGATCCCCGGTGTCCTCGGCTACTGAACCACCGGTCGAGCTGCAACCGTCGTAAAGGCCAGCTCCATGCCCCTGTCCTGTCGAGCCTGTTGCCGGTCCATGTACTGCTGGAAGTATGCAAATATCTGCGCTACATCCACGTATCCTGTTGGCGGTGGCTGCTGGAAGGGCTCCTCTGCGATGACTGGGTCCTGCCTCTGAACCGGTGGAGGCATACCCCCTGCTGCTACTGTCGAGGTCTCAATACGAGCAGAGGTGGCAAGAGCTGCAGTCCCCTGGCCTCGCTGTACTGGCTGGGAGGTAGAAGTCCCCTCTATAGCATCCCCATGAATGGTACGCTGCGATCGAGTCTCTACCATCCTGAAGATAGACAAACAAGAGTATCAATTTCTGAAAAAGAAGTGAAATAACAAAGGTGGACAATTAAAATTCAATAGATCAGCTGACAATAAGGATTTAGATGACAATAAAAGAAATTTTTTCTAAAGTGATTGAGTACCTTAAAATTAATGTCCTATATCTACTGCAGGCTGTAGTGATACTCTAATTCGAATACCACTACACTTCTAGTCTAGACATGCATAGGCTACCACTAAAAATGTGTCACGACCCGTACCCTAGACTAAGGGCACGAGACGTGGGTACGTCCAGCCTACGCCGCAGTGTCGGCGGTAGAACGCTGTCCTAGGTCAACATACATCTAGCAATATATCTCTAAACAGTTTATACTCCCCGAATAGGGGTAACATAGCAGTAAATAAACTCAATCACAACTAAGGAAGAGATAGCACGATATGAAATAGAACTCAAGGAAAAAATAGATGATAAAGTAGTCTAAGATAATCCCAGCAAATATCCAGAGGTACATGGTCTCAGATACTGAATGAAAGAATATATACAACTCAGAAACTCAGATAGAATAAAGTCTAGCTAAACAGTCTCAAGACAACATAAGATAAGATAAGCCTAACTAAACTAGTCTAGGCAATGGGGGTGATGTCCTCAGCTAGAACTGGGTCCTCCTGAGGGTCCAGCTCGCAAGTGTCATCTAAGGCTGCCCCGTAGAAAGTATCCAGACAGGCCTCCTCCTCGTCCTCTATAATATTTTCAACAGGTCCAGTCAGGACAGGAGCGAGTACAATACATCTCAACAGTTCATAGCAGGTTAGAAAATATAATCATGCAGTAAAGTAAGATACCAGTACTGAAAAAAATGTTGTATGTAAACAGAGAGAGAGCTGTAATAGAAATATCTACTATAAATAGAGACTAACAGTGGCTAGTGAGTCAGAGTACAATATAGACGTATAAATGGCATAGAAGATTTTGATAAGACACTATGGAAGAGATTCTGATAAGATACTACTTGGGTAATATTCACATGTCTACTTCTACTCCCCCGTACCCCCAATCAATACACAAGGATCCAGCCAGGTTATGTTATGATTCCATACAAAGGCCCCCGAAGGGTGATACATGGATGTCCCATAAATGGGGATTCTAGGAGATTCTAGGATACCCAGTAAATATGATAAGAGATTTTAGGAGACTCTGTGATTATAAGAGTATATGTCACAAGTGATCAAAGAACTAGTGAAGCATAGTGATACGCCATGTAAGTTAAACACACAGAACATGTAGTACCCGATGCTCCCTAAGGATAACATCTCAAGAAGGGATCCATATAGTACCAATCCGTATGACCAACGTGACAGTACAAGTAAAGTAATTTAATACAGGAAATAATTCTAAGCAGGATATAAAATGATCAGAGAATGTACTCGCCTGGTATCTGAGTGTCCAATATGAAAGTACTGTCCGAGGAGTGGTGTCTGGCTCCTAATCAGAACAACACAAGTCACAACAAGTCCAAAATGGTATAATAAAGACCTACTATGCATTCTACATGAGTCTAGGTCAATCTAGGCCAAAGTCAACTCTTGGTCAACTCTGGACAACCCTAGAAGTCAAACTGGGTCAACTAAGTTAAACAAGTCTAAACTAGGTCACTATGGTCTAAACAAGGCTACACTAGCTAACTAGACCAATATCAAGTACACAAACTATACCAAGCCAACATCCACTATCACACTCAATTTACCATAGGCTACATAGCCACAAACTCATAATGTATTTAGGCTCTAAACCAACCTACCTTAATACATACACAATATATATATATATTCACTACACTATACATATACATTATATATATCATATATAACCATAGGCTAATGTGTAAACCATACAACATTAAGCTAATACATAGAAATATATACATATGCATAAAGGGGCTCATGTGTGTGGTGATACATGGGTGTATGTGGGTGTGTGTGAAGAGAGTGTGGTGATAATATGTATGTGTGTGTTAACAATGTGTGTAGAGAGTAATAGTGTGTGTGGGTGTAACTGTTAGAAAGGAAATTATGTGAGTGTGTGACTGAACATAGGAGTGTGAAGAGTGAACAGTGTATGGCTGTGTGTGTGTGAGTAATAGTGTAGGTGATATGTGTATCATGGAATTTGTGAGAGGGCATGTGTCAATGGAAAATAAGTGTGTGTCATGGTGTCAGTCACAAGAGAGTGTGAGGGTGAGAAATAGGGTCAAACTTGGACTGTAAAGGAGTGAAAACCATGCACATCAAACAGAAACTGAAATCAATTCAGTCCAATACAAATCCCAGGTTTTGGAGGGAACACAAACACTATAATACACATTAGGACATCAAAATACTATATGAAATCTCAGGTTTTCAGCCTAGAGATTCTAAGTTCAGTTTTGAACTCAAACTCCCACCAAATCAAGTCAAAATTGACATATAACTAGATTGCATATAGGTAAACTATATTAGGTTGTAAATCATGCAATAAACAGTGATTAAGTAGGCTAAAACAATTGCCAAAATCAGTTCACAACAGTTCATGAATTCTAGTTTTTCAGTCTACAACAAACCAACCCATTTCAGTCTACCCCTTTCGATTTCAGTTTTATGAATCAAATCACACCCAAACAACCCCAAATTTTGAACACAATTAGTTCAAGTATAGTAGAATGAATCTAAGAACTTCTAACATATTAACAGTACTAATTGGGTTAAAACAGTTGTACAAAATCGTATTTAAAAACTAGAAAAATACAGGGTTATATACACTGATTTTAGGAAAAGGTAAATGGCAATTGAAGAATAAAATCAAACTAATATGCAATAAAAATGGTTGGTAAAGGAAACATCCCATGTGCACAAGCCCCACACTTTATTTCGTGTCACCCAAGGCCGGACACGGCGTGTCCCCCACAAAACAAACACTTACAGTGCACATAACAGACACAGTGAAGAGCACAGGTTCACGCGTGTCGTGTACACGACACGACACGAACTAGGACACGTGCTCGTGTCAGTGGATGTGCCTAGGGTAGACCTAGGTGTGACACACCCTGAATCGTGTCCTCGTGTCGCCATGTCTGACTGAACAGGCCGTGTCAGTGGGTGGAAAAAACCAGTGCACAGTGTCATGCAAATCCCCGTGCGAGGCCTTGTGCGTGTCCGACACAAAACTATTGGACTCGAGACTGAAGGGGAAGACTGTCAGTTATTGCCCCTTGGTCTATGCCAAGTGGCACGAGTCCAAACTTTGTGTCCATCGAGCACTCATACTCGAGTACCAGGGGACTGAACTGGACTCAGTTCCAGCGTGTTCGTGTCCCTCGTGTGGACACAACACGGCACGAAATACCTAAGTGTTAACACAAACATTCAAGAGAAACCCTAGATTTACAAACCTATTCAAATGGATTTTGAAAATATCACAAAAAGTTCCTTTGTGGCATTTTCCCAAACACTAGTTGGAGGTTCCTGATACGTGTCCAAAACGGACACGAAACCTATGAAACTCGACACGAAACCAATGCAGCCACTTAGGGGACTCCTAGGGCTTCTTAAATGTATAAAGAAATCAAAATTTCATTGAGGAATGAGGAAGTTACCTATAGTTGAACATCTAGGAAAAACCCTCTTTGTAGAGCTCTTCTCCTTGATGTCCCAATCCAACAAATCAACAATAAACTGAAATAAAACTCTAATAACAGCAAGTATAGGTATATTAAAACCTAATATAAGAGATTTGAATGAAAAAGGAAATGGAATGGAATTCTAGGGATTAAATGAAGTAGGAACAAACCTTTTTTTTTCTAAACTTGAGCTTTCCTAAAAAAAAGAGGCAACCCTAAAATTAAGAGAGCATTTATAGGGTGGTGTTCCCAATGTGGATAGGGTGGCCGGCCACTTAAGTCTAGGCTAGGGTTTTGGTAATGTCTTGGGCTTTGGGCCAACCTACAAGGCTATGGCTTGAATTGATTTATTAAAGATTCTAAATCATAAGCCATAACTTATGACTTTCTAATTCCTATTGCTAACTAGAGTCTATTAACCAAACCAAGGGTTAGCTTAGGTTAGAATAGAGTCATATAACCTAACCAAGTCCAAACTAACTAGGGTTAGCTTCTAGGTTGGTCTACAAGGGTCAAAACTAATCAAAGTCAACCTAGTCCAAACAATTCCAAAATAATTCCTAAAAATTCCCATAAATTCAAATAAATTCTAATAAATTTAAATTATCCCAAAAATGTCAAAAATACCCTCAATCTAGAAATGTGGTAGTGACACCATACCGCGTCTTTTACCTCTTACTCGGACGGAAGGAGTTCCAGCTGGATGTTATTGGTGTCGTCTATGAGGTGGAGGATCTCAGCCAGAAAGTTGTTGTCTCTGTGGACCCTATCTTTGGTGAACAACTGAGAGTAAAATTTTGTGACGACCATTTGGATTCCCTGATGGTTAGTGAGGAGGTTACCGAAATCGTCGTTGATCTGATGAAGGGTGAGCTTTTGTTTCCGACCATTGGCACAGGCGTGGAAGTAGGTGATGTTTTTGTCCCCTTCGTTGTCCCATTTAAGCCTTACTTTTTGTTTCCAAAAGTCAGTTTTAACTTTCAATCGGAATTTGAGGCTCGCTTTGGTGAGGTCAAGGGCGGTCCTAGCTGCTGGTGATCGGTCAGTCGTGAATAGGGCCTCTGTACGAGTGACATCATCTTTGGCGACACGAACGGCCTGAAAAATATCCCCATACGCCTGTTTACTCCAAGCCGTAAGGGCTTTCCTCGTCGCCTTTAGCTTGTTTGCCACCCTGATGAGCGGGTCGGCGTAATCCGTATAGTTCCAGGCTTCCGCAACCACGTGCTTGAATTGTGGGTGTTCACTCCAGAAGTCAAGAAAGCAGAAGTTCTTTTTAATCAGACTGGAGGTGCAATTAATTTCATCCAGCAGGGGAGCGTGGTCGAATTCTATGGCATTGAGATGAGAAAGTCTGGAGGTGATCCCCATATCATGCCAGAGGGTGTTCGTGAGGGCCCTATCCAGGCGAAAGTATTATCGACGGTCACCTTCTTGCATGTTGCACCAGGTGAACGTATTTCCTGTGAACTGGAGCGTAGAGAGGTTGGCATTAAAAATGAAGTTGTTGAAATCTTGCATAGCCGAGTGGGAAGGAGGCCGTCCGCCAGACTTCTTCTCTCTACAGTGATAGCATTAAAGTCCCTGATACAAAGCCAATGAAGGTTAATGTGGTTGAGGTGGATGTCGAGAAGGTCGTTCCAAAGTTGTTTGTGTTCGATGATGTCACAGCTGCCATGTACCGCAGACAGAATGGCGCGCTTGGGGAGAAAGGGGTGCTATATCCAGCACGAGAGAGCCTGCCTGGAATCCTGGATAACTCCGATCTTGACCTCCGTCGAGCAGAGGATCCAAATGTCATGGTTGCCTGCCATGGTAGTATTGAAACCTAACTGCAGCTGAATGGTTTTGATTTTTTTGGGGGTGATCTTGGGTTCGAGGACGATCAAAATGTCAATCTTGTAAAGTTTTTTGAGGCTAGTAAGCCGCCTTTTGGTGGGTTTGTTCGCCAGTCCACGGACATTCTATGAGAGGATGTTAAGCATTGATGCTTTTGGTGGAGGTATTTTTTGTCCGCTTGGCTGCGGATCTGGTGCGCATGGTCGACGGCTCTGTTGCTTCAATGTTATCAGTTTTCTTGGTGGTTACCATTGCGACCATGGAGTTGTCGAGGGTTGGCTCCTCGGCTGTGATGGGGAGGGGGTTGTCCTTGACTGGTTTGACCCTTTCTCCAGCAGAATCTAGGATGGCCTCTCCGGTGGGGATAATGAGGGGGTCTTCTGCGCTTTCGAAAAGTTCTCCTGCTGACTGGAGTGGAAATCCTGCGGCCATGACCTATTTTCCTCTAAGGACTTGATCTGGACCCAGGATCGCTAGGGCTTCATCGACGGTAATTCCCTCGCTCGAGGGATGACTGACAGTGAGTTCGGTAAGGACTGTTATGGAGTCTTAGGAGGGTTCCACAGCCACATCCAAGAGGATATCTCTGGATGATACCATCTCCGAGCTCGTTCCGAGGGGCTCGGGGGGGGGGGGGGGGTCTTCAAGGACAGCAAGCGCCTGAGAGAGCTCAGTAGTTTCCGGGTCCAGGGCATTGAACTGATTGGAGAGGTGGAGCGATTGTGTGGTGCTAAGAGCCACAGCTGTGCTAGGGAAGCCTTCCTTGACTGGCGTGCCTTCCCGGTCGTCGAATCTAACGTGGGTGTTAGGAAGCAAAAGCAGAGGGAGATGGGGCTGCGGTTGTTGATTCCTGCCGGCTTTAACCGGACCGTCTTTCTGGACTGTATTCCTCTTGATCTCAGGGTGAAGACGAAAATAATATTCTGCTAGGTGTCCTCGCAAATGGCAGTGTTTTCAGAAAATGATGTGGTTGTCGTAGACTATTCGCTGGGTGTGTGTCTGGTTGCCAAGCTTAAGAAGAATATGGTTGGGGGGCTCGGTTGTGAGGTCAATTTCTACACAGATTTTAGCGTAATAAGCTTTGGTAAGGTTGCTTGTTTCTTCTGCAATGGCCACATACGTTTTGAAAGAGTTGGCGATCCATTTGAGGGCCGCTGAAACGAAGCAGATAAGGGTAAGGTTGGGAAGGGTCACCCAGGTCGCTACGTAGCTGAGTCTTCTTTGGTGTTAAAGTCTGCTGACCACCTGATAATATTCATAAGGTGGGAGTCCACCCTGCCCGTGCCCTTGGACCACAAGGTCCTGTGGTCAAGCTCGGAGGAGAGATACAACAAAATATGCTTGGGGTCCAGGGGAGCAATCCTGTATTCCACGGACAGCCGCCAACTGGAAATAACCTCCTTAACCCGGTCAAGTTTCGGGCATCCATTGGAAAATTTGAGGACAAAAGTATGGGGGAAGGAGGTGGCAAGCGAGGACAATTCCTGAGCCGAGAAAGGGACCATAGGCACAGAAGATTCTGAAGGGTACACAACTTCAGGTAATGGGACATCTGGGAAAAGAAAACCCTTCTTGGCTGCACGGCCCGGTCGAAGCTTGTCTGCGTAAGAAGGCATCGGGGCACTAGATGAAGAGAGGGCAACCGGGGCGCACTGAAGGGGGGACATAGGAGGTCATGGAGGACGAAGCAGCATCCAGCCTGGCAACCGGCTCCGGACGGGGGCTACAGGGCCTCTGGGGAGGCGGGAGAGCGGGAGGACCGCTGCGGGGCGATGAAGAGGGAGTGCTCGACACCACGGTAGGAAGCTTGGAGAGGGTAGCCGGGTCCCGCATGCGAGGCCCAAGAGCAAGAAGGTCAGTCGGGAGCTCGCGGCCTGGAACTGAGGGCAATCCCGAAAAGGGGGCGCTCACGGGGTTGGGGGCAAAGCGCCCGAGAGGCCAGCACACCATGACGGGAGGAGGGGGCCATGCGCCCGAGGTAGGAAGGGAGGGTACGTGCCAGCGTCGAAAGAAGGCCCAGCAGTCGAAGAGGCGGAAGGAAGCCCGGCGCAAGGGAGCGGTGGAGGTTCCGAAAAAGAGACCGATTCCGGAGGAAGGGGCCATGCGCCCACGGCGGGTATAGGAGGCCATGCGCCCACTGCTGGAGGCTGGGGCCTTGCGTCCACCACAGGGGGCTGGGGCTATATGCCCACGGCGGTTGGAGGGCTTGCGCCCACTACTGGGGCTTGTGGCCATGCGCCCACCACATGGGGCTGGGGCCATGCGCCTGAGGAATGAGGGGAGGGCCATGTGCTCGAATCCAAGGGAGGCTCTGCGCCTGAGGCAAAAGGGGCCCATCCGCCCGGACAGGGATGGGGCCATGCGCCCAAAGGAGGCGGAGGTCATGCGCCCAAGAGGGAGAATGGCTATGCGCAGAGCTGCTCTTGCCTCATGGAGCATAGGGCTCGAGGCGAGGGCGATGGATGGGGATTCAAAATTTGAAAACCGAGGGCGGGAAAACAACGATCCCGAGGGTGGCATAGGCGTAGATGCCGGAGTGCCCTCGCCGTGCTAGAGCCACGACGGGACGAGGCTGTTCACTAGGGCGGAGGGAAGAGGGAGGGTCCGGCGGGAACGAGGAGCTGTGGGCCGCTCCAGGCCGCCGGGGAGAGGGAGGGTGCGGGCATATGGGGTGGTCGAAGGAGGAGGCAGATGGGGTGGAGGAGGGGGGAGGGGAGGAGGGGAAGGAGGCTAGACGACGGAGGAGGGGGAGCGAAGGCGGGGGGACGGACAGGCCGCTAAGGGGCGGCGGCTAGGGGAGCCTGTCGGAGAGCGCTATGAGGTCAGGGGGGATCCTTGGGGCCCGAAGAAGAGAGGGAGGGAAGGAGGGCCTCCGGTCGCGGGTTAGCGGCGGGGAGGGCACTCCCGAGGGGAAGAGCTCGGAGAGGAGAGGAGCAGCGCCATTCTTATATATATATATATATATATATATATATATATATATATATATATATATATATATATATATATATATATATATATATATATATATACACACACACACACACACACACACACACACGGAAGTAGTAAGACTTGGGCTTAGAGAAGCAGCATGAGGCTTTACTAGGTCATTTGATAGGGAAAAAACATAAAAAAATTAATAAAAATATGATTATAGTGAGTTCACATTTATTTACACAAGGAGAAAGAACAAAAATAACAAATATCAACAAATAGTAATATTGTTGTTTACTTCTAGGATTTGGATTAAAAGAAACCAAGATTAGGTTAAGTATTTCTTTAAATATAAATTAGAATATTTGCTTTTAAAAATACTTAGCCTATTAAATAGATAATTAGTCAAATAATTTTAAAATTACATGAATCAAATCGTAACCTACTACTACTTTAAATCAAATATCTATTTGATGACAAACTCTAAACCAACAATGGATTATAATAAGAATTTTGTTTAATTTTATCAAATAGATTTCCAATAGATTTTAAAATAATATTTAATATAAATATCTGCAAAAATATGTTTTCATAAATACAATTTTATCTTAAATAATATAGCTATAGCTTTTACTAGTCAGGATAATAATTAATAAATTAAAACCTGAATCAATTATAATTCAAATATTTACCATAATAATTTAAATTGATAATTAACTAAAATGTTTTTAATAAACCTAAATTCTAATCTAAATATTTTGGCAACCCCTTTTTGTCCTTTGAAAATATTAATGATTTCCTTCGCAAAATAAATATATCTTTTCTAACACAATACTTAAAATAAACAAATAAAATGAAATAAAGTAATAAATCTGAAAACGAGGGTTACAGTTACTACGCACGCCTATATAAGCTTATCTCTTCTCTCCCTCTCTCTAATTAACTAAGTTCATTCATAGAATTTTTTTTACGAATTTTAGAGAGCAGAGAGGAGAGAAACAGAGGGAAGCGCACACCATTCTGTCCATACGAGGAGTCAGTAGAGTATTTGACAGAGTGTTCCAAAAGTTTGTCTCTGAACTTGCTAGTTCTTGGAAGCTATTCGTATGGGAAGAATCTAGCTTTGAGCGCCGGTAATCAATCACCCCAGCTGGCTTTCTTTCCTTCCGTTTATCTCTTCGCTACTTAAATTCTCGTTCTAAATAAGATTTTTCTAATCTAATCAGAAACTTTCTGCTGGTTTTTCGACGCTGCTATATAATAAAAATCTTTTGTGCCTTCTTCGAAGTCTTATATTTGTTTTCGTCTCTAACAATCCTCCGGGATCTCTTTTGTGGACCTTCTTTGAAGTGTTGTAATAAAATCAGTTTTTTATCTTAAAATCATGTCCCGGGACTAACAATCTCAAAGCTAGATTTAAAAGATGGAAAACTCTTGTGCTGCACTCCTCAATCCCAACTTTAACAAGTTAGAAAAGTTTGATGGAATGCACTACCAAATCTGGAAGAGAAATGTTAGCCTCAATATTTAACTCATGGACGTCGACCACGTATTACCTGAGAAAGAATCGAAAGTTCCAAAAATTAGGACTGCGAACGCAATTGCTGCTGCTACCGCAAAACAGTCCAAATGGAGAAGAGAAAATAGCCACTGTAGGCTACTGATCCTTAACGCTATGGAGGACTCCCTAGCAGAATCTTACTTTAAGAAAACCATTGACAGAGAGGTATGGGAATCGTTGGAGAAATTGTATAAAGATGAAAAGAAAAGGAGTAAGATATTTATCGTTGAAAAATATCACAAATCTTTGAAGCTACGTCAGAAATTAGAAGATGAGGGGATGCCCCTCAAGGACAAGTTTGTTGTTGGAGGGATCGTCTCCAAGCCTTCCGCTGGATAGAGCAAATTATATGTGAATATGCATAGGAAGAAACTGGTTATCAGTTTGGAAGATCTCCTACAAAAAATTTATGTTGAGGACCAGATGAGGGCTCAATTGAAGGTGGATGCTCTGTCCAAACAGATGGCTAACGCCAAATTTGTCTACACGAAGGAATTAAAAGGAAAGCAGGCGGCTTCTCACAACAAGAAGAAGGACCTCACTAATCTGAAAGTAAAGGGGACTTCTTTCAAGCAACATAAGCTAAAATCCTATGTGACTTGCTTCAAATATGGCAAGAAGGGCCACTACAAGAGTGAATACAAATCCAAGCCCAAGTAATCAGAGCAAGGTAAGCCTAGTAAGGTTTCCATAATTACTGACGTAATTGTTATGATGGCTCACGTCACTGCGGTAGGGCTGACTCTGACTGATGGGTAGACACTGGTGCCACCTGCCATGTCTGCTCAAGAAAGGAATGGTTCACCACATATATACTAACTTCTGAAAGTGTTATGGTGGCGAACCAGACACAAGCTGAAGTGCAAGGGATCGGGACAGTGGTGTTGAAGCTGACATCAGAGAAGTCTCTGACGCTTCAAGACGTAAAGTATGTACCTACAATCGTAAAGAACCTGATCTCTGAAGGCTTACTCTGTAACGCAGGCCTAATGATGGACATCAATGCTGGCCCGATGGTGATGTCCATAAAAGGAATATACTTTGGAAAAGCTTTTTATATCGAAGAAATATTTAAACTTCAGCTCGTAAATCAGTTTAATGTAATTAATGCAATCGGTCGTTATGATTATACTCTTGACTTGTGGCATAATTGACTAGGACATGTTCATTGTAAAAGAATAAACAGAATGTCTAGTCTAGGACTTATCTCCAAATGTCGGGATAAGATAGAGAAATGTGAAGTATGTACTCGAACGAAGATCACAAGGAAACCCTTTCATTGGTTTAATCGAAGTACAGATCTTCTAGAGTTGGTACACTCTGATATCTGTGACTTCAAAGATTTTTTTACAAAAGCAGGAATGAAGTATTTCATAACCTTCATCGATGACTTCTCAAAATATGCGTTCGTCTATTTGCTGAAGTCTAAAGACGAAGCGTTTGAGAAGTTCAAAGAGTTCATGGTCGAGGCTGAACGACAAAATGGGCAACAACTCAAGAGAATAAGAAGTGATCGAGGCGGAGAGTATCAGTCTCATGAATTCGCATCGTTCTGTACGGAACATGGAATCATCAACGAGACTACTACTCTGTATTCTCCTCAATCTAACGAAGTAGCAGAAAGAAAGAACAGAACGTTAGCAAAAATGATAAACTCAATGTTGTTTACTACAGATCTTCCAAAATGCTACTGGAAAGAAGCTGCATTGACGACCACTTTTATTCTGAATTGAGTGTTGCATGCAACTTCAAACATCACTCCTCATGAACTCTTTCAAAGTCAGACCTAACTTGAATTTTATTCGAGTGTGGGGCTGTCTAGCATATGTAAAGCTCTCAGATATAAAAATTAAGAAGCTCGGAACAAGGACTATGAAGACGATCTTCTTGGGATATGCCGAGAAGAGTGATGCTCGAAGATTTCTTGATATAGAATCAAATCATATCATTGAATCTCACAACACGGAATATTTTGAAAATAAATTTGTAAGACACAAGAACATTATTCTTGCAGATATTTCGAGAATAATGAGGGTGCGGTAGAAATTAAAGTTTCCAATGAGAATGTAGTCCAAGAAAAAGTTGTTGTAGAAGCAATTATTGAACCAGAACTTACTGAGCCATCAACAAAGCGAGTAAGGAGACCAAAGGACTTCGGAGATGACTTTGTCACCAATCATGTGGAAGCAGATCCGCTTACCTATGATGAGGCGATGAAGACCAAAGACACTATTTTTTGGAAAGAGGCAATAGACAATAAAATTGATTCAATCACCTCTAATAACACTTGGGTGTTGGTTGATCTTCCTGAAGGAGCGAAACCCATCGGATGCAAATGGATCTTTAAGAAGAAGATGAAAGCAGATGAAACTATTGACAAGTTCAAGGCTAGGCTAGTAGCCAATGGGTTCTTTCAGAAGTAGGGGATAACTACTTCGACACGTATGTTCCAGTAGCCCGGATGACCTCCATCAGAATGTTAATTGTTCTTGCAACAATACATAAGTTGGTGATATATCAAATAGATGTAAAGATAGCTTTTCTAAATGGCGAGCTGACCGAACAGATTTACGTACAACAGCCAGAAGGATTTTTTATCAAGGGTCTTGAAGACAAAGTCTACAAGTTGGTAAAATCTTTGTATGATCTGAAACAGGCTCCCAAAATGTGGCATGAGAAGTTTGACAAGGTCATAAGATCAAATGGCTACAGGGTCAGCAAAACGGACAAGTGTGTTTACACGAAGTTCGCTGATGAAAGAGGTATAATCGTTTGTCTGTACGTGTACGACATGCTGATCCTAGGTACGGATATGGGCTATGTCACGAAGACAAAAAAAAATCATCTCGACCAAGTTTAGTATAATGGACTTGAGGGAAGCTGATGTGATCTTAGGCATCAAGATCATTCAGACGGACACTGGACTGGCACTGTCACAGTCTCATTATATTAAGAAGATGATCACACGCTACGGGTATCAGGATCTTCCAGTGATCGATACGCTTTATAGGTGTGATCTGAACCTGAAGTCTAATTCGAGGGAAAAGCGTCCGACAGCTGGAGTATGCAAGCGTCATCGGGATTTTGATGTACGCTCCTGAGATAGCTTTTGTCGTGGGAAGGCTGAGTCGATTCACGAGCAATCCAGACATTGAGTACTGGAAAGCTGTGAAACGGGTAAGGAGATATCTCAAGAAAACTCAAACATATGCACTGTACTACAGCGAAGATCTGCCAGTAGTAGAAGGCCTCGGTGATGTCAACTGGTTCTCAAAGGTGGAGAGCGAGAGATCCACAGGTGGATTCATTTTCACCATGAGTGGAGCTACTATATCGTAGAAGTCGATGAAGTAGACTATGCTCTCTCGTTCCTCCATGGATTCTGAGTTCTTTGTACTTGATTCTTTAGCAAAAGAAGCAGAATGGCTTCGGAAGCTAATGTATAATCTTCCAGTGATTGGGACATAGATACCGGCAATACCGATATACTACAACAACCAGGAAACTGTGACGATGGTTTCAAATGACCTTTTCAACGAAAAGAAGAAAATTGTGTGGTTAAAGCACAAGGCAGTGCATGATCTCATCAAGATAGGAGTCATTGCAGTGATTGATGTTCGGAGTCAGGAAAACTTGACGGATCCTTTCACAAAGGGCCTCATGCGCCAGTTGGTCGAAGACACAGCAAATAAAATAGTCTTAAAGGCATTCTGATATTGTATTTTTGTAATCCTATCATAAAATTTTATGCTATTAGTTCAAAGAGAAATCTATTTGGCATATAGATTTTGGTTCAAAGGAGGACCACTAACTAGAAAAATATCAAAAATAATAGGTACATGTCCTCCATAACATGAAAAAGATACGGACCTACAACTACTGTTGTCTACTATATGTTTTCTGTGGAGAACAAATCCTGTGGTAAGGATGCAGGCTTAAACGCCTTAATGAGTTCTCAGGCAGAGTGAATGCATGTTGTGCTTTACAGGAAGCACGGTAGCACAACACTACAAGGAGTATTACAACTCCATGCTACAGTGGGGTGACACCACCATGAGGTTCCCAGACGGGGGTAATGCCTCGGCTTTGCGAGCCAAGTCACAGTGGTATAGCACCGCAAATAGGTAGGTAGTCTAATGATGTATAATAAAATTAAAGAGTTGTAGACAACAATATAATGGGGACGATATCCTCATGTTACAGTGGCATGACACCACGAAGAGGTACCCAGATAGGGGTAAAGCCTCGGCCTCGCAAGCCATGTCGTTGCGACAAAACACCGCAAGGACGCACAAGGCTTCATGTTGGGTAGTTTGGCACTACAGAGAGGCTTGTGATCTCATGCTACAGTAGTATGACACTACGATGAGGTTCTCGTGTAGGGTAATGCCTCGGCTTTAAGCCATGTCATAGTGATGTAGCACCGCAAGGAAGCGCAAGACTTCATGCCATGTCTCTTTAATAAAAAACTCACCTAGAGTGTATGGATAGAGATAGCAGGCCGTCTCTTGAGGGTAAACGTGTAGACGTCCAAAATATATACACCAAAACCAGGCTAGCATAGGGCCTTTAATGTGCAGCCAGAAGCACATGTGACTACATTATGTGAGTGGAAAGAATTGCAACGATGGTGCAGAATTCAAGGACATAGTCCATTCTTGTATCATACTGTTGTTTAACCCATATGGAAAGATTAAAGTCGTTAGCGACATCTATCCTAATGCATGATGGACAGTCACTGTAGGGAACACTCAAACCCATATATAGAGATATGTGGGAGATTGTTGTTGTTTTGGCCTTTAGGACTAGAAGAATAGTCCCATTATTGCCTAGGCCAAATGACTTGTATCTCTATATATAAGCTTGCTTGTATTTAGAGATGCACATGTGGTGTGGAGTGGCACATGGATGCCATGTGGGGGTATTTTTCTAGTGGAAAGAAGGCTAACTCAACAATGAAGCAATAATACTTTTTGTCATGCTCTTGAAATTTATTTCATTGGAGCTAAGTCTCGTAAGGACTTGGCGACTCGGACTCGGACTCATAGGCTCATGAGATGTAATGTGACATTTTGTTGGCACACTTTGCATTTAGAACATCAGCATCGTCGTTAGGCGCATAGTGCGCTTAAGTTATACTCATTGCGGGAGCCTCTGCGCTACCGATCGCACACCCATTCGCACGAACCGTTCGCGCTGCAATTCGCGCTGCCGTTCGTGTGCCAGTTCGTGCTCCAGTTCGCGTGACTGTTCGCGCTGCCGTTTGCCCACCAGTTGGCGCGCAACGCACGGTGTGCACGTTTGGCACGGTGTGCACGTTTGGTACATTTGGCACGGTGAGCGCGTTTGGTGCGTTGTGCTCGTTTGGTGCAATTGGCACGGTGCGCGCGGTTAGTGCAGTTAGCGTTGTCGTGTCTGTGCACGATCTGAACGGTTACGAAATGTTCGAAAACAGTTCGTTCCCTATCTCGAACATTTCGTATACTAGAATGTTACTGTGCGCACCTATATAAGCTTCTCTCATCTCTCTCATTAACTAAGTTCATTTAGAGAAAATTCCTTACAAATTTTAGAGAGCAGAGAGGAGAGAAACAGAGGAAAGCGTGCGCTATTATGTCCATCGGAGGAGTCAGTAGAGCATTCAGCAGTGTATTCCAAAAGTTCGTCTCTAAACTTGCTGGTTCCTGGAAGCTATTCGTGTGGGGGCGAATCTAGCTTTGAGCGCCGGTCATCAATTACCCCAGCAGGCTTTCTTTCCTTCCGTTCATCTCTTCACCACTTGAATTTTCGTTCTAAATGAAAATTTTCTGATCTAATCAGAAACTTTATGCTGGTTTTTCGACGCTGCTATAACGAAAATTATTTGTGCCTTCTTCGAAGTCTTACAATTGTTTTCGTCTTTAAGAATCCTCCGGGATGTCTTTTGTGCACCTTCCTCGAAGTGTTACAATAAAATGAGTTTTTCATTTTAAAATCACGTTCCGGAACTAACAACAATATGTTCTATACTACTTGTTGTAATCTTTTTGATTTTCTGCGTACTTTGATAGATGTTTGTAACCCGGAACCAATTACATTTATAATACATTGCACATATGCATGTAGAGTTGGTGCTGTTGCATAGCCCCATAGTGCAATCATCACATGAATTCTATAGTTGGAGCAAATAGTTAAACCTTGTTAAAATTACTAAGTAGAGGACCACCAAACGGTTGGTACAACCGGTACCATCTCCGCACTCGAACTGAAATGAAGGGTTGCTGCTCAACCAGTACCATCTCCGCACTCGAACAGAAATGAAGGGTTGCTGCTTTGTGTTCTTGAAAATAATGGCCAATGATCGATACAGCGAAGAGGATATATAGTGTCGGGCATATTTGTCCATCCTCAACGCACAATTAAAGTGCGCCACGGACCAAACAAGCTTCAACGAGAATGATTAGGTCTGGAAGGGATGCTGTGTGCCCACTGACAAGAGCCAAGCAATCAAATCAAGCTATTCTATGTCACATTTGTACTTTCAAGAAACTAGCAGATTAAATAGTTGCATAGTAGTGATCAGCATGTGCATGCTTATAATTAGGCTATAAAAGTGCTTAAACTAGCTCAATGTGTCAGCTAGGGACGTAGACATCATCATCATCCCTTTGACAAATCCTTGATTCTATTATATTGTTATGTTATCTGCGGTTTGTATTCGCAGACCATGTGTCAACGTTCCATTTGCTGAAATTATGAAGTCAAACAAATAGAAAAGGACCAATAGAATCAAGACACGAGTATGGAGTTACAGATCGCGGACCATATATACCATTTTTCCTACTATATAAGGCTAATGGAGGCCATGTGATTAGGTTAAGCATGTGTTGTTAGTGCTCTACTTGTCACTTTCCAATTGTACATTACATGATATGGGCACCAGCTGAACAACTTCAATGCAGCAGTTCATGGGGAGGGAGAAGAAGCATAAGTATCGAGCGAAAGCCACCAGCTGCAGGAAGTGCGGAGCCTTGTGCTGCGGCTCGCGGCTCGGCGTCTCCTCCTCCTCCTCCTACTCCTCCCTGTCTTCTTCTGGAGACGTCAAGAGCTCGGAAATATCGGAGTCGTTGTTGTACTTGGCGCACGAGATGGTGCAGGCGAGGCTGGAGCGGATGATCGCCGAGTGGAGGGGGGCGGCCGGCCGCCAGGCCCAAAGGCGGACGACGGGCTGCAGCAAGCTGGTGGTGCTCGTAGCGAGCGACCGGAGCTCGTACGATCCTCGAAGGGATTTCCGGGACTCGATGCTAGAGGTGATAACTTACGAAGGGTTGAAGGAGCCCAAGGAGCTCCGGACGCTCTTAAACTGCTACATGTCGCTCAACTCCCGGGAGCATCGGCAGGTCATCCTGGAGGCATTCCATGAGGTCTGCTCCAGTCTATTCCCGGTGTCTAGTAGATGAGTGAGTGCATGCGGCAGCAGCCTTCATTCTCCTCTCCGTTCTCAAATTCTCAGACCATTAAATGAAAAATAAAATAAATTCAAGACTCGTGGTGAGCTCAGCTCACTGAATAATTTATTGTATATAAGTGTGAAACTCGTGGGACTATTAAACTGATGTACTTGTTTTTAGTTAGTATTGTGTCGAATGAACTGTATGGTTGAAGTCCTTTGTCAAAGATGGTCCTCTAAGGATTGTTTGCGATATTGTTCATGATCCGTGTTGCACAAATACGAACACTATACAGACACAAACGGATACACGATACGAACACTACTTAGTTAGGGTGTGATCGCAGATTTTTGCCAAAACGTATATGCATAGCTCACTCATATGTGGGCTATGTTGTCTATGTTAGGTTTTTTGGTTTTTCCTTTAGAAAGGTTTAGTCCCACATCGGAAAAAATAAATGGTTTGTATCTCTATATATTAGCTTTGCTATTATTGGAGATGCACATGTGGTGTGGAGGTGCACATGGGTTTGCCATGTGGGATTATTTTTCTAATGGAAAAAAGGCTAAAATCAACAATTAAAGCATTCATGCTTTTTGCTCTTGGGAAATTTATTTCCATAGGAGCTAAGCCCCGTTGGGGCTTAGCGACTCGGACTCGGGCTCGGGCTCATGAGGCGTAATGTGGCGTTTTGTTGGCGCACATTGCACTTTGCACGTCAGCGCGAGACACTTGCGCGGCCCGTTACGCTGGCCCAGTTACGCAGCCCAGTACGCATCCCAGTACGCGCAGCGTACGCAGCGTATGCATCGTGCGTAGAGTGCGCAGCGTACGCAGTGTGCGTAGAGTGCGTAGGGTGCGTAAAAGGGGCTGTATGCGTAAAGTATAAATTATGCTAGTGGCACAACTTCCAGCAGAACGTGTTCTTGCATGTTCTGAGCGGTTGCTCCATGTTCGGGGTGGTTACTACCACGTCCCTAACATTGTGCTAACCGGGCAGTTGTTGCAGGGGCTTATATAAGGCCTCCACCTCCTCTCTCACAGGTTACAGAACAGAAAGAGAAGCCACCAGAATGTTTACGAAGTGTTCTTTAGCACAAGTAAACAGAGATTTCAGACGTGTTCTTTAACACAGTTCTGTTCTGCAGCCTTCGAGAGAGAGGAAAGGCGCCGCACCAGCGTTGCTTTTTCACGGGAGTTCGTGTCCGTCCGAGGAGTCAGAAGAGCAGGAGTGTTCCAAGTTCTCCGACGAACTTGCTGGTTCCTGGAAGCTGTTCGCGTAGGGCGAATAAAGCTTTGAGCAACGGTGATCATTTACCTCAGCAGGAGTTCTTCCATATTTCGCCAGTCACCTTCTTCGTTGCTGCCAGTAACTCTGATTGTATCTTCTTTTTAGAAGTACTACGATCTGATTGCTGCGATTACGAAATCTTTTTAGATTCTCGTAATATCATAACGATATCTTTTTAGAACTTCGTTATACTTGCGCAACCTTCCTAGAAGTGTTGCGTTGGAACATTGTTTTTACAATTGTTTCATATTCTCAGTTTTTCATCGAAAAATTGTACCCTGGCAATAACAATCTCAAAGCTTTATTGCTACGATGGAAAACATTAATACTTCACTCCTAAACTCTGACTTCTGTAAGTTAGAGAAGTTTGATGGAGAGCATTATCAAGTCTGGAAGAGGAAGGTTTATCTCACTCTTCAACTCAGAGACGTTGATCACGTGCTGCTTGAAGAGGAACCTACCGTTCCAGATACTGGGTCTGCTGCCGCAATTTCTGCGGCTACTAAACTTCAGGCCAAGTGGAGAAGAGAGAATAGAATTTGCAGGCTGCTTATCCTAAATGCTATGGAGGATTCCCTTGCAGAATCCTATTCTAAGAAGAATATCGCTAGAGACATATGGGAGTCTCTAGAAAAACTCTACGAAGAAGACAAGAACCGCAGTAAAATATTTGTGGTTGAAAAATATCACAAGTGGTTCTTTGAGGATGAAAAGTCTATGCTGCCGCAGGTGAAGGAGTTCCTGAAACTGCGACAGAAGCTGGAAGACGAGGCGATGCCCCTCCCCGACAAGTTTGTTGTTGGAGGGATTGTCTCAAAGCTCCCCGTTGGGTGGAGCAAGTTCTATGCAAACATGCATAGGAAGAAGCTTGAGATCAGCCTTGAAGATCTCTTGCAGGAAATATATGTTGAGGACCAGATGCGGGCTCAACTGAAGGTGGACACACTGTCCAAGCAATTGGCTAACGCCAATCTGGTTCAGTCCAAGGAACCAAAGGGAAAGCAGGCGGCTTTCCACAGCAAGAAGAAGAACCCTGACAATCTAAAAGTCAAGAGAACTTCTATCAATAAAAAGAAGCCGAAGTCTGAAATGCCTTGCTTCAAGTGTGGCAAGAAGGGCCACTTTAAGAATGAGTGCAAAGCAAAAACCAAGCAATCAGAGCAAGGAGAGCCTAGTAAGGTATCTATGATCACTGACATTGTTGCTATGATTGCACAGGTTGATGCGGTAAGGACTGATTCTGACTGGTGGGTAGACACTGGAGCCTCCTGCCATGTCCTCTCCAGTAAGGAGTGGTTCACCACCTACACCCCTACTTCTGAAGTGGTTATGATGGCGAACCAGGCACAAGCTGAAGTGCTCGGGATCGGGACGGTGTTGTTGAAGCTAACTTCGGGGAAGTCTTTGACGCTTCAAGGCGTGAAGCACGTACCTGCTATCGCCAAGAACCTGGTCTCGGGAGGCCTACTCTGCAATGCAGGCCTCAGGATGGACATTAATGCTGGCCAGATGGTGATGTCTATCAAGGGAACATATTTCGGGAAAGCTTTTTATACCGAAGGAATGTTCAAGGTTCAGCGTGTAAATCAGTCCAATGTAATTAATGTGATTAATGAAGTCACTCATTCTGCTTATACTCTTGAGTTGTGGCATAATAGGCTAGGACATGTTCATTGTAAACGAATAAACAGAATGTCTAGTCTAGGACTTATCTCCAAGTGTGGGGGTAAGGTAGAGAAATGTGAAGTTTGTGCTCAAACAAAGATCACAAGAAAACCCTTTCTTCGGGTTAATCGAAGTACAGATCTTCTGGAGTTGGTACACTCCGATATCTGTAACTTCAAACAGTTCTCTACAAAGGTCGGGATGAAGTATTTCATAACCTTCATCGATGACTTCTCAAAGTATGCGTTTGTCTACTTGCTGAAGGCTAAAGACGAAGCATTCGAGAAGTTCAAGGAGTTCAGAGCCGAAGCTGAGCGGCAGACTGGACAACAACTCAAAAGGATAAGAAGTGATCGATGTGGGGAGTACAGGTCTCATGAATTCGCATCGTTCTGTAAGGAACATGGAATTGTCAATGAGACTACGGCTCCGTACTCTCCTCAATCAAACGGAGTAGCAGAGAGGAAGAACAGAACGTTAACAGAAATGATTAACTCAATATTGTTGACTACTGGTCTTCCTAAGTGCTACTGGGGAGAAGCTGCATTGACGGCCACTTTTATTCTAAATAGGGTGCCTCATGCAACTTCTGACATTACTCCTCATGAACTCTGGTTCAAGGTCAGACCTAACTTAAATGTCATTCGAGTGTGGGGGTGTCTGGCATATGTCAAGCTTACAGATCTGAAGATTCAGAAGCTTGGGACAAGGATTACAAAGACGATCTTCTTGGGGTATGCCGAGAAGAGTGATGCTCAGAGATTTCTTGATATTGAGTCAAATCATATCATTGAGTCTCGCGATGCAGAATATTTTGAAGACAAGTTTGCAAGGCACAAGAATATTGTTCTTCCGGATGTTCCGAAGAATAATGAGGGTGCACAAGAAACTGAAGTCTTTAATGAAGATGTGGTCCAAGAAGATGTTGTTGAAACAACGGTTGAACCAGAACAAGCTGAGCCGTCAGCTAAGCGTGTGAGGAGGCCGAAGGACTTCGGAAGTGACTTTGTCACCTATCATGTGGAAGCAGATCCGCTTACCTATGATGAGGCGATGAAGACCAGAGACGTAGTTTTCTGGAAGGAGGCGATTGACAATGAGATTGATTCCATCACCTCAAATAACACTTGGGTGTTGGTTGATCTTTCTGAAGGAGCGAAACCCATCGGATGCAAATGAATCTTCAAGAAGAAGATGAAAGCAGACGGAACTATTGACAAGTTCAAGGCTAGGTTGGTAGCCAAGGGGTTTTTTCAGAAGCAAGGGATTGACTATTTTGACACGTATGCTCCAGTAGCCCGGATGACCACCATCAGAATGTTGATTGCTCTCGCAGCAATACATAAGATGGTGATACATCAGATGGATGTGAATACGGCTTTCCTAAATGGCGAGCTGACCGAAGAGATTTACATGCAACAACCAGAGGGATTTGTCATCAGGGGTCTTGAAGACAAAGTCTGCAAGTTGGTGAAATCTTTGTACGGTCTTAAACAAGCTTCCAAGATGTGGCATGAGAAATTTGACAAAGTTATAAGGTCAAATGGCTACATGGTCAGCGATACGGACAAGTGTGTTTACACAAAGTTCGCTGATGGAAGAGGTGTTATCGTTTGTCTGTACGTGGACGACATACTTATCCTAGGTACGGATATTAGCTGTGTCACTGAGACAAAGAAGTTCATCTCTAGCAAGTTCAGTATGAAGGACTTGGGGGAAGCTGATGTGATCTTAGGGATCAAGATCATCCGGACAGGCACTGGACTAGCGCTGTCACAGTCTCATTATATTAAGAAAATGATCACTCGTTATGGGTATCGGGATCTTCCAGGGATCGATACGCCATACAGGTGTGATATGAAGCTGAAGCCTAATTCAGGAGAAAGCGTCAGACAGCTGGAGTGTGCAAGCGTAATGGGAAGTTTGATGTATGCTACTACTGCCACAAGGCCTGACATAGCTTTCACCGTGGGAATGCTGAGTCATTTTACGAGCAACCCAGGTGCTGAACACTGGAAAGCTGTGAAACGGGTTATGAGATATCTCAAGAAGACTCAGACATATGCACTGTACTACAGTGGAGATCCGCAGGTAGTGGAAGGCTTCAGTGATGCCAGTTGGTGCTCAGAGGTGGAGAGGGAGAGGTCCACAGGTGGATTCATTTTCACAATGGGTAGAGCTGCTATATCGTGGAAGTCGAAGAAGCAGACTATGCTCTCGTGGTCATCCATGGAATCTGAGTTCTTTGCACTTGATACCACAGCCGAGGAAGCAGAATGGCTTCGGGAGCTCATGTATGATCTTCTAGTGGTTGGGGCGCAAATACCGACGATACCGATATACTGCAACAACCAGGCGACTGCGGCGGTGGCATCAGATGACCTCTTCAACGGGAAGAAGAAGACTATGCGGTTGAAGCACAGGGCAGTACACGATCTTATCAAGAGAGGTGTTATTGCAGTGATTGATGTTCGGAGTCAGAAGAACCTGGCGGATCCGTTCACCAAGGGCCTCAAGCGCCAGCTGGTCAATGACACAGCTTGTAAAATGGGCTTGAAGGTATTCTGATATTGGATTATTGTATTCCTACCATAAAGTTTTATGCTAATAGTTCAAAGATTTATCTACTAGGCATCTAGCTTTTGGTTCAAGGGAGGACCACTAATCGGAAGAATATCAGAAACAGTGGGTACATGTTCTATTGGACATGGAGAGGTTACGGACCTATAACCACTGTTGTCTACTATTGTTTTCTACGGAAAACGGTTCCTGTGGGAAGGTTGGCTTAATTGCCTTAACGAGTTCTCAGGCAGAGTGAATGCCTGGAGTGCTTTACAGGAAGCACGGTAGAGCAGCACTACAAGGAGTGAAACTCCATGCTACAGTGGGATGACTCCACAATGAGGTTCCTATATGTGGGGTGCTGCCCAGGAATAGGATAAAGCCTCGGCTTTGCAGGCCAAGTCACAGCGACGTAGCACCGCAAATAGGCAGTTAGCCTAATACTGTATGTTAAATATAAAGAGGGGTGTAGTCAGCACTACAAAGATGAGGAGTTCCTCATGTTACAGTGGCACGACACCACCATGAGGTACTCGGTTAGGGATAAAGCCTCGGTCTTGCAAGCCATGTCGTTGCGGCGTAACACCGTAAAGGAGCCTAAGGCTTCATGCTGGGTAGTTTGGCACTACAAAGAGGCGGTTGCCTCATGCTACTGTAGTATGACACTATGATGAGGTTCCCGGTACGGGATAAGGCCTCAGCTTTAAGCCATGTCATAGCGGCGTAGCACCGCAAGGGAAGCGCAAAGCGCTTCATGCCATGTCTCTTTATAATGAACTCACCTATAGTGTATGACAGAGATATCAGGCCGTCTCTTGAGGGTAAACTTGTAGACACCCAAAATTATACACTGAAACCAGGCTGGCACAGGGCCTTTAATGCGTAGCCAGAAGCACATGTAACTACATTATGTGAGTGGAAAGAATTTCAGCTATGATACAGAATTCAAGGCTTAGTCCATTCTTGTATTATAGTTTGATTTTTGACCCATGCGGAAAGATTCAAGTCGTAAGCGACATCTCTCCTAATGCATGATGGACAATTACTGTAGGGAACGCTTATATCCATATATAGAGATATGTGGGGGATTGTTGGGTTTTTTGGTTTTTTCTTTAGAAAGGTTTAGTCCCACATCGAAAAAAACAAATGGTTTGTATCTCTATATATTAGCTTTGCTATTATTGGAGATGCACATGTGGTGTGGAGGTGCACATGGGTTTGCCATGTGGGATTATTTTTCTAATGGGAAAAAGGCTAAAATCAATAATTAAAGCATTCATGCTTTTTGCTCTTGGGAAATTTATTTCCATAGGAGCTAAGCCCCGTTGGGGCTTAGCGACTCGGACTCGGACTCAGGCTCGGACTCGGGCTCAAGGGCTCATGAGACGTAATGTGGCATTTTGTTGGCGCACTTTGCACTTAGCACGTCAGCATCGTCGCTAGGCGCATAGTGCGCTTAAGTTGCGCTCGTTGCGCGAGCCACTTGTACGACCACGTTATGCGGCCTGTTACGCGAGCCCAGTTACGCTGGCCCAGTTACGCAGCCCAGTACGCAGCCTAGTACGCCCAGTATGCGCAGTGTGCGCAGCGTACGCAGCGTGCGTAGAGTGTGCAGTGTGCGCAGCGTACGCAGTGTGTGTAGAGTGTGTAGTGTGCGTAGGGTACGTAAAAGGGGCTGTGTGCGTAAAGTATAAATTACGCTAGTGGCACAACTTCCAGCAGAACGTGTCCTTGTATGTTCTGAGCGGTTGATCCTTGTTCAGGGTGGTTACTACCACGTCCCTAACATTGTGCTAACCGGGCAGTTGTTACAGGGGCTTATATAAGGCCTCCTCCTCCTCTCTCACAGGTTACAGAACAGAAAGAGAAGCCACCAGAAAGTTTATGAAGTGTTCTTTAGCACAAGTAAACAGAGATTTCAGACGTATTCTTTAACACAGTTCTGATCTGCAGCCTTCGAGAGAGAGGAATGGCGCCGCACCAGCGATGCTTTTTCACGGGAGTTCGTGTCCGTCCGAGGAGTCAGAAGAGCAGGAGTGTTCCAAGTTCTCCGACGAACTTGCTGGTTCCTGGAAGCTGTTCGCGTAGGGCAAATAAAGCTTTGAGCAACGGTGATCATTCACCCCAGCAGGAGTTCTTGCATATTTTGCCAGTCACCTTCTTCGTTGCTGCCAGTAACTCTGATTGTATCTTCTTTTTAGAAGTACTACGATCTGATTGCTGCGATTACAAAATCTTTTTAGATTCTTGTAATATCATAACGATATCTTTTTAGAACTTCGTTATACTTGTGCAACCTTCCTAGAAGTGTTGCGTTGGAACATTATTTTTACAATTGTTTCGTATTCTCAGTTTTCCATCAAAAAATTGTGCCCCGGTAATAACAGTGTACACACGTGGAAGCGACACGCAACAATCTCAGCATCTGAGAGTAACGACACTGCTATGTTGTCCGCAGTTTGTGACCGCGGACGTGATCGCAGGCCACATGACAGCCTTTGGCCCCTTGGTAAGGGGGTGGGGTCGGATGGTAGCAGGGGAGCCAATGCTTGGTTGACACATGGGCCTGCGTTCACGTCCGCAATCACAAACCGTTGACAAAATATTATTTTTGAAAAAAATACAAGATGCAAACAAAAGAATAAATACTACAAAAGTATAAGAAAATATCGACTATGTTGTAATTTAAATCCAAATATGGATGCCCTTATACATACCCACAACAACCTCTCTATCTCATTCCCTCTATATATGTTATCAATGAGAAAAGCTACGTACAGTTGCTGGCTACCAATTCCTTCTCCTTTCTTATTTTTACAACATATTATCAGTAGGAGGCTCTAACCAAAGAGTTCGAGGACAAAGTTCGAGGGCGAAGATCAGAAAATTGGATTGAACAATCCAACCAGGTTCATAGATTATTTTTTATATAAAAAGTTTGTGCTATGATCTAAACTCGAAAAACTAATACCAAAAATTATTTCTTTATTAATCTCTTATGTGCATGTGATATAATATAATAAATTTGACATATACAAATTCCATATAAATACCATATAAAAGAATGATATTCTATATAAAAATATCGGGTTAATTCGGTGAACACCATGATCATGTTTATTCAATTGGCATTCTTCTAAATTATATACTTCTATTATTTGTAGAAACTTTGATCTTGTGACCTAGCAAATGAATTGATGTATTAAGAATTTGTATCATAAATGAAAAAATAAAAGTACTTATAGCGATCAATCTGTTCTGTTAGTAACAGTATTTAACATATGTTGCTAATCTTAGCTAGTTTCACATGGCATGCGGCAACTTTGGAGCTACAATTATTTGTTTCCATTACTTTAGTATGGATTTGTTGCATATAAGTACCTTAAATAAACCATATTTTGCATAAGTCCTAAATATTATATCTTGTGATGGCAAGGCAGATCTCCTGCATCCATTCGTCATTGATGATTTCAGTTAAAGAGTAAGCTGTTGATTTTGTTGGATTTGATTTATGTCATTTACGAAAGAAAAGTGATAGTTCTTCCTCTTTGGGTTATGGTAGTCTTTAATTGTGAATATATGATACTTATCTCCTTCTACCAAACACGTAGAATGGGGGATCCAACTGTTTTACCTGCTGGATGATTCAAACATGATTTTCTTTGTAACCAACTCTCTCTGAGGAGGTTTAGCGAACACGTTTTAAATTTAGGTCATATTTATATTTTAAAATCTAAATTGGATTGTGTTCACTAAAGATGTATTCGGAATATGATCAGAGATGTATCTATTATTTTTTCAGTTTAGATCATCATCTTAAAAAAATGCATGTTGGATATGGATTAACTCAATCTTTCATATTCAAATCCAGATCCGCATATACAAATGTATAAACAAGTACATAAATTATATAATACTTTTTGTACTTATAATACTAGGTAACGCATGTGATTTTCATATAAATAAGAAGGATAAGAATGAGCATCTTGTTCACTAATATGTTTCACTTTTCTCCTATTGAAATCTGTATCTTATCATTTCAAGTATTTGGAATATCCAGCTAGCATTTTTAAGTCCCAATCCCTGTGGTTTGACTGGGACACATTACAAACACGAGCATGTTTAAGTCATAAACCTACTTTTTTTTATTACCCGTTTTCCATATGAAATGATAAAACTAGTAAAGGCTATGTTGTTTTGTTGTATATCAACATATTAAATATAGGAGCACTTTAGCCCTAACATTCTTGACAACAAGAACCAAACCATGAGTTCTAAATTATATTAAAATTTTGATATAATATTTTTTTGTTTGTAAATCTTTCAGTTTATGCTATATTTATAAGGGAAAACAAGTACTCACGAGCATGAAATCGATGTCAATAGTACAAATTGCACATGAAAAAAATGTAATACTACCATGTCATTTTGTTTTTGTGGTTTTATTTGTACAATGATACAAATTGCTCGTTTGAGTTTTATACCACCCAAAATGGGTGCATGCATGACAGGTGTTGCGCAACATGTCCGGGAAATCCAGTCGTTCACAAATTATTTTTGCAGGTCGCAGCAGATTGCTGGCCCCCGAAAGGCCATAAATTTAATTTTGGTATTATAAGCTATCATAGACCTGGAGTTCTACGTTTAGAATAAATTTCAATGAGCTATGAGCATCCCTATTTTTTATTATTGATTTCATTGGACACAAAAACACAAGCTTCTGAAGGTGAACTATTGTTATCCACTATTTCATTATCACAAGTCCCGAAGGATATTTGTGGAATGCCTAAATGAGACTCACGATATACTCATGGGGTTTTGATATGCTATCAGTTTAGCTTTAATATGCTTAGTATTATTCAAGCTTATGATTACTTCACACCAAGATATTGCAAAATGTTGCTTATATGCTTAAATATATCCATAAGAGATTGGAATGATACATAATATGAACACATTACCAAGCTATAGATGACTAGTTCCATGATGACAATTATAATGCTTTAAGAGATGAAATCTAGTACATGGATGTTGATATTTCATAGTGGCATTTTAAAGTTGCAAACCTCTTAAATTAGAAATTTTAAAGTTGGTTATATACGGTTGTTCTATCCGTAGGGTTACTACGGATGCATTATTATCCTACCAACTATCATAGACATGAAGTCTATGTTTAGATTACTATTGATTAATAATATCTTTTGTAAATATTGGTAATATATTGCCATATCTAGAAACTATAATCCATGAAAAATTGACATCTATATGCATAACTGATGGTACTACGTACCAACATCAACCTTGAGAATAGAATATTTTCCTCCAACAAGAATACTAGTGTGAAAATAGTATCCATGATAGCTGCTCATGCATATTTATTGAAGGCTACGGCAGAGAACACTTAAATTTACCCAAGGAAACTCACTCATATAAAATGTCTTATACTCTCATAATTTCAGAAGAAAATTATTGAGTTTTAAGGACATAAGGACAAACGTGGGTATTATATTGAAACTATGAGTGAGTAAATATAAAGAATACATTTACAAGAACCAGGAGTTCGTCCTAGAGAACCAGGAGTTCGTCCTAGAGAACCAGAAGTTCGTCGAAGTTCGTCCTAGAGAACCAGAAGTTCGTCCTAGAGAGATTATCTAGCTATTCACTATGGATACACGTTACTCACATTAGGGTCGTCAAGTCACATATATCAAGGATAAGTTTTTTTTAATTTGCAGCATACATCCTTGATCTCAAGAATAAGTTTTTTAAAACCATAAATCCTGAAGATTGTATATGAATAACTAGTAGCATAGTCTTGAATTGCATCTCTTTTAGATGGCTTATGTTGGTATTGTTTGAAACTGTAATATTGGCATCTATGTTTTGTAAATTATTATGTTTATCTTCTTAGATTATTAAATCTTCTAGACATGAGATATTTTTGTGATAGAACATTTCTGTGATCTGTCACGTTAATAAGACATAATTTTCGTCGTTAGGGGGAGATATAAAGAAGATAAATTATCATTCTAGAAGAACATCGTGAATTATCGTTCTAGAAGAATGTCGTAGAGCATCGTTCTAGAAGAACGTCGTAAAGCATCGTTCTAGAAGAACGCTTTACATCATCGTTCTCGAAGAACGTTCTAACGCATCATTCCAGAAGAACGTGTCATGGCATATTTCTAATTTATCTAATCTTGACTAAATTAGGAGAAATTATCCTTTGCTTGCTTACATTTAATTATGCTGCATAAATAGCTATACCATCTATAAATTTATTTTATAATAGAAGTACTAAAAGAACCAAATAAAGACAGCAAATGAATAAGTTCTTTTGTAAGAATGCGTAAGACCTAAAGGTTCTAAATATTTAGAACCTCATGAAGAATAAGAGGCCAAATAATACTAAAGATAAGGTTCATCTCACCAGAAGAAGAAGCCGAATAATATAACACACCCTAATGCTCTTGAAGAAGCCGTTTCTGAAGTAGCATCTCCTGAAGAGAAAGTTCATGCATGACGATCCGGAAGATGTCATGAACCAAAGATCCAATTTCTCAAAGTATATCGCTCCAGTAGAGGATATACCTCAGATTCCAGAAGAGACTGAGAAAGAGGTACCGGTACCCATAAAATCTATGTTTTATACATAGTTAAGAAAAATTTGGAATCAAGAAAAATTGTCATAGATGACATTATCAAATGAGAATAAAAAGGGTGATAAAATTAAAGAATAACACTAAAACCACGAATAATCTAATGAATAGATGCGATATCTCTCGCAAGATGTGGAGTGTTCGGTCCTACAGTACAAAATCCAAAGGGAATAAACCCGGTAGGTTTTGAATGGGTATATATAACAAATAGAGATCCAAATATATAAGAGCTGAAGAATTCATGAAATGATCATGAATAGAATATGAATAAGTATATTCTTCAATCCTGATAACCTAGACAATAAGATATATTATCGAAGGTCATGGATTTAAAATTCTCAGGTAAATCCTTGAAGGATTTGATATTATCATGTTATCCCCGAAGGATCTACATATGGATTAAACCATCGAGAAGAATGTGACAGGCTCATTAATTTTATGAAGAAATTCCTGAACGGATTCATCAAAATGGTCACCTCCTCAAGAGAAGATCTCCTGAAGAGATTAAAAGTGCCTCCTGAAGAGAAATTCTCCTGAAAGATAGAAAATATGACAGTATCTCCTGAAGAGATTTGAGATATCTCCAGAAGAGAAAGAATCTCCCGTAGAGATTGTTTGCCATGAATTATAAAAGAACAGAATAATTATATCGGAGGACTGGACTTTTACTTCACAATACAAACTCGCTCGTACAAAGTGTCACCCTCACTTTTCTAAGTTAGGGGTAAAATGGTAATTTTCCATTTTATAATATTTTTGAGAATTTTATTTCATGAATATTAATATTTAATTATTATAGGAGTCGGGTTCGAATTTTATCGCATTCCGAGTTAATTCGGGACCCCGGTGAATTTTGACTTGAGTCGTAATTAGCATGTTATTTAACCATGGCCCACCACACTAAACTTTTAGGTTTAGGAGTTTGGACTAGTCCCCCATGAGTAATTAAGTTTAATTATAATTTAGCAACTTCCGAAATCAATTTTGGGACTTAACTTAGCCTAGAAGCAAGGGAGGGGCAAACTTGTAATTACAAGTGCCCCTACCCCAAGCCCCCATGGCTGGTCATATAGTCCACCCCCTCCACCTCTCTTTTCTTCTCCACTAAGTCTTCTTCTTCTCTCTTAAATTCTTTCTTTCCAACTCCTTCTTCCTCTTCAAATCCACATTTAGGTAATCCTTTAACTCTCATTTAATTCTCATATTTCATTTATTCCTTCACATAAATTATAGGGGAGACCATTCTCTACAAGTTGACCCTAGATTTGATAGGTTTTCCTAAAATCTAGTTTAAGGATTATTTATGGTTTTATCCTTTTAGAGTGGTATATATATATATATATATATATATATATATATATATATATATTTATATATATATATATATATATATATATATATATATATATATATATATATATATGTATTTGTCTATAAGTATGTGTGTGTCCATGTGAGAGAGTGTGTCCATGTGTGTGTGTGAGTGTCCATATATATAGATACATATAAGTGTGTGTGTCTATGTATATATATGTACATTTATATATATATATATATATATATATATATATATATATATATATATATATATATATATATATGTATAGATATATATATGTGTGTGTGGTCATGTGTATATATGTGTGTGTATTTGTATGTGTAGAAAGGGAATGAGGAAATGTATGTGAGTGATATATATATATGTGAGAGTGATAGAGAGGAATTAGAAGAGAATTAGAGAGATCGAGAGGGAGATTAGAGAGGTTTATAGAGGGAATTAGAGAGGGAGAAGAGTGCGAGAATGGAGAAATTTGTGAAGGGGAAAGGGGGGACACCCACAGCAGCTAGGGGGCTGTTTCCCCCCCCCCCCCAAAATAGCCCCCACAGCAGCAGCAACACAGCCATAGCAGCAGCAGCAGTAACAGCCATTTCAGCAGCAGTAAACCCCCTTTAGGCCCCCTTTTTGACCCCCAAATCAACCTATAGATACCCCCATATATATACATATATATACCCCTATATATACTCTATATATACACCTATTCACCCACAAATTTAGCCCCTAAAACTAGTCCTAAGATAGTGTGAAAAGTGAGACAGAGTGATGAGTAGTTGAGTGAATTAGAATCAAGGGAAGGGGTGATTTTGAGTTCCGTGATTCGGAACGCATCCAAACTTGAAGGGGACCTAGTTAATGTGAATTAGAATTTGTGGGTAGGCTCCTAGGTTGAAATCGGGGTTGCGTTTGGGATTAGGAGAGTGGTATCACGCGATACCGTTGAATATATTGAGATATTTAAGATAACGGGTAAACGCCCAATATGGACCGTAAGATGGACTGGATGTCCACTTACCCTAGAGAACTTGGTAGGTAATGGTTGTATAGGCTAGTACCCTACTACCCTAGGAAGCCCGGAGTGAAATTCCTAAGGGAAGGCCACTTGGCGTCAAGTTAGAATGGTTAAGGGTAAATGTTTTAAGGGGTAATCGGGTAAATTCAAAATACGGGGTTCGGGTATTCGGATTGACTTGAAACTTTGGTGACTTGTTAGGTACACCCTACAAATATCATATTTGGACCAATTTTGGCTTGTTTGACCCAGAGTTGACTTTTTGTAGGACCGTTGAGCACCTCTAGAGGGGGGGTGAATAGAGTGTGTGTGTGTGCAGCGGAAAATAATCACCAATTAAAAACTTAAGTAATAACTATGGCAGTAAATAGGAGACAGTAAATAAATGCAGTAAAGTAAGAGTCTAGAATTCAAACTCAGTGACACAGCGATGTATACTGGTATCCCTCTGAGAGGACTAATCCAGTCTCGAGTACTCTTGCTCGATGTTAATCCACTATGACACAAGCTTTAACTAAGCGCTTGTAACTCTTACAACACCGTGCTTGGTGACAAGTACACGACCGACTTAACAACACCGTGCTTGGTGACGAGCGCACGACCGGCTCCAGAAGGCAATTGGAAAACTGGAATGTTTTCTGAATACAACCTCTGATACAACTCTTCAATACCAAACTCTAGATTAAACAGAAATTGTACTGGCTTGGCTAAGAGTCATAAAGGCTTAGATATGAAAGTAAAAGCTCAGAACACTTTAGATAGAGAAGAGAAGAGATGAAATTAGATTATTGAAATGAATGGTAATCTCAACTCTATTTATAGTATTTTTGGGGAACCGAACTCGGGCAGAGTTCGGGCAGAGTTCGGATGCTAGGATTTCGCATACGAACGTTGCATGCAGATTTGGTGGGAACTAAAATTCAAATAACCCGGACCAAACTCGGTCAGAACTCGGACCGAACTCGGTCAGAGTTCTGTCAGAGTTCTGCTGGTTCAGAACAGTAAGGAATAAACTAAATTTGCATAGGTTTTGGGCCTTTTGGAATTGTGGATTTTTGGGATACTTAGGTAGGCTTATTTTTGTTTGTGGACTGAGAAAAAACCTAAGCCAGTACCGATCCGATCAATCTCACATTTCTCCTAGACTCAATAAAAGGAAAAATACAGAATAAATATGAAAACTAATAGCCCTTTAGATGACGTCTTTTTCCTGACATTGATGACGTATTTTTCCTTGACGACAATCGTCCAAAGATAAACAGATCTGAAAATCTGAATACCTTTCTGTTCAGAGAAATCTCCTTGTATAATGCCGTCTTTGGCCCATTAATAATTCTTTGTTGCATATGTCCTTCTTGTCTGCAAGTACATGTTAGACGAACAAAACAGTATGATGCAGTATGATATAATCATAACAATATGATATAGAACATTTTAGGACAATGCTAAGTTTTAGTAGCATGAATATTAGTGACATCACTAGTTAAACTTAATTGATTAGCCATATTCAAAAACATGATATAATCATTGGGCTAACAATCTCCCCCTTTTTGATTATGGCAAATCGGTTAAGTTTAAGATAGATACAATAGATGTATATATCGCTAATAAACACATATTACTAAAAAAAATTCTTTGCTAACTTAAACTTATTTCTCCCCCTTTGACATGATCAAAAAATAAGCTCCCCCGTAATAAAGAGATAAAACGAACTCAAGCATAAGTATAGGAGGAAGGAAAAATAATAATAATCATGATCAAGGATTAGGAGAACAGTGAAACGACATGTTTAGAAAATTGCATAACTAAAGTAGAAAAATTTGTCAAAATAGTTGGTTGAACTTAAACAAAGAACATTGAAATCAAACAATACATAGTTTACCAACTAGAAATCCCAAAATGATATTCAAAACTCAATATTATGATAAATATAACTCTAGTTTTGAAATATACCAATAAAGGATTTCAATAAGAAATAGATATCAATATAGCAGAAATCAATCATTGGTCATAAATAATTCATGAGAAATTCACAGATCTAGTATATACCAAATAAAAAAATAAAACTTTTAACAATTATCACAAAAAAATATGATTCATAATTTGCCCATACAAATTAGTGAGTCAATTCCATAAAGCGTATAATCATCGAAAAGAGATCAAAATAAGTATACTAGAATCTATGCAAAAGTTATAACAAAGTTCATGCATTTGAATTCAATTACCTTAGCATGATATATTATATCCATTAGTTAAACATGAAGGTAATGAAGAAAAAATACTTGGGAAGGAGAAATCTAGTCGACTTGAATTCTCCCCCACAAAGTATGAAACGTCTAAGTATAGATAATCATGAACTTTGAGATAAAATCTCAATAAGAAATGCCCAATCAATTTAAGCTCAAAGGAATCATTAATAAGGATAATTAAATATATTTGGCAACTTTTACAAACTCATAAAATGAGAGAATTAAAATAATAATAATCATATATTCTCTCATCTAATACAAATCCAAATATCATGAACAACTCAACAAGATATTTAAGGTAAAAGAATATATGTCAATGATGAACTAGCTATACCACATATTAAGGGCATACAAGAATTGAATCAATTAATTTGCTCCTCCTTAAAATATGCGTATATAGTTCAAAAATAATTCACATGATCTAAGGGATATCTAAGATATGCATCTTTTCTTTCCTTTGATCAAATGCATATAAAATTTCAAACTCAAAACAAATATCATCTTTAGGCAAGAAAAAGAAATATCCAATATAAATAAACGCTTAAAGATGAAGAAAATATGTTTCCAATAAATATAAAAAAATATTTCAAGATATTAAAAGATTTTGAAAACTATCTTTAATAATAACATTTGAGTACCATACAGATTCAATAAATCAAAAAGACTTTTTTTTTAAAAATATGAAATTTATTACGAAAAAAAACTGTCTTAATAAGTGTTCGAATGCGTCCATTTAGTCCTCAGACTGAAAGCTGGTGATTCGAATCACAGAAACAATTTTAATAAAAGAATCCATAAATCATAAATAACTCCGTTTGAACAAATAAACATAACTAGATATATGTCCAAAGAAAAGTGTATTCTAGATATATGGCATGTCAAGGGGATAATTAACTTGAAACAATTAACTACTCCATCTTTTCATGGTTATATCCAAAAATAATAGTATAGATAAGATTTAAGAATTTCATAGACATATTTCCAGAAGTAGAAAGTTAATCCAAAAATATTAGGTCTTCTTATCAAAGTTCATTTCTTCCCTTTTTAAAGCCTTAGCATGGTGTCCACTGACAACCGTAAGGTTAAAGAAAAGAAACGCTTTGAGAGAGAGTGAGTCAATTTGCTTGACTTCTCCCCGCAAAGAATTACTGCTATAGACAGTTAGTAATTTGAATAAGAAGAGAATAATAAAGCTTAAAATCATGAATATTATGCAAGTTAAAGACGAAATCACAAGATCATAATATTCACCGAGTAGTCACAAAATCATTAAGTCTGAATATCGAAAAGTGTGACAAAAAATATATTGAAAGATAACAAACATTAACCTATGAAAGATCAATGTATGATACCTTTTGTAAAATTAAATAATATTATCCATCAAATCTAAAATCTAAAATCCATCAGATAATAATTACAACTAGATCTAAATAAACCTTTAGTTTATAAAGCGTTGATCAATCTTGGGTTAGCTGTAGAGGTACTGTCCCAGCTAACGGAGGTTCACCGGGGAACACTTAAGTACCGCTTCGCTTCGACCGTAGTCGTGGTGACAGACAGACCCTTTGTAGGCTTATACCCAAAATAAATCTATTCTTTCATAACCGAGGATTTAAGAAGAATTAGTGCAATATGAAATAAATTATATTCTATGGACTTAAAAAAAATCTTAAAACAATGTACCATACAACATAAGATGTATCAATTACATTTATCCATATGTGCTACAAAAACATTAGGTAACAATAAAATATAGAATATTTGTAACTCAAAATGTAGGATCTAGATACGTTGATGTATTCTGGAATCTAGGGGACTGGGTTCAGTACCTTGGATCCAGAACTAGATAATAGTTGCATTTAGACCTTAATAAATCTTAAGTCTATAAAGTATTGATTACTTCGGGTTAGCTGTAGGGGCCGGTTCCCAGCTAGCGGTAGTCCGAAGACTAGTACACCGTGTCGCTTCAGGCTATTTACACCTGTATGACAGAAGGACCCTTTCGACTTGTTCCCAAAATGATTTATACTCTTAAGAACTTAGATTCAAAAGAATATATGCAGTATCATTGAACATCGTCGAAATCCAGAATTCCTAAAAGTAAATATCCAAAGAATGGTTTATCAAGATCAAGATATTAAAAACATCATGTATACAAAATGTCAACCAAAAAGCCAAAAAAAATACATCATTTAAAAAGAGGCTTTGAGGAAGAAGCTAATAAAGAGAAGTACATGAATTTGTTAAAAAAAATTAGCTTACATATGAAATAAGCACAAGTTTGAAACTACTTTTCAAAATAATATAATATAGAACTTGAACTAAACTCATATATCTCCATAAAGATACTTATACAATATAAGAAACATGTGAGCAATATATGATTGATAATGAATTATTCATATATCATTAACAAGCATAAAAAATATCACAAGATCAAAAATATGCATAAAGAAACTTTAACATACAAAGATGTAATTGATTCATAATAAAATTAATCAAAATAAAATATGAGAATCAATAGTGAATATATTATGCAAGCACAAGGTTAACATAAAAGTATATGTATATACTTTTCAAGTAAATAGGTGACTTGTGCTAAACACACATACTCACAAAATACCGATCAAAGTAAATGTGATATGTTAAAGACAAATCGATAAGAAGTGACCATTAAAAATATTTAAAGGCAAAGAGTCAAAAACATAAACCAACAACAAAAGCTTCTATGGACTAGAGTGGTATGCATCTTCATAGATAAATACTAAGAGTAAAGAGCATACCTAGATAAATATGTCACACTAATAAAAGTGAGTAAAAGATTATATAGTGTGAAAAAATTATTTAAGCTAATCAACTAGTCATGCTAGGATTATAACTCACATAAATGATAAACAATTAAAATATATCAATGAGAGCTAATATCAATACATCAATAAGAACATGCTAGACATTAAAAACTATTTAGGAAGCATGTTACCAAAGTGGTTCTAGTGACCACACTTATGTTGGTGCAATTGCTTGGAAGATGACCATTGTAGCTTTGCAATCACCAACATGCTCCATGGTTCTATGGTTCATCATAAGTAGCTCCACCTGAAATATTAGGTGAAGACTTTGGTATCCAAAACTTGGATCCATATTTGTTAGCTTTGGGAACCCATTTGCACAAGTTCATATCAACAAGTTTTCTAATCTGACAATAATGAGAAACATGTCCATTCATGTCGTAATAATGACAAAAAGTATTAACATTAGGGCTATGTGCAGCAGTATGAGAATGTAAAGTGGTGTGATATGATCTTAGTGGATACTTGTAGTAGAAAGCATGGTTGTGTAAAGCTTTAGCTTTGCTTGCTTCCTTTCTAGATGATCTGTCGTGTGTGACTTTGTGATGTGTCACGTGTCTTGTGTTAGACTGAGTCATAGGTTGTACTACCTGCTTTCCCAGTCTAATCTTTAACTTTTTAGAGTTAGCACAGATCTCATCATATTTAGCAGAAAGAGCATCAATTCTACATGAAGCAATAGAATACTTCTTCTTTTCAGATTCTAGTTCCTCCTTAAGTTTAGCATTTTCTTGAGTGCTTTTCTCAATGCATTCAAGTGCCTCATGCAATCTAAACTCAAGTGTGGAAATCTCAGTAGAATTATTAGAAGTAGAAGTATTTCTAGCATCATTCAATAAGCAAGTAAGCTTTTCATTCTCACGCTTATAGGATAGAATATCCTTTCTAGCTTGCTTATACTTATCTAATACTTTCTTGTGTTCTTCTAACAGATCACTGAAAGCATCAGATAACTCATCATAAGAAAATTTATTCTCTTCAAGAAGGGAATTATTCTGTACCTCGTTAGATAATGCCATTGAGCATAAATTTGCAGCTTGATGAGGTCTCTCTTCTTCTTCAGAATTTGTTGCTTCACTTTCACACCATATGCCCGATGATCTTCCTTTATTTGATTATTCGTAGTGACTCTCCTTTCTTGTAGTAGTACAATCATCTTGGATGTGGTCTATCTTCTTGTAGTTGTCACATACAAGCTCTTCTTCGTATAAGAAATTGTGTTGTACCTTAAATCCCAATTCTATCATGTATATATTTGAATCATTATGAAGACTATCCCCCTCTCTGGAGTTGCTAGCACTGCTTTCGTACCTGCACTCATAAGTAGCTTCAAGAAGTTTCCAAATTTTATGAGATGTTGTGCAAGTAGTAATGAGATTGAATACATTAAAGTCTACAGCACAATAGAAAACATGCTTTGCTTTTGCATCAAGGCTAGCTAACTTCTTCTCTTCCTCTGTGTAACTATAATAAGGCTTGTTAATAATAGAGGATGTGAGAATAGAAGTGATAGTAGGCTTTTGGTAGCCATTGACAACAATTGACCATAAGTCAAAGTCTTGAGACTTCAGGTACAAGCTCATCCGCATTTTCTAATAACTATAGTTCGTTCCATCAAATAGTGGGAGTCTATTTGTGGATTGCCCTTCATCGTTGAATATTAAATTCACGGCTGCCATATTTATACTCTCTAGAGTGTTATATATGAATACAATCCGCTCTGATACCAATTGTAGGACCATTGAGCACCTCTAGAGGGAGGGTGAATAGAGTGTGTGTGTGTGCAGCGGAAAATAATCACCAATTAAAAACTTAAGTAATAACTATGGCAGTAAATAGGAGACAGTAAATAAATGCAGTAAAGTAAGAGTCAAGAATTCAAACTCAGTGACACAGCGATGTATACTGGTATCCCTCTGAGAGGACTAATCCAGTCTCGAGTACTCTTGCTCGATGTTAATTCACTATGACACAAGCTTTAACTGAGCGCTTGCAACTCTTACAACACCGTGCTTGGTAACAAGTGCACGACCGACTTCACAATACCGTGCTTGGTGACGAGCGCACGACCGGCTCCAGAAGGTAATTGGAAAACTGAAATGTTTTCTGAATACAACCTCCGATACAACTCTTCAATACCAAACTCTAGATTAAACAGAAACTGTACTGGCTTGGCTAAGAGTCATAAAGGCTTAGATATGAAAGTAAAAGCTCAGAATACTTTAGATAGAGAAGAGAAGAGATGAAATTGGATTGTTAAAATGAATGGTAATCTCAATTCTATTTATAGTGTTTTTGGGGAACCGAACTAGGGCAGAGTTCGGACAGAGTTCGGATGCTAGGATTTCGCATACGAACGTTGCATGCAGATTTGGTGGGAACTAAAATTCAAATAACCCAGACCGAACTCGGGCCGAACTCGGACCGAACTCGGTCAGAGTTCTGCCAGACTTCTGCTGGTTCAGAACAGTAAGAAATAAACCAAATTTGCATAGGTTTTGGGGCTTTTGGAATTGTAGATTTTTGGGATACTTAGGTAGGCTTATTTTTGTTTATGGACTGAGAAAAACCTAAGCCAGTACCGATCCGATCAATCTCACATTTTTCCTAGACTCAATAAAAGGAAAAATACAGAATAAATATGAAAACTAATAGCCCTTTAGATGACGTCTTTTTTCTGACATTGAAGACGTATTTTTCCTTGACGACAATCGTCCAAGGATAAACAGATCTGAAAATCTGAATACCTTTCTGTTCAGAGAAATCTCCTTGTATAATGCCGTCTTTGGCCCATTAATAATTCTTTATTGCATATGTCATTCTTGTCTGCAAGTACATGTTAGACGAACAAAACAGTATGATGCAGTATGATATAATCATAACAATATGATATAGAACATTTTAGGACAATGCTAAGTTTAAGTAGCATGAATATTAGTGACATCACTAGTTAAACTTAATTGATTAGCCATATTCAAAAACATGATATAATCATTGGGCTAACATTTTTACTCAAAAGTCAACCGTGAGTCAACACTTTATCTAGATTTGACCAAATCCAAACTAGAGTTGACCAGTTAACTAAAAGTCAACTGTTGATCAACATTTGACCAGTTTGACCTAAGGTTGACCTAGAGTTGACCAGAGTTGACCAGGGTTGACCAGTTGACTAAAAGTCAACTGTAGGCCAACTTTTGACCCCGTTTGATTTGCTTTGACTTGTTTTGACTTGCGATGACTGGTGTGACCTAGAGTTGACTTAGTCTGACTTAGATTGACTTGATATAACTTGATTTGACCTAGATTGACTTGACAGGACTTAGTGTGACTCAGTGAGACCTAGTTTGACCTAGATTTCATATCATTCATTATAAATCATTCTTAACTTTGTTTAAACCTAAATTAACATGCAGTATCTCATCTTTAGGTTTCTGATTACCACTCTGAGCATTGATATACCCTACAGCTCAGGACAACAGGCAAGTACATTCACTGATAGTTTTCATTGTCTTGATATCTGCTATATCCGATTCAGTTGTAGTGTCTTACTCGATTCCAGTCACGATAGTTCACGGACTAGTATACGTTGGATCATGACATGAGATGTTGTTCCTGGATTTTCTTGGTATAAATGTACATTTCCTGTCTTGTTCCCTGTACTTGTATAGACACCGATTCCTGAGAGGGAGTAGCTATCCTCTTAGGGAATCCCGTGTCATGACGTGTCATGTCAATGTCTATTATACTACTCGGGGATGGAGAATTATTAGGGGTTATGTGATCAAAGCCCCATGTCACTATTTTGCTTGCGCCACTCTCACCTCACGTAGAGTGTAGCAGATACCTCCATGTCCATGTTATCCAGGTTGGCCGGTATGACTTTCCGTTGAGGTCATCGCGGATTGCCGGGCCAAGTGGATAACCCTACCATGATTTTCTTGCCGATCATATAACGCTCTAATAATTCAAGGCATATTTTATATTTACTTATCTTATCATATATCCTGTTCTGTTCGACATTCAGAACTTTCTCACCATGCTATGATATTCAGTTACTCACATATTCTACATGCCTTTATATTGTACCTTGATTGGAGACTAAGTTCTGCTCGAGAGAAGAGTTACAACCCCGATCCTTGTTTGGTTTAAAGGTTGTAGCTCAGCTTTCGAACGGTTCCCAAGTCTTCATATATCTTTGTCTTGTAGTTCATTATACTGTCGCTTATAGAATTTGTCAATTCACATGGAACTGCTATTAGTATTTGTACTTGCTCATTTTCCTGATAGAATACCGTTATGATATATTACAGATGACTCTGAGGCAGACTGCTCGACCTATTATGGGCTCGAGTCAGATGGAGTAGTCCAGGATCGTGGCCTTATAGTAGAGCCACTAGACTTTGTACTCCCAGAGTAGTGTAGCTTAGCTAGGTTTGACTGGACTGTGATCCAGCTAGCATTATCAGACTGTAGCTTCTATGTTATATTTTGAGACTCTGGGATGTTATGTATAGCTCTGGACTTGTGTGGATCTTGAACTTATTTTCTGTTTTCATCTATTATATTTTTTTTCGTGCTATCTATCCTAGTTTGTTTATGTGATTAAGACTGTATTGCTATGTCACCTCCATTCGGAGTGTATATACTGTACAGGTACCTTTATACTGTTTAGTATAGTTTTATAGACAACCTAGACAGCGTTCTACCTCCTATGCTACGACATAGGCTGGACGTAACCACGTACTCGTGCCCCTAATCAGGGTGCGGGTCGTGACACATTTTTGTGGTGGCCCACGTAGGTCTCGTGTCGTAATTAGTGCGATCTCGTAATGGTGCTCGACTTAGAGTACTAATTAAGATCCTGCGATTAGGACGTAGGACCTAGGATATGATAGGAGTTTCTCAATCACACCTAGGAAAAATTTTGATCTTTTAATTATCATGATTACTCCCCTTGTATTAAATTAACTGTCCTTCTTTGATAATATCTTCTCATGTGCCATATTGATCTCTTCGCTTCAATTTGTCTCCAGGATGACGAAGACGCACCCGCAGGCCACTGGATCGAGTAGCTTGCCCGAGAGATCTGACCAGACCGAGGAGGAGGTTCACGAGACTGCCTCCAGTGATTCCACTATCCCGGAGACCCCGGCAGTTGCACAGGAAGGTCTACCACCTCCACCCCAGAAGGTTTCGGCCATTGTTCCAGAGATACTGCCGCCACCACCACCGATACCGACAGATATATATCATATGTTCCTTCTCCTTCAGCAGATGATGGAGACACAGCGAGCCCAGGCAAAGGCATCGTAGCGCCAGATGGAGGCGTCACACCATCAGATTGAGATTCTGAGGCAGAGCATGAAGAACTCGCATCAGCTTACACTAGCAACCGTGGAGAGAGTGGCACCGGGTACGATGTAGGGCCCTACTGGCCAGCAGCAGTCTAGGCCGGGGACAATATTAGACTTTAGGAAGATGAGCTCCAGGGACTTCACGGGCACAGAGGGCATCCTTTATGCAGACGATTGGCTAGAGGACGTGCAGAGGAGCATGGAGCTGGCAGAGCTCCCTAGAGCACTTTGGGCTTTGGCCGCAGCCAGCCGATTCTTCGACATTGCGCTGACATGGTACCGCACTGATCCTCGTGCGTCGGTGAGAGGTCTGGCATGGGAGAACTTTCGGAGGCTCTTTAAAGAGAAGTTCTTCCCGGACGTGGCTCTTACAGCGTTGGAGGGCCAGTTCGTGGGTCTAGTATAGGCGAACTCGTCGGTGGACGAGTATGCAGCGGAGTTCTTCCGCCTTAGCAGGTTTGCTCCTGATATGATCCAGGATGAGGGACAGAAGGCTCGTAAGTTCCGTAGGGGACTTATTCATGCACTGTGCACCCGCACCTCGGGTCGCCGTGACGCGACGTTCGATCAGATATTAATGGACGTGCAGATTACAGAGAAGGACTTCGGCCTCAAGCCGAAGAGGAGCAGTGATACTATGTGGGCGAGTTCCAGTGCAGGACCGGCCAAGCGCCCCCACTTTCAGCATCAGCAGAGGCCATTTAAGCAGCAGCCTCCGTTGCAGATTCAGCAGGCACCAGCGCGTACCCAGCAGCACCAGGGACAGGGCCAGAGACCGGCTACTCCGTGCGGCTTCTGCGGGAAGTCGGAGCACACTCACTACTACAAAAATAGATAACAATGACGGCCAAATATGTTAATTAATGACATTTGTTTGGCCGTCATCTATGGAGGGGTCATCTTTATCATTAGAAATCAATGATAGTTCAACGCACGTCATCTTTATTTATAAAAGATGACTTTTATGTGTCATCTTTATTTAGAAAAGATGACTTTTATGTGTTATCTTTATTTATATTAGATGACTTTTATCATGCAAAAATCAATAACAACTAAACATGTGTCATTTTTATTTATAAAAGATGACTTCTATGCATCATCTTTTTTTTTTTACAAAAGATGACTTTTACGTATCATTTTTATGTACAAAAGATGACTTCTATACGTCGTCTTTCTTTAAAAAATATTACATTTATCATAAAAATCAATGACATCTCAATACATGTCATCTTTATTTATAAAAGATGACTTTTATATGTCATCTTTATGTACAAAAGATGACTTTTATTCGTAAATTCCATTATTTTTATAGCACTAATTTTTGCATCCGTAATCCACAATTTGTATTTTGTGTACAATTATCCCATATAAGAAAAATAAAGAAGAAGAAAATTAACACTTAACACCAACAAAATATTTTTTATTTCATAATTATTCAAAATGCCATCATTGAACTACAACAATATTATTTCAGTCTCAAAGTTCATAACATAAATTTACAATACTTTTGAAATTTTATAGTGCGTCATCTTTTACATACGGTCTTCACTAACAATATCCAGGTAAAAATTTGGCCAGCTCCCGTCTCATTTCGTCAATTTCTCTGATAGAGTAACCCTTTCTCCCAGGAAACTACAAAAATAAACATAAAATCAACCATTATATCATGTTATACCAATTCAACCATTATATCATGTTATACCTGAGCATATGCATAGGACAGAGCTGAAAGAATTGAGCAAATCTTGCTGCTTGTTCCTGCCAAAAAAAAGGTTACAGACACATATGTCAGGTAATGCTACTATCAAGAATTGGTATCGAGAAAAGTTTGGCAATCAATTCGATGTAGGTAACTTACACTTTCTTGCCGAGCTTAAAGAAGATGGTACCAAACAGGATAGCGATGACTATAGTGAAGAAGATCCTAGTAGGTAACTAACTTTCAGACATTATAAATGCAAGGTCTAGGAGTATCATATTATAAGTACACACAGAGTTTAATTCAGAAATTGAAATTCCATCTACAATCTTTACATTATTTTTAATACCAAAGGCAAACACACAGAGTTTAATACATCCAAAAGAGAGTACATAAACTGAGTATCATATATGATTTTTTTTTTCATTTTGATACAAGCCTGAACATCAGTTCAACTTGGTGATTGTAATGAATGCACATTCAGTCAGTGAAGGCTTCCAGCACACTCAGTGAGTGAAAATTTAGTAGATACTCCTATCAGTAAAGACTCATATTAGAGGAGTCAGTGAAGGCTTACAAGTAGAAAGAAAGCTAGTATATAAAGGAGAGGGCAGTTTAATACTCCTATCAGTAATTTCTAAAGGACAACAATGTAGATATAACAGCTTAGAACATATAAATTTTAAAGAGTCAACTGTTGGCAAATCCATATACCAGGTATTTGCCAGAGAGGTATTCCCATCCCCACTGCAACTTGGGCCACAGGCAAATTTATTTCTGCTATCCACTCAGTGACAGGATGCTCCACATGAAAAGTTTCAAATCTGAGAACATGGAAAAGAACTATAAAGAACGAGTATCTACTGATCAAAAGCAAAATTCTAACCTGTAACCTTGGGTTGAGTTCTAGGAAATAGTATTCACCGGTCTCCATGCTATACAAATACTCAATAGTAACAGCACCAACATAAAAAATTCAACCATGTGACTTAGGAAAAGTCAGTTCATCATAACACGCTAAAAGTAGAATTATCCACAATCGTATAATGAAATTCAATGTTAATTTTGGTTGCTTCATTTTAGAAGGTTGTAGTTTCCAAATTTATAATGCTAAATAAGAATGCATGAAACCTCCAAAATAATCATAAATTAGGAACTGCCATTTTTAATTGATGGCCATGACGAATTCAGACAAGTTAGAATAAAGAAGAAAGGACTAACCTGTGATGCAACCTTCATTATAAATATTGGAGAACCAGGAACTTCCCCTTGCACTTGCTTGAACAGTGCTCTCACTTCATCATCATTATGAACCTACAAGTTAATCAAGACGAATTGGTAATGATTTTGACTTCAGCTTTTCTAATCCCAACATGAATATAAGTTACAAATAGTAGCAGTCAAACTTGAAATTCCTATGCCGAGGCATACATTTTTCCTGAGATGATGTATGCCATTGTAATACTGATTCTTAGATTTGGACTGTTGGTAAATTAATGCTGAACCCTGGGAAATTGCTGGCACATTCTCATCTAATCGGTGCCAGCAAAAAAGATTGAACTATATCAAAAAGAAATAGGCAAGCAATTTCTTGAGAAGTTAATACCAGTTTTGACCTTCCCCAGTCTAGGATTCCAACTAAGGGAAATCTTTGAATATAACTTATGAAAAAAGCAACTTGTTCTGATTCTTAGAGTCCAGTAAAATCTGCAATCAGGGAGCCCACTGGTACTCGAGTTTTGATTGAAATTTATCTATTTCATTATTTTTTATGTTGTAGGTTGTAATCTTATATATCACTAGAAATATCTCAGATATAGTATATATATATATATATATATATATATATATATATATATATATATATATATATATATATTGCAATAATCTTCCTCTATTCAAAATATATGCAAAAGCAAGAAGCTCAAACAAGTCTTAGGGGAAAAATAACAACAGCATAATAAAAGCATTCTCTCAGAATTTTACATCTACTGCCTTAATTAATTTTCTCCTTTTACTTGAATATTTCATTTCCTCCATTTAGTTTGTGGATTCATTTCACATGGGTCTGAGAAGTTGTATGCTGGCCAATGGCTATTTCCATCCTTTATATAGGCTTGGGACTGACAGTGAAAAATATAAGATATTAAGCACTGGAGATGCAGAATTAGTATGTCTGAGAGATTGTTTGATATAGATTGGAATCAAGAAATAAGAACAACTACTTGTACCTAAAATAATAACTGGTTGTAGAGCATTCATGAATATTTTGAGTGGTTTGAAGCTCTCCAATTTTTATCTCAATTACTAATCTGGTATTGCATTTCTTTTATCTCATGATTAAATTCCATATTTTGAGTGGCTTGAAGCTCAAATATATACTGCCAAACTGTAGATTTATCAGGGTGGTTAAGGTTTCAAACCTTAAATACAAAGAAAAATATATTCTTGAATACTTGCAATAACTCAATTAATTGAGGGTAGGTTGTTGCTAAATATGAGGTAGAGGTTCAACACCTACTTTTGATGATTCATTTTGGGGTCCCACCCTCATGGGAAGACAAGAAGACAGACAAGCAGATTTCTAAATAGTGCGTCATCTAGTACTAGAGAGGCTTGTAGGAAGAGATTGTGCGTCTGTCTATACTGCGGGGCGCCTGACCACCAGCTGAGGGATTGCCACGCTAGTGGAATCCGAAGAGATCAGGACAAAGTACAGCAGGCTAGAGGAGGCCAGCAGGGGCGTGCTTTCGCCATGACAGTTGAGCCCACTCAGGCAGTAACAGAGCAAATAACAGGTTCCGATATTTCGAATCTCCTTTCCGCATTTGCCTTCTTATAAACTGTCTAGAACTTCGATTCTATCTGTTCTTTGATCGTTGGATGAAATTTTTCTTGTGATGTGATTTCCTTCTAAGATAAGTTGTATGGGCTAGGTCGCCTCGATTATGAGATTTTAGAATACTCTAGGGTCATGCTAGCAGGCATAGTGAGGACATATAGTCGGATTATGGTCGTATTTCTCGTGTGTAGGAATTTAAGGTTTTCGCTGCCAAGCATGCGGCAATGCAAAAATTTTAAATACCATAATTCTAGATGTATGTACCATAGTTGAGGACTCTGTGATTATCGTAGCCTTGCTCACTGGTATGACGGAGATTCTGAGTATCATGATAATTGGACAGACGCATACGATTATCGATTTGCATGATTTTTGTGTTTACTTGCTTTAATTTTTGAGGAGGATTCTTTTAAGGTAGATAGACTTATAGCACCCAGTTTCTATTTGAGAGTAATTTTAAATTTTATAATTTTAGTCATTTAATTCATGCTTTGATTTTTAAGATTTTAATCATTTAAATTTTAAGCCATGACTTGTGATTTTGATATTTACTATTGTTTGGTTTTAATTTCGAGGACGAATTTTTTTAAGGTAGATAGACTTGTCACCCTCACTTTTCCAAGTTAGGGGTAAAATGGTAATTTTCCATTCGGGTTCGAATTTTATCGCATTCCGAGTTAATTCGGGACCCCGGTGAATTTCGACTTAAGTCGTAATTAGCATGTTATTTAACCATGGCCCACTACACTAAACTTTTAGGTTTAGGAGTTTGGACTAGTCTCCCATGAGTAATTAAGTTTAATTATGATTTTTATTTAATTTTAGCAACTTTCGAAACCAATTTTGGGACTTAACTTAGCCTAGAAGCAAGGGAGGGGCAAACTTGTAATTACAAGTGCCCCTACCCCAAGCCCCCTTGGCTGGTCATATAGTCCACCCCCTCCACCTCTCCTTTCTTCTCCACTAAGTCTTCTTCTTCTATCTTAAATTCTTTCTTTCCAACTCCTTCTTTCTCTTCAAATCCACATTTAGGTAATCCTTTAACTCTCATTTAATTCTCATATTTCATTTATTCCTTCACATAAATTATAGGGGAGACCATTCTCTACAAGTTGACCCTAGATTTGATAGGTTTCCCTAAAATCTAGTTTAAGGATTATTTATGGTTTTATCCTTTTAGAGTGGTATATATATATATATATATATATATATATATATATATATATATATATATATATATATATATATATATATACATGTGTATTTGTGTGTCGATATATATATATATATATATATATATATATATATATATACATGTGTATTTGTGTGTCGATATATATATATATATATATATATATATATATATATATATATATATATATATATATATATATATATATATATATATATGTGTGTATTTGTCTATAAGTATGTGTGTGTCCAGTCCATGTGAGAGAGTGTGTCCATGTGTGTGTGTGAGTGTCCATATATATATATAGATACATATAAGTGTGTGTGTGTGTCTATGTATATATATATATATATATATATATATATATATATATATATATATATATATATATATATATATATATATATATATATATATGTGTGTGTGTGTGTGTGTGTGTGTGTGTGTGTGTGTGAGGTCATGTGTATATATGTGTATGTATTTGTATGTGTAGAGAGGGAAGGGAATGAGGAAATGTATATGTGAGTGATATATATATGTGAGAGTGATAGAGAGGAATTAGAAGAGAATTAGAGAGATCGAGAGGGAGATTAGAGAGGTTTATAGAGGGAATTAGAGAGGGAGAAGAGTGGAAGAATGGAGGAATTTGTGAAGGGGAAAGGGGGGACACCCACAGCAGCTAGGGGGCTGTTTCCCCCCCCCCCCCCAAAAAAAAAACAGCCCCCACAGCAACAGCAACACAGCCATAGCAGCAGCAGCAGTAACAGCCATTTCAGCAGCAGTAAACCCCCTTTAGGCCCCCTTTTTGACCCCCAAATCAACCTATAGATACCCCCATATATATACATATATATACCCCTATATATACTCTATATATACACCTATTCATCCACTAATTTAGCCCCTAAAACTAGTCCTAAGAGAGTGTGAAAAGTGAGATAGAGTGATGAGTGGTTGAGTGAATTAGAATCAATGGAAGGGGTGATTTTGAGTTCCGTGATTCGGAACGCATCCAAACTTGAAGGGGACCTAGTTAATGTGAATTAGAATTTGTGGGTAGGCTCCTAGGTTGAAATCGGGATTGCGTGTGGGATTAGGAGAGTGGTATCACGCGATACCGTTGAATATCTTGAGATATTCAAGATAACGGGTAAACACCCAATATGGACCGTAAGATGGACTGGATGTCCACTTACCCTAGAGAACTTGGTAGGTAATGGTTGTATAGGCTAGTACCCTACTACCCTAGGAAGTTCGGAGTGAAATTCCTAAGGGAAGGCCAATTGGCGTCAAGTTAGAATGGTTAAGGGTAAATGTTTTAAGGGGTAATCGGGTAAATTCAAAATACGGGGTTCGGGTATTCGGATTGACTTGAAACTTTGGTGACTTGTTAGGTACACCCTACAAATGTCATATTTGGACCGATTTTGGCTCGGTTAACCCAGAGTTGACTTTTTACCCAAAAGTCAACCGTGAGTCAACACTTTGTCTAGATTTGACCAAATCCAAACTAGAGTTGACCAGTTGACTAAAAGTCAACTGTTGGTCAACATTTGACCAGTTTGACCCAAGGTTGACCTAGAGTTGACCAGAGTTGACCAGGGTTGACCAGTTGACTAAAAGTCAACTGTAGGCCAACTCTTGATCCCGTTTGATTTGCTTTGACTTGTTTTGACTTGCGATGACTGATGTGACCTAGAGTTGACTTAGTCTGACTTAGATTGACTTGATATAACTTGATTTGACCTAGATTGACTTGACAGGACATAGTGTGACTCAGTAAGACCTAGTTTGACCTAGATTTCATATCATTCATTGTAAATTATTCTTAACTTTGTTTAAACCTAAATTAACATGCAGTATCTCATCTTTAGGTTTCTGATTACCACTCTGAGCATTGATATACCCTATAGCTTAGGATAGCAGGCAAATACATTCACTGATAGTTTTTATTGTCTTGATATCCGCTATATCCGATTCAGTTGTAGTGTCTTACTCGATTCCAGTCACGATAGTTCACGGACTAGTATACGTTGGATCATGACATGAGATGTTGTTCCTAGATTTTCTTGGTATATATGTACATTTCTTGTCTTGTTCCCTGTACTTGTATAGACACCGATTCCTGAGAGGGAGTAGCTATCCTCTTAGGGAATCCTGTGTCATGACGTGTCATGTCCAGGTCCATTATACTACTCGGGAGTGGGGAATTATTAGGGGTTATGTGATCAAAGCCCCATGTCACTATTTTGCTTGCGCCACTCTCACCTCACGTAGGGTGTAGCAGATACCTCCATGTCCATGTTATCCAGGTTGGCCGACATGACTTTCCGTTGAGGTCACCGCAGATTGTCGGGCCAAGTGGATAACCCTACCATGATTTCCTTGCCGATCACATAATGCTCTAATAATTCAAGGCACATTTTATATTTACTTATCTTATCATATATCCTGTTCTGTTCTACATTCAGTACTTTTTCACCATGCTATGATATTCAGTTACTCACATGTTCTACATGCCTTTATATTGTACCTTGATTGGAGACTAAGTTCTGCTCGGAAGAAAAGTTACAACCCCGGTCCTTGTTTGGTTTAAGGGTTGTAGCTCAGCTTTCGAACGGTTCCCAAGTCTTCATATATCTGTCTTGTAGTTCATTATACTGTCTCTTATAGAATTTGTCAATTCACATGGAACTGCTGTTAGTGTTTGTACTTGCTCATTTTTCTGACAGGATACCGTTATGATATATTACAGATGACTCTGAGGTAGACTGCTTGACCTATTTTGGGCTCGAGTCAGATGGAGTAGTCCAGGACCGTGGCCTTATAGTAGAGCCACTAGACTTTGTACTCCCAGAGTAGTGTATCTTAGCTAGGTTTGACTGGACTGCGATCCAGCTAGCATTATCAGACTGTAGCTTCTATGTTATATTTTGAGACTCTGGGATGTTATGTATAGCTCTGGACTTGTGTGGATCTTGAACTTATTTTCTGTTTTCATCTATTATATTTTCTTTTGTGCTATCTCTCCTAGTTTGTTTATGATTGAGACTGTATTGCTATGTCACCTCCATTCGGAGTGTATATACTGTACATGTACCTTTATACTGTTTAGTGTAGTTTTGTAGACAGCGTTCTACCGTCGATGCTGCGACGTAGGCTGGACGTAACCACGTACTCGTTTTCCTAATCAGGGTGCGGGTCGTGACACAAAGAAAGCCTAGGAACGAAAACCTAGGTACAGCAATCTAAGTACAATTGTTTATTTTAGATTCTAGGGGGTGACGGTAGAGGCTCGGGAAAGCGACGGCAGCTCTGCCTTACTCCTTGCACGATCGGATATAGCCTTGGCTCCGGTGAAGAAATGCTCTTGGATGTGTGGGAAGACTCTCTTGCACCTTCGGTTGCTGGATCTCTGGATGTCTCTGTAGTGCTCTCTCTTTTTCTCTGCTCTCTCCTGAATTCTCCAGTCCCTTCAGAATCCTCTCTCTTCTCTCTTTTTTTTGCAAGGGAATGGACCTTGCTATTTATAGAAGTAGGGGTGTGATCATTAGGGTTTGTAAATGATTGTCTCCTTGAGAAGTCGGCGGTTAAGGATCAATTAATCTGGGCCCTTCATTTTGATTGTAGTAAATCTAGGTAATTAATGTAGATTGAATCAAATCTCTGTGGGCAATAAATATTGATTGCCATAAATCTTCATGATTTATGATAGCCTGCCACGTGTCCAATTTGCTTGATTTGATTTGATCTGGGCCATTATGACGATCGCAACAAATCTGATTTTGTTAGGATTTGTTAGCACCCATAATTTCGAAAAAGATAAGACTGCTACGTTACTGGCTGAGCCGCGTGTCTCAACTGGATCGTCCTGGCTGAGCCACGTGTCTCAACTGGATCGTCCTGGCTGAGCCGATATGGGGAGGGGTCCTCTCAGCCGCATGAAATATGCAGCCGCATGTGGATGGGCAGACGCATGGAAATAGGCAGCCGCATACAGAGGGGCGACCGCATGGGGATAAACAGCCGTATGTAGATGGGCAGTCGCATAGGGATAGGCAGCCGTATGCAGATGGGTAACCACATGGGGACACGGACAGGCAGTCGTATACAGATGGGCAGCCGCATGGAGTGGCCTCGGGACTTGGTGGATTTTGCCAGCCGTAAGGAGATTTTCTCTTCTTTCCCATAAACACACCATCATGTCAGTCATTATTACGTCTTTATGTCAGAGCTGTCATGGCTTTTTTTGTCAGAGCAGTCGTAAGAACATTAAATGCAGCCGCATGTAGAGAAGAACTATTTGCAGGCCACGTGGCTTCTTTCTGAGCCATATGGATCTATCCGAGCCGCATGGACCCCTGAATCGCATGGACTTCTGAGCCGCATGGAGATCCTTCTGTTGGAGCCGCATAGGTCTTTCTTTATTCTTTTTCATGCTTCTACAAGACCCCCTTCATAGTTTTCAATTTACAAAATTGAAATACTTTGAATAAAAAGCATGGCCATATAAAAATTCTTCGGGCCGCATAGGATGTTCTGAGCCGCATGGATCTATCCCAGCCGCATGGCCTCCTCAGCCGCATGGCCATCTGAGCCGCATGGCCATCTGAGCCGCATAGGCTATCTGGCCGCATAGGCTCCTTTCCACTCTACAAATCTTTGCATTGATTGCCTTTGATTTGCTGTCAGATTTAAAGCCACTTTTTGGGGCAGGATCCCAAGAGTTTAGCTTTGAATAGTCGGATCGCCTTGATAATCGAAGAGTCGGTTCATTGCACATAGATCGATGCGTCGGTCTATGGGCTTCGTCTATAAATAGCAGCGTGTTCTTGGAAAGAAGACTTCTTTACTTTCTGCTATTGCCCTAGCTTTCTTGTCTTCATCTTCTTTTTCTGATCATCTGTAATGCCTGTAGTTCGTATTACATATCTTGGAATACGTGTACGTATTTCTTCTTGTATTGCATATCTCTTGGCTTGGCTCGGTTTATTTTGGGTTGGTTCGGCTAGGCTTGGGTTGCCTTGGTTCATCATGAACCAAGGGGAGAACCCCTACCTACCACCCCCCATCATCCTTTATTAACCCATTCCTTTATTCTCTCTCTTTATTATTCTTCTTCTTCTTCTCGACATTTACTCTTCCACCTACCAGGAGAGAGAGCTTAGGCAAGTGCAAACTTGCTTCATGATGGATCTCAAGTTTTATTGTTCCATTCTCTTCCTTACTTGATTCTAAGATACTTTAGAACTTGGCATTTTCCATTTTGATGGTTATATTTTTATAGATCTAAGTTTTAAGTTCCTTCTTGTTTAGTTTTCTTGGTTTTGATCTCTAAAAACTTGATATTTCCAAAAACTAATGGTTCTATGTTGTAGAGAATTCAATTTCATACAGTTTTGGCTTTTGTTTCGCTTGATTTCGACTTCGGATGAGGAAGTTATGGCCATGGCAAGTTTTCAGAACTTTCATGGCTGAACTTGCTGTTTGGGGACGATGAACCCCATGCGCCAGAAACCCCATGCGTCCGGGAGGCCATGTGCCGGGAGGCCATGTGCCGTGAAGTCCCGGCAACGCATTCCTTAACTCCGAGCGTGTCATGCGCGCAGGTTCCCTACGCGCATATACTGAAGATGCAACGTGAGTTTTCCATGCGCCGATTTGTGCAGGAATCCCATGCGTCGATTTGTGCAGGAATTCCATGCGCTGATTATGCAGGAATCCCATACGCCGATTGTGCAGGAATCCCATGCACCGATTTGTGCAGGAATCCAATGTGTCGATTTGTGTAAGAATTCCATGCGCCGATTGTACAAGAATCCCATGCGCCGATTGTGCAGGAATCCCATGCGCCAATTTGTGCAGGAATCCCATGCGCTGATTTATGCAGGAATCCCATGCGCCGATTTGCGCAGGAATCCCATGCGCCGATTTGTGCAGAAATTCTATGCGCCGATTGTGTAGAAATCCCATGCGCCAAAATTGCTCTATTTCGCTGTTTTTGCCTGTTTAAGTTATTTTGTAGCTAGAATCTTAAAAAACTCAAAACATGAAAGTTGTAGATCTTTTTCTTGGCTTTAAGAATATGTCACTAGTTGTTTTATGCAAGTTTCTCTCATTCATGGTAAGGTAAGAATAGAACACGATAGTGGCCCGTCGTGGCGCACTCTTAACAAGTAAACTAACATAATGTATCTCGACAAGCTGTTACGACAGCTAGCCTGACATGACAAGTATGAATGACCTGGACACCGTGGACGATTATGTTTGCATAAATAAACCAGTACTGTCTTGCATCATGTCTAGGATAGGGATCCCTGAGTACCACGGTCAGGGATACCTACTACAATTGGCTAAGGCTAATAAACTAGAATAATTCAGTAGTCATGAAGAGATTTCCCAGCTACAGGCAATCCCGTTATCTGGACGCACTATCGGACTTGTAGCCTACCGACGAGTATGGCACATTTCCAGCACACAGTCAAGTGGTGCACCCTTCATAAACGGTCATTCGATCCGGATAACCTGGATGGTCTGCAGGGCTTGTGGCTGTTGGGATAATCTCGTTGTATCTTGCTAGTAACTAGGCCTGTGATAACCCTAGTTAGTTAAAGTATCAAGCCGTACTCTTGATTGGCCGTGATTGATTGGATGGAGTTTATTCCAGCTTAGTCTTATCCTGATCCTGTGCAAGATTGTGACATGACATGATTATTGATGCTTGCCTTAACAATAACGATCGGGGGTCCAGTTCTGTTCAGGTGAAGGGTTACAACCCCGATCCTTGTTTGGTTTAAGGGTTGTAACCTGGCTCCCGGAGCAGTTCTGTGTCCTCTCTTCATTTATTGTCTTATTGTAACCCCAGGCCATGCTCGTCATGTTTTACTTATTTCAGTGCCATGATTATCTATACTGGCCTTGACAATAAAGATCAGGGGTCCAGTTTTGTTCAGGCGAAGGGTTACAACCCTGGTCCTTGTTTGGTTTAAGGGTTGTAACCTGGCTCCCGGAGCAGTTCTGTGACCTCTCTTCGTTTATTGTCTTTACTGTACCAATAGTATTTGAGGCGGGTTTCTATTCAGGCAAAGGATTGCAACCCCGGTCCTTGTTTGGTTTAAGGGTTGCAGTCTGGCTACTTGAATGGTTTCTTCGTGCTCGATATATTACTGTACCAATAGTATTTGAGACGGGTTTCTATTCAGGTGAAGGATTACAACTCCGGTCCTTGTTTGGTTTAAGGGTTGTGACCTGGCTACTTGAATGGTTTTCTCGTACTCAGTTTGCTATTGTTATCTCTCTTATTATCAGTTCTTTAATTATTAACTTTAATATTCTATTGTGATATGCTGGCTTTAGTTCCTAAGTGAAGCCCCCTTTGTGGCACTTGCTCTTTCTGGGGTCTGACCCAGCTGGTTTTGTATGGCCAGATATCGAAGCAGCTCCAGAGGATCTACCTACCTTCCAGCCAGATGGTGACCACCAGGCGTAACCCTGGCAACGAGTGGGTTTCTTTTTGTTCTTCCACTTTATTGTAAAATTATTCTTTTGAGGCGTTTAGCCGACGAGCACCTGTTAGCTCGGTTGTACCTTTATTTACTATCTGCCTACGGGCTGTAACAAGATTGACAGATCCTAGGGTTGATCATGTATGACTGAATTCTTGCTAGTCTTGACATTTTGTACGACTAGCTTCATGATCATCCAATATGTAACGTATGGGACGCCTTGCTATTATATATTTGGTGCTCTGACATCTTGTAACTATTATTGCTTGATTGAGATTGAGACAATAGGCTTGTTCATGACCATAGAAGACTGTTGGCTTGTAGTTAAACCCTCATGTATCTAGACAGCCGTGACCGTATAGCGAGATAGGTTGTACTTCAATATACGTAGCTGGTTATGTACGCCCCTGCTCTCCAGTATTCTGGTTCTGGGGCGTGACATCATCAGCCATGGCTCCCAAGTCTTCCAAGGTTGTGGCGAAGGCTGCGGCGAAGGATAAAGGCACGGCTTCGACGTCTGCTGCGGCACCCGAAGCTCACTCCAACGTTCATCCCGCTGTTAAGGGTAAGGATTTGGAAAAGTCACATACTTCAAAACCCTAACAATGGCTTTGTTGCATGTTTATGCACAGGCCTTTAATGCAGACTGTTCGAATTGTATGGGCCACATATATGTCCCATAACCGAGCCGCATGGGGGTATACCCCATGTCCCAGCCGCATGGAAGTTGTCTTAGTAGGCCGTATGAGCACTTCGTAAACCGAATCGCATAATGACCTATCGATCAGATCCGTATGAGTCCCTATGAATCGAGCCCTCATAAGCTCATCTAAATTGGGCCGCCTGAGGCTGTGCTGCATCGAGCCGCATGAGCTGCCTTTTTGGACTGTGCTGTATAAGGCTCTGACCATCTCTTGACTTTGTTTCTTTTTATCTTTGATTCTTGCAGCAACCCTGCCGAAGGCTGAGATCATTATGAAGGAAGAGTTGTTGCCCCCTTTCAAACAAGAATTATTGCTTGTTAAGGAGGACGTAACACCAGAAGCGGAGGAACATAAAGGAGGGCTAGCGCCCATTGCTGTAAAGGAGGAGCCCAGTTTGATGGCGATAGTACTGGGAGTTCTGATCTTCCTATTTCGGACGAGGACCTTGCTCAAGTACATCCTTCATATACAAAATGGTTGAGGGATTGGTATATGCGTCCCCGCAACTAGGATTCATGGGCTCTCACAAATGTCCGTCTTTGTTTTGATACTTCTGTCTTTCTTTAGCTGCAGTTTATGTCTTGCTTCTTTTGGACATCGATGTAATCTCTTTCCCTTTTGTCTGAATGAAATGATAGAGAACTTTTTTGGCTTTCTCGTAAGACGTAGTCATGTGAATGTCACCTCTTTTGAATGACTAGGATACATTCGCTCTATTCTTTGTTTTGTAGTAGTTGCCCCAATGAGAGACTTTTTATGGACCTATTATCCTTGGCGTATCCTGATTCTGGATACGGATAATAAGTTGAGAGAGAAAACTAACATACTTACTCAGAGGTAATGAGGACATGACAAGTATGGGGGTTTTACCGCGGAGTCTTCCTACTCAGAGGTAATGAGGACATGGCAGGAGTGGACTCAACGGAGGATATTTGTGGTCAACAGAGGACATTTGTGGACCTATTATCTTTGGCGTACCCTAGGGTTTTTTTTCCGGTACAGATAATAAGTCGAGAGATAACTAACATATTTACTCAGAGGTAATAAGGACATGGCAAATATAAGGATTTCTTCGATAGAGCCTTCCCACTCAGAGGTAATGAGGACATGGCAGGAGTGGGCTCCATGAAGGGGTACATAGAACAACTCAGAGGTAATGAGGACATGGAAGTTCTACGTAGAGGGGTGATTTATTTTTGGCGGAAGTGAAACGACTCAGAGGTAACATCAACATGGTCGTTTTAGAAATTTTGTGGATCTGTTACCCTTTTTGTGTACTGAGAGTACGGGTAGTGGATCATGAGGGAGGAGCCCATTTTAGGAGGAAAGTTCAGAGGTATGATCATACATGACTTACGACCTAGGAGAGGCGATATAGATTTATCTGTAGTGACCAGAGTGTAAGTTCAGAGGTACCTGCGGGTACATAACTCGATAATCTGGGAGAGTTGGAGCCGGCATATGAGTTCAGTGGTACAAAAAAGTACATGACTCGTCATTCTGGAAGATTTATAGCAGGGATGTGAGTTCAGCGGTACGAGAGAGTACATAACTCGACATCTTGGAAGATTTGTAGGCGGAATGTGAGTTCAGCGGTACGATAGAGTACATAACTCGACGATCTGGGATATTTGGAGAAAGAATGTGAGTTCAGCGGTACTGGAGGGTACATAACTCGACACTCTGGAATTTGGAGAATTGTGTGTGTGAGTTCAGCGGTACCGGCGGGTACATAACTCAATAATCTGAGATTTTGTGAATGTGAGTTCAGCAGTACCGGCGGATACATAACTCAATAATCTGGGATTTGGAGAATGTCATTTAGACATAATATTTCTTCAGGAACTTGCCATTGACGGGCAACATGAGCAAGTCTCCATTTTGTTTTGCGAGGCGGTAAGCACCGTTGGAGAATACAGCCTCAATGATAAATGAACCTTCCCACTTTGGCTGAAATTTGCTGGCGGTTTTGTGAGTCATAACCATCGGCCTCCGAACTTCCAGAACGAGATCACCCACTTGGAATGTTCTGATTTTAACCTTCTTGTTGAAGGCTCCGGAGATGCGTGCTTGGTATAGCTCGATTCGTTGCTAAGCCAAGAGGCGCTTTTCATCTAAGGCCTCCAACTCTTGTAGCCGGAGACGGTAGTTATCGTCCGTCGTCAATTGGTAAGTAAGAGCGACACGGAGCGAGGGTATTTGAGTTTCCAATGGGAGAACTGCCTCACTCCCGTACATCAGAGAGAATGGTGTGTTCCATGTGGCTGTTCGGACTGTAGTACGGTACGCCCATAAGTATTCACCAAGCTTCTCGTTCCAGTCGTGTTTGTTGGACGACATGAACTTCTTGAGAAGTTTGATGATTGTTTTGTTGAATGCTTCTGCCAACCCATTCGCTGCCGAATTGTATGGCGTCGAAGCAATATTCTGAATTCGATGCTTGTCACAGAACCGATAGAAGGCATAGCTTGTGAACTGCGGACCATTATTATGGATGATCCTTCGGGGTAGTCTAAAGCGGTAAATGACGTAATATTTGAGGAAGCTGATCACGTTTGAAGTCTTCACTTCTGTAAGTGGAACAGCTTCCGCCCATTTGGAGAAGTAATCTGTGATGGCGAGTATGAAGCGATGTCCTCGGAAAGAAGGTGGAGTGATTGGACCGATGATATCCATTCCCCATGCTTCGAACGGCCAGGACGCCACCGTCGGATGTAGAAATTCGGATGGCTGGTGGATGAAGTCTGTATGGACTTGGCAGGCTTTGCACTTTCTTGCATAGTCTATCGCATCTGCTACCATCGTGGGCCAGTAGTAGCCAATTCGGCGAAGACGGTCTTGCAATTTTGGGCCAGGTCGATGGGCCCCGCAGACACCATCGTGAGCTTCACGTACGGCTTCTTTGGATTCTGCATTTGACAGACATCGAAGCAATAATCCATCGTAGGATCGGCGATACAGAATTTTTGTCCCTGTATCGTAGAAGAATCTGAGAGAACGCCTTCTGATAGAGGTGGCTTCCTTTGGGTCCTCCGGCAGAATGTCGTAGACTACGAAGTCAATAAATTGTTGTCTCCAGTCTGGTGCTTCGTCGATCGTCTGAGCGGAATAACTCGCCACGAATTGAACGTTGTTCTTGGGACAGACCAGTTCACGGCCTATCACATCCACCGATTGATGAGTATAGTTTGGAACTGCTAGGGAAGCGACAAGGCCTGCTAGGGCATCGGCTTCGATATTTTGGTGTCCGGGGACGTGTTCAATGAAGAACCCTTCAAATGACGAGATGATGTTGATCGCTATTTGGTGATAGGGGATCATGTCTTCATGGCAGACTTCGTATGAACCCCGGATCTGATTGACGAGTAACTGTTAATCGCCGTATGCTTCAAGATATTCTACCCCCAGCTCTCTTGCAAGTTGGAGACCAGTGACTAAAGCGTTGTACTCTGCCACATTGTTAGAGCAAGGTTCTGTGAGGGAGTAAGTGCGATTGGTCACCAGTCCGGAAGGAGAAACCAGCACCACCCCGACTACGATGACGATGTTACCCTTGGGTCCGGTCCTCGAAGCACCGTCGAAGAACATTCGCCATATATCATCGTGAGAGTTCGCATGTGAGTCGGCGACCTCATCTAGGATTTCTTCGTATATTCGGGCCGACTCCGGGCCTGGGTGTGCTGCTAAAAGGTCTGCCAGAGCCTGACCTTTAACAGCCTTTTGCGGGACAAAGATCATATGGTAGGGGGACAGTAATATTGCCCATGTAGCGAGGCGAAAGCTGAGTGCCCCTGGTTTAGTCATGAGGACCCTGAGGGGGTTGACTCGTGATATCAAATGTATGGTTTGCCCGTGACATAGTGTCGCATCTTTTGAATGGCGAACACCAGGGCGAGGCATTTTTTCTCCACGGCAGTATATTGGTGCTCTGGCCCGATCATCATTCGGCTGAGGTAGTATATAGCTTGTTCATGGCCCGCATCATTGTTTTGTGCTAGCAGAGCGCCGAGGGAATGCTCCATTGCTCGTACATAGAGCATGAATAGTTTTCCAGCAACCGTGGCCACCAGGACTGGAGGGTTCGACAAATATTATTTGATGTTGTTGAAGGCACGCTGACATTCTTCATCTCATACGAATGAGATGCCCTTCTTCATGAGATGGGTGAATGGCTGACATCGCCCGGAGAGGTTGGAAATGAACCTCCTGATGTAAGCTAACCTCCCTTAGAGGCCTCGAAGTTCTTGAAGATTTCTCGGAGGACCCATCTCCATGATTGCCTTCGTCTTCTCAGGGTCTACGTGGATACCCTGGGAGGTGATGATAAAACCCAAGAATTTTTCACTGGATACACCCAAGAAGGATTTGGTAGGATTCATTTTTAAATTGTGCGCTCGTATCAGGTCGAATACCGTCCTCAGATCTTGCAGATGATCTTTCTTAGAGCGGCTTTTGTCACGACCCGCACCCTAGCGTTAGGGCACGAGAACGTAACAACGCCCAGCCTACGCCGCAGTGTCGGCGGTAGAACGCTGTCCTAGGTCTCAATGCATCTAACAGTATAACACTAAATAGTTTATACTCCCCGAATGGGGATGACATAGCAGATACAGACTCAATCACATCTAAGGTAGAGCATGATAAAGATAAATAAAACATGAAATCCAAAAGAGATACAGGAGATAGAAGCCTAAGTGTCTAAGATACATAAACTCAGAAATACATCTCAAAACTCAATACAGATACAGTAATCCACAAAGTAAATACAACTCCAGACAAAATGAAATAACTACCTAAATAACCCCTACTGTGTCTCCTCTAGGCTAGCAGGCACCTCCAGGCTATCTGTAAAATTTATCAACAGGTCCAGTCAGGACTGGAACGAGCACATTACATCTCAACAGTTCATCGCAGGTTAGAAAATATATTCATGCAGTAAAGTAAGATACAAGTACTGAAAGAATGCAGTATGTAAACAGAGAGAGAACTGTAATAGAAATATCTACTATACATAGGGAACTAGCAGTGACTAGTGAATCAGAGTACAATATGAACATGTAAATGGCATAGGAGATTCTGATGCTACACTATGGAAAAGATTCTGATACTACACTACTGGTGTATTATTCATATGTCCAATTCTACTCCCCCGTACCCCCAATCAATACACAAGGATCCAGCCAGGTTATGTTATATGATGCTATGTAACAGACCCCGAAGGTGGTAGACCCCGAAGGTGGTAGACCCCGAAGGTGGTAGACCCCGAAGGTGATAAGCCCCCAAAGGTGATAGACCCCGAAGGTGATAGACCCCGAAGGTGATACATAGTAGTCCCATAAATGGGATAAGGATTCTAGGAAGACTCTACGATCATAAGAGTATATGTCGTAAGTGATCAAAGAACCAATGAAGCATATGATACTTCATGTAAGTGAAACGCACAGAACATGTAGTACCCGATGCTCCCTAAGGATAACATCTCGAGAAGGGATCCATATAGTACCAATCCGTGTGACCAACGTGACAGTACAAGTAAAGTAATCTACTGCAGGAAATAATTCTAAGCAGGATATGAAATGATCAGAGAATGTACTCGCCTCGATAACCTGAACAGCTGATAAGTATAGAGGGGTCCCACTGAAGCCACAGAGTCCTATTTAAAGCAACACAGGTTACAAGGTGTTCAAGTTGTAATAAATGAATCCACAACAATCTATTTTATTCTAGGTTCTTCTAAGTCAAACAACTCTAGGTCGACTCCGGTCAATAATCTAGTCAAACTAGGTCAAGTGTTGACTTACAGTTGACTCTGGGTCAACTGGTCAACTTAGGTCAATCAGGGTCAATTCTAGTCTAAAATAAAGTGTACTTCGTTATTTGTACGTCGAAACTTACGGCACGCAAATCGAGATAAGAAGATTATCGGTAAGGTTGATAATCTTATTATAGTGATCCACGTGTCCAATATGTCAATTTCAGCGATGTGAGATCACTGGAATTGGCTGATCTCAGTTTCATTGTACTAATCCCGAAATACGAACATTATATGAATTAATTATTAATTAATTATAAAAAGGTTAAACTTAGAAAAATTATCAACAAATACTGTTGGACGATGAAATGAACATCGCCAACGTGTCCAGAAAGGTCAAATTAGCTAGGATAGCCTACCCAACGGTCCAATTTGGACACAAGGGCAAAAAGGTAATTTCGGATCAAAACGGTGTCCGTGTCGGAGCCGTTTTGCACCGAAAAACGTGCAAGAAAAAAAATCTATAAAATATAACAAATTATATGTCCACGCAACCAGAATGTCGATACGAACCCAACGGTATCTCCAGAATTGGATTCCGTTGACCCGATCTCATTTTGGCCCGTTGACCAGAACTTGGAATTCTGGTTTGCACGGAAATGCGTGCCGAAGCCAAAGTCCTCAAAACTCAGCAAACTACCTGTCAACGAGTCCAGAATGATGATACGAACTCAATGGTATCTCCGGAATTGGATTCCGATGAGCCGAACTCAAAATGACCCGTTGACCCGGATATTGGTATCCGACTTGCACCGAAATGCGTGCCAGACCCAATGTCCACCAAAACCTAGCAAATTATATGTCAACGAGTCCAGAATGACGATACGAACTCAACGGTATCTCCGGAATTGGATTCCGGTGAGCCGGCGTCAAAAAGTCCCGTTGACCAAGAAAGTGGGACCCGCTTTGCACCGAAAAACGTGCCCGGGCCCACGTTCTCCAAATCTAACAAATTTTATATGAAAACATGCCAGAACGACGCCACAAGTCTAATGGTGGTGTCAGAAATGAAATCTGGAATCCCGTGTTCAAAAATGGAATTTTACAAGTTGGAAATTACGAATTCGGACGACCAACTTTGGCGTCGAATTCAACCAATCAAACAAGCTCACAATGAAACGAAACTGAAGGGGTAGCAAGAGGGTTATACCAGCTTCGCACGGAACTGGTAGCACACCAAACGGAGCTGCGGTGGAGGAGATACAAGCTGACGAAGTTGGCCCCGCGAAATTGTCCAAATTTAATACAATTTAAACGGTCAACTTGGTGGCCGGTTTTCATGTATCAAACGATAAAATTAACGGACGAAAATTGACAGGGATGAAGGTGGATATACCGAGATTGCGACGGAGTGAAGAAATCGCCGATCCAACGGTCGGATCTCCGGGAAAATGCGTGCGAAGTCGCTACGACGGAGCGCCAAAACGAACTTCATTTCGCGCGCGTCACGACGGGACGTCGTTCAAAACGCACGAATCGCCTCGACGGCGCATCCCGGAGGACGGTGGCCGTCAGGGAACTTCTTGCCAGAGTGGGGCGCGCCCACGGGGTGGTCGCCGGGGGCCACGGCGGCCGATGGCGGCGGCGGCCACGCTCGCTCACGCGCGCGCCTGGTGTCGAGCTGCTGCTGTGGTGCACTAGCACGCGCGGCGGCGCGCGGTGCTGTGCGCGGGCTGCGCGCGGCCAGGCCCGGCCGGCAAGGGCACGGCGGCACGCGGACAAGGTGGTGGTGGCGGCAGCATGGATGGGTGGCGGAAATGGAATGATGTGGAGGTGGTGGTGGTTGTTTAGGAGAAGGTGGTGGTCGGGATGATATTGGAGAAGGAGGAGGAGGGAAAGTAGGAGGAGGAGGCCGAGGTGGGGGAGGCCGACGGCCAGGCCACGGCCAGGAGGGTGGCCGGAGGTCGGGCATGGGGGCTGCAGGTGTTCTTGTTGCTGTTGTTGAGTTTAGTTGGGTTGGAAGTAATAGAAAGGAGAGAGAGAGAGAGATGATAATGAATGAGAGAGAGAGAGAGAGAAAAGTTACTCTCTTGAATTTAGGGCCGGCACCTTGCATGGGTGTTGGCTGCTTTGAAAGTAGGAAAAATGCATGGATGGGATTAAAGTAGGGAGATCTAAGGGCTAGAAATAATTTGTAGGAAATGGGTCATTCCAATGGATTAAATTCAAGGAAAATTTCCCATTAAATAATAAAAATAGGTAAAATGAAAAATTGATATTTTTGGGCAATAAATATGAGGGTGTCCCGATGGAGGGCAACATGAAGCTGGACTGGGCTCGGTGGAGCCGGATTGGGTCAAAACTGGACATCGTGCAAAAATAGAATTATAATTAGACGTTGATGATCATGTGTAAATAAGTAGCACATGGGGATTCCAAATAATGGGACACAAGTGGCGGACGGATAGTAGGCTCAAAGTGGGCCATGTCCATAGTTGGGGCTGACAGGTTTTGGTCGACAGGGGACCCACAAATCAAGTTGGAAAATGAATGTGACGCCGTGGCGTGAAATAAAATCGGGTCACGCGTCGGGAAAGTTGTGCAAATCAAATGGAGCCCAAAATGACATGAATGAGTGGGAAACGAAGGTCATGGGTGACGAGCGTCTCGAGTAGATCATCAATGAGGAGTTGGTTTCAAGGAAATGACTGGTCTGGCGCTCCCAATTTAAATGTCATGGTAACGCGCTAAAAATGATCAAGGAAAAAAGTGGGAAAATAAATATCAATCAAATAATCTAAACCGACCCGAAGTTCAGCGAAGCAGAAAGAGCACAAGAGAACAAGTTTGGATGGGACACTATATACCGTCATGAAGGTAATCGTGTCCACTCCAAAACTCGTGAAGAAGATTTCCAGAGTTGAACATCCCTGATACTCCAAATATCAATGGCATGAAAAAGTACACTAACAGATAAATAAATAGAATAAAATATTTAATGTAACCAAACAATCAGAAAATAAATAAAATAAAAAAAATTAACCCGAATTTTAGGGTGCTAACATCTTTTGACGGCGATGTCATCAACATAGCATTCTACTGTTTTGCGCAAGTGATCTCTAAAGATGATGCTCATAGCTCTCTGATAGGTGGCGCCAGCGTTCTTTAAACTGAAAGGCATGACCGTGTAGCAGAACGTGCATATTGGTGTTCGGAATGATGTATGCTTTTCGTCGTCGGGAGACATCTTAATTTTGTTGTACCCCGAGAAGCCATCCATGAACGACATACGTTCGAAGCCGCAGGTGTTGTCAATCATGATGTCTGTGATAGGGAGGGGAAACTCATCTTTGGGATATGCCTCGTTCAGATTGCGGAAGTCGATGTAGATTCAAATCTTCCTATTCTTCTTGAGGACCGGTACTATGTTGGCGACCCAGTCCGGATGTTGTTCCTCACGAATGAAGCCGCTGGCAATTAGTTTGTTGACTTCGGCTTCGATCACATCCATGATACCTGGGCGAAAGCATCATTACTGTTGTTTGACTGGTTTTGCATCAGACCGAATGTTAAGCTTGTGAAGAGCAATATCGGGATTTAACCCTGGCATGTCTTCATACTTCCAGGCGAACACATCAATATATTCTTTGACGGCTCTAATTCGAGGAGTTCAGGAAAGACTTTACCTTCTTCGTAAGCATCAGTGAACGCCATATTGACAGACAAGACCTGCCTGAATACATCCCCGATGCTGATATCCGAATCCGAAGTTGGTGATCCGGTTGAGTATGACTGCCAGTCGCATTTCTCATCTGAGATTTTAGGGGTCGTTGTAGGCGTAACATACCCCAGTCCGCATCGGGTCTTGTTGTAGTAGTCCTGTGGTTTGCCAGCCGGGACCGGCGACTTTAAAGGTAATCGTCGACCAGTACCGTAGTTCAAACCTGGCGTAGTCTTCAGATCATACCGCCGTTTTTGCATGAGGTATTTAGATTGGGGGCTATATAGATAGAGAGGCAGTCTCCCGGTGTCCGATTCGAGATCGACCTCTTCTATGGTGAGGGGCTGCAGATTATTCTTTCGACCGAAGATGATCGGATGATCCCCTCCCTCGATTATGCGGTAAGCGTCTTCCGCGGGAGTGAGCTAATTTGCGGTGTAAACATTTGTCACCTGTGTGTGTAGGTGAGCGCCTATACCGTGTTCCATAGCATACATTGTACAAAGCTTATCAAGCTCGATGTAGTTCAAAGATAGCCCTTTATTGATGAAGTAAGGTATTTTTTCTAGCGAGATTACATCATCTGCGGATGGAACATCGTTGTGAGCAGCCATATACTTGGCCAGTTCTGGTTCTTCTTCGACCACCCCCGTATAAATGAAGACTGAGAGGATGACTTGGGCAACTTGATCATCAGGGGTTCTGCTGGTGGAGCAGAACATGGAGTCGTTGGCAAACTAGCGACCCCCAGTTTGGTACTCGATGCTGGACGGGGAGTGGTTGGCTCGCTAGAAGCCCCAGACTTTGCATCGGGCTGACGATTCTTTTTGGGAAGACGTATCGTCATTCGCTTGTCGGAAGGATTGAGCTTCTCCATTTATGGCTGGCCGACTCTAGGCAGTCTGATTGTCAGTGGCTCCGTCGTAGGTCTTGGTGCTTGGCCGAACCTTGGCAGCCGAATTATCATTTGCCCCTCTTGTGCCGAGAGACTGATCGCATCCTTACGCATAGCGGCTGTAAGGGGTGCGGTCTTGCCAGGTTTGCGAGCTTGGAGGTGGATCGTCAGAGGTTCTTCTAATCCTGTGGCTGTCTCAGTACGAGCTTGCATATCTCCTTTACCAAGGTGCCTCTTTAACTTTTCGTATAATCAGGAGTCTGAGTAGTAGGATTCGACCCCTTTGAAGGAAGCGATGTCGGCAAATTCTGTCCTCACGAAGCCGTATTTGTCGACATACTTGAAGCACTGGTGCAACGTACAAGGCACGATCATGTAATCGTGTATCCAAGGGCACCCCAAGAGGATATTGTAGGAAATGTCTGCATCTATGACGTAACATGTCACTTTTGACTGAAGATCGCCAATTTGGCACTTCAAGCGAATCTTCCCAATCGGGTAGCTCCTGCTCGAATTGAAACCGCTAATGGCGGTGCTTGTTAGCGTCAGGCGATGCATCGGAATACGAAGCTGGTGTAATAGATCCTTTGAGATGATGCTTATGGAAGAACCAGGATCAATGTGCATCCGATCCACCTTTACGTCGCCGTTGTATCCAGTGTAATATAACGGTCGATCGTGCAGGTTGGTTTTGATGAGCATATACTGTAGAGTGAAGACAATGTTGGGCATCGATCCTGTGCAAGCGTTGTCTTGGAGATTTGCAGGCGGGCTTTCTCCCGTGAGGTTGACCTGAGCTAGATATGCGTCGGCGTCCTGGAGTGCATCGCTCAAAGCCGCACGAACATCCTTAGAGAGTCTCAGGAGCTCGTATAATGACAATTTGGTCGGTATGATGGCCAATTGCGCCAAGATGTCAAAGTTGTAGGGCCTTTCCACCCCATGAGGTGCCTCTTTTCGGAGGGATTTGTCAAAGCGAGTCTCCTTCGGCCTAGGCTTGTCGGTCGTCGAAGGTTGAGAAGGTCCCGGAGCGTCAGCAGTAGTCGGCTGATGTTCTTCAGTCGAGTTATCTGGTGTAGGTTGGGATTGAGCACCAGACCGAGTAACGACAGCTGCGGCTTCCTCGACATCTGTCGAGATTTTGCGACAGGATCTGACCTTTCCATCCTTCTTCCTGCCAATGGGGAGTGGTGCAGACTGAGTCACTTCAGGTTCCAAGTCTGGATGGACCCACATGACTTCCCCTCGTGACGTGGTAAGGGATACTAGACCAGTAGCCAGATCTCGAGGAGGTGGAAGATTAGCAATCTCCATTGTCGTCCGAGGGATGGGTATCACACCGTCTTGAGTCTCTGTCGGAGGGAAGCTGCCAAACTGTACAGACATCATGTTGGCTGCCACGGTTACCTCCTCGAAATCAATGGCCAGAGCCTTCGAATCGATGAGATGTTGGATGTATCGCTTTAGTTGGTAGCAGTCGTGTGTAGCATGGTGGACGTAGCGGTGGTAATGACAGTATTTTGGGTTCTCCATTTCTGTCGGCCGAGGTTCCCGTCTTGGTGGAGGGAGCTGAATTCTATCTCCTTGAATGAGAATATCCAAGATGGGCTTGACATGGCAGTCATCGAAGGAGTAGGTCATTTGCGGCCATTGCTGGTCTGCCGGTTTTGACTCAGGTTTCTGGGCTGTATCGGACACCATAGCCTGCTTGCCCTTTTTATCCCGATTGTTGGAGGAGTTGCCACCATTATTGTTGTTGGTATTAGGGCGCTTGCCCTTGTCCTCTCCCTCCGAGATGTGCAATCCCAGTTGGCGAGCTTTCTTCAACCTGTCTTCGGCGCTAGTGGCACTGATGATGAACGTCTTCCAGTCCTTAAATTGACTTTCACCCATCCAGAGGCTGATTGTTGGAAGCAGTCTCTATTGGCAAATTTCAATTGAGGAATTCGGATTATCAGACGGCAACTTCATGGCGGTTTGGCAGAACCGCTCAATATAGTTCCTTGTCAGCTCTTTCTCTCCTTGAACGACGTCCATGAGGGTGGACATTGTGATGTCCTGTCCTACTTCGTAGAATTTTTCCAAAAACATACGCTTGAAGCTGGCGAAGGAGTGGATGCAGTTATCTGGTAGGTTGCGGTACCAGTCGAAGGCGACCCCTTCCAATGCCCCGATGAATAATCGTGTAAGAATAGCATCGTCATGGGGAAGATGGTCGGTGGTGACCTCGAAGTAAGTGATGTACCTGCTTGCAGATGTCTTTCCATCATATGGATTGATGTGGAATGGTTTATACTTTGGTGGGAAGGGAACATCTCTCCACGTAGCGGGATACGGTTGTCGTATCCTGAGTTCTTGGCAGTTTTCTCGGGCATGGAACATGGCTCGGAGCTCCTGGACCTCTCTTCTTGCTTCCCTGGCCTCATCTGCAGCGGTAGAAGCTGACATTTCAGAAAGATTATTGCCCGGGTTTGGTGCCGCTGAATTTGAGTCCGCATTGACCGTGGGACCTAAGTTTGTTTGGCCAGGCGTCCCTCCTTGCAGAGTAGGGAGGGCTGCTTTGATCTCGTCCACCAATTTGACCAAAGTGCGCAGTATGGCCTCCAGAGTGTCGATGCGTTAGCGATCACTGGGACCATCTTGTTCGTCGTTTGTCATGAATGCCGTCCTCACATTAGTAGAAGTGGAAGGGACGGTGGATGACGTGCCTTCCGAATCATACCCCTGTACCGAGAAGTCATCGGGGTATATGGGAATGTTCTTCTCTGGTTTGGACTCAGAAGGAATAGTACCCCTAGCTTCTGAGTTTGCCTCGTCTTGAGAGTCGTGGACATCCTCGGGGACGTCGGGATCTGCTGCATCTAATGGGAGAGTTGTTTTTCCCGGCTCATCTCCTTAGAACATTGGATTGTAATATTCGGAGGAGTGCTACCCCCAGTTCCAGCAACCCCCAGTGATGTGGATGATGAATCTCCCACTGTAGCAGATTTCGTCTTTGAACGGGTACCTTGGAAAACTCTGGTGGTGGGAAACCATTTAGACGACAGTTTCTTAGTCATAGTGGTTGAAATCTTCGGGATGGAAACATTTGTTTTCTTTGTTCTCCCGTCGGCGGGGATTCTCTGAGCAGAGTTGCAGGAGACGACGGGAAGTGCCTCATCCTCTAAACATGGTTGTTGCAGTCTTTGGAAGACGGACTGCCGGTCTTCTCGTACCGTCATATTATTGCAACAGCAGTTGACGATGACTTGGGTGCAGTGACGTCCGTGGGAGGACTCTTTGCACCCCGAGGCCTCTTCTCTATCCTTGTGCTTGCAGAGGATAGCCTCACGCAAATCAGATGGGTCTGGAACGACCATGTTTGCTCCCTGGGTTTTGGAAGACTTTTTGGAACCACTTTGTCCGTTTGCCGTCGGGGGCTGGACTCGAGTGGTTCTGTATAACTTCCCATTAGAGGCCGGCATAACAGTATATGGAGCGCTCGGATGGTCAGAGGTCGGGACGGCGGACTTAGCTCGCCAAGCTCGCGCTGCCCTAGACTTCTTCACTCTAGTGCGTGAGGGCACATAGTAGGAAGAGTCTAAGTGGTGCTGTAGAGAGTCAGACATATTTTCTCGGGAGCATGAGAGATCAAGACCATAGGAGAGGCGATTGAAGACTGAGCCGCATAGAGCAGACAGCATGCAGCTGGAATCAACAGTCTTCATGCGGCTTGCAATCGTAGCCGCATAGGCTTTCTTCATGCGGCTGGAAGTCTCGGCCACATAAGTCTTCTCCATGCGGCTGGAAATCTTAGCCGCATGAGTGTTATACATTCGGCTGGCAGTTTCGGCCGCATGGATATCATGCATGCAGCTGGCAGTTTCGGCCGTATGGATATCATGCATGCGGCTGGCAATCTCGGCCGCATGAGTCTTCAGCCTGCGGCTAGTGCCTTTGTTCGGCTTCTTCCTGGAGCACATAGAATCACTCTTTGCCCCTGTAAGTCCAGCATCGTAGTGCTTTCCTCTGCCGGACTTGGGGACAACAGAGTCCTCTATGGCTTGAAGTGGAGCCGCATGAGAGTTGCCTTCGCCGTCTTGGGCAGCAGAGAGTACTCCGTCCAGAGCTTGGAGAGGAGCAAATGATTTTGGCCTCCACTCCCTGCGAGCCTTCTTTGTACGGGTTCGCTTCTGGACCGGGCCAGCGCTCCCGTCGGAGAGCATTTCTTTAAACGCCTATTGGTCGAAGCGGACGACCATCTTCTGTTGTGTGGAGCCAAGTTTGGCTGCATCCGATTGCGTCACCAACTCCTCAGCCATGGAGAGGTTTGTCCCCAGCAGAGTCTCCATCGTGTTTGCCATGAATTATAAAAGAACAGAACAATTATATCGGAGGACTGGACTTTTACTTCTAATACAAACTCGCTCGTACAAAGAAAGCCTAGGGACGAAAATCTAGGTACAGCAAGCTAAGTACAATTGTTTATTTTAGATTTTGGAGGGTGAGGTAGAGGCTCGGGAAAGCGACGGCAGCTCTGTCTTACTCCTTGGACGATCGGATGCAGTCTTGGCTCCGGTGAAGAAATGCTCTTGGACGGGTGGGAAGACTCCCTTGTACCTTCGGTTGCTGGATCTCTGGATGTCTCTGTAGTACTCTCTCTCTCTTTTTCTCTGCTCTTTTCTGAATTCTCCATTCCCATCAGAATCCTCTCTCCTCTCTCTTTTTTTTGCAAGGAAATAGCATCTTGCTATTTATAGAAGTGTGGGTATGATCATTAGGGTTTGCAAATGATTGCCTCCTTGAGAAGTCAGCGGTTAAGGATCAATTAATCTGGGCCCTTCATTCTGATTGTAGCAAATCTAGGTAATTAATGTAGATTGCATCAAATCTCTGTGGGCAATAAATATTGATTGCCATAAATCTTCGTGATTTGTGATAGCCTGCCACGTGTCCAATTTGCTTGATTTGATTTGATCTGGGCCGTTATGACGATCGCAATAAATCTTATTTTGTTAGAATTTGTTAGCACCCATAATTTCAGGGAAGATAAGACTACCATGTGTCTCAATTGTAGCGAAGAGCGCCACGTGTCTCAACTGGATCGTCCTGGCTGAGCCGCATATGGGGAGGGGTCCTCTCAGCCGCATGAAACACGCAGCCGCATGTGGATGGACAGCCGCATGGGGATGGGCAGCCGCATGAAAATGGACAGCCGCACACAGAGGGGCAGCCGCATGCAGATGGGCAGCCGTATGGGGACACGGACAGGCAGCCGCATACAGATGGGCAGGCGCATGGAGTGGCCTCTGGACTTGGTAGATTTTGCCAGCCGTAAGGAGATTTTCTCTTCTTTCCCATAAATACGCCATCATATCAGTCATTATTGCGTCTTTATGTCAGAGCTATCATGGCTATTTTTTGTCAAAGCAGTCATCAGGGCATTAAATGCAGCCGCATGTAGAGAAGAACTGTTTGAAGGCCACGTGGCTTCTTTTTGAGTCGCATGGATCTATCCGAGCCGCATGGACCCCTGAACCGCATGGACTTCTGAGCCGCATGGGGATCCTTCTGTTGGAGCCGCATAGGTCTTTCTTTATTCTTTTCCATGCTTCTACAGAGATTGGAATCTACCGTAGAAATTGGAATCTCCCGTATAGGTCAAAAATCTTCTGAAGAGAGAGAGGAATCTCTAGAAGAGATAAAGATAAATATTCAAAAGAGATTCATGTAATCTCATGAAAAGATGAATCTCTACTAGAGATCTACTATAAATCTCCTGTAGAGATAAATCTCCTGCAGAGATTTAATATGAATGATATACCTATAATGGTCAGATCAATAGGATCTTTTACAACCAAAAGAATATGTTCTGGGTCCTGAAGTAGCATATTTAAAGAATATAAAATTCTTTATTGTCATTTACTCAGCACAATATTTTATAATAATATTAGGCACATAAATTATTCTTGATGAATATTCTGATCTAGTGAGATATGCAGATGAATAATATTTATCTGATACTCCATTAAGCGGATACCACAAACAAGGTATGTTTATATAAATAACGTTGCAGGTAGAGAGAATAAATTAAATCACCAATTTCACCAAAGCGAACAGGGAATGTGCATGGCTATGTTTCTAACAGTTCGACATATCAGGGGAAGTTACAAGCTTTTAAGAATCACAAATAAAGCCTGCAACCTCTTCATAATGATACTAGAAGAAATGTATAGACAAAACTCGTCACTAAGAAAGCCGGTATCAGAAACGAAGCCCTCTATAAAAAAGAAAAGTAAAGAAGTCAATGAACGAAGCTGCTTCTCTAATAGCCCCGTTGAATAGTATTGGGGTGATATGTAATATTTAAATTGTATTGGGAGTTGATTTTTTATTTTGAATTGATGTAAGAACAATAATGTAATATTTTTGAGGGGGAGCATCTTGTAGATGCAAGCATCCTGAAGATGCTAATGGAGACATCTTGCATCATGTCTTTGCACATTGTACTCTTTTTCTTTGTTGAAGTTTTTTCTACTGGGTTTTTCCTTCGAAAGATTTTTAACGAGGCAGTGTAAGTCGCACCCACTTAGATTCCTAAAGACTCATATTCCTGAAGAATATTATTGTACTCTTTTCTTATCTATGGATTTTTCCTAAAGGGTTTTTCCTAGAAAATCTTTAAAGAGGCAATAATTAAAGTGGGCATCCAAGAGAGAGTATTGTGATTTGGATAAATCCAAATATGGATGCCCTTATCTATACCCACACTCGGGATGAGGGTATTTACATCAGAGAGTCCACACTCGGAACGAGGATGTTATACTTGCACCAGAGAGTCCACACTCGGGACGAGGGTGCCTTGCCGTGAACTAACCAGAGAGTCCACACTCGGGACGAGGGTTAGTAATAACCAGAGAGTCCACACTCGGGACGAGGGTTAGTGATTAGTTCAAACCCGTGAGTCCATACTCGGAATGAGGGTTTGGTTCTTCCAATGATCTCGTATTTATTGTTCGCTCGACAGTTCATTTACGTGTAGTTGTTCTAGTGTTCGTGTGTTCGTGTTCTTGTTCGTAGTCATTTGTCATGTTTCTTTTTTTCTTGTTTATTTTATTGCGCATGATAAAACTGTTAGATAGGCATGTATATTATGTATCTTGCTATGTCCTCTGAGGACCTGATGATCTCTTCAGGTTTAGCGACTGTATGAAGTTATCTAGTAGTTCTGGATGGCGGAGGATTTGCGGTTCTTGTGGGATTCAGGTATCATTATTATGTTTGTTATCCTTTCGTGCTCTACATTCTTTATCATGAGTTATCTTGTTTATTGATTCAGTTTAGAGACTCTTGTTATTTTTCTTGGAGTCTCATCGGACATATATGCTAGTGGGCTGCAGACCATGACCCATACTTGTTCATTCTGCTTTATTTGATTCTTGTGGATTGAGATATAGTTTAGATTAGACATGATACCCTACTCTGGATAGCTTATACGTACTCGAGTCGGGCTGGAGTCCGCTCGATACGTAGCTGGCTTGCTCACGAGCTCGCGTCCGAAAAGCGGGTACGGGTCGTAACAAGTTTTTTTGGTGGCCCATGCAGGTCAGAGCATATCGTACCGGTTACGTAAGTGTACTGGTACGAGCCTGCGACTATAACTAAACCTTAGAAATGTCAATCCACTCTACCTTGAAAATTCTCCTAGAAATTCTCTACGTCCTTGAAAACTCCATATTTGCTCTCGATTATACTTCCTTGCTTTCCGTACCATTGATTCTCGTCCCTTTTATTTCGAGGTGACGAACGATCATGCTATCTAGGATCTATCAGAAATTCTTAAATTATAATATAATATTGCTTGACTATTGAATATTTGGTTGTCTATAGATATGAGAGATTATAGATGCCATATGCCCTAGATATCTGTTGGAAGGGCTGTTAGCTAGTAGTTAGAAGATTATAAGATTTTAGCGACCGTAATTTTGAGGAGTAGTATGACCGAAGGTGGGTAGAAGTCCTCGGGTATTCGGAGTTATAAAATGACTAGAGAAGGTCATAAAATATTTTGGAGAAATTAAATTTGAGGGGATTAAGGTTAAGGCGGACTTTCTTTTGAATTTTAAGGAAATAGTTATGAATTTGAATTTCGAGGACGAAATTATTTTAAGGTGGATAGATTTTGCCTCCCTTCCCGGGAATTGTTGAAATAATTTTTTATTATTTTGTTTTAAATGGTGATTTTAATGAAGAATTGTTTAGTTAATTACTACGGCAGACGACTTTAGCCATAGTTGAGTTTTGAAGTACCAGACTTTCTTTTAAGGTTAAGGCAGACTTTCTTTTGAATTTTAAGGAAATAGTTATGAATTTGAATTTCGAGGACGAAATTATTTTAAGGTGGATAGATTTTGCCTCCCTTCCCGGGAATTGTTGAAATTTTTTTTTTATTATTTTGTTTTAAATGGTGATTTTTATAAAGAATTGTTTAGTTAATTACTACGGTAGACGACTTTAGCCATAGTTGAGTTTTGAAGTACCAAACGACTAGGAGTCATAACACGGGTAGGGCAGTGGCGTGCTTTGACTAGTGTTTAGCTGTGGTAAGGGAATGCCAAACCATAAGTGTGGCCTAAATAGGAAAATCAGGCCAAGTTGCGACATAATCTCTGAAGTCGTTTAATTATTTATTATTTAGATTATTGACTTTTAGAAGACCCGGTTGTACCAAACTAACCTGAACCCAACCCAAACCCATGTAGGCACGTAGGGAGAACAAAGGCGACCATAAGACGTATGTTGTATCACTATTCTAATTAAGTGACCTGGTAGTCGATTTCATAAAAGAGTGGTTGTATACATATAGATATATTATAAGTTCTTAGTATCAAATAATATTTTATTAATATTATAGTAAATAATTTCCTTAATAAATATGTTGGATTGTGGGATTTATCTAGATTATATATACATGTGAATATATATAGAAGTATATTCATAGTATATGAAAATAGGCTTTTTATGTGTATATAAAACAATATCATTTTATTTCATTTATATAATTGTTGTGTATATACATTAAGAATTCTATATTGTAATATTAAATATATTTAGAGTAGTTTATTGTTTAAAATCGTATTCATGGTGTATATATATACGTATAAGTATGTATGTATAAGTATGAATATGTATATACGGATACGTATATATATATATATATATATATATATATATATAATATAATATATATATATATATATATATATATATATATATATATATAATGGATATATATATAAAATATATATATATATCCATTATATATATATAATGGATATATATATATAAAAAATATATATATATCCCTTATATATATATATATATATAATGGATATATATATATATTTTATATATATATCCATTATATATATATATCCATTATATATATATATATATATATATAATATATATATATTTTTTTTTTTTATATATATATATATATATATATATATATTATATATATATGTTTTGGAATAGGAAAATGCAAAAGAAAACAAAGGAGCAGCCAGGCCCATCTAAGTGAACCCGAGCCTACAAGCTCAGCCAGGAGATCCCAGCCAACCGAACAAGCCAAAAGCCCGAGCAAAGTTGAACACAGCCAACCCGAGATGGAGTTGTGCATAAACATACATATGAACAAAGTAGAAAATAAAAGAAAAGGGGGATGTCCCAGCCCAACCTGTAACACCCAGTTTCTAAAATAAAGGTAATTTTGAAATTTTGTATTTTAATTTATTTAATTATGGTATTTAAATTAATAATATAATTTTTGGTGATTTTTAATAACTTTTAATCATTTTAAAACTATTTAAATCATGACTTATTACTTTGGTGTTTGGTTAGTGTAATCGCACAGACTGTCTGTCCTAGAGCCTAGCCATGTGATTAGGATGTTTAATTGGTACATTTTAGCCTAGAGGGTATTTTGGTTATTTTAGGATTTATTTGAATTTGTTATGATTTATGGGAATTTCTGTGAATTTAATATTAATTAAATATTGCTGTGTGTTATGTTAGTCCTTAACCTAGAAGTTTAGCCCTAACCCAGATTAGACATGGCCTAGACTAGGGTTAGTTAGCTTGGACTAGTCATGACTAGTCATTGGTTAGAATGATCAAGTTAGACTAGCTAGTTTTAGTTAGTTTGAGACTAGCATTGAAACCTAGGTTCCATTCTAGCCATCGATTTGACATGATGTGAGAGTAACCATAGGATGGGGTCCCAAAACCCAAGAATGACCAGCCCAAAACCCTAGGTGAGCCTATTTAATCCCTCCTAAATCATTGCCTCCTTGTTCATTCTCTCTCTTTTCAAGAACAAGGTTTGTCTCTTTAGAAACTCTTCCTATTTTGATCAATATTAATCCTTTTTCTTTCAAACTTCTTTCACGGTGACCTAAATCCTATTTTCCTACTATTCATGGAGGCCAATCCCAGTTCGAGAGCAATTTGGAGAAGTTTGCTAGCAAGAGGAACCCCCCATTTGAGGTTTTTCTTGTATTTTGACACCAATAGGTAAATCAATGTAAACACCATTAAAATTCTAGTTTTTTTGCATGTAGACCTAGCCCTAAGTGTCCTGGTCCTGTGGGTATGCCTAGACCTAGGTTTCGTGTCTATTTCGTGTCCTAAATGGACACGTATCAGTGTTAGTGTTAAGGTGTTTGATGAAATGCCCCAAAGGGCATTTCGAGTGATTTTTCAGGAAGTATTTGAATAGGAAATTAAGTTTTTAGGTCGCTTATGAGTTTCTGATTGTTTGGACACATTTCGTGTCGTGTCGGGGTCGTACTGGACCCGTGGACACGCCCGCGCGCGTGCGAGCTGCACTGCCCTGCTGCTAGGGGTCCAGTACTTCGCGGACACAGCGATTTAACTCGTGCCACTTGGCACAGACCAAGGGGCAATGACTGTCAGGTCACCCCTTGAGTCTGGAGTCCAGTGGTGTCGTGTTGGACACGAGTGTCGCTCTGCACGGGTTTTACACTGATGGTTTATTCTCTTTTTTCGGTTCGGATACGGCCTTGTAAGTCGGACACGACGACACGTGGACCCGTGTCAGGCTGTGTCAGACCTAGAGCTATACTAGGCGAACCCACATGTGTGATCATGAGACTTGATTCGTATCGTGTCGTGTCCTAGACTCGCATGAATACGTGCACAAGACTGTCCACTGTAATGTGCGTGTATCAGTGCATATTTTGTTTCCCTGTTTGATTCATTTTTTAAGTATTTTAAATAGTGTTTTTATTGTTAAATTGATCCTATATATGATGTGTAATCTATGTTAGATTTAGTTTACATATTAGATTAGGTATCAATGTGAATTATTGGTTCGAATTAGGTTGAACTGTATGTTGCTGTTACTGCCTGATACTTGAGGGTTTCCAGACTTTTCCTAACCCTTAATTCCAGTTTATTGATGTTTTCTTCACTGCTAATTACTCCCACATATTTGGTTGTTTAGGTTTAGTTTAACATTTCAATACAGTAGACTTTTGAGTATGGAATGGGATTTTGGATTTGGTGTTGGTTTTCGAATAATATAGTGATACATTGGTTTTTGTCTGACAATGGTTCTTCCCTAAACCTGAGATTTAAACCCTCTTTAATGAACTGTAGAAAGGGATATAATCTCTAAGCACTCCACAGATTTTGTACTCACATTGCCACATTCACTGATTTCCTTTTGAGACATGCCACTGAATTTCCTATGATTCCTGAGATTCAATCGTGTATTAGATTGGGTTTGGTTTTCTAAGATGAACTAATGTAATATCTGAGATTGAATGAGAATTATTACTGTTTTTCCATGATTAAATTGCCATGATAGGTTTAATTACTTGTGTAAGGAGTATCAGTCTTTTGTTCCAGTTTTTATGAAGTTTAGATGTTAGATCATGATTAATTAGATATTAATTATACACGTATATATTGGGATTTAAGTTGGCTTGCCTGGGAATTTAAATCTTGGGAACTTGTTACTGTTAGCTAAACACAACCTGGGAACTAACTGAGTTCACCTTGACACAATGGAAACTCAACTGTTCCTGTTAAAACTGAAATGTTGATGCTTAAATGGCCATGATTAGATTCATATGTGTATATTAGTTAACATGTAGGATGATATCACATTTGAACTGTCAAATAGCTTCTCATTAGACTGAAATGTGAAAGGGAATGTTGTTCAATCCAAAATTGTAATATTTAGCAATAGGTTTCCAGTTTTCACATGTTGAATTGCCACAGATTCTAGTTGATATGCACTGTTCCAGGATTACCCATGTCACTGATATTTTCCATTTGATATGCCACTGTTATCTAAAATTTTTGAATACACACACTGTTACACTGATATGCCATGCCACAGTTTCATACACATACATAGTTGACATCACCCTCACATTTTCTCTCATGTCTTCACAGCCCACACATATACATGTGACCCCTCTTCTTTCATGTTTTTCCTGTCAACAAGTTTCATTGGTTAAGTATCAATGGGATTCCTGTGACACTCACTGTTCTTCCATATGACACTAACCCTCACCATCATGATACACTCACACAATCACACATGTTACACATTGCTAGCCTAAGACACTATTTTTTTTTCTAATTCACTAACACCTTATATCACTCCCTATTTTCAGGATTACACACTGTTTCTGGATACCACATCACACACTCATGCCTCACTCTCACTCATGACCCATACTCTTCCCTTTTCCTCTCTGCAACTATATATATGCATATATAATCAACTTGTATATACATATCTAGTATGACTTGTAATGTTAGGTTTTATAGATGTGAGCATGTAAATATATGCAAGATGAGGCAATATGTATGTATGAGTGCATATGTGTTTTAATGTAATTCACAAACATGTAAGAATGAAGGTAAATGACTAATGTAATGTAATGCAAGGTATATAGGAAAGCATGAATGTATGAATAAGTATGTATGTATATAATTATATATATATGATATATGCAAATGTGTGTTGATAATGGCTTGTGATGATGTATGGTGTTTAGGCTAGACTTGATTAAGGTTAAATAGACTAGTATAGACTTGTTAGACTAGGGTTAGACCTAGAATGGCTTGTTGACCATAGTTGACCTAGTTTGACTTCTAGAGTTGACTTAGGCCTAGATTGACCTAGAATCATGTAGAATGCATAGTAGGATTTCATTATATCATTTCGGACTTGTTGTGACCTGTGCTGTTCTGATTAGGAGCCAGACACCTCTCCTCGGACAGTACATTTCATCCGGACACTCAGATACAGGCGAGTACATTCTCTGATCATTTTATATCCTGCTTAGAATTATTTTCTGCATTAAATTACTTTACTTGATACTGTCACGTTGATCACACGGATTAGTACAATATGTATCCCTCCCTGAGATGTTATTCCTTCAGGAAGCATCGGGGTACTCTATGTTCTGTGCGTTTCACTTACATAGCGTATCACTATGCTTCTTTGGTTCTTTGATCACTTGTGATATGTATTCTCATATCACAGAGTCTTCTTTGAATCATTATCCCATTTATTGGGTCTATCAGAATCCTCATTTATGGGACTACTATGTATCACCCTTTGGGAGCTTATCACCCTTTGGGGGCATATCACCCTTCGGGGGCTTATCACCCTTTGGGGGCATATCACCCTTTGGGGGCTTACCACCCTTCGGGGACTGTTACATAAAATCATAACATAACCTGGTTGGATCCTTGTATATTAATTGGGGGTACGGGGGAGTATAAATAGCCATGTGAACAATTCCAAAGTAGAATAGCCATGTAGGTCTCTTTAGTATAGCCATGTACAAATCAAGCCATTCACATGTCGACTTTGTGCTCTAAATCACTAGTTACTGGTAGCTCTTTACTTATAGTAGATATTTCTATTACAGTTCTCTCTCTTTGTTTACATACTGTATTTCTTCAGTATCTATATCTTACTTTACTGCATGATTATATTTTCTAAGCTGCTATGAACTGTTGAGATGTATTGTGCTCGCTTCTGTCCTGACTGGACCTGTTGAAAATATTACAGAGGACGAGGAGGAGGCCTGTGAGGATACCTTCTTCGGGACAGCTCTAGCTGACGGCTTTACCCTACTGCCTAGATTAGTTTAGTTATGCCTTATCTTATTTTTATGTTATCTTGAGATTGTTTAGCTAGACTTTACTTCTGTTCAGAGATGTTGAGTTGTATATATTCTTTCATATTCAGTAGCTGAGACATGTACTCTGGATATTTGCTGGGATATTACCTTGGACTATTCTATCTTCTGTATTTCCTTGAGTTCTATATCTTATCGTGCTTTCTTCTTCCTTAGTTGTGATTGAGTTCATTTACTGCTATGTCACCCCCATTCGGGGAGTATAAACTGCTTAGTATTATATTGCTAGATGTATGTTGACCTAGGACAGCGTTCTACCGTCGACACTGCGGCGTAGGCTGGGCGTTGTGACGTTCTCGTACCCTCACAGTGGGTGCAAGTCGTGACACGTTTTTAGTAGTGGCCCATGCAGGTCTCAAATTTATGTAGTGGTATTCGAACTAGAGTATCACTACAGCCTGCAGTAGGATTAGGATATATATTTTGAAGGTACTCAATCACAGTTAGGATTCCTTGAAAGATTCCTGGGACGACCCTTGAGAATCTTATTTAAACTTCAGTTTGAATCATTTCCTTGTTTTGTTGCTCTCACTCCTTGATTATTGAATTTGATTTTTGTTGGATCGTTGTTGATTTGATTTTCCTATCGAGATGAATTTTTTTATGGCCTGAGTTATGATATTTTTCTGATAACATATGTTGACGGGAATACAGGGATGGTAAAACGTCTACTTGATTATGGAGCTTGTAGTTATTCGCAGCCATATTAGCTGGTGTGGCGGAAACATAGAGACCTGACTTCGAATGTACGTATCTTGGTTATGAGATTTGGAATTTCTAGCAGCTATACTAGTCGGCATAGCGAGAATTCCAGACGACATGATTATAGAGGTGCATGCCCCTGTTATGGAATCTATCGTTTATCACATCCTTGCTTACTGGCATGACGAGGACTCTAAGTAACATGATTTTGGACAGACGCATATGATTATCAGATTATATCCTGAGAAGGTTTTAAATATATCATCTCTATCGTACCCTTCTGTTATTATAAATTATTTTCCATCGTCAAATAATTTAGGAGTAGAGATATTTTAGCTTTGTAGAGCTTATGCATATGTAGTTCTTTCTTAGTGTGATGATTTGATGACTTGTGATTAGGCCCTTATCTTAGGAATGATAGTATAGCCTGGCTTTAAAATAGTGATTCTTGTAGCTGATTCTCCTTTGTTTATATTTACTAGTTTTTATATGGAATGATAGACTGCCTTACAGCCTTGATGATTGATTTTTTTTTTCTTTCAGTATGGCACCCATGACCCGAGCCCGTCGCCTGAGAGCAGCTGCAGCTACTGAGAGTGTGCCTCCACCTCCTACTGTTCAGGAGGTAGTGATCCCTCTATCTCATCAGGGGGTGGTGGCACCTCCTGCCATTGAGGAGATGGTGGTAGCCTCGCCAGAGAGTCTTCCTTCATCTCCTGTCGTTCAGGAGAGAGCTGCAGATTTACCTGAGACCGAGAGCCTTTTTCTACCCTTGTACTCCATACAGTACCACCCGGAGGGTTGTTACTTGACGCAGCCCAGATGTTTGGATATTTCCAAGAGAGGCTGTTGGAGTCACAGAGAGTTCATGAGGAGGCCATGAGTGAGCAAATCCAGAGGTTGCTACGTCTGCGGGACTCTGTGCTTCTAGGAGGAGAGCCTAGCTCCAAGAGGGCGAGGAGCAGTACCCAGTCCTACCCAGAGTTTGAGGATCGTACCCATATATCCAGCCTATATCATCATACCCAGCCCAGTCTCCTGTCCAGCAGAGGCCAGCTGAGCCAGAGCCTATCTGTGCCTACTGCAAGAAGTCTGGACACAAGTGGAACAACTGTAGAAATAGACTAGGATTGTGCATATTCTGTGGTTCAGCTGCATACTGGGTGCAGCACTGCCCTGCTATACCTGCCCCAACCAGGGCCCTACTTCCAGGAGGGAGTTCTAGTTCTCAGACCTAGCTGGAGGTTAGTTTTGACCTAACCTTAGTATTCCTTTTGAGAATTTAGATGCATCCCTTGCTTGTATGTTTTGATACCTTGTGATTGCCTAGTACTGTAGCATAGTTGGTGTAACTAGATGAGACCCCAGACTGATATTGCATGCCATGACCCCATAGGTTACACTTTACTGTATGATTTAAATAGGTATCTGGGACTATGATTGCTGGGGGCTTAACCTAGAAGGGGTGCGATCACCTTAAATTTCGAGGACAAAATTTTTATAAGGTGGGTAGAATTGTAACACCCAGTTTCTAAAATAAGGGTAATTTTAAAATTTTGTATTTTAATTTATTTAATTATGGTATTTAAATTAATAATATATTTTTTGGTGATTTTTAATAATTTTTAATAATTTTTAATCATTTTAAAACTATTTAAATTATGACTTATGATTTTGGTGTTTGGTTAGTGTAACCGTAGAGACTGTCTGTCCTAGAGCCTAGCCATGTGATTAGGATGTATAATTGGTACATTTTAGCCTAGAGGGTATTTTGGTTATTTTAGGATTTATTTGAATTTATTATGATTTATGGGAATTTCTGTGAATTTCTGTGAATTTAATATTAATTAAATATTACTGTGTGTTATGTTAGTCCTTAACCTAGAAGTTTATCCCTAACCCAGATTAGACATGGCCTAGACTAGGGTTAGTTAGCTTGGACTAGTCATGACTAGTCATTGGTTAGAATGATCAAGTTAGACTACCTAGTTTTAGTTAGTTTGAGACTAGCATTGAAACCTAGGTTCCATCCTAGCCATCGATTTGACATGATGTGAGGGTGACCATAGGATGGGGTCCCAAAACCCAAGAATGACCAGCCCAAAACCCTAGGTGAGCCTATTTAATCCCTCCCAAATCGTTGCCTCCTTATTCATTCTCTCTCTTTTCAAGAACAAGGTTTGTCTCTTTAGAAACTCTTCCTATTTTGATCAATATTAATCCTTTTTCATTCAAACTTCTTTCATGGTGACCTAAATCCTATTTTCCTACTGTTCATGGAGACCAATCCCAGTTGGAGAGCAATTTGGAGAAGTTTGCGAGCAAGAGGAACCCCCCATTTGAGGCTTTTCTCGCATTTTGACACCAATAGCTAAATCAATGTAAACACCATTAAAATTCCAGTTTCTTTGCATGTAGACCTAGCCCTAAGTGTCCTGGTCCTGTAGGTATGCCTAGACCTAGGTTTCGTGTCCATTTCGTGTCCTAAATGGACACGTATCAGTGTTAGTGTTAAGGTGTTTGATGAAATGCCCCAAAGGGCATTTTGAGTGATTTTTCAGGAAGTGTTTGAATAGGAAATTAAGTTTTTAGGTCGCTTATGAGTTTCTGATTGTTTGGACACATTTCGTGTCGTGTCGGGGTCGTACTGGACCCGTGGACACGCCCGCGTGCGTGCGAGCTGCACTGCCCTGCTGCTAGGGGTCCAGTGCTTCGCGGACACAGCGATTTGACTCGTGCCACTTGGCACAGACCAAGGGGCAATGATTGTCAGGTCACCCCTTGAGTCTGGAGTCCAGTGGTGTCGTGTCGGACACGAGTTTTGCTCTGCACGAGTTTTTTACTGATGGTTTATTCTCTTTTTTTCGGTTCGGATACGGCCTTGTAAGTCGGACACGACGACACGTGGACCCATGTCAGGCTGTGTCAGACCTAGAGCTACACTAGACGAACCCACATGCATGATCACGAGACTTGATTCGTATCGTGTCGTGTCCTAGACTCGCACGAACACGTGCGCGAGACTGTCCACTGCACTGTACGTGTATCAGTGCATATTTTGTTTCCCTGTTTGATTCATTTTTTAAGTGTTTTAAATAGTGTTTTTATTGTTAAATTGATCCTATATATGATGTGTAATCTATGTTAGATTTAGTTTACATATTAGATTAGGTATCAATGTGAATTATTGGTTCGAATTAGGTTAAACTGTATGTTGCTGTTATTGCCTGATACTTGAGGGTTTCCAGACTTTTCCTAACCCTTAATTCCAGTTTATTGATGTTTTTTTTCACTGCTAATTACTCCCACATATTTGCTTGTTTAGGTTTAGTTTAACATTTTAATACAGTAGACTTTTGAGTATGGAATGGGATTTTGGATTTGGTGTTGGTTTTCGAATGATATAGTGATACATTGGTTTTTGTCGGAGAATGGTTCTTCCCTAAACCTGAGATTTAAACCCTCTTTAATGAACTGTAGACTGGGATATAATCTCTAAACACTCCACAGATTTTGTACTCATATTGCCACATTCACTGATTTCCTTTTGAGACACGCCACTGAATTTCCTATGATTCCTGAGATTTCAGTCGTGTATTAGATTGGGTTTGGTTTTCTAAGATGAACTAATGTAATATCTGAGATTGAATGAGAATTATTACTGTTTTTCCATGATTAAATTGCCATGATAGGTTTAATTACTTGTGTAAGGAGTATCAGTCTTTTGTTCCAGTTTTTATGAAGTTTAGATGTTAGATCATGATTAATTAGATATTAATTATACACGTATATATTGGGATTTAAGTTGGCTTGCCTGGGAATTTAAATCCTGGGAACTTGTTACTATTAGCTAAACATAACCTGGGAACTAACTGAGTTCACCTTGACACAATGGAAATTCAACTGTTCCTGTTAAAACTGAAATGTTGATGCTTAAATGGCCATGATTAGATTCATATGTGTATATTAGTTAACATGTAGGATGATATCACATTTGAACTATCAAATAGCTTCTCATTAGACTGAAATATGAAAGGGAATATTTTTCAATCCAAAATTGTAATGTTTAGCAATAGGTTTCCAGTTTTCACATGTTGAATTGCCACAGATTCCAGTTGATATGCATTGTTCCAGGTTTACCCATGTCACTGATTTTTTCCATTTGATATGCCACTTTTATCTAAAATTTCTGAATACACACACTGTTACACTTATATGCCATGCTACAGTTTCATACACATACATAGTTGACATCACCCTCACATTTTCTCTCATGTCTTCACAGCCCACACATATACATGTGACCCCCTCTTCTTTCATGTTTTTCCTGTCAACAAGTTTCATTGGTTAACTATCAATGGGATTCCTGTGACACTCACTGTTCTTCCATATGACACTAACCCTCACCATCATGATACACTCACACAATCACACATGTTACACATTGCTAGCCTAAGACACTATTTTTTCTTCTAATTCACTAACACCTTATATCACTCCCTGTTTTCAGGATTACACACTGTTTCAGGATACCACATCACACACTCATGCCTCACTCTCACTCATGACCCACACTCTTCCCTTTCCCTCTCTACATCTATATATATATATATGCATATATAATCAACTTGTATATACATATCTAGTATGACTTGTAATGTTAGGTTTTATAGATGTGAACATGTAAATATATGCAAGATGAGGCAATATATATGTATGAGTGCATATGTGTTTTAATGTAATTCACAAACATGTAAGAATGAAGGTAAATGACTAATGTAATGTAATGCAAGGTATATAGGAAAGCATGAATGTATGAATAAGTATGTATGTATATAATTATGTATATATGATATATGCAAATGTGCGTTGATAATGGCTTGTGATGATGTATATTGTTTAGGCTAGACTTGATTAGGGTTAAATAGACTAGTATAGACTTGTTAGACTAGGGTTAGACCTAGAATGGCTTGTTGACCATAGTTGACCTAGTTTGACTTCTAGAGTTGACCAAGAGTTGACTTGGGCCTAGATTGACCTAGAATCATGTAGAATGCATAGTAGGATTTCATTATATCATTTCGGACTTGTTGTGACCTGTGCTGTTCTGATTAGGAGCCAGACACCTCTCCTCGGACAGTATATTTCATCCGGACACTCAGATACAGGCGAGTACATTCTCTGATCATTTCATATCCTGCTTAGAATTATTTCCTGTATTAAAATACTTTACTTGATACTGTCACGTTGATCACACGGATTAGTACAATATGGATCCCTCCCTGAGATGTTATCCCTTCAGGGAGCATCGGGGTACTCTATGTTCTGTGCGTTTCACTTACATGGCGTATCACTATGCTTCTTTGGTTCTTTGATCACTTGTGATATGTATTCTTATATCACAGAGTCTTCTTTGAATCCTTATCCTATTTATTGGGTCTATCAGAATCTCCATTTATGGGACTACTATGTACCACCCTTTGGCGGCTTATCACCCTTTGGAGGCATATCACCCTTCGGGGGCTTATCACCCTTTGGGGGCATATCACCCTTTGGGGGCTTACCACCCTTCGGGGGCTGTTACATAGAATCATGACATAACCTGGTTGGATCCTTGTGTATTAATTGGGGGTACGGGAGAGTATAAATAGCTATGTGAACAATTCCAAAGTATAATAGCCATGTACGCCTCTTTAGTATAGCCATGTACAAATCAAGCCGTTCACATGTCGACTTTGTGCTCTAAATCACTAGTCACTGGTAGCTCTTTACTTATAGTAGATATTTCTATTACAGTTCTCTCTCTCTATTTACATACTGCATTTCTTCAGTATCTATATCTTACTTTACTGCATGATTATATTTTCTAACCTGTTATGAACTGTTGAGATGTATTGTGCTCGCTCCTGTCCTGACTGGACCTGTTGAAAATATTACAGAGGATGAGGAGGAGGCCTGTGAGGATACCTTCTTCAGGACAGCTCTAGCTGACGGCTTTACCCTACTGCCTAGACTAGTTTAGTTAGGCCTTATCTTATTTTTATGTTGTCTTGAGACTGTTTAGCTATACTTTACTTCTGTTCAGAGATGTTGAGTTGTATATATTCTTTCATATTCAGTAGCTGAGACATTTACTCTGGATATTTGCTGGGATATTACCTTAGACTATTCTATCTTCTGTATTTCCTTGAGTTCTATATCTTATCGTGCTTTCTTCTTCCTTAGTTGTGATTGAGTTCATTTACTGCTATGTCACCCCCATTCGGGGAGTATAAACTGCTTAGTATTATATTGCTAGATGTATGTTGACCTAGGACAGCGTTCTACCGCCGACACTACGGCGTAGGCTGGGCGTTGTGACGTTCTTGTACCCTCACAGTGCGTGCGGGTCGTGACACAACCAGAGAGCACCCCAGGCCCTAAGCCACGTCAGGCCCGACCAAAGTCCCTTGTACACAGCCGTGATATATGTATGTGTATAAAGAGCCGAGAGGGAGCGGCGAGTTCGGGACAAAACCTTAACTCTTAGAGAGCGCCACTACACCCCAAGAGAACGTCAAGCCTGGGCGTACCCCCACGCGAACACGCGCCGCCGGGGGCCACCGCCGGCCGGCCGGAGCAGCCGCGGACGACAGCAACCGCACGAAACAGAGCCGAGCATAGCAGCAGTAACCGAGTCGAGCACCCCTTGTTTCGAGATAAATTTCTCTCATAATTCGCGATCATTTTTCGCTCTATCGAATCCAGCATGTAGCCAACATGACCCTCTACGAATCGCTTCGAGGGAATTTGGGTAAAACATATTGGATTGAACGAAAATTTGACACAAATTCGAAGAAAAAGCCATCCTGAAACAGGGAAAGGATCGACCCAAGTACCCATATTTGTTGATAAATTCTTGACAACGTAATAACTGTTTAGGAAATCTATTTGAAGGAAGTTTTAGACGACATATACGACATTAAAACCCTTTTTATAGGTCCTGGTTTCTTTAAGTATTTACAGAGTTATTCGAATTCAAAAATCAAGAAAAACCTTTTTCAAAAAACTCTAAAATTTAGAAAATACCTCTGATACAACCTGCATCCCGCCAATCCGGGCAACGTGGTCGCGAACCGAAAGCATCGAAAGGTGCGTAACGGCTTCGTGGACGTGTGGGCTTTGACGGAATTCAAATTGGTCGTGTGTGCGCGACGAATTTGATACGTATCCGTCAAAATTTACCGTATCAGCCTCTGTACAAACTTCTCAATTACTTTGTGCACGTTCGTCAGATCGAGACGAAACTTTCGCCAGCAGGACCGTATCATTTTTCTGGTCCTGTATGCCGAGTTTGGTCCAATTATGAGACAGTTGATTGGATCACTGTTTTGTGGGCCCCACGATCCGATTCAACGTGTGATTTTGTGCACGGCCCACCGAAATCCAAAACTGGACATCTTTTGGGTTCGTATCATTAAAATGAATCCGTAGACATATAGTTTGACGACTTTAGAGACCATTGACTCTGGCATGCTTTTCGGTGCAAAGTGGGTCCAACGACGGACATCATTTTTGCTCGAAATTACTGTTTTGCTCCTGTGTCCAGAATTGGACTTAGGGACAGGCAATCCTAGCTAATTTGACTATTCTGAGAATTGGCAATGTCTATTTCAGCTTTCGGAGACGGTTATGATGATTTGGACTTATCGGCTTACTAGTTGACTATAGTTTGTTGGATCTGCGTGCAACCTCCAGGCAAGTATACCTTGCCTTTCTCTACAGTTTTATTTACATGCATTGTATTTCATTTCCCAGTTTTGGTTGTTTATGGACATGTACTTTTCGTATTATATTCTTTTGAGTTGTTTTCATTGCATATAGCCGTGTTCATGTTTAGTCTTGTGGTTCACACTTGGAGTTTCTCGTCAGTACCTTGCTTGAGTCGTGTCATAGAACGAGTACGTGTAATTGAACTGTTAAATCCTTGATATTGTTTCCTTGGCACCAGAGAGTCCACACTCCGGATAAGGGTTTTTTTCTTGATCTGTTTACATCCGTGAGTCCACACTCGGGACGAGGATGTTGATTATTTACACCAGAGAGTCCACACTCGGAACGAGGGTGTTGACTTGACTTGCACCAGAGAGTCCACACTCGGGACGAGGTTGTTTACATCAGAGAGTCCACAATCGGGACAAGGATGTTATACTTGCACCAGAGAGTCCACACTCGGGACGAGGGTGCCTTGCCGTGAACTAACCAGAGAGTCCACACTCGAAACGAGAGTTAGTACTAACCAGAGAGTCCACACTCGGGACGAGGGTTAGTGATTAGTTTAAAACCGTGAGTCCATACTCGGAATGAGGGTTTGGTTCTTCCAATGATCTCGTGTTCATTGTTCGCTCGGCAGTTCACTTATGCGTAGTTGTTCTAGTATTCGTATGTTCGTGTTCGTGTTCGTGTTCGTAGTCATTTGTCGTGTTCCTATTTTTCTTGTTTATTTTCTTGCGTATGATAAAACTGTTAGATAGGCATGTATATTATGTATCTTGCTATGTCCTCTGAGGACCTGATGATCTCTTCAGGTTTAGCGACTGTATGAAGTTAGCTAGTAGTTCTGGATGGCGGAGGATTTACGATTCTTGTGGGATTCAGGTATCATTATTATATTTGTTATCCTTTCGTGCTCTACATTCCTCATCATGAGTTATCCTGTTTATTGATTCAGTTTAGAGACTCTTGTTATTTTTCTTGGAGTCTCATCGGACATATATGCTAGTGGGCTGCAGACCATGACCCATACTTGTTCATTCTACTTTATTTGATTCTTGTGGATTGAGATATAGTTTAGATTAGACATGATACCCTACTTTGGACAGCTTATACGTACTCGAGTCGGGCTGGAGTCCGCTCGATACGTAGCTGGCTTGCTCACGAGCTCGCGTCCGAAAAGCAGGTGCGGGTCATGACAAATTTTTTGGTGGCCCATGCAGGTCAGAGCATAACGTATCGGTTACGTAACTGTACTGGTACGAGCCTGCGACTATAACTAAACCTTAGAAATCTCAATCCACTCTGTCTTGAAAATTCTCCTAGAAATTCTCTACGTCCTTGAAAACTTCATATTTGCTCTCGATTATACTTCCTTGCTTTCCGTACCATTGATTCTCGTCCCTTTTATTTCGAGGTAACGAACGATCGTGCTATCTAGGATCTATCAGAAATTCTTAAATTATAATATAATATTGCTTGACTATTGAATATTTGGTTGTCTATAGATATGAGAGATTATAGATGCCATATGCCCTAGATATCTGTTGGAAGGGCTGTTAGCCAGTAGTTAGAAGATTATAAGATTTCAGCGATCGTAATTTTGAGGAGTAATACGACCAAAATTGGGTAGAAGTCCTCGGGTATTCGGAGTTATAAAATGACTAGAGAAGGTCATAAAATATTTTGGAGAAATTAAATTTGAGGTGATTAAGGTTAAGGAGGACTTTCTTTTGAATTTTAAGGAAATAGTTATGAATTTGAATTTTGAGGACAAAATTATTTTAAGGTGGGTAGATTTGTAGCCTCCCTTCCCGGAAATTGTTGAAATATTTTTTTATTATTTTTTAAATGGTGATTTTTAGATTTTTATAAAGAATTATTTAGTTAATTACTGCGGTAGACGACTTTAGTCATAGTTGAGTTTTGAAGTACCAGACGACTAGGAGTCATGGCACGGGTAGGACAGTGACGTGCTTTGACTAGTGTTTAGCTATGGTAAGGGAATACCAAACCATAAGTGTGGCCTAACTAGGAAAATCAGGCCAAGTTACGACCTAATCTCTAAAGTCGTTTAATTATTTATTATTTAGATTATTGACTTTTAGAAGACCCGGTTGTACCAAACTAACCTGAACCCAACCTAAACCCATGTAGGCACGTAGGGAGAACAAAGGCGACCATGTAGACGTATGTTGTATCACTATTCTAATTTAGTGACCTGGTAGTCGATTTCACAGAAGGGTTTGTTGTATACATATAGATATATTATAAGTTCTTAGTATCAAATAATATTTTATTAATATTATTGTAAATAATTTCCTTAATAAATATGTTGGATTGTGGGATTTAACTAGATTATATATACATGTGAATATATATAGAAATATATTTATAGTATATGAAAATAGGCTTTTTATGTGTATATAAAACAATATCATTTTATTTCATTTATATAAATGTTGTGTATATACATTTTCTATATTGCAATATTAAACATATTTAGAGTAGTTTATTGTTTAAAATCGTATTCATGGGGTATATATATATATATATATATATATATATATATATATATATATATATATATATATATATATATATATATATATATATATATATATATATATGTATGTATATATATATATGTATAAAAAATATATATATATATATATATATATATATATATGTATGTATGTATAAGTATGTATGTATATATATGTATGTATGTATAAGTATGTATGTATATATACATACATACTTATACATACATACATATATATATATATATATATATATATATATATATATATATATATATATATATATATATATATATATATATATATATATATATATATATATATATATATATATATATATATATATATATGTGTGTGTGTGTGTGTGTGTGTGTGTGTGTGTATATATATATATATATATATATATATATATATATATATATATATATATATATATATATATATATGTATATATATATATATATATATATATATATACAAAAAAAAAAAATATGTATATATATATATATATATATATATATATATATATATATATATATATATATATATATATATATATATATATATATATATATATATCCGTTAGATAGGTATATATATATATTTCCATTAGATATGTATATATATATATATATATATATATATATATATATATATATATATATATATATATATATATATATATATATATATATATCTAATGGAAATATATATATATATATATATATATATATATATATATATATATATATATATATATATATATTTCCATTAGATATGTATATATATATATATATATATATATATATATATATATATATATATACATATCTAATGGAAATATATATATATATATATATATATATATATATATATATATATATATATCCAATTGTTTATATGTTAAGAAATAGGAAAATGCAAAAAAAAAAGAAAGGAGCAGTCAGGCCCATCTAAGTGAACCCGAGCCCACAAGCCCAGCCAGGAGATCCCAGCCAACTGAACAAGCCAGAAGCCTGAGCAAAGTTGAACACAGCCAACCCGAGATGGAGTTGTGCATAAACATACATATGAACACAGTAGAAAATAGAAGAAAAGGGGAAAGTCCCAGCCCAACCAGAGAGCACCCCAGGCCCCAAGCCACCTCAGGCCCGACCCAAGACCCCTGTACACAGCAGTGATATATGTATGTGTATAAAGAGCCGAGAGGGAGCGGCGAGTTCGGGACAAAACCCTAACTCTTAGAGAGTGCAACTACACCCCAAGGGAACGTTGTCACGACCCGCACCCATTTTTTTTCCAGATACGAGACATGTCCAAGCCAGCCTACGCCGCAGAGTCGACGGTAGAACACTGTCACGGCCATGATGGTCAAAAACCACAAATAATGCTCATTCACAAAGATTAATTCAATTTACAATATTCACAAGTTTTACAATTGCAGAAAAATACAACCTTGTACAAATATTGGAATGACTACAACTCTGTTATCCAACTAGTTTCTAGGCTTTTGTCTGCAAGTACACCCGTATCTCGCAATACTAAGTGAATCCATGGCTAACCTGAAAAATATTAGTTTCCAGTCAGGAATGGAACGAGCACAATTTACTGAATGCAATTTCAATAAATGGAAATGACTATACAACAGAGGTTAGACATCAATTACATGTTTTTAAAAATAAACAGAAAATAAGAAAAACCAATAGCAAATAAATAGACACAAAATATTTTCCCCAACTGTTAGAAGTACCTTTGATATGTGACCAGTCTGGGACACTACACCACGAGGTCTACGAGGTCTACTTGTACGAAAAATAAACAATGTCTACGAGGTCTACTTGCAGAAATTAAACAATGTCTACGAAGTCTACTTGCAAAAAATAAAAAATGTCTACGAGGTCTACTGCATGAAAATAAATATTGTCTACGAGGTCTACTGCATGAAAATAAACACTGTCTACGAGGTCTACAGCTTGAAAGTAAACAATGTCTACGGTCGGATCACACATCCTTGGTACTTCTCATTTCCGACTCAATAATTTATAATAGAATATAAAAATCACATAACCAATGGCCAATCAATGAAATATAGTGAAAATTAATATCGAAATGCAGACAATAAACTGTACTCGCATGTGGTCCTTTGTTGGTAAAACCGATAATCCAAACTACTCGGTATGCCACAATAGTCAAAACTCGTACAACAGTTCCCGAAAGCTGAAATAAACATTACCAATATTCTTAGAATAGTCAATTTAGCTAGTATTGCCTGTCCATAAGTCCAATTATGGACACAGGGGTAAAACGGTAATTTCGGATCAAAACAGTGTCCGTCGTTGGACCCGCTTTGCACCGAAAAGCGTACCAGAGTCAACGGTCTCTAAAATCGTCAAACTATATATCTACAAATTTGTTTTGATGATACGAACCCAACCGTATGTCCAAAGTTAGATTCCGGCAGCCCTTGCACAAAATCGCCGGTTGAGTCGGACCATGGGGCCCACAAAACAACGATCCAATCAACTGTCTCAGAATCGGACCAAACTTGGCATACAGGACCAAAAAAATGATACGGTCCTGCTGGTGCAAGTTTTGTCTCGATCTGACGAGTGTGCACAAATTAATTGATAAATTTGCACAGAGGTCGATACGGTGAATTTCGACGGATACGCATCAAATTTGTCGCGCACACGCGACCAATTTGAATTCCGTCAAAGCCCACACGTCCATGAAACCATTACGCACCTTTCGATGCTTTCGGTTCGCGACCACGTCGCCCGGATTGGTGGGACGCACGTCGTATCGGAGGAATTCTCAATATTTTTAATATTTAAAAACGGGTTTTTTGGTCAATTTTAGACGTCGATTTCTCGACGCTCTATCGATCAATTCGACTTCTGCAAAATGGGTTGCAGAGCCGTATAGGTTCTCTAGGTCTGTCTTCAATTAGTTTTTGAAATCCCCTAATGTTTGGTTCAGAAAAAGCCTACCAAGTTGGGTCGAGATACTGTTATCTACTCTGTTTTAGAACAGATTTTCCTTGATGTTCGTGTCGATTTCTCGACGAATCTGAATAAGTTCCATAAGAACTAATTGACAGGGATCCTAGATGATCATATGAGAATTCTATAGGATTTTACGGAATTGAATTTCGTTGAGTGTACCGAAAGAAATTGGATGATGAAATCAGTACCTTACTTCTCGCATATACTGCTGCTCACTCGCGTATGTGCGCGCGCGGCATCCCTGGCCACCTTCCGGCGGTCCTCCGGCGGCGCTCCGGCGTCGAGGTGGCCTCCCATGGTCTGGGGTCGCGTGGCGTAGGTGAGGGATTAGGGTTATGAGGTCGTCGAGCTCTATAAATATGTGTATATATACGGGAACCCGAGCGGGTCTGGGGAGTTAGTTCGGTTTTGGAAAAATTAAAGGGGGGGGGGGGGGAGGGGGTCGTCGGGGGGGGGGGGGGGGGGGGTTCATGCTGGTTGGCTCCTTGTGTGGGCCGAATCCACTATTTGCGGGAACATTTGGTTTCAACTATTAGTCTATATATATATATATATATATATATATATATATATATATATATATATATATATATATATATACATATATCTATATACCTGTATACATACTTCTATAATATATATCCATAAAATCTAGAATAAAAACCCACTGCTATATATTCCTAGAGTAAGGCCTATTCTTATAAATAAGAATATTAATAACATTTATTTGATATCCAAATAAATATAACCAATGATAATAATATTATTATATAATAATGACCTCAGTAATAATGACAATAATAATAAAATAATAATAATAATAATAATAATAATAATAACAAAGTTCAATAAACCAAATAAAGGCGTATATACCAATATATATAGTCTAAAAATCGCAAAATTGTATAAAGACCTATTTTATACAAATTTCATTGATTAACAACCAGTAATGATATTATAATATTTAATTTATGTATACTTAGAAAGTATTCATTAAACTATTTAAAACGGAAAACAACATCTTCATGTCACATTCCATCAACACGAATGTCATTGGATGTGCCGCATGACTATATAGGCTTGGGCTCGGTTCGGGTCCAGTCTGGACTAGTTCGGTACCACCGGTTTTCCTGAAACTCAATAACATAATTAATAAATAAATAATTCTTTGGTAAGGGTTAAATCTCAACTTGATCTGGTTTTTCTAGTTAGGACATCACTATGGCTCGGCCTTCCCTACTAGGGCTAATCCACTAATCAAAGCACGCCACTGCACTATACGTGCCATGATTCCTAGCCGTCATGTACTTCAAAACTCCACCATGGCTGAAGTCATCTACCGTAATAATTAACTAAATAATCATCTATAAAATCAAAAAATCACCATTCCAATAAAATAAATAATAATAGAAAATATTCCAAGTTTTCTGGGAAGGGAAGCTACAAATCTACCCACCTTAAAATAATTTTGTCCTCGAAATTTAAGGGAAGAGTTCATCCGCTATGATAGAAGACGTTTCCCATTTGCTATCATCTATTCTCATGATCATTTTGTACTACGAACCCTTGAGGGTTTCTACCCTCCTTGGTCACATTACTCCCTCAAATCTATGTCACTAAAACTTTATAATCTTCCAGCTAATTGCTAAAATTGCTACCAATAGATATCTACTGCTTATGGTATCTATAATCCGCTCCTATCTATCAAACAACCCAATATTTAATAAGAAAAGACTTACACAAGTTGCTGAGAAATATTGGTAAATTCTAATAAGCATAACCTTCATCGCTCTGTAGTAGGAAGGACAGGAAGATATGAGAAAATAATCGAGAGCAATTATGAAGTTTTAATAGCGGTAGAGTGTATTCAATGATACAGATGGAAAGAAAGTCTATGAACCATTGACTTATCTGCAAGATTGGATTACTCTAGTCCAGTCACTTGTTAAGTCTAAGAACCCTTCGTTTCTCAGAGGGCTTGCAATCCCCACAATATAGAAGTTTCGTTCACAAAATTTATCTAAACAAGGTTCCATAATAGAACAAAATTTGAGAAATCAAGATTGTGATCTTTTCCGTGGTTATTTAAACACATGAGCAAAGGATAAAATGCAATACAGGATGCGACTTCCAGGTAGATGGAATAAGGGTTACGAATGACTTCACATTCTAAGAGGTGAAGATTATATAATAGGTATAAGGACCTATTTCAAGTAGTTTGTTTTCATAGTCCAACTATGGTGGTATGCATGGATGGACTTTACTGGGTCTTAATGGGTTCCTTGATTGGACATCAATCGTTGGTTGGAAGAACCTTGGATTTCATTCTATATTGACTGGACCAGATCCTAATGATAAAACTATTTCTACTAGGTTAGGGTAACCTAGAATAGGATTCCTCCCAAGTAGTTGAGCTAGTTGGGTGTAAGAGCGTAAAAAGTGCTTCAAAGAAAGAGTCATCTCATTCATAAGTGATCTGCTTTACGCCTAGCAGAACGGGTAATTTCTTTACGCCCAAGACTAGGCTAATCAATTTACGCCTAAACAGGCTGATCATTTTATGCTCGGGTCTACACCCATGATTTTACGCCAAGGACAGAGCAGCCACTTTTACGCTGGACAAAGCTGTCAAATCTCGCATTTAATGCAAACTCTGACATGGAGATATTAATGATGGCATATATCACAAAGGGATTTGTCTTTTACACAGAGACCAATGTTGTCGTTTAGTGTGTGGATTGAGCTACTTTACGCTCACACTACGGCTTCTTTTACGCACGAAGATTATACGAGCCTTTACGCTCAACAGTCGACGTGTGCGTAAAGTCTATTTGAGCTGCTTTTACGCTCAAGGTTATTTAATAACCACTTTACGCGGGAAGTCTATGTCAAGGCTATTTTACGCCAAATCTACTGCTTTACGCTCAGAGTACATTGGGCTATTTTTATGCCATATTCTCCTCCACCAGTTTGGAACGTGGTTTGCTTACGTGGCTTTCATGCCACTCTTCTCGAAGAACGTGTGTACATGCATCCTATCCTTACTGAAGTGATGGGATACACGTCAACATATGCAGAGGATAGCTTCGATCATGGGTGGCAATTGTTAGCGTAAAGATGGAACTTTTGCTGAGTTTTTACGCACAAGAGCCCAAGTCTATAAATATTCTTATTTTTTTCTCATAACAGAGCACAGAGACAGACAGGGAGAGGACACAGAGACAGGAGAGAATACAGAGATCAGAACTTAGAGATTTTGATTCTCCAGAGCATTCTTCTTCAACCTTTCTTTCAGAACAGAGTGAAGCAAAGCAGGAAAGCATTCGGCCTCGCCATCAGTGTCCAAGTGCGTCGATACCTTTCTGGTGACTTAGTTCTTCCAGTTGTTCTACTTCAAGCAGTGATCTTCATCATTATCATATGGTCCAAGGAACAAAGTGATCATTTACGAATCAGACTTCAATAGCAATACTTCCCCAGAATCAAACTTGTACTTCTTGTACTTTTCCTTGTTTTATTTTCAAAAAGCTCATTCCTTCCAGGCATTTTGTTAAGTGAAACAAAAATAGCGACTCTGCTGGGGATGACCTTTTCCTCTGACGAGGAGGCAATTGCTCAATATGATGATGTTTCTGTCGGTTCGACCAAGAAGACTCTGGTTGTGCACTTCGACCAGACTGCCTACGAAAAAATGCTCCGAACTGGGGGTGGTTCTCGCTGCTCCAATGTTCAAAAGTCTCGCAAAGCATGAAAAGTTTGGATTCCTAAATCCAAAATAGCTTCTGATCTCTCTGTTGCTGTTGATAACAAGGGAATTCTTCCCTCTCCTGTCGTAGGGGCTCCCGTTCATAACGAGGCAGTCTTTACTTCGACGTCGCTCTCTAAGTGTGACAATTTGTCTCCCGTCTGTGACGGTGAAGATGATCAGGTTCCACATCCACTGCGTAAGAACCAGGTTTTACGCCCACTGGGTAAAAACTAAGTTTTACGCTTAAGGCATAAGAATGAGTCTTCCATTTGTAATGTGGCAGATTCTAATGCTTCTGAGTGTAAAAATAAGTCTCCCGTCTGTGACGTGGTAGACACACACAAATTACGCTCCTCGCGTAAAGTAAAATCTCCCGTCTGTGACATGGTAGATAATCAATTTTTACGTTTTACGCGTACAGACAAGTCTCCTGTCTGTGACAGTGTAGATAAAATTCACAACGATGTTTGCACATCTAATATGAATGTACCTAAATGCATACAGGATAAAAATGTTGTTGGTAAAACTTCTGTCCTACACCAACAACCTTCTTATACCGCTTTAAGCAAAGTACCAAACTTGCAAATCATGCGCCATGAAGATGGAGTCCTTCGTGCTCAAAAATCTTAAGATTTACGCACACAACTCCAAACGCGTAGAAATGTACAATTTGGTTCTGCGAATGCTGCTAGTAATCTTCTTTATACACAGGGTACTAAACGTTTTTCTACCCCTAATGTGATAAAGAAGAATACTCCATCCATTCCTTCTGACTTACGTGAATTGCTCATACAAAAGCGTAAGAATTCACAATCTCCGGTGACGCTCCCCCAAGAAAAACATCATTGTCAATATCACCAGGTTGTGATCAATTGTTGTTGTTCGGCTTCAAAACGGTCAGTTTTTGATCGATTGAGTTTTAATTCGCTTCAACATCAAGCTGAAGACCAAGAAAATGAGCTGTCATATGCATCAGTCAACATGGCATCTCATACTAACAGAGGACGACGTCCGAGACGGAACATGTCCCAAACTCCAGGTCAACAACAGTTCAACAGACTTCTTGATTCCTTTGAAGGAGTATATCAGAATACTCGATCAAGAATACAAAGGCAATTACAGACTTCTGATTCAGAAGCTGGGGGTACTCAATCTTTTGAGTCTGATACCGATAGTGTGGATTCATACTTCTATACAAATCCTTCCGTATCTTCACGAGAGGTTGAATACTACGCTGTTGGAGATGAACCAGAGATATCATCTGCTAATATAGAACAACGTCTCGCTGCCGTTGAGCAATCACTGAAAGATATGCTTAACATGGTGCAAAGTATGCATCAGATAATTTTGAATCAGCAAACTGCTCAGCCGACGGTAATAACACCAGCACCAGTAGCAGCACCAACTCAAGATAGTCAAGGAGCTGAAATACCTTTGAATATTTAGGAGCCTGCTGTTAATCAAAATTCTACATCTCCAGATCCCATCATTCCTGAAGATGTACCACCTCCGGTAGGGGTTACGGTACATCCAATAACCATTCAATCAAATGTGCTTCCTCAAACCAGTGAAGCCATTCAAGCAGTGCGTGAGCTCAAAGCACAGTTTGAAGTTTTGAAGCACAAAGATCAACTCCAGAGGTTAGGGATCAAGCAACCTTATCCTCCACATTGGAATGATGTGCCCTTTCTCCCGAAATTCAAGCCATAATCTATGGTTTTGTTCGATGGAAAAGCATCTCCCAGTCAATATATCAATTACTTTGATATTATGACTGTACATCTGCAGAAAGATGACGCTCTTCTCACTCGAGTGTTCATCGGGTGCCTGACGGGTTCGGCTTATGATTGGTATCGAAGTTTACCCGACAATTGCATTTCGTCTTTCGACGAATTTAAGGCAATATTTCTCTTCCGCTTCTATGAAGGAGGTATGGACATGAACATGTCCTCCTTGATAGAAATCAAACAAAAGGAGAAAGAAGATACTCGGACGTTCATCGAACGTTTTCGACAGGCTACTCTAAAGATGCCTCCTAATATGCCAGATTCAGCGTTGATTGATACATACAAGATGAATCTATGACCATACATCGCTGCTTTCACAGGTTCCCAATTCTCAGATTGGGCTTCGTTTATCATAGCAGCAGTCTCTGCCGAGACCAATGGTAGGTTGGCTCGTGAACATGGGATGATTTTTGCCTCAGACGATAGAGGAAAGAAAAGTAATCCTGGTAATAAACCCAGTAATCGTAATGTGAAAGGAAAAGATGCCCTCATGGTTAATCTTTCCAAGAACAAAACGATGCCGAATAGTCAAGAATCTTCTAGGCCAAAGGAAGAATACTCTTTTGATAAAAGTGTTATCCCAGGAATATTTCAGTGTCTGGTGAAGAGTGGCAAACTTCAGATTCCAGAGCCAAAGAGGCCTAATGAGGTGAATCTAACTGATAATCCCAAATATTGTATCTATCATAGATACATTAATCATCCTACCAGTGCTTGCTATGTCCTGAAGAAGAAAATCCAGGAGCTGATAAACGGCGGTGCTATCTCTTTAACTAATGATGACCAGACGGTTACAACCAATATGGTTTCTCTTCAGTTTGGAGATTTTTCTCCATAATAAGTCCGAGATGGAATTACCCCAATTCCGAAGGCGACAATGAAGATCGTGAATATCCCGCCTGCCAGAGAAGAAAATGCAGGATTGCTGCCACTCACACTAAAGAATGGTAAAATCATGTGGGTACATCCTGACTTAGTGCCTGAGTTGGAAAGTGAAGATAAAACTTCAAAATCTAAAAAGGGCAAGAAAATCAGAACATGCAACATAATTTCCCATGTTATTCCAGATCTCGATGACTCGGATCACCTATGGGACGGCCTTCCTTTAAAAGATAGATTGAAAGGATTGAATATCTGTCCTCCAAGTCTAGCTCCACCTACCAAGCTCAAGCTTACTCATCAGCAGTGGCTAGCCATGAATAGTGTTCCTTTACATCGGGCACAACAAATCTTTGCTGCTTATGAAAAAGCTTCGACATGGATTTCTTCTCGTATCCCGAATCCTTCTCCTCCTGTAGTTACAGAGACATCTATTCCTCATTCTCCTGTGGATACAAAGATCTCTTCTTCTTCCTCTGAGGAACCATTTGCTGAAAGTCTACTGCCCACTCACTTGTATAGTCAGCAGTCTGTTCATCTCATAAAGAAGATGGGTTATGACTTTCAAAAGGCAGAAGGTTTGAATCATGATAAAGGAATACGACTTCCTTTACAGATTCAAAGTCAAAATTCCACTCTTGGATTGGGTTCTAAAGCTCCTCATAACAATCCACACAAGAAGAAGGCTAAGAAAGGGAAGACAAAATCCTGTAATATGGTACTTCCTTCTCCTGAGTCTGAAGAAGAATCTTTTGCTGGTACAAGATCTGGAAAAGAGTACCATAAAAACTATGAGGGATCCTCCAAAGAAGCTGAAGATGTAGTGGAGACACTACCAACTCAACCCTCTTCTGTTCTTGCTAATCCTCCTGTGGTTGAAAAGGGGAAACAGAAAGCAGTACGCTTCGACGTCCCATTGAAGTCTACTTCCAGTCAGGGGGTAGTAATAAAGCCTTACAAATTTGATATTCTAGCTCAGTTAGCCAATACTCTGGCTAGACTATCTATATTTGAGTTGCTTCGCCTTTCCAGAGAAAGCAGAGAGACTTTGAGTGAAGCTTTACTTCAAGCAGATTCATGCTTGGCTCAACTCAAGACTCCTGATAATATACCAGTGTCATGTCCACAATGTCATAGTATAATGGAAGCAATTCCCAACATCACCTTTACACAAGAAGATATGTTGTTGAAGCATAACAAGCATGACAGGCCTTTGTGCTACACCGGGTATATTGGATCCACTAAAATTGACAGGATTTACATTGATCCCGGATCCTCAATTAGCATAATTCTTCAGAGTATGCTAAGACCCCTGAGGATCCCTACTAGTGATTTGACTTACACTAGTACTACGATAGTCGGTTTTAACTCTGGCAAGAGCAAGCCATTGGGGAAGATTCGTCTGCAGATTCAGATTGGTGATCTTCGAACCATGGTAACTTTCTATGTTATCAACTCAGACGTCTCCTATAATATTCTTTTGGGGAGACCGTGGATTCATGAGCATAATATTATACCTTCAACACTCCACCAATGCTTCAAGTATGTGGATTCCCAATGAGTTGTGAAAACTGAGTTTGCTGATATCAATCCCTTCAAGGGTGTCGAAGCCTATTTTTCTGATTCAAGGCTTTATAAACAAGAGCATGTGAAAGAGATATCAGACATGGCTAAAAATCAACCACCTACCGAGGATCAGTCTATTAATGAAGATCCGCCAGAGGAGCAACCTTTGAAGATCACAGTCAAGGGACGAATCCAATCCCAATCTGTCAATGATCAACCTCTGATAATCAAGGTTAGAGGAAGAACTCAAACTTTATCTGAGGAATCAACAAATATTCTAGCTAAGAGCCAAGTTCAACCTTTTATGATCAAGGTCAAAGGGCGTACTTCTTGTACAAATGATCTAGAACCACCATTGATTGTCAATCTTAGCAAATCTACGCAGAAGACGGATAATGGTCCACTGATGATTAATCCGAGACGTAGCAGTCAAATCGTAAATGATGTAAATATTGATCATTCTATACTTTTTGATATCAATGAAGATTTTCTTTTCGAGTATATGGCTGTCAAGTTTATCGAAAGAATGACTTTATCTTCTGATAATCGAAGTCATCGATATAAAGACGACATCGAGCCAGAAGAAACTTTATACATCGATCATAAGGAAAATTCTTTCCCTCCTCATATAGATGTTGGACCTTCTGCTCAAAGGTTCCTAACATCTTTTCATTATCTTCTACCTGTGGCCGCTTCATCACAAGCTTGCGTAACTTTTAGACGTCACGAAGAATCTTATTTCGTGATTCCGTCCGATAAGAAAAACAAGCGCCAAATTGAGTTTGGCCTGGCTAGAAATATCCCTGTTGCTAAGGCAGATGAGCTGAAGGATAAAGACAAGGGAAGAATCCGAATTGACAAGTATAGTCAACAATCTATCAAAATTATCCAGAACATGGGATATGACTTGAAGGCTATGTAAGGTCTCAATCAAGGCAAGGGTAGACGACTACCATTATATGGCGATCCGTTTTACCACAAAACTCGTCATGGGTTGGGATATGATCCGTCCCACATGTTTTATGACGATATACAAGAAGAATTCTCTTCTAGCCCTTCGCAATCACCAGATTCAGAGGAAATTCAATCTGAAGATAAATCTGGACAAGTATTCTCAGTCAATATGGTTCAAATTGATAGTGAATTAGAACTATTTGAGAATGATCCTTGGGCTCAACAGATGGATACTCATTGGGAACTCCGTTTTGAACAACGACAGCCACCTACAGAGGATGAGGTCATCCAGATTGATGTTGGGGATGGAACTACATCCAAACCAATATTCATCAGTAAAAATCTTGCTGAAGATGAAAAGGAAGAGTTGATAAAACTTATCAAAGAATATATTGACATCTTTGCATGGAGTTATGAGGATATGCCAGGGTTAGATCGTAAAGTTGCAAATCATAAACTCAATATTCTGCCCAATGTCAAACCTGTAAAACAACAACAACGGCATTTTAGACCAGATATGATGGATGCAATTGAAGCAGAAGTCAAAAAGTTGATCACATGTGGATTTGTTCGTGAAGAAAAACACCCGGATTGGGTTGCCAATATTGTTCCTGTCATGAAGAAGAACAGAAAAGTCTGAGTTTGTATAGATTATCGAGATCTTAATACAGCCTGTCCAAAGGACGAATTTCCACTTCCAATTACTGATGTCATGATAGACAATACATATGGTTTTGAACGCATGTCTTTCATGGACGGATTCTCAGGATACAATCAGATCAAGATGCATCTAGAAGATGAGAAGCACACCGCTTTTCGTACACCTCTTGGGGTCTACTGCAATACAGTTATGCCATTTGGTCTTAAAAATGTCGGTGCCACGTATCAACGGGCTATGAGCAACATCTTTTAAGAACATCTACGGAAGATAGTTGAATGCTATGTAGATGACATCGCTGTTAAAAGTCGATCAAAGGATGATCACATTCAGGACTTGAAGACAGTATTTGAATTGATATGCCAGCATCAATTGAAAATGAACCCTACTAAGTCTTTCTTAGGGGTTTCCACTGGCAAATTTTTAGGATTTGTCATTACTTCTCAGGGTATCCACGTTGATTCTGATAAGGTTAAGGCAATTCTTGAAATGCATCCTCCTCGCAATCTGAAAGAACTCTTTGGCTTTCAGGGTCGTATTGCTTATATCAGAAGATTTATATCTAATCTTTATGGAAGATGTCAACCTTTCTCCCGTTTATTAAAGAAAGGAGTATCTTTTGTTTGGGATAAAGCATGTCAGAAAGCCTTCAATGACATTAAGCAATACCTGACGAACCCTCATGTCTTGGTACCCCGGTGGTAGGAAGGCCATTTTTGCTATATGTTCGAGCCTTGGATCATTCACTTAGTGCTCTTCTTGCATAGAAAAGTGATGTAGGTCATGAGCAGGCAATTTATTATCTGAGCAGAATGATGGTCGGAGCTGAACACAGGTATACTCCTATGGAAAAGGAATGTCTAGCTTTAGTTTTTGCCGTCCAGAAGACAAGACATTATGTGACAGGGCAGACTATTCATGTCATCTCCAGAATAAATCCCATTCGGGTATTGATGAGAAAACCTAGCATTCTTAACTCCAGGTTGGCCACTTGGGCGATGTTGCTTACTCCTTATGACATGATTTATGTACCTCAGAAATCAATAAAGGGTCAAGCATTAGCCGATTTCTTGGCTGCTCACCTATACCTGAAACATCAAAATTATATGAGGACATTTGAGATGAAGTCGTGGATTGTAACCTGACTTTGAAGAATGACATATGGCAATTATATTTTGATGGAGCATCACGAGTAGGACCTAAAGGCAATATTGTCTCTGGGGTAGGAATCGTCTTGGTTTTTCCTGACAAAATGGTCATATACCGTGCCTATTCTCTCAATGAACCATGCTCCAACAATGTAGCAGAATATAATGCTCTATTGATTGGTCTCCAAGTTGTAAAACAACTGGTTATTGAGTTCCTAGAAGCTTATGGAGATTCCCAATTGATCGTTAATCAAGTTAGAGGGACCTATGAAGTCAGAAATCCCGATCTTATCCCTTATCATCATGTGGTAGTTGAATTGGTCCTTTTATTCAAAGGATTCTTCATTGAGTTTGTACCACGCTCTCAAAATGTGGAAGCTGATACTCTTGCCAGTTTAGCTGCAGACCTAGCTATTCCAATCCGGAGACAAAATATAATTACTTTGTTGGATCGAGACTTGTTCTGTGTTAAGAATAATTTGTATATTGAACAAAGTTATACTACAGAGTCAAGTTCCCAGCAGAAAGATTGGAGAACTCCATTCATTGATTATGCAGTCCATGGGATTTTGCCTGAAGATCCGAAAGAAGCTGCATCAATCAAAAGACGATCGTTTCGATTTTATTATGATTCGTCTTTACATATGCTATACCGTCGTTCTTATGATGGACTCTTGCTGCGTTGTCTCTCAGAAAGTGAAGCTAAACAAACACTACGAGAAGCTCATGATGGTATTTGTGGTGCTCATCAACCAGGTCCTTAATTACAAGATCGTATTCGAAGAATGGGGTATTATTGGCCGTCTATGATAGCAGATGCTGTAGACTATGCCAGAAGATGTAAAGCATGTCAGATTCATACTGATTTTATCCATCAACCGTCTGAATTTCTACATCCTACAGTAGCCTCTTGGCCCTTTGAAGCTTGGGATATGGATGTCATTGGTCCTATTAATCCTCCTTCTATTAAAGGACATCGGTTCATATTAGCTATAACAGATTACTTTTCTAAGTGGACAGAAGCAGTCCCCCTTGCGGAAGTGAAAACATCTAATGTGATCAGCTTCATCAAGCACCATGTCATTTATCGCTTCGGGATTCCTCGACGGATAATTCATGACAACGGTCCACAATTTGCCAGTCAAGCATTTTATCGATTCTGTGACAAGAATCGAATTCAGAATTTGGCTTCTACGGCTTATAATCCAGCTGCTAATGGTTTAGCTGAAGCTTTCAATAAGACAATCATTAAACTTCTCAAAAAGTTTGTCTCTTCTAATAAACGTGATTGGAATGAGAAACTTGGAGAATGTTTATGGGCTTATCGAACAACAGTCCGGACTCCTACTGGTTTTATACCATTCTCATTGGTATATGGATACGAAGCTGTTCTCCCATTAGAAATCCAGATCCCTTCTCTACGAATAGACATTGCTAATGAGCTAACTACAGAGAATAATGATCGCTTACGACTCTAAGAACTTGAAGGATTGGATGAGAAGCGTCTTCAAGCACAACAGCACATTGAACTATATCAAGCCCGCATATCTCTAACTTTCAATCGTAAAGTTAAAGAGAGGGTATTCAAAGTTGGCGAACTTGTATTAGCTGTTCGGAGACCGATGGTGATGACTCATAAAAGTAAAGGGAAATTCCAAGCAAAATGGGAAGGCCCTTACGTAATTGAGTCCGTATTTTCCAATGGCGCCTATCGATTATCAAAGCCCAATGGAGATCTGCTCATGATGCCAATCAATGGCAAGTTTCTTAAGAAATACTATGTATGAAAAAAAAAGGATGAAAATAAAGTTCCTTTTATTATTTTTGTTCGAAACAAAAGACTAAGGACGAGGGCCACTCCCTTCGTTATTGAATACATAGTCGGCCAATGTATAGAAGGCGTCGTTTCCTGAACTCATGAAAATTTGCAGACAGCCATCCTCGACGCTTCTTCTTCAGGAGTTTTCCCTGGCTCTACTAAGAAATCAAGGATGTCTTCGGGTGGCTTGGGCGTAGAAGAGCTTCCACCTATTTCGGTTGAGCCTGACGAGCCTGATACAGGGGGTTCAACGGGGAACGTCTCAATGATGCCCTCGATTTTCCGGAGGACTTCATTCTTTTGCCGTACATCCTCGGAAGCCATTTCCAATAGAGGAGGAGAAATAAGAATGAAGGGTTACAAGCAGTTCTCACCTATTTATAAAAGAGGACTGTTGATGAACCGGTCTTTGAAGATTGAGAACAACCTTTCATTCCCAAAAAGACCTGTCCGTTCGCTCCATCGGGTTCATTCATTTCAAAATAAAATCGAATCAATATTTTTTTTCCCGAAAAATACGTTGGTTCGTCCATCATTTTTGACCCATATGTTCATGACATCTGTCTCCTTTGTCCCCAGCTACCAAGGTTTGGTTAAGCTGATTTCTTGTTTCCTGGGAAAGGGATTTTATATCTTCTATTTTATCAATTGATTAGAAAGTGGGATTCGCTATTTATCATGTTTCTATGACCTCTGAATAAATATTAAATCTGCTTTCTTTTCCTTTCTATCACTTCTATTTGACCTCTGCATAGATATTAATCTAATTTTCTTTTGAGTTCATATATGCTATTATGTCCATATTACCTCTGATAGTATCATATACTCTAAAACAGAAAATAAGATTTCATTTATCTATCATGTCCATATTACATCCAGATAGATACAAATCATTAATCATAGAAGAATCATCATTTTCATTCCCATATCATCAAAAAAGTCTATTACATTTCTTAGACTTTCTTACAAGTTATAATGGAAATCTCTTACATTCTTGGATTTTCATTCTATACAGCAATGATAACCTAATAGAGATCTATTTCTTCTTTGATCTTCTTTGACGGGTTCGTTGTTGGTGGCAATTCCTGACTGTCTGAGCTCCAGTGGCAACCAGAGCAGCAGGAATCAAACTCTGGTCTTCTCTCTCAGACGAGAAGAGAACCCCAGAGTATGGCCGCCCGAAGGCGTGTTGCTGCCAATACAATTGGTGGATTAGTGGCGACACCTCAAAGGAGATAGGAATGTATCCAGCGTTGGGATACGATTCCTAGTTCTGCCGTGAAAGGAACTCTACTACCCAATTTCTCAGGGTAGAGTTGACTCCACCATCCAACTCTCCGTGTATAAAGGCTCTTCCTACCAACAGAGGAAGAACCTTCTATCCAACGAAGAGTTCTGAGTTGTCTGATTTGTGCGTCAAAAGCGTATGAGCTCCATGATGTTGATGTTAGAAGAACGCTCCTCACAGCGTCAAAATCGCCAATGCCAGTTCTGGAAAAGCTGCTCAGCCAAACTTTTGCAGAAAACAACAAAGAAGAAGTGTTTTAAACAGAAGTATTATCAGATGCGTATTAAACGCTAACTAAAAACAGATCACAAGGCTTTTTACGCCAGTGCTTCAGCAAGGCTTTTTACGCCAGTGCCTTAGCAAGGCTTTTACGCCAGTACTTCAGCAAGGCTTTTACGCCAGTGATTCAGCAAGGCTTTTTACGCCAGTGCTTCAGCAAGGCTTTTACGCCGGTGATTAAGCAAGGCTTTTTACGCCAGTGATTCAGCAAGGCTTTTATGCCTGTGCTTCAGCAAGTTCTTTTTTTACGCTCATCAAGAATTTACGCTCATGAATAGATGTTTTCAACAAAAATTCAAAGACAGATATTTGCTTACGATCGGACTTACCACTTAAGTTGAATGGTTTAGCTCTAATAGTGGTTGAATCCACGTCTAAAGACTGGGCATACAAAGGAATACCGTGGGAAAGCTCCGCCATTGTCATTTGTTGGAGAACAACATCACAGAAAGTTATCATCAGAGGAATGAGTACGAGAATATATGAAACATTCTTGGCTATTTATAAAGGCTGAAGAAACTGTTGGGATGAGTCTATTTCGGGGGAAGATCCTATTTAAAAGCTCTCGTAACCACAAGACAGATGCCACGTGTTGGTTTGTTTCTTGGGAATTAACAACTATAGAAACGGTCAAAAGAAGTGCATAAACAAGTGCACATCAATAAATGAGGTTAACAGCAAAATTTTATTTATAAAGGGAGAAGTAGACCCCTATAAATTAAAGATTCGCGATACATAAAAACATCATTATTTCTCTCCTTCGTTGGGCTGACGAAGGGAGATGCCTAGTTCGTGCATATCGTGAATCCCCGAGCGGCGCATCAGATTAAGAAATGCTTCGACATCTCCTGGCCCTTCGTATGCAGTTGGGGGACTACCATCAATACGATTAAAGATGGCAGGAGTTACTCCAAAACACTCTAAAAAGTTGCACGCCCGCTTGAAGTCAAGCCTGGAGCTCGAAGCCTCTTTTTTGGTAATCTCGTTCTTCGGCGCCATGACAAAACGAGGATGAATGTCAAGAATAAAGAATTTGTCCATATTTATACAAATCAAAACAACTCTTCACATTCCTCGTTGGAAACTGCTCACTCGGGAAGATAAAAAGACGTTTGAAAGTTTCGAGAAAGAAATTTATTGTGACGGTCAAGTGTTGACCGACATTATTTTTCTTGAAAATTACGCCGACTGTTGGACATCCCCGCTTTTACGCAGATGACGGTTGCGCATCCCAAATTTTACGCTGGTAGATCAAATCTCAACTTTTACGCTTCCGTTCAAAGTGTTTCAAATTTTTGGAGATATTTGAAAACTTTGAAGGGGGTTTTGTAGGAGCGTAAAAAGTGCTTCAAAGAAAGATTCATCTTATTCATAAGTGATCTGCTTTACGCCTAGCAGAACGGATAATTTCTTTACGCCCAAGACTAGGCTAATCAATTTACGCCTAAGCAGGCTGATCATTTTACGCTCGGGCCTACACCCATGATTTTACGCCAAGGACAGAGTAGCCACTTTTACGCTGGACAAAGCTGTCAAATCTCGCATTTAATGCAAACTCTGACATAGAGATATTAATGATGGCATATATCACAAGGGATTTTTCTTTTACACAGAGACCAATGTTGTCATTTAGTGTGTGGATTGAGCTACTTTATGCTCACACTACGGCTTCTTTTACGTACGAAGATTATACGAGCCTTTATGCTCAACAGTCGACGTGTGCGTAAAGTCTATTTGAGCTGCTTTTACGCTCAAGGTTATTTAATAACCACTTTACGTGGGAAGTCTATGTCAAGGCTATTTTACGCCAAATCTACTGCTTTACGCTCAGAGTACATTGGACTATTTTTACGCCTTATTCTCCTCCACCAGTTTGGAACGTGGTTTGCTTACGTAGCTTTCATGTCACTCTTCTCGAAGAACGTGTGTACATGCATCCTATCCTTACTGAAGTGATGGGACACACGTCAACATATGTAGAGGATGGCTTCGATCATGGGTGGCAATTGTTAGCGTAAAGATGGAACTTTTGCTGAGTTTTTACGCACAAGAGCCCAAGTCTATAAATAGACTTATTTTTTTCTCATAACGGAGCACAGAGATAGACAGGAAGAGGACACAGAGACAGGAGAGAATACAGAGATCAGATCTTAGAGATTTTGATTCTCCAGAGCATTCTTCTTCAACCTTTCTTCCATAACAGAGTGAAGCAAAGCATGAAAGCATTCGGCCTCGCCATCAGTGCCTAAGTGCGTTAATACCTTTCTGGTGACTTAGTTCTTCCAGTTGTTCTACTTCAAGCAGTGATCTTCATCATCATCATATGGTCCAAGGAACAAAGTGATCATTTACGAATCAGACTTCCATATCAATACTTCCCCAGAATCAAACTTGTACTTCTTGTACTTTTCCTCGTTTTATTTTCAAAAAGTCTATTCCTTCCAGGCATTTTGTTAAGTGAAACATTGGGTAGTCGGATTGGTTAAATAGGTTCTGTAAGCCTAGAAGGTGCATCTTTCGTGACTTTTGTGTTTAAGTAGCACAAGAAGGAACAATTGCGTGGCACACTAGTGGCATGTACGTAGTGGGCTTCGAGTCGATCATAACCATATATTGGGTCGAAAGATTCGAGTCGAAGTTGAGGCTCTAATGAAAGTCAGGAAGTTTACCGGCATTATGGTAAGGGTTATAGCTAGTCCCTTTGACCTAAAAATTATACCATAAAAATAGAGTACAAGTGAACGTGTTTGAGTGGAACGTGATATACCTAGATGAAGGTGGACTCGTCTAGATCTTGCATATGAAATTTGTTGGAAGGTAACCGCTGGTCTCGTGCTCCGATTATTAATGACATGGTCGGAGACATAAAATAATCTAAATGGAAAGTGGGAGTCCATGGGGCACTAATTATCATCCTAATGGAAATTTTTCTAATCAATCGGTAACCCTCGTACATCCCAAAAAAATTTAGAAGGCTTACAGTCTACCCACCTTAGAAGTTAGGACATGGTCTTAAGAATAATGAGGTTAGAAGAATTTCAATGTCAGGGTATTGTACCTCGACTCTTGTTACTAAAGAATAAGACACGACGTAACGGATTACATAGATATAAGTCAAGTCAAGGTTCGTTCCTCAATAAATGGGAAACGAGTGTGTACAATGACACATGGTCGATAAAATAGATTGTCCTACTCGTCCACAGTATACAAGAGTTACCTACGGGGTAACTAATCTCCGGATGAGTGTCTACCATAGTCATGGTAAATGATTGTCCTTACCCTTGTCTATTCATCTCATGTCTAAACTGTGGGCTTTGGTCGAGAAAAGGTTGGGTTAAGGCTTAAGGGTTGCTAGTCAAAGCAAGCTTCAAGCAAATAATTTGAGACTCATAACATTTGGTTTGAGAATAGATAGTCTCCTAGGTTGGCATTTTGACTAAGGGTAAAATCCTAATCATTCTCAAATTCAGATGGCTCGAAAGTCCCAATAGTAATTTGGGGGTCGAGAGGAGAACGAGTAACTCAATCTTATGGCTGGCCGATGGTAGTTACACTTGTGTATGCAACTAGTATAGCCATGAGGGATACTCTGTATCTCTCTACCAATTATGAGCTTTCGTCTTTCCAAATCGGTGGAAGACAAAAACAATAAAGAGTTCAAGGGAGATGTTACTGAATACAATTTCGTGATTCAAAGGCGAACATATAATTCAAGAGAAATTGTCAAAGCGGTCGAGGATGAGATCATAGATACCTCGACATATCAATCCACGTGGGATAATCAAAGGGAGAGCTAACCGAGTGCACTACGGTTGATCAGACCGTAATACATCGATTCTGATTAGACAATATGTTAGTAGGCGTCCCCACTAAACATATGTCTTGAATCAAGCTCAAGAACAGAGTGAGATTGTAAAACTAGACTGTGATAGCAACATTGGTCAAAATAGTCAAATTATAAGTATTCAAGATTTTTGAAAGTAGGCACAAGTAGTTCGAGTTTTGAGAGAATCAAAAACCTTACCTGGTGTTCTTGCTTATACGGTCATCCTACTATTTCCTTATTCATAAGACCTTGGTCAACCAATGGGTTATGGACTTCTAAATTCCATATTCCAAGTAAACCTATTAGTGTCAGTCAATTACCTTGTCAAAAAATTACAAGGACCACAGGACGCTAGGTTGGGAGACATGCTACCCAACTGACAGAACTTCTACTGGTATTGGATTTGAATCTTATGGGCCACACTGGACATTTTTTCTATCCTCTATGGTATCATAAACTTGTAATCACGTCTGAAGTCATTTCACCGAGAGTTATGCCTCGCCCGTAAACTCGGGCCGTGGTAAACCCATGGTTTTATGATTCAGATGTGATACAAGATCAACCATTTCTAATCTCTACCTAATATTGACTCAAGGGTGACTACGATCAACGAGGACTACTAGCCATAGTTTTAGCAATATTCTAGAACCAATATTTTCCTAAACTAATTTCAACTCTATCGGTCGTGCCTCGCAGTGCGCTGCTGGCTACAATGAATCCATAGTCTCCAAATTCGAATAAATGGCCACAGTGCACTGCTGTCCTGCCATTATGAGTTAACTAACATTCCTTTAACTATATCTATAATAATTTCTGAGCTTCTAGAGATTCAAACAAGTTGACTATGAAATAAAGCGCAAGTATTTGTCCTATCAGTCATAACCCCTACAATAAAAGATTGAACCGGGAGGAAATAACTGAAGACAAAGGAATACGAACACTCTAGTATTTATTTCATGTGTATTCAAACCATGGAGGAAAAACATTAAATTAAAACTAACTCGAGGTTCGTATATGGTTAACATAATAAAAATTATATAAAATAATAATTCTTGGGCAAAATAGGAACTAAATAGGCAATTTGGTCTAAGATGTGAGGATGATATCTAAGGAGACAAGGAGAAGGAATTTCATAATTCATCATGGTTAGATCATTGATTCTATGAAGCCCTGTCTCACTAAGTGAATAACCTATCCATATTGGATCATTTCCTCATATCAAGAGGTAATAGTGTACCTATAAGGATCTGACAATCTATCAAAATTACTAACGTCGCATCTAAATTGCATGGCCTAGACTACCCATCGGTAAATTTGTATAAGGGACTCATAGTCCTAGTCACTCTCTTAAATTAAATTAATCCTTAATTCATGAATGAGCATTTCCTAGTCGCAGGATTGCAATAGTACGACTAACTTAAGTACTATCACGAGTTCGCATGATTAGCGAAAACAGACCTGCATGGGCCACCACAAAAACTAGTCACGACCCGCACCATTTTTTTTGGGGATACGAGACGTGTCTGTAGCTCCCCTTCCCGGAATTGTTTTTGAAATATTTATTTATTTATTTATTTGATTTAAATGGTAATTTTAGAATTTTCTAAATAATTATTTAGTTATTATTACGGTGGATGACTTTAGCCATGATGGAGTTTTGAAGTACCAGACGACTAGGAGTCATGGCACGGATAGTGCAACGGCGTGCCTCGACTAGTGTATTAGCCAGGCCAGGAAAGACCGAGCCATAGTGATGTCCTAACTAAGAAAACCAGGCCAAGTTGCGACTTGACCTTTATAAATAGTTTAATGTTTCATTATTAATATTATTTGACGGTTAAGTGACTCGGTCGTACCGAACTAGTCAAACTGGACCCGAACCGAACCTCAGCCCGTGTAGTCATGCGGTACGTCCAACGATATTGGATTTTTAGAGTGTGTTATATTCCGTTTTAAATGATTTATTCCGTGTGTTATATTTTTAGAGTGTGTTATATTTCGTATTGATGAAATTTGGTATGAGTGTGTTATATTCCGTTTTAAATGATTTAATGATTATTTCTAAACATTCGTATTTTAAGTATTATAAATATTATTATTAATTAATATTCAACGATATTGGTATAAAATGAGACTTTGCGCAGTTTTGGATTTTTAGACTACATATAATGGTATATATATACACCATTATTATTTTATTGAATTTGTTATTATTCTCATTATTATTATTATTATTATTTTTTTTATTATTATTATTGTTTATCATCAAGGTTATTATTATATAAAGTCATTGTGGTTACTATTATATAATAATATTTTATTATTACTGGTTATAGTATCTTCGTCAAAAGATGTTATTTACATAAATATTCATATTTATAAAATAGGCCTTAACTTAGGAATAGATAATACTGGTATTTTAATTATATTTTTATGGATATTATTATGATAAGTATTCCTATGAATATATATATATATATATATATATATATATATATATATATATATATATATATATATATATATATATATATATATATATATATTTTTATATATATATTTATATATATATATATATATATATATATATATATATATATATATATATATATATATATATATATATATATATATATATATAATATTGTTTTCTTTAAATACTAGAAATAAGTATAAGTAACTATAAATGATTATATATATATAAATATATGTATATGCGCATATGTGTGTATATATAAATATATGTATATAAACGTATATGTGTATATATATGTGCATATAGGAAAAAAAATATATGTGTATATAGGAATATATAAATATATATATGTGTGAGTATACAAATATAGGTATAAATGCGTATATAATATATATATGTGTATACCAATATATAATATAATAAGTGTATACGTAGATATAAATATACGTATATGTGTATATATGTGTGTATAAGATATATACATTAATAATAAATCAAAGGAGGAAATCCCAGTCCGGCCTGCCCCCACCCAGGGCTCAGCCCAGCATCCTGAGCCTCGACCTAAATTACACAGCAAAACCCAAGTGAACAAGCCCAATACCCTGACCCTTCCCAGCTAGCCCGAGCCCGAGTTGTGGCCTGTGCAAACTGTAGACATAAATAGATCGACAGGAAGGGGGGAATTCGTGGACGAAAACCTCACAAACCCTAATGCCACGCCGACCTCCTCGAGGGCGACCCCGGGCGCGCCACCTGCGTGCGCGCGCGCCGCCGAGGGCGCGCCACCGTGGGTTGGCCGGAGACGCCAAGTCGCGCAGATAACAGGAACGGAGCACAGCAACGGTGGGCAGAAGGTACAGCTTCGCGTTGCGTTTTCTCCACCATCGTTCGACGATTTCCCGAACCAATTACTCTGGTACGAATTCGATATAACCCACTTAAATCCCTATTAAATAGTTTGATTTCTAGTGATCCGAGACTCGAGTGAAATCGAGTCGAAAATCATCGAAAATCTGTTCTAAAACAGAGTACTTGGCAGTCTCTCAACCCAACTTGACAGTCGTTTTCTGAACCGAACAATAGGGGATTTCAAAAACTAAATAAAGACAGTTTTAGAGAACCTATAGGGATCTGCAAACTATTTTGTAGAAGTCGATTTGATCGACTGAGCGTCGAGAGATCGGCGTCTCAAGTTGACCAAAAACCTGTTTTCGAAAATTAGAAAATCAATCCACATGACGTACGTTCCGCCAATCCGAGCGACGTGGCCGCGCACCGTAAGCATCGAAAGCTGCGTAACGGCTTCGTGGTCGTGTGGGCTTTGGCGGAATTCAAATTGGTCGCGTGTGCGCGACGAATTTGATGCGTATCTGTCGAAATTTACCGTATCGTGCACTTTGTAAATTCTTTAATTACTTTGTGCACGCTCGTCAGATCAAGACGAAACTTGTGCCAAAAGAACCGTATCGTTTTTCTGGTCCTGTATGCCAAGTTTGGTTCAAATCTGAGACAGTGGAATCGAACGTCGTTTTGCGGGCCCCACGGTCCTACTTAACGGGTGATTTTGTGCCCGGCCTGCCGGAATCCAACTCTGGACATACGGTTGGGTTCGTATCGGAAAACTGAATCCATAGACATGTAGTTTTATGACTTTAGAGACCGTTAACTCTGGCACACTTTTCGGTGCAAAGCGGGTCCAACGGCGGACACCGTTTTTGCCCGAAATTACCGTTTTGCCCCTGTATCCAGAATTGGACTTAAGGACAGGCAATCCTAGCTAATTTGACTATTCTGAGAACATTGGTACTATTTATTTCAGCATCCGGAGACTTCTACATGTGTTGACTGATTGTGGCTCTTTGAGTGGTATGATATTTTGGTTTCTCCACCTAAGGACCTCAGGCAAGTGCACTTTTTGATTGCTTTCCGATTCATAGTAGTCTTTTCATTTTATGTCTATACATATATCTTGCTGCTTGTTGACACGCTCGTCACACGGAGTAGTCGGGAGGGAAAATATCTTAGTAAACATGTGGACTACCCAGAACTATCCCAGTGTCTCTCGTGAATGATAGCCGCTGCACACGACACATGCAGTATGCCTGATTTACCCCCTAGCCATCCACATGTCGAAACGGATATTTCACACCACCTAGATAGATGTCTTTTATTAGTTTTTTCCTTGTTTATTTCTCTATCGTGCTATGTCATCAGTCATTTACCAGCTTTGATATCTCATATGTTATTTTCATGTCTTGTTAATTCTATTGTATTTTTGTATTACCGTCGGTTTGTGTACTTGTTCCATTCCTGACTGGAAACCAATATTTTTCAGGTTTAGCCGCTATCACTGTTAGCACTGGGGAAGACTTGGGTATACTTGCAGACAGAAACCTAGAAATAGAAAGCAATTGTATCAATTTCATTAATTGTAAATCTTGCATTTTCTTTAATTATAAATCATGTAAATGTTGTAATAAATTTAGAATTGTGAATGAGCAGCAAATATTATATTTTGCGATTTTGAGCATTTATTTCTTGTGGGCTTGACAGCGTTCTACCGCCGACTCTGCGACATAGGCTGGCTTGGACACGTCTCGTATCCGAAAAGCGGGTGCAGGTCGTGACAAGTTTTTGTGGTGGCCCATGCAGGTCTGTCTTCGCAAATTATGCGAACTCGCGGTAGTACCATATTAGTCGTACTGCTGCGAGCCTGCGCCTAGAAAATGCTCATTCACAACTAGGATTAAAATGATTTAAGATAATGACTAGGACTAGGAGTCCCTGTTTAAATTGACCGTTGTGTAGTTAAGGTTATTAGATAGGCCATACAATTTATATAGCTTGCTAGATCCCTACAGGTACACTATTACTTTTGATATGACACTATGATCCCATGTGGATCCACTATTCGCTTGGTTAGTTAGGCCTTCACCTTGATAATCTGTTCAATTATCTTTTGCTCTATTAGATATAAACATCATTTCATGAGTTAGAATTGCATGTTTAAATTCTCTTTTGCTGTAAAGATTTAATTTATAATTTCTGATTATATAATTCGTGTGCGAATCTCGAAGTAGATTGGTTTGAGTTTTTCCCACAACCATTGAAATGCAAATAAAATAGATACTATAGTGTTTGTATTTCTTTTGTCTTTAGTCATTTCCTTCATGTTAAATCTTTTATTTTAAGTGTTGTGACTGATAGAACAATTACCTACGCTTTTATTTTAGTCAACCTGTTTGAATCTGTAGAGGCTCATGAATTTTTACGGTTAGAGGAATATTAGTTAACCCATAAAGTTTAGACAGCAGCACACTGTCGTCAATTATTTGAGAGTGGAGAATGTGGGTTCACTGTAGCCAGCAGCGCACTGGCGAGGCACAACCTACAGAATTGAAATCATCCTGATGAACCATAGTCTATGGAACATTGCTAAAGCTAGGTTCTCGATTGACCTCTTTTAGATCTTAAATACCCTCGTGCCAATATAGAGTAGAGTACCTGATAGCTTATCACATCTGAATCATGGAACCAAGGGTTTACCACAGCCAGAGTATACAAGCAAGGTATAATTATCGGTAGAATGACTTTATACGTGATTACAAGTTTAGGATATTAGAGAAAATAGAAATGTCCTGTGTGTCCCATAAGATCCAAAGCCAAAACTAATGAAGGATTCTGTAAGATTAGATAGCATGTCTCCCAACCTAGCAATCCGTGGACTTTGTGATCTATTAACGAGGTAATTGACTGATACTAATCGGTTACCAAAAAAATAGAACTCAGAAGTCCATAACCCGTTAGTCGACCAAGGCCTTATGAATAGAAGATAGTAGGATTGACGGTATAGGCAATAACACCAGGTAAGGTTTTGGATTTTTTTCTAAAACTCAAACTACTTTTTCCTCCTTTCAAAAAAAAAATCTCGCGTACTCGTAATTTGACTCTTTTGACCAATGTTGCTATTACAGCCTAGTTTTGCAAGCTTACTCTTTTATCGAGCTTGATTCAAGACACATGTTTATTGGGGACGCCCGCTAACATATTGTCTAATCAGAATCATTGTATTACGGTCTGATCAACCATGATGCATTTGGTTCGCTTCTCATCTAATTACCCTACGTAGACTGAGATGTCTCCAGGATCTCATCCGCGATTGCTTTGATAATTCCTCTTGAATTATACATTCGCCTTTGAATCACGTAATTGTGTTCAGTGACATCTCCTTTGAACCCTTCATTGATTTTGTCTTTCATCGATTGGAAAGACGAAAGCTCGTGATAGATAGGTAGATACATAGTATCCCCATGACTATGATAGTTGTATATGCAAGTGTAACTACCATCGGCCAGCCCTGTGACAGAAACCTTGCCACCATATCCTAGCCTCTAAGGTGGGTAGACTGTAAGCCTTCTAAAAAATTTAGAAGGTATGAGGATTACCGATTGGTTAGAATAATTTCCATTAGCAGGATAATTAGTGCCCCGTAGACTCCCACTTTTCATTTAGATTATTTTGTGTCCCCGGCCGTGTCATTAATATTCGGAACACGAGACCAACTGTTACCTTCCAACAAATTTCCTATGCAAGATCTAGACGAGTCCACCTTCATCTAGGTATATCATGTCCCACTCAAACTTGTCCCCTTGTACTCTATTTTTGGTGTACGATTTTCAGGTTAAAAGGACTAGCTATAACCCTTACCATAGTACCGGTATACTTTTCGACTCCCATTAGAGCCTTAACTTCGACTCGTTTCCTTCAACCCAATATATAGTTGTGATCTACTCGAAGTCTACTACGCACCTGCCACTAGTGTATCACCCAATTGAGGCCTCATGTGCTGCTTAAACACAAAGGTCACGGGAAACGTATTTCGGGCTTTATGAACCTAACTAACCAACCTAACGGACAACTAGCTCAACCCCTTGAATAGAAACCTATTCTAGAATACCCTAACCTAGTAGAAATGGTTTACCATTGGGATCTTGTCCAGTCCATATAGATCGAGATCCAAGGTTCATCTAACCAACGGCTGATGCCAAATAGAGAACCCATTAAGACCACAATCTTGATTTCTTAAATTCCGTTCCGCTATGGAACCTTGTTTGAATTGGAATTTCGAGAACGAGACTTCTGTATTGCACAGATGGCAGGCCACTCTAAGTAACGAAGGGCTCTTCGATTTAGTAAGTAACTAGACTAGAGTAGCCCAATTTAGCAAATAAGTCAATAGGTTCATAAACTTCCTTCCTACCTGCATCATTGGATACTATCGTTCTTGAGACTTCATAATTGCTCTCGATTATTCATTCTTATCTTCACGTCCTTCCTATTTCGGAGCGACGAATAGTCATGCTTAATAGAAATTAATCAATATTTTAGCTACTTGTGTAAAATAGGTTGTTAAGTTTTTGGGTTGCTCGATAGCTATAGGAAAATCCTAGATACCATATGCCTAGATATCTGTTGGTAGACTTGTTAGCAACTAGTTAGATGATTATAAGATTTTACCTTCGAGGGAGTAGTATGACCAAAGGTGGGTAGAAGTCCTCAAGTATTCGGAGTTATAAAATAGCTAGGAGGAGTATATAAAATATTTTGAGGAGATTAAGATTAGAGTAGACTTTCTTTGAATTTTAAGAAATAGTTATGATATAGAATTTCGAGGACGAAATTATTTTTAAGGTGGGTAGATTTGTAGCTCCCCTTCCCGGATTTTTTTTTTGAAATATTTATTTATTTATTTATTTGATTTAAATGGTAATTTTAGAATTTTGTAATTAATTATTTAGTTATTATTACGGTGGATGACTTTAGCCATGATGGAGTTTTGAAGTACCAGACGACTAGGAGTCATGGCACGGATAGTGCAACGGCGTGCCTCGACTAGTGTATTAGCCATGCCAGGAAAGACCGAGCCATAGTGATGTTCTAACTAAGAAAACCAGGCCAAGTTGCGACTTAACCTTTATAAATAGTTTAATGTTTCATTATTAATATTATTTGACGGTTAAGTGACTCGGTCGTACCGAACTAGTCAAACTGGACCCGAACCGAACCTCAGCCCGTGTAGTCATGCGGTACGTCCAACGACGTTCGTATTGACGAAATTTGGTATGAGTGTGTTATATTCCGTTTTAAATGATTTAATGATTATTTCTAAACATTCGTATTTTAAGTATTATAAATATTATTATTAATTAATATTCAACGATATTGGTATAAAATGAGTCTTTGCGTATTTTTGGATTTTTAGACTACATATAATGGTATATATACACCATTATTATTTTATTGAATTTCGTTATTATTCTCATTATTATTATTATTATTATTGTTATTATTATTATTGTTTTATCATCAAGGTTATTATTATATAAAGCCATTGTGGTTAAATCCTTGTTAAATAGTTTGATTTCTAGTGATCCGAGACTCGAGTGAAATCGAGTCGAAAATCATCGAAAATCTGTTCTAAAACAGAGTACTTGGCAGTCTCTCAACCCAACTTGACAGTCGTTTTCTGAACTGAACAATAGGGGATTTCAAAAACTAAATAAAGACAGTTTTAGAGAACCTATACGGCTCTGCAAACTATTTTGTAGAAGTCGATTTGAACGACTGAGCGTCGAGAGATCGGCGCCTCAAGTTGACCAAAAACCTGTTTTCAAAAATTAGAAAATCAATCCACATGACGTGCGTCCCGCCAATCCGAGCGACGTGGCCGCGCACCGTAAGCATCAAAATCTGTGTAACGGCTTCGTGGTCATGTGGGCTTTGGCGGAATTCAAATTGGTCGCGTGTGCGCGAAGAATTTGATGCGTATCCATCGAAATTTACCGTATCGTGCACTTTGCAAATTTTCCAATTACTTTATGTACGCTCGTCAGATCAAGACGAAACTTGCGCCAACAGGACCGTATCATTTTTCTGGTCCTATATGCCAAGCTTGGTTCAAATCTGAGACAGTAGAATCGGACGTCATTTTGTGGGCCCCACGGTCCCACTCAACAGGTGATTTTGTGCCCGGCCCGCCGTAATCCAACTCTGGACATACGGTTGGGTTCGTATTAGAAAACTGAATCCGTAGACATATAGTTTGACGAATTTAGAGACCGTTGACTCTGGCACGCTTTTCGGTGCAAAGCGGGTCCAACGGCGGACACCGTTTTTGCCCGAAATTATCGTTTTTTCCCCTGTGTCCAGAATTGGACTTAAGGACAGGCAATCCTAGCTAATTTGATTATTCTGAGAATATTGGTACTATTTATTTCAGCATCCGGAGACTTCTACATGTGTTGACTTATTGTGGCTCTTTGAGTGGTATGATATTTTGGTTTCTCCAGCTAAGGACCTCAGGCAAGTGCACTTTCTGATTGCTTTCCGATTCATAGTAGTCTTTTTATTTCATGTCTATACATATATCTTGCTGCTTGTTGACACGCTCGTCACACGAAGTAGTCGGAAGGGGAAATATCTTAGTAAACATGTGGACTACCCAGAACTATCCTAGTGTCTCTCGTGAATAATAGCCGTTGCACACGACACGTGCAGTGTGCCTGATTTATCCCCTAGCCATCCACATGTCGAAACGGATATTTCACACCACCTAGATAGATGTCTTTTATTAGTTTTTTCCTTGTTTATTTCTCTATCGTGCTATGTCATCAGTCATTTACCAGCTTTGATATCTCATATGTTATTTTCATGTCTTGTTAATTCTATTATGTTTTTGTATTACCGTCGGTTTGTGTACTTGTTCCATTCCTGACTGGAAACCAACATTTTTTAGGTTTAGCCGCTATCACTCTTAGCACTGGGGAAGACTTGGGTATACTTGCAGACAGAAACCTAGAAATAGAAAGCAATTGTATCAATTTCATTAATTGTAAATCTTGCATTTTCTTTAATTATAAATCATGTAAATGTTGTAATAAATTTAGAATTGTGAATGAGCAGCAAATATTATATTTTGCGATTTTGAGCATTTATTTCTTGCGGGCTTGACAGCGTTCTACCGCCGACTCTGCGGCGTAGGCTGGCTTGGACACGTCTCGTATTCGAAAAGCGGGTGCGGGTCATGACAGTGTCCAAGCCAGCCTACGCCGTAGTGTCGGCGGTATAACGCTGTCACGGCCATGATGGTCCAAAACCACAAATAATGCTCATTCACAAAGATTAATTCAATTTATAATATTCACAAGTTTTACAATTACAGAAAAATACAACCTTGTACAAATATTTGAATGACTACAACTCCGCTATCTAACTAGTTTCTAGGCTTTTGTCTGCAAGTACACTCGTATCTCCCAATGCTAAGTGAATTCACGGCTAACCTGAAAAATATTGGTTTCCAGTCAAGAATGGAACGAGCACAATTCACTGAATACTATTTCAATAAATAAAAATGACTATATAACAGAGGTTAGACATCAATTACATATTTTTAAAAATAAACAGAAAATACGGAAAACCAATAGCAAATAAATAGACATAAAATACTTTCCCCAACTGTTAGAAGTACCTTTGATATGTGATCAGTCTGGGACACTATACTACGAGGTCTACGAGGTCTACTTGCACGAAAAATAAACAATGTCTACGAGGTCTACTTGCAGAAATTAAACAATATCTACGAGGTCTACTTGCAGAAAATAAACAATGTCTACGAGGTCTACTGCATGAAAATAAACACTGTCTACGAGGTCTACTGCATGAAAATAAATACTGTCTACGAGGTCTACTGCATGAAAATAAATAATGTCTACGGTCGGATCACACATCCTTGGTACTTCTCATTCCCAACTCAACAATTTATAATAGAATATAAAAATAGCATAACCAATGGCCAATCAATAAAATATAGTGAAAATCAATATCGAAATGCAGACAATAAACTGTACTCGCCTGTGGTCCTTTGTTGGTAAAACTGATAATCCAAACTACTCGGTCTGCCACAATAGTCAAAACTCATACAACAGTTCCTGGAAGCTGAAATAAATAATACCAATATCCTTAGAATAGTCAAATTTTCTTGGTTTGCCTGTCCTTAAGTCCAATTCTAGACACAGGGATAAAACGATAATTTTGGGTCAAAACGGTGTTCGCCGTTGGACCCGCTTTGTACCGAAAAGCGTGCCAGAGTTAACGGTTTCTAAAGTCATCAAACTACATATCTACAAATGTTTTTGATGATACAAATCAACCCTATGTCCAAAGTTGGATTCCGGCAGCCCGTGCACAAAATCGCCCGTTGAGTCGGACCATGGGGCCCACAAAACAACGATCCAATCAACTGTCTCAGAATCGGACCAAACTTGGCAGACGGGACCAAAAAAATGATACGGTCCTGTTGGCGCAAGTTTCGTCTCGATCTGACGAGCGTGCACAAAGTAATTAGAAAATTTGCACAAATGCCGATATGGTAAATTTTGACGGATACGCATCAAATTCGTCGCGCACACGCGACCAATTTGAATTCCGTCAATGCCCACACGTCCACGAAACCATTACGCACCTTTCAATGCTTTCGGTTCTTAACCACGTCGCTCGGATTGGTGGAACGCACGTCGTATCGGTGGAATTTTTAATATTTTAAATATTTGAAAACGGGTTTTTTTGGTTAATTTGAGACGCCGATTTCTCGACGCTCTATCGATCAATTCGACTTCTGCAAAATGGGAGCCGTATAGGTTCTCTAGGTCTGTCTACAATTAGTTTTTGAAATCCCCTAATGTTTGGTTCAGAAAAAGCCTACCAAGTTGGGTCGAGATACTGTTATCTACTCTGTTTTAGAACAGATTTTCCTTGATGTTCGCGTCGATTTCTCGACGAATCTGAATAAGTTCCATAAGAACTAATTGACAGGGATCCTAGATGATCATATGGGCATTCTATAGGATTTTACGAAATTGAATTACGTTGAGTGTACGGAAAGAAATCGGATGATGAAATCAGTACCTTACTTCTCGCATATACTGCTGCTCACTCGCGCATGTGCGCGCGCGGCGTCCCTGGCCGCCGTTCGGCGGTGCTCCGGCTTTGAGGTGGCCGCCCATGGTCTGGGGTCGCATGGCGTAGGTGAGGGATTAGGGTTATGAGGTCGTCGAGCTCTATACATATGTGTATATATACGGGAACCCGAGCGGGTCTGGGGAGTTAGTTCGGTTTTGGAAAAATTAAACGGGGGAGGGGGGAGGGTTTCATGCTGGTTGGCTCCTTGTGTGGGCCGAGTCCAATGTTTGCGGGAACAGTTGGTTTCAATTATTAGTCTACATATATTTCTATATGTATATATATATATATCTATATAAATATATACATATACCTATATACCCGTATACATACTTATATAATATATAACCATAAAATCTAAAATAAAAACCCACTGCTATATATTCCTAGAGTAAGGCCTATTCTTATAAATATGAATATTAATAACATTTATTTGATAACCAAATAAATATAACCAATGATAATAATATTATTATTATATAATAATGGCCTCAGTAATAATGACAATAAAAATAATAATAATAACAATAACAAAATTCAATAAACCAATAAAGGCGTATATACCAATATATATTGTCTAAAAATCCCAAAATTGTATAATGACCTATTTTATACAAATATCATTGATTAACAACCAGTAATGATATTATAAAATTTAATTTATGAATACTTCAAAAGTATTCATTAAACCATTTAAAACGAAAAACAACACCTTCATGTCACATTCCATCAACATGAATGTCATTGGATGTGCCGCATGACTATATAGGCTTGGGCTCGGTTCGGGTCCAGTCTGGACTAGTTCGGTACCACCGGTTTCCCTGAAACTCAATAACATAATTAATAAATAAATAATTCTTCGGTAAGGGTTATATCACAACTTGGCCTGATTTTTCTAGTTAGGACATCACTATGGCTCGGCCTTCCCTACCAGGGCTAATCTACTAATCAAAGCACGCCACTGCACTATACGTGCCATGATTCCTAGCAGTCATGTACTTCAAAACTCCACCATGGCTGAAGTCATCTACCGTAATAATTAACTAAATAATCATCTATAAAATCTAAAAATTACTATTCCAATAAAATAAATAATAATAGAAAATATTCTAAATTTTCTGGGAAGGGCAGCTACAAACGTCATCCTGGGCGCACCCCCACGCGCACACGCGCCGCCGGGGGCCACCGCCGGCCGGCCGGAGCAGCCACGGCCGACAGCAACCGCACGAAACAGAGCCGAGCATAGCAGCAGTAACCGAGTCGAGCACCCCTTGTTTCGAGGTAAATTTCTCAGGTTTAGCGACTGTATGAAGTTAGCTAGTAGTTCTGGATGGCGGAGGATTTACGGTTCTTGTGGGATTCAGGTATCATTATTATGTTTGTTATCCTTTCGTGCTCTATATTCCTTATCATGAGTTATCCTGTTTATTGATTCAGTTTAGAGACTCTTGTTATTTTTCTTGGAGTCTCATCGGACATATATGCTAGTGGGCTGCAGACCATGACCCATACTTGTTCATTCTGCTTTATTTCATTCCTGTGGATTGAGATATAGTTTAGATTAGACATGATACCCTACTTTGGACAGCTCATACGTACTCGAGTCGGGCTGGAGTCCGCTCGATACGTAGCTGGCTTGCTCACGAGCTCGCGTCCGAAAAGCGGGTGCGGGTCGTGACATAAGTAAATCCAAAAAATCCTAAAATATTATTTTAAGAGAAGGTTATCCTATTTCCAAGTAAAATATAAATTAAATAGCAATAATACATATATTATATTCAATATATAATTTATAGAAATTATTCCCAATACTTGAAATGGACTACCAACATATATATACACATCCTACATGGACGACGTTGGTCGCACTACATGACCACCCGGACTTGGGTTGAGTTCGGGCTAGTTTGGAACAACCAGGTCTTCTAAAAGCAAATAATCTTAATAATAAATAATTAAATTATTCCTAAGGTTATGTCACGATTTGGCCTAGTTTTCCTATTTAGTGCACACCTATGACTCGGCCTCCTCTACCATGGCGAGAACACTAGTCAAAGCACTCGACCACACTCTCAGTGCCAGAATTCCTGGTTATCTTGCACTCCAAAACTTAACCGTGACTAAGGCCGTATATAATAAATATTTATAAAATTCTAAAATCATATTTTAATTCAAACAAATAAATAAATAAAAGGATATTTTTTTTAAACTTTCGGAAAGATGTTACGAATCTACCCACATGAGAAATACCGTCGAATCAAATTACGATAGTGTATCCTTCTATGAAAGTCATCTAATGAGGCCTATATAGCAACCTTAACTACCCAAATGTCAATTTAAATTAGGGACTCCTAGTCCTAACCATTCTCTTAAAATTGATTTACTTCCTGTTGTGAATGAGCATTTCCTAGTCGCAGGCTCGCAGTAGTACGACTAATATGGTACTACCACGAGTTCACACAATTTACGAAAACTGACCTCCTTGGGCTACTACAAAAACTTGTCACGACCCGCATCCGCTTTTCGGATACGAGACGTGTCCAAGCCAGCCTATGCCACAGAGTCGGCGGTAGAACGCTGTCACGGCCAAGATGCTCAAAATCACAAAATGATACATTTATTGCTCATTCATATTACTAAATCAATTTTACAAATTACAAGGTTTCACAACTTCACATTTACTAGAAAATACAATGTCTCACAAAATAGAAAAGACAGCTAGTTCAACTATCTAGGTTGACCTCAGCATACTCATGCCTTCCCAGTGCTAAGAGTGATCGCGGCTAAACCTGAAAAATGTTAGTTTCCAGTCAGGAATGGAACGAGTACAATCTCACAACAGAATCAATAAATGACGAAATCCATAAATCTGTAATAATACTGAGATACATGATAAGCGAATAAACAGGAAATCATGATAGGAATCATGCAAGTAAAAGCAGGAATACATGGTACACAAGATAAGCAATGACAAGAAACTGTAATGTAGCAAGACTATATCTAACAAGTGATTTGAAATACACTTTTGACATGTAAGCGGTTAAGGGGTAAATTCGGTACCCTGCACGTGTCGTGTGCAGCTGATATTATTCACGAATAGACATCATAGGATATTTTTGGGTATGTTTACATGTCTACTAATGTACTTCCCCACCCGTCTAGTACCCATGGATTCAGACAGGTCACAAACACGAAAATATATTTGTCACGAACAACATGCAAGAATCCATAACTACTATCTTGTGTGACAAGCGTGTCAAGAACAAATAGAATATCAATGTAAAATAATATTAAATAAAAGAAGTATAGAGATAATCAAATATGAAAAATATCAGAGATGTACTCACCTGAGGTCTTGTGCTGGTGAAACCAATAATACTATACCACTCTATGAGCCACAATCAGTCAACACATACAAAAGTCTCTGAATACTGAAATAAATATTACCAACGTTTTTAGAATAGTCAAATTAGTTAGAATTTCTTGTCCATAAGTCCAATTCTGAACACAGGGGCAAAACGGTAATTTCAGGTCAAAACGGTGTTCGTCGTTGGACCCGTTTTGTACCGAAAAGCGTGCCAGAGTCTATGGTCTCTAAAGTTGTCAAACTATGTGTCTACAGGTCAGGGTTTCTGATACGAACCCAACCGTATGTCCAAAGTTGGATTCTGGCTGGTCGTGCACAAAATCGCCCGTTGAGTCGGACCGTGGGGCCCGCAAAACGGCAATTCGGTCAACAGTCTCAGAATCGGAACAAACTTGGCATACAAGACCAGAAAAATGATATGGTCCTACTGGCACATGTTTCGTCTCGATCTGACGAACGTGCACAAAGTAATTAGAAAATTTGCACAGAGGTCGATACGGTAAATTTCGACGAATACGCATCAAATTCGTCGCGCACACGCAACCAATTTGAATTCTGTCAAAGCCCACACGTCTACGAAGTCGTTACGCACCTTTCGATGCTTTCGGATCGCGGCCACGTCGCCCGAATTGGCGGAACGCACGTCGTATCGGATGTTTGTCAATGTTTTGAAAATAGTTCTTTGGTAAACTTTGGGATCGGATTTCTCGGCACATAGTCGATGAAATTGATTTCTGCAAAATGGGTTGTGGAGTCCTATAGGTTGTCTATAAATCTATTGAAGCAGATTTTTGAATCAGTCAAAGGATTTACGAGAATTCGCCTTCCAACAGAGTGTTTGGACTGCTATATTCTGTCTTGTTCTGGGGTATTTTTCGTCAACTTTTTGTCGACTTTCTGGGCGATCTAGATCGTACAAAATTAAATAAAATGAATAGACTTGTAGGCCTATAGGTTGTGCTCGTACTTGAAGTGAAATTTCTGGGAACGATCGACTACAAGTCACGAAAACCCACGTCGAAGTCATCCCCGTGGTTTGTGCCGCTGCTGTCGTTTTCAGCGGCTTCCTGCCGCTACTGTCATTTCTGGCCGGAGGATGGCCGGCCTGCGGCGCTGTGGGCGAGCGCAACCATGCCACCAGGGGTTGGGGAGCTCGGCACTAGGGTTTTGTTTTGGCAACTCCTCTCGGTCTCTCTCGATATAAGTTTATATATATACAAATTTCCTCTCGGGTTGGCTTCGTGGGAACTATGGGGCTCGGACCTGGGTTGAATGCTGCTGCTGTCCTTCCTTTATATAGATCAATATATATATATATATATATATATGTACATATATATATATATATATATATATATATATATATATATATATATATATAGTTATATCTCTATATATATATAATCATATTTACACATATTTACACACACACACACACACACACACAAACACACACACACACAACACACACACACACACACACACACACACACACACACACACACACATATATATATATATATATATATATATATATATATATATATATATATATATATATATATATATATATATATATATGTTACTACCTAATTTCTAAAAATTATAATATTAAATCTTCCTAGTATAGGGTCATTATAACAATATGTACACAGGTATAAAATAAATTTATTTTCAAAAATAGGAAATAATCAATAATAATTATATATGTATATATACACACATCAATTTATCTTAACAATAATATTAACGAAATGTAGGAGAACAAAATACAGTAATTCAATACCAGATGTACTTGAAATTGTAGGTATAGTCTAATATCGCCAACTGCACAAGGATAGCTAAGCATGATATTTATCCTATTTCTAAAAAATAGAATATCAATTCAATAACTATAAAATATATATTATATATATATATAAATCCTTTATATATGAAATGCCTATTTGGACAATCAAAATTAATAAATGCAATATGTACGTCTACATGGACGTCTTTGGTCTTATTACAAGATTACATGGGCTCGGTTTCAGTTCGGGTCTAGTCCGAACCAAATCGACAAAACGGGTCTCCTACAAGTCAATAATATAATTAATAAATAATTAAAAATGTCTTTAGAGGTTAAGTCGCAACTTGTCTTGGTTTTCCTAGTTAGGACATACTTATGGCTGGGTTTTCCCTACCATGGCTAAAATATTAGTTAAAGCACGCCACTGCACTATCCGTACCATGATTTTTAGTCACCTTGTACTCAAATCTCTAACCATGGCTAAAATCATCTACCATAATAATTAACTAAATAATTATTTACAAAAATCTAAAAAGCACTATTTAAATCAAATAAATAATAATAAAATCTTTTAAAATTTTTGGGAAGGGGAGCTATACGTCCAGAGTTGTATCTAACACGAAGATCCAATGGTAACTGGGTCAAGCCCTCAGCACTATTTACACTTAGCAGGGATGATAAATTGATAATATGCAATTGGATTACAAAGTTAAGATTTCCTGACGGTTACGTGTCGAATCTGGCAAGATGTGTCGATCTCAACGAACGTAAGTTGTAGGGATGAAGAGTCATGATTGCCACGTGTTCATGGAGCGTTACTTCTAATCACTCTGAAAGAGATGGTGCCTTCTCAAGTATGGGGTCCGCTGACCGATTTATCTATATTCTTTAGAGATTTGTGTTCAAGTAAGTTGACGGTGCAAAATATGTTTGAATTTGAGAAGAAGATTGTCTTGGCATTGTTCAAGTTAGAAAAGGTGTTTACTCCCGACTTTTTTAATAGTATGAAATATTTGTCGATTTATCTTGCATACGAAGCACGTATAGGTGCTCCCATCCATTATCGATGGATGTATCCATTTGAGAGGTATAAAATAATTAATTAGCTAGTACTAATAATTATTTTATTCAAACAGTTCTAATATTGAATATATTATTTATAGATATCTACATCACCTGAAGAAGAAGGTGGGCAATAAGGCTCATGTAAAAGCTTCGATATGCGAAGCATACTGCTCAATCTACTTCAATAATCATGTCAGAATAAACTGGAATAAAGCATCAAAAAATGATGAAGGTGAGGACGATGCACCGAATAGTGGAATCCGTACTATCTTCAATTTGGTGGCAAGCCTATAAGTGCTTCTAAGTTACGGTGGTAGGAGGACGATGAGTTTGAAGCTGCTCATCGACATATCTTCCTAAATAGTGGTATGGAGGAGATAGAAGATATAGAGAAGTAAGCGACATAATTTTGCTACATACTCCAATTTTGATATATACTTGTAAAAAGTTCTCTAACTTTTCTCGTTATTATCATAGTATTTTTAGAGCTGAGATAAAAAACGGAGAGACCTAGCATTAATGATGATGATATTGCTAGAGAGGTTGACAAAAAAAATTCGTCGTAGTTCCATAATTATGAAAGAATTAAAATAATTTAACTATTCTAAATTCAATTGACCGACGAAAGAGCTTTATCCTAATAATGTTATGATACATGATGTTTTAGGTTTTTCGTCTTAGCGCACAATTGACCGACGAAAGACTTCGAGCACTAGCTATCGGACCAAGTAAGAGGGCAAAATGTTGGCATGGATATACCATCAATGGGAAGCTCGTAGATGATCGGACGACCAAAGCCTATATAAGTTTTCCGAGTCCTATATCTAATTACATTTCTTCTTTGTCTTTACGTACTTAACTATATTTAGTTTACCTAAATAGTTAGTCCTAACTCAAATATGAATATTAACTCTAAATAGTAACCCTAAGCAGTATTATAAATTAAAGAAAAATATAGGAGATGTATGAGAACCTAACCACAACAATACTCAATAGTAACTAAAATATGAATATTAACTATAAATCTATTGTCACGACCCGCACCCGTTTTTTTTTAAACGGATACGAGACGTGTCCAAGCCAGCCTACGCCGCAGTGTCAGCGGTAGAACGCTGTCACGGCCATGAAGATCAAAATCACAAATAATGCTCATTCACAAAATTAATTTAATTTACAAAAGCACAAGTTTTACATCTGTAGAAAAATATAAACTTGTACAAATAAATGAATGACTACAACTCAACTATCTAGCTAGTCTCTAGGCCTTTGTCTGCAAGTATTCCCGTCATTCCCTAAGCTAAGTGAATCCACGGCTAACCTGAAAATGTTGGTTTCCAGTCAGGAATAGAACGAGCACAATTCACTGAATGCAATTTCAAATAAAGAAAATGACTATAAAACAAAGGTTAGACATCAATCATGAGTTTTGAAAATAAACAGTCAAGCCGTAAGAATAGACAGAAAATCAATAGTAAATAAATAGACTCATATACTTTTCCCACTGTTAGAAGTACCTTTGATACGTGATCGGTCTTGGGACAATTATGCGACACGGTCTAAAGTTACACGGTCTACAGTTACACAGTCTACAATTACACGGTCTATAGTTACACGGTCTACAGTTACACGGTCTACAGAAAATATTGCAGTAAAGAAACATTGTCTACAAAATAATAATCATGATCTACACAGTTTAAATGCAGTAATAATCACGGTCTACACTGTCTACTTTGCAATAAATAAATCACTATCTACACTATCTACAAGAAACAAATAAATCACTGTCTATACTATTTACAAGAAATAAATGCAACACGGTCTACACGGTCTACACGGTCTAAGGTCAGATCACACATCCTTGGTACTTCTCATTCCCGACTCAACAATTTATAATAGAAAATAATCACATAACCAATGGCCAACCAATGAAATATAGTAAAGATCAATATCGAAATACAGACAATAAACTGTACTCGCCTGTGGTCCTGTGCTGGTGAAACCGATGATCCAAATCACTCAATATGCCCCCAATAGTCAAAACCCGTACATCAGTCCCCGGATGCTGAAATAGACAATACCAATGATCTCAGAATAGTCCAATTAGCTAGGATTGCCTGTCCTTAAGTCCAATTCTGGACACAGGGGCAAAACGGTAATTTTGGGCCAAAACGGTGTCCGCCGTTGGACCCACTTTGCACCGAAAAGTGTGCCAGAGTCAACGGTCTCTAAAGTCATCAAATTACATGTCTAGGGATTCGGTTTTCCGATACGAACCCAACCGTATGTCCAAAGTTGGATTTCGGCGGTCCGTGCACAAAATCGTCCGTTGAGTGGAACCGCAGGGCCCACAAAACGGTAATTTTATCAACAGTCTCAGAATCGGACCAAACTTGGCATGCAGGACCAAAAAATGATACGGTCCTGTTGGCATAAGTTTCGTCTCGATTTGACGAGCGTGCATAAAGTAATTGGAGAATTTGTAAAGTGTACGATACGGTGAATTTCGACGGATACGCATCAAATTCGTCGCGCACACGCGACCAATTTGAATTCTGTCAAAGCCCACACGACCACAAAGCCGTTACGTAGCTTTCGATCCTTTCGGTACGCGACCACGTCGTCCGGATTGGCGTGACGGACGTCGTGTGGGGCGATTTTTAATGTTTTCAAAATAGGTTTTTTTCAATATTGGAAAACCGATTTCTCGGCGCACAGTGCTCAAAATTAATTTCTGTAAAAAGGATTCTCTAGACCTATATGTTGGGTTTAACTTCTGTTCAGGAAGAAATTCTAAATGGTCACTGGATCGATCGAAATCGATCCTCGAATACAGGTGATTGGGCTGTTTCACCCTGTTTTCGAACAGGTTTTTCCCGAACTTCGGTTCGATTTCCACATCACACTAACACACTACAAATTATTCTACTTGAAGGCGATGGATGAGGGTTATGTTGGGTATTCATAGGATTTGGTAGATTCGAAGTTGGTGTAGTGTGTGCGAAGAAAAACTAGCACGAACATAAGTACCTGGCAGTATTAGACTGCTGCCCCCTGTCTCCAGACCGCGCGTGGCCTTGCTGTCGCCGGCCGACGGCCAGTCTGGGGGCGACGACGCACGCGGTGGACCGCCTCGGTCCGGCGGTCAGGTGGGTCGTCCATACATCGGGGGTGGCGCGTTAGGGTTAGAGAGTTTCTCTCCCTCTCGATTTTATATATGCACTCTGTTGATTTTCGATCGCCCCTTGATGTGTGCTCGAGCTAATCCAGGGGCTCGGCTGGGCTGGTATTTGCTCGGCCTGGCCTTGTGGCCTAGCCGCTGCTGATTATTCTTTTTTTTTATCCATTACTAATATCTATACTTTTATATGTATTAGGTATAAATATATATATATGAATCTCTATATATTCATATATATAAATAAATAATTAACATAAAATCTCAATAGAACTCATTATTATCCTCTTCTAGCGCAGGGCCTATTTACACAAATACGAATATATGTATATATAATATTTACTTGACAAATAATATAACCAATAATATTAATACTATATAATAATACCTCTATAATATCGATAATAAATAATAATGATAATAACAATAATAATAATAATAAATAATAATAAACGAATTTTCAAAAATTAATAAGGATGTATATACCATTTGCACAGTCAAAAATCCCGAAATACACGAGGACCCCTTTATACGAATATCATTGATTATCAACCAATGAGGATATTATAATATCAAAATTGCGAATACTTAGAAAGTATTCACTAACTCATTAAAACGGAAAACCACTCACTCATCACAATACATCAACACGCATGTCATCGGACATCCTGCATGACTATATGGGCTTGGGCTTGTCTTGGGTCCTATCTGGACTAATTCGGTACAACTGGGTTCCCTAAAGCTCAATATTATAATTAATAAATAAATAATCTTCGGTAATGTTAATGTCGCAACTTGGCCTAGTTTTTCTAATTAGGACATCACCATGGCTCGGCCTTCCCTACCGGGGCTAATACACTAGCCAAAGCACACCATGACATTATCCGTGCCATGATTTCTAATCACCGTGTACTCCAAACTCCATCATGGCTAAAATCACCTATCATAATAATTAACTCAATAATTATTTATAAATTCTAAGAAAATCACCATTTCATTTAAATAATAAATAAAATATATATATTACCAAAGTTCTGGGAAGAGGGGCTACAAATCTACACACCTTAAAATAATTTCGTCTTCGAAATTCGAATTCGTAACTATTCCTTAAATTCAAAAAGAACTCTACCATTACCCTAATCTCCTCGAATTTTTAATTTCTCAAAAAAAATTTATATCCTTCTCCTAGCCATTTTGTAACTACGAAACTCCGAGGACTTCTACCCACCTTCGGTCACACTACTCCCTCAAATCTCATGTCACTAAAACTTTAAAATCATCCAACTACTTGCTAAAATCGCTACCAATCTATGTCTACTGCTTATGGCTACTTTAATCCTCTCCTATCTATCAAACCATCCAAAATCTAATATGCAACAAATTTACTCCAGTAGCTAAGAAATATTGCTAACTTCTAATAAGTGTGACCATTCGTCACTCTGAAATATGAAGGACGGAAAGGTAAGACAGAATTATCGAGGGCAATTATGAAGTTTCAAGAGCGGTAGAGAGTTTCCGATGATGCAGATAGAAAGAGTGTTTATAAGCCCTCGACTTATTTGCTAGAGTGGGCTACTCTAGTCCTGTCACTTGCTAAATCGAAGAACACTTGTTTCTTAGAGGGCTTGCAATCCATGCAATATAGAAATTTCGTTCTCGAAGTTTATCTAAACTAGGTTCCATAATAGGACGGGATTTGAGGAGTCAAGATTGTGATCTTTCCCGTGGTTATTTAAACACACGAGCAAGGGTTATAAAGGCAATGCAAGATCGTATCGTACTTCCAAGTAAATGGAATAATGGTTACGAACAACTTCACTTTCTAAGAAGGGGAGACAACAAAATGGCTATAGGGACCTATTTCAAACAGTTCGATTTATAGACCAACTATGGGGGTTTGTCTGGAGGGGTTTTACTGGCCTTAATGGGTTTCCTATTTTGGATATCACTCGTTGGTTGGATGAACATCGGATCTCAATCTATATGGACTGAACAAGATCCCAAGATAAAACCATGTCTACTAGGTTAGGGTAACCTAGAATAGGATTTCTTCCAAGTGGTTGAGTTAATTGTTAGTCAGATTGGTTAGCTAGGTCCATAAGCCCAAAATGTGCCTTCGGTGACTCTTGTGTTTCAGTAGCACAAGAGGCCTCAATTGAGTGGCACACTGGTGTCATGTGCGTAGTGGACTTCGAGTATATCACCACCACACATTGGGTCGAAGGAATTGAGCCAAGGTTGAGGCTCTAGGGGAAATCGGGAGGTATACGGTTTCTATGGTAATAGTTATAGCTAGTCTTTTTAACCTGAAAGTCGTACCCCGAAAATAGAGTACAAGGGGACGGATTTGAGTGGGACATGATATACCTAGATGGAGGTGGACTCGTCTAGATCTTACATGTGAAATTTGTTGGAAGGTAACAACTGGCCTCGTGCTCCGAATATTAATGATAAGGCCGGAACACAAAATGATCTAAACGGAAAGTGGGAGTCTAGGGGCACTAATTATCATGCTAATGGAAATTATTCTAATCCATCGATAATTTTCATATACTCCCAAAAATTTTAGTAGGCTTATAGTCTACCCACCTTAGAAGCTAGGATATGATTTTAAGAATAAAGAGGTTAGAAAAGAGAAAAAAAATTTCAATGTCCGGATATTGTACCTCGACTCTTGTAAATGAAGAATAAGGCACGACGTAACGAAATATGGTAGATGTAAGTCAAGTCAATGATCATTCCTCAATAAATGAGAAACGAGGGTGTATAATAACACATGGTCGATAACATGGAGGAACATACCTATCCATAGTGTTCAAGAGTTATCGACGGGGTAACCAGCTCCAAGGCATGTCCTATGAAGAGATTTCTAACAACTGAGTCGTGAATCTCTAGTTGTGTCAAACCTGTCAGACTATTGTCATAAGGGTTCTAGTGGTATGGGCTGTAGTGATCATGCGTTGTTGACAACTGGTAGATCATAATATGATAGGGTATTTAAGCTATGGTATTGGCTAAGCTATTGACTGTGGTGTTCCAACACTAGTTAGGTCTTAATAATAAAATTTGCATAACTAGAGTAATATTTGTTGGAAACCAATCTCGGGATGAGCGTCACGGTAAATGATTACTCTATTGTCCACTTATCTCATGTCTAACTGTAGGCTTCGGTCGAGGAAGGGTTGGTTCAAGGCTTAAGGGTTGCTAGTTAAGGCAAGCTTCAGCAAATAATTAGAGACTCAACATTTGGTTTCTAGAGAATAGATAGTCTCCTAGGTTGGCATTTGGCTAAGGGTAAAACCCTAATCATTCTCAAATTCAGATGGCTTGAAAGTCCCGATAACAGTTTGGGGTCGAGAGGAGAACGAGTAACTCGATTACATGGCTGGCTGACGATAACTACCCTTGTGTATACAACTACCCTAGCCATGGGGATACTCGGTATCTCTCTACCAATTACGAGCTTCTGTCTTTCCAAATCAGTGAAGGACAAAAACAATAAAAAGTTCAAGAAAGATGTCACTGAATACAATCACGTGATTCAAAGACGAACGTATAATTCAGAGGAATTGTCAAGCATTCGCGGATGAGATCATAGATACCTCGATATCTCAATCCACGTAGGATAGTTAAATGAAGTGCGAACCAAATGCATCATGGTTGATCAGACCATAATACACTGATTCTGATTAGACAATATGTTAGCAGGCGTCCCCACTAAATACATGTCTTGAATCAAGCTCGAGAACAGAGTGAGCTTGCAAAACTAGGATGTAATTGCGGCGTTGGTCAAGATAGTCAAAATACAAGTACGCAAGACTTTTGAAAAGAGGCACTAATAGTTCGAGTTCTGTGAGAATCAAACCCTACCTGGTGTTCTTACTTATACAGTCATCCTACTGTCTTCTTATTCATAAAACTTTGGTCGACTAATGGGTTATGGACTTCCGACTTCTATATTCCAGGTAACCTATTAGTGTCAGTCAATTATCTCGTCAATAGATCACAAGGACCACAAAATATTGGGTTGGAAGACATGCTATCCATCCTGCAGAACTTCTACTAGTATTGGCTTTGGGTCTTACGGAACATATATGGCATTGTCCTATCCTCTATAGTATCTTAAACTTGTAATCATGTCTGAAGTCATTTCACCGAGAGTTATGCCTCGCCCGTATACTCGGACTGTGGTAAACTCTTGGATTCGTGATTTCAGGGTGATATGCTATCTGATACTCTACCTTATATGGACACAAGGGTGACTACGGTCAAAGAGGATCACTAGCAATAGTTTAGCAATATTCTATAACCTATATTCTCTTAAACTATTCCAACTCTAAGGATCGTGCCTTGCCAGTGCGCTGCTGGCAGAAGTGAACACATAGTCTCCATAATTTAAATAAATGGCGACAGTGCGCTGCTGTCCTGCCATTATGAGTTAACTGACATTCTTTTAACTATATCTGTAAAAATTCATGAGCTCTTAGAGATTCAAACAACTGGCTATAAAATAAAGTGTAAGTATCCATCAGTCATAATCCTTAGAATAAAAGATGAACATGGAGGAACAAACCGAGGAAAAGAATTACAAACATTCTAGTATCTATTTCATGTATATCCAAACCATTGAGGAAAAACTTTGAATTGAAACTAACTCGAGGTTCGTCTATGGATAACATAAAAATAATAATTCTTAGGCAAAATAGAAACTAAATAGGCAATTTGACTAAGATATGAGGGTGATATCTAGGGGCAAAGAGAAGGAATTGCACAGTCATCAAGGTTAAGCCATTAATTCTAGAAAGCCCTGTCTCACCAAGTGAATAACCTATCTACATTGGATCATATAGTCATATCAAGAGGAAATAGTGTACCTATGGGGATCTGATAACTATCAAAATTAATAACTCCTTATCTACATTGCATGGCCTAGACTACCCATCGGTAAATTTCTATAAGGGACTCCTAGTCCTAGTCATTCTCGTAAATTAAATTAATTTCTAATTCGTGAATGAGCATTTCCTAGTCGCAGGCTCGCAATAGTACAACTAACTTAAGTATTATCACGAGTTCGCATGATTTGCGAAGACAGACCTGCATGGGCCACCACAAAAACTTGTCACGACCCGCACCTATTTTTTTAAAACGGATACGAGACGTGTCCAAGCCAGCCTACGCCGCAGTGTCGGCGGTAGAACGCTGTCACGGCCATGAAGATCAAAATCACAAATAATGCTCATTCACAAAATTAATTTAATTTACAAAAGCACAAGTTTTACATCTGTAGAAAAATATAAACTTGTACAAATAAATGAATGACTACAACTCAACTATCTAGCTAGTCTCTAGGCTCTTGTCTGCAAGTATTCCCGTCATTCCCCAAGCTAAGTGAATCCACGGCTAATCTGAAAATATTGGTTTTCAGTCAGGAATGGAACGAGCACAATTCACTGAATGCAATTTCAAATAAAGAAAATGACTATAAAACAAAGGTTAGACATCAATCATGAGTTTTGAAAATAAACAGTCAAGCCGTAAGAATAGACAGAAAATCAATAGTAAATAAATAGACTCATATACTTTTCCCACTGTTAGAAGTACCTCTGATATGTGATCGGTCTCGGAACAATTATACGACACGGTCTACACGCCTAAAGTACACGGTCTATAGTTACACGGTCTACAGTTACACGGTCTACAGTTACACGGTCTACAGAAAATATTGCAGTAAAGAAACATTGTCTACAAAATAATAATCATGATCTACACAGTTTAAATGCAGTAATAATCACGGTCTACACTGTCTACTTTGCAATAAATAAATCACTGTCTATACTGTCTACAAGAAACAAATAAATCATTGTCTACACTGTTTACAAGAAATAAATGCAACACGGTCTACACGGTCTACACGGTTTACACGGTCTAAGGTCAGATCACACATCCTTGGTACTTCTCATTCCCGACTCAACAATTTATAACAGAAAATAATCACATAACCAATGGCCAACCAATGAAATATAGTAAAGATCAATATCAAAATGCAGACAATAAACTGTACTCGCCTGTGGTCCTGTGTTGGTGAAACCGATGATCCAAATCACTCAATATGCCCCAATAGTCAAAACCCGTACAACAGTCCCCGGATGCTGAAATAGATAATACCAATGATCTCAAAATAGTCCAATTAGCTAGGATTGCCTGTCCTTAAGTCCAATTCTGGACACAGGGGCAAAACGGTAATTTCGGGCCAAAACGGTGTCCGCCGTTGGACCCGCTTTGCACCGAAAAGCGTGCTAGAGTCAACGGTCTCTAAAGTCGTCAAACTACATGTCTACGGATTTGGTTTTCCGATACGAACCCAACCGTATGTCCAAAGTTCGGGCCGTGCACAAAATTGCCCGTTGAGTGGAACCGCGAGGCCCGCAAAACGGTGATTTTATCAACAGTCTCAGAATCGGACCAAACTTGGCATGCAGGACCAAAAAAAACGATACGGTCATGTTGGCGTAAGTTTCGTCTCGATTTGACGAGCGTGCACAAAGTAATTGGAGAATTTGCAAAGTGCACGATACGGTAAATTTCGACGGATACGCATCAAATTCGTCGCGCACACGCGACCAATTTGAATTCCGTCAAAGTTCACACGACCACAAAACCGTTACGCAGCTTTGGATCCTTTCGGTACGCGACCACGTCGTCCGGATTGGCGTGACGCACGTCGTGTGGAGCGATTTTCAATATTTTCAAAACAGGTTTTTCTCAATATTGGGAAACCGATTTCTCGGCGCACAGTGCTCAAAATTAATTTCTGTAAAAAGGATTCTCTAGACCTATATGTTGGGTTTAACTTCTGTTCAAGAAGAAATTCTAAATGGTCAGTGGATCGATCGGAATCGATCCTCGAATACAGGTGATTGGGCTGTTTTCATCCTATTTTCGAACAGGTTTTTCCCGAACTTCGGTTCGATTTCCACATCACACTAACACACTACAAATTATTCTACTTGAAGGCGATGGACGAGGGTTATATTGGCTATTCATAGGATTTGGTAGATTCGAAGTTGGTGTAGTGTGTGCGAAGAAAAACTAGCACGAACATAGGTACCTGGCAGTATTAGACTGCTGCCCCCTGTCTCCAGACCGCGCGTGGCCTTGCTGTCGCCAGCCGGCGGCCGGTCTGGGGGCGGCGACGCGCGCGGTGGAGCACCTCGGTCCGGCGGTCAGGTAGGTCGTCCATACATCGGGGGTGGCGCGTTAGGGTTAGAGAGTTTCTCTCCCTCTCGATTTTATATATGCACTCTGTTGATTTTCGATCGCCCCTTGCTGTGTGCTTGGGCTAATCCAGGGGCTCGGCTGGGCTGGTATTTGCTCGGCCTGGCCTTGTGGCCTAGCCGCTGCTGATTATTCTTTTTTTTTATCCATTACTAATAACTATACTTATATATATATATATATATATATATATATATATATATATATATATATATATATATATGAATCTCTATATATTCATATATATAAATTAATAATTAACATAAAATCTAAATAGAACTCATTATTATCCTCTTCTAGCGCAGGGCCTATTTACACAAATACGAATATATGTATATATAATATTTACTTGACAAATAATATAACCAATAATATTAATACTATATAATAATACCTCTATAATATCGATAATAAATAATAATGATAATAACAATAATAAATAATAATAAATGAATTTTCAAAAATTAATAAGGATGTATATACCATTTTGCACAGTCAAAAATCCCGAAATACACGAGGACCCCTTTATACGAATATCATTGATTATCAACCAATGAGGATATTATAATATCAAAATTGCGAATACTTAGAAAGTATTCACTAACTCATTAAAACGGAAAACCACTCACTCATCACAATACATCAACACGCAAGTCATCGGACATCCTGCATGACTATATGGGCTTGGGCTTGGCTTGGGTCCTATCTGGACTAATTCGGTACAACCGGGTTCCCTGAAGCTCAATATTATAATTAATAAATAAATAATCTTCGGTAATGGTTAATGTCGCAACTTGGCCTAGTTTTTCTAATTAGGACATCACCATGGCTCGGCCTTCCCTACCGGGGCTAATACACTAGCCAAAGCACACCATGACATTATCCGTGCCATGATTTTTAATCACCGTATACTCCAAACTCCATCATGGCTAAAATCACCTACCGTAATAATTAACTCAATAATTATTTATAAATTCTAAGAAAATCACCATTTCATTTAAATAATAAATAAAATATATATATTATCAAAGTTCTGGGAAGAAGGGCTACATCTATTCACCTATATATACATAGGAGATGTATAAGACTTTAGAGATCAAGTCGGTGAGGAAAGGACTGCCAAGGGGGAAGCTGGGACTAGTCAACTACCGACGTCAGTTGTTAAGAATGACTTATGGATACAAGCCGTCGGTAAAGGGAAAGGGGGCAGCGTGTATGGTACCGGATCGTTGGTTGTATTTAATCGATGAGTTTGTATGAACTTGAGGGAAGTTATGTATTATTGAGCAAATTCGTAGATATATACTATATTGCAACTATTGGAGTTCATTTCTGTATTTATTGGAGTTCATTTTTGCATTTATTGGAGTTTATTTCTGTATATATTGGTGTTGGGTTAATTTTTGTATATATTGGAGTTGTATTTACTGTAATTTATGTGACTGTAATTGTATATATATATTGACAGGTTTGAGCAAAGCTGGAACAATTTAATCTGGCAATAATAAACAGCTTAGTGAATGACCAACGACGGAATAGCGACGAATCTCTGGAAAATTTTCCAGGCTAACGACGGACTACCGACTGAATAGCAACGCATTGCTGTATGTTAGCGACAAATTAGCGACGAAAATTTCTGTCACTAACGTTCTGTCTGATACCAAAAGCGTATCTGACGAGTCAACGACGAAAATTTCCATCGCTAAGCTTCTGAAAATTTTGTTATTTTGGCTCACAAAATTGTGTCGGTAATCCGTCGCAGAGGCGTCGCCGAGATTGCCGACGGGTAAAATTTGTTAATAATCCGTCGCTATATTTGGTCAGTATGTCCGTCAGTAATCCGTCGCTTTGGCGACGAATTACCGACGAATTTGTCATAGCGACGTTATAGCTATCGATGTACCATTTTCATCGGTAATCCATCGGTAAATGACATTAGCGACGGAAATATCGTATTTAGCGACGGATATTTCCGTCGCTAAATACCAATATTTTAGTAGTGAACCTTCCAAGATAGGTTTCCATCTCCAAAACATAAAGAATATTTGGAGGTTCCTTTAATATATCTTAGGATCCATTACTTCTTTCCAATGTTCTTTACCCGAATTGGCAAGAAAGTGACTTATAACTCCAACTACATGTGATATGTCAAATTTTGTACAAACCATGGAGTACATCAAGCTTCTGACGGCTGAGGCAAATGGAATGTTCTTCATCTCCTCCTTTTTCTTCTTATTTGAAGGATTTTGTTGTGTACTTAGCTTAAAATGAGTTGCTAGTGATGTGCTGACTGGCTTGGAGTTCATCATATTGAACTTCTCCAGAACACGTTCAATGTATCTCTCTTGTGATATAAACAACTATTTTGCATTTTTGTCTCGAGAAATCTTCATCCCCAATATATGTTGCGCAGCTTCTAAGTCATTCATGTCAAAGGGCTTTCTCAATTCCTTCTTTAACCTGTCAATCTTGGATATATCTTTTCCAACAACAAGCATATCATTAACATAAAAAAGAAAGAATAATGAAATCATCATCAGAGAACTTCTGGACATAAACACAGTGATCTACAGGTGCTCTTTTGTACCCATACTCAAGCATAAAAGAATCAAACCTTTTATACCACTGACGTGGTGCCCGCTTGAGCCCATACAAGCTCTTCTTTAATTTGCAAATCAAGTATTCTGTCTTTTATCTTGAAACCCTCTGGCGGCTCCATATAGATTTCCTCCACCAAATTACCATGGAGGAATGTTGCCTTCACATCTAACTGCTCAACTACAAGATCTTAAGAAACAACAAGACCAAGAATAATCTGAATCGAAGACATCTTAACAACTAGAGAAAATATTTTTTTAAATCAATACGTTGCTTCTGACTGAATCCTTTAACCATGAGGTGTCACTCTCGTTTTTTGTTATATGTATTTTTAGTATACGTGTACGAAATTCTAACATTTGTTGGTGACCCATGCTTTGACTTGTCTTGCTTAACTTTGTATTGGTTTAATCTTGACTTGGTTTAGTTTTGGTTTGGTTCATTTTGGCTTGGCTTGGCTTGGTTGGTTTGGTTGTTTGAGATGAGAAGGGTTGGTATATAAACCAACTTCTCTCTCTCCTCCATTATTATCATTTACTTCTAAACCTTCTTCTTCTTTATTTACTCCTCCCACCAACCCAAGACAAGTGTAACTTGCTCTATGAAGAAAATTTTGGATCTCCATTTTTATTGTTCTATGCTTTTCCTTGTATGATTCTAAGCATCTTTAGAACTTGGGATTTTGGTTCTGATGGATATATCTTTGTAGATCCAAGTTTTAAACTTTTCTTATTTTCTTGGTTTTGATCTATAAAAACTTGGGATTTCAAAAACTAATGGTTCCAAGTCATGAAAAATTTAATTCTACCCAATTTTAGCTTTTGAAAAACTTGATTTCGATTTATTTTGAGAAAGTTATGGCATTTCATATGTTCATGACTTCCCCACACCTTCGGTGCTGTCAGGACAATGAACAATGTCGTACGTCGTACATCCGTGCGCTGCACGTTTCGCACGACGTGAGCCTGCGCGATTCGTTTGTCGTACGCCCCGTACGCCGTACATCCATGCCCCATGTACCGTGCATTCGTGCCCCTTGCCATGCATCCACGCGTTGTACGTTTCGTGTGCCATGCGCCTGCGCAATTCGTTTGCTGAGCGCTCGCGTGCCGTGCATCCATGCCCCGCGCGTCGTGCGTCCGTACGCTACGCATTTCTCGCAAGCGATTCGTTTGTCGTGCGCCCGCGTGCCGTGCATTCGTACCTTGCGCGTCGAGCATCCGTATGCTTCGTGTTTCACATGCCACGGGCCTGCGCAATTCGTTTATCGTGCCTGTGCGTCGTGGCCAGTTTTGTCCGCGTTCGCGAATGACTATTTTTGCCTGTTTAAGCTATTTTGTAGCTAAAATCTTGTAAAACCCAAAATATGAAAGTTGTAGATATTCGTCTTGGCTTCAAGAATCTTTTTGTCTCACCTTAACTGGAGTTCATATGCGACTGATAGTTTCAATCACCCATGGATATCCTTATTCTTTTTTGCATGTTTTTTTGTACTTGGCCTAAATTGCGACGACCCGACTTGACCAATTGAACTTGAACTTGAACATGACAATATGACCCCATCTTGATAATCTTGATAGTGGCCCGTCGACGTGCACTCTTGACAAGTACTCTTGATATGACAAGTAAACCTGACAAGACATGTGAAATCTTCATTGTTGTTGCGACAGTTATCCCTATCTTGCAAAGTGTAACCCTTGTCTCGACTCCGTGGTTGATTTTTCTTGATTGTGACTATACAAGCTAACTGTCTTGTCCTGCATCATGTCTAGGACATGGATTCCTGGTTACCACGGTCAGGAATTCATAATGAATCTGACTAGGTTAACGACTAGATTGATCAAGTTGTTCCTATAGAGAGATTTTCCAGTTACAAGTGATCCCGTTTTCTCGGCCATACCTGTGGACTTGTTGCTTACCATCGAGTATGGCGCATTTCTAGCCCACTTTCATGTGTTGCACTCCTTGTAAACTAAAAGTACTCTTAAATCTTGATAAACTCTTGTAACCCCCGCCTGGATAACCTGGATAGTATGCAGGGCTTGTGACTGCGGGAACATCTCAACTGCATCTTGTTAGTAACTAGGCATGTGATAACCCTAGTTAGCTAATGATAGCAAGTCGTAGGACTTAATTGGCCATCCTGAATGACTGTCTCGTGATTAACATGAGAATTATATTCCACCTCTTGTTTTTCTAATTCAAGCTAGTGTCTTCTTTTAACTCTGTCTTTCATGTTATTTAATTATGTTCTTTTATCAGTTCTTCTATTCATTTTTATGCTGGTTTTAGTTCACAAGTAGAGCCTACCTTGTGGTACTTGCTCTTCTGGGTTCTGACCCAGCTGGTTTTGTATGGCCAGATTTCAGAGTAGCACCCGAGGATCTACCTATCTTTCAGCCATATGGTTAACACTAGACATTCGTGGCACGAGTGGGTTTCTTATTTTGCTATCCCACTCTATTGTAAATTATTCTTTTGAGGCCTTTAGCCACCGAGCAAATGTTAGCTCGTGTTAAAACTTTAATTTTTGTCTGCCTAAGGGCTGTTACGTAATTGACATATCCTAGGGTTAATCATGTATGACCTAACCCTTGCTAGTCTTCGCATTTTGACTAGCTTCATGATCATCTGAATATGTAATATTTGGGATGCCTTACCTTGTATGTCTGATGATCGAACATCTTGTAACATTTATTTGTTTGCTTGAGATTGAGACACTAGGCTTGTTTTTGACCATAAAAGACTGATGGCTTGTAGATAAACCCTCATGCATCTAGACAGCCGTGACCGTACTACGAGGTAGGTTATACTTCAATGTACATAGCTAGTTGTGCATGTCCCCCGCTCTCCAGTATTCTGGTTCTGGGGTGTGACACGATTTAAGTAGTGGCCCATGTAGGTCTTATAAATCAAGATGTGTGAGAGTTTTACTAAATAGATGTCTCAATCAGCATTCGCCCTTAATCTCTACTCGTTCTTTCTAATCTTCCTGAATCTTGACCTGATAAGGTTCTTTATCTTTGATTTATCTTGGTCCTTCCTTATTGTTCTCCATGTCATTTTCTTCAGTGACATTGTTCCTAGTCATACCGATTAGCTGGACGGAGCACCTCATGCTAACCAGCAACAACAAGTGAACCAGTAGCAACATGGGGAGCAAGCCCAGCACTTAGGGGCAGCCTCCCGAGTCATGCCTTTCGGGATCCAGAGCCACCAGTGCAGCGAGCCCTTTCTGCAGAGCATGATAATAGAACCCTGATGGGACTCATTCGAGACTTGCTTGCATCTTAAGATCGTCGGGGCGATGCTCTATAGCGAACAGTACAAGAAGCTTAGGACAGAGTTGGTTACCAGGGGAAACAATGTGGCTAACAGCTTTAAGCGCCTGAACCCTCCTTTCTTTGACAACAGTGAAGATGCTATTGCTGCTGATGCTTGGTTCCAGGATATAGATGTTATTCTGGAGGCAGCTTGGATTCCAGAGGAAGAGAAGGTGGCCGTTGTGTGCCTGCAGTTATTGGACTTAGCCTACAGCTGGTGGGCGATGCAAGCAGTTGGTTTGGTGATGCCTATCTTGTGGGCAGTATTCAGTAACAAATTTCAGATGAAGTACTTTGTTGCACTAGCTCGGTATGATTTGCAGATAAGGTTTAACAATATCAAGCAGATAGGAAGGACGGTCGATGGATATGTTGTCGAGTTTTCTAGGCTTAGTCGGTTCGCTCCCACCTTGGTGGTGACCGAATTGGACCGAGCGTAGCGATTCCAGCAGGGACTCCACCTAGAAATTATTCTAGCAGTGGAGCAGTTTGAGCACCAGACATTCTATGTTGTTTTGCGAGCAGCTAGGAGGCATGAATATACTTCACAGAGGATAGTAGATCGAACCGGAGGACGAAAGAGGTCTCATGGTTAATTATCCCAGTCATCAACACCAGCCCCGGTAGCCAGGGCCTTGACCATTGGAGCTCCTAGGAGGGCGACCACATTTTATCGGTTTAGCACTCGACTTCGACGTACCCTCAGCAACAGAAGCAGAAGCAATCTTCCGCAATAGACTGCTCTCATTGTGGGAAGCCTAGGCACATGATTTCATAATGTCGCAGAGCACAAGGATTGTGCTTAGCTTGTAGGGCACCAGACCACATGATAGGGTCATGCCCGCATAGAGCCAGTTCATCTTCGTCAACCCAAACCAGTCCATCGGTTAGGGGACCAGCACCAGTGCAACATAGGTCGCAGCAGTATGCTCGGGCCCAAGCTCAGATTTAGGGCAGACAGAGAAGTAACCAGCAGAGGGGACCAGCACCAAAAGGACATGGTCAAGCTATGGCTCTAACGGTAGCAAAAGAATTGGCATCAGGTGAGGTGGTGGCAGGTACCATTCTCGTCAACTCTTTTTCAGCAACAATATTATTTGATTCAGGTGCATCGCATTCATTTATGTTTGCACAAGTCATTATTAATAAGACTCAATATACTTTCTGGTAGTGGTCTTGTGGGAGTAAATAGAGTATTTTCCTCGTGTCGAATCGTAGTTAGCGGTAGAGAGTTCCTCGCTAGATTGATAGAATTTCTGATGGCTAACTATGATGTAGTCCTAGGAATGGATTGGTTGAAGGATCAGTATGCAAGAATAGACTGCCATGTTGGCAGGATTATTTTTGGTATTCTCGACGAAGAAGAATTTTTGTTTTCCAGAGATGACGTAGAATCTTCTTTACCAGTCTTGTGAATGGCAGTAGCAGAAGCAGTTCAGTTTCCCAGAGTAGTAGAAGAATTTCTTGACGTATTTCCCGAAAAGCTTCCAGGCATGCCGCCAGAGAAAGAGATAGAGTTCACTACTGATTTGATTCCAAGGACGATACCAGTATCAAAAAGAGTCTACAGACATCAGAATTAGAGATCATGTACAAGATGATTAAAGAACTAAGAACCAAGGAATTAATTAATGCTAGTGGATCACCTTGGGGAGCCCCGATGCTTCTTGTAAAGAAGAAAGATGGTACTCAAGATTTTGTGCTGATTATCGTACCTTGAATTCCGTAACAATCAAGAACAGATATCCCCTACCAAGGATAGATGATTTATTCGATCAACTCAGTGGGGCAATAGTATTCTCGAAGATTGACTTGCGGTTAGGGTACCATCAAATCAGAGTCAGAGAGCAAGATATCCTGAAGACAGCATTCAGATCAATATATGAACATTGGGAGTTTTTTGTTATGCCACTCGGAGCGATCAATACGCTGGCAGTATTTATGGATATCATGAATCGCATATTCATGCCCTATTTGGATCAGTTCATGATTGTGTTTATAGACGACATCTTAGTCTATAGCAAGAATGAAGCAGAGCATGAGAAACATCTCTGGGTCGTCCTTCAGATTCTCAAAGAGCACCAGTTGTATGCGAAGTTCAGCAAATGCAAATTTTGGCTTGATCGTATTTCGTACTTAGGTCATATCATCACCAGAGGTGGAATAGAAGTGGATCCCAGAAGATAGTGGCTATAGAGACATGGCCAGTACCTAGCACCGTCGTAGAAGTTCGTAGTTTTCTAGGATTGGCGGGCTATTACCAGCGATTTGTATTAGACTTCGCTCGGATTTTAGCACCCTTGACGCAGTTGACCCACAAGGATGTGCAGTTTACTTAGAAAGTAGAATGTCAAATTTTATTCGAGAAGTTGAAGTAAGGATTTATGACAACACCCATTCTCATGCTTCCAAATAGGACTGGAGGATTTTCAGTTTATTGTGACGCTTCAGGCAGAGGATTATGATATGTCCTAATAGAACATGGCAAGGTAGTAGCTTATGCGTCACATCAGCTTCGTGATCACGAGAAGAAATACCCAACACATGACTTGGAGTTAGCAGTGGTGGTTTTCGCACTCAAGCATTGGAGGCATTACTTGTATGGAAATCGGGTAGAAATTTTTACCGACCACAAGAGTCTCAAGTATGTGTTTCCCAGAAGGATCTCAATATACGTCAGAGAAGATAGCTAGAGTTACTAGTGGATTACGACATCAAACTGCAGTATCATCCTGGAAAGGCCAACACAGTTGTAGATGCCTTGAGTAGAAGAGCATGAGCTTATTTTCTAATAGCATAGCCAGAGTTATTAGCAGATCTTTAGAAGATGAGAATAGAGAGAGTTTTTCCTACCAACATAGCATTGATGGCCAGTACGCAAGTTCAGTCCAGTATAGTTGAGAGAATTAAGATAGCTCAATCAACAGATTCCAAGCTTCAGCGGCTTAGGACAGAATGTAAAACGGGACAAAGAGCAGTATTATGCATTCACGAAGATGGCACGCTCTGACATAGAAGGCATTTTTGTGTACCCAATGGCGACATCAGGCAAGAGATCATGACGGAGGCTCACAGTTCACAGTATTTAATCTATTCCGATAGCACAAAAATGTATCGTGATATTCGTCAGCATTTCTGGTGAAATGGCATGAAGAGGGAGATAGCCTGGTTTGTCTCTCGTTGTTTGGTTTACCAGAAAGTTAAGGATGAACATTAGAGACCAGCTGGACTTTTTTAACCTTTACTGATCCCAGAATGGAAATAGGAACACATTACCATGGATTTTGTGGCTGGGTTACCTAAATCTCCAGCTGAGAGAGATGCAATATGGGTTATAGTTGACCGACTCACAAAATTAGCGTATTTTCTTCCCTTCAGAATTGGTCAGTCGACGGATCAGCTAGCAGAGATGTACCTCAGGTAGATAGTCAAATTGTATGGAGTGTCAGTTAGTATCGTATTAGACAAATATTCGAGATTTACATCACACTTTTGGTGGAGTCTTCAGGAAATTTTGAAAACTCGTCTCAAGTTTTGTTCAGCCTATCATCTGCAGACAGATAGTCAGTCGGAACGCACGATTCAAACTCTTGAGGATATGTTATGATCCTGTACACTTGACTTCGATGGTTCATGGGAAGATAACCTATATCTAGTGGAGTTCTCCTACAATAATAGTTTCTAAGCCAGTATCCAGATGGCACCGTTTGAGGCACTGTATGACAGGAAGTGCATATCACCTTTACCCTGCGATAATGTAGGCGAGAGGCAGATGCTTGGTCCAGAAATGGTTACTCAGACTATCGAGGTGGTCAGATAAGTTAGAGATCATCTTCAAGTTGCACAAGATCGTCAGCGCCAATAGGTCGATTCTCATCGGCGTCTTCTTTAGTTTTCTATCGGCGACCATGTATTCCTTAGGATCTCGTCTACCCGCGGTGTCATTCGATTTGGCGTATGGGGAAAGCTTAGTCCTAGGTATATAGGGTCGTTTAACATTCTCGAGCGAGTAGGAGATGTGTCCTATCATCTCACTCTTTAGCTGTCGTTACATGAACTACATAACATGTTCCATGTATCCCAATTGTGATGGTATATCCCGGATCTGGACCATATCCTCGATCATTCGGAATTGGTGGCTTGTTCCAACCTTTCGTATGAGGAAAGGGCCGTATAAATATTGGACCGAAGAGAGAAGTACTCAATAACAAGATTATTAGTTTAGTCCGTGTTGCTTGGGGTCATCACACTTTGGGTGAGTCAACTTGGGAATGTGAGGATGATATCCGATCGCGATATCCACACATGTTTAACTCATAAGGTATAATGTTTTCCTTATGCCTTATGCTTTTAATTCCTTGCTTGCATGAATAATTGCTTAATTAACTGCTAGTCATAGGTTGCCTATAGTTAGTATAGCTTACCCCGACACCTCTAGCCTCTTTGTTAAATTTTGAAGATAAAATTCTTTTAAGATGGGTAGAGTTGTCACTATCATTTTCCGTTATACGTATTTTCAGTATACGTGTAAAGAATTCTGACATTTGTCAGGTGACCCATGCTTTGACTTGTCTTGCTTAACCTTGTCTTGGTTTAATCTTGACTTGGTTTAGTTTTGGTTTGGTTCATTTTGGCTTGGGTTGGTTGGTTTGAGATGATAAGGGTTGGTATATAAACCAACTTCTCTCTCTCCTCCATTGTTATCATTTACTTCTCCACCTTCATCTTCTTCTTTTTCTTCATTTACGCCTCCCACCAACCTAAGGCAGGTGCAACTTGCTCCATGGAGAATATTTTGGATCTCTATTTTTTTATTGCTCTATTCTCTTCCTTGTATAATTCTAAGCATCTTTAGAACTTAGAATTTTGGTTTTAATAGATATATTTTTGTAGATCTAAGTTTTAAACTTTTTTGTTTTTCTTGGTTTTGAGCTATAAAAACTTGGGATTTCCAAAAACTAATGGTTCCATGTTATGGGGAATTCAATTCTACCCAATTTTGGCTTTGAACCACTTGATTTTGATATATTTTGAGAAAGTTATGGCATTTCATGTGTTCATGAGTCCCCACACCTTCGGTGTTGTCAGGACGATGAATAGTGTCGCGTACTGTGCATCCGCGTGCTACGTAATTCGTTTGTCGTGCGTCCTGTGCAGTGCATTCGCCCCCCGTACGCCGTGCATCCGCGTCCCGTACCGTGTATTCGCGTGCTGCGTGTTTCGTGTGTCACGCGCCTGTGTTATTCTTTGTCGCACGTCTGTACGATTCGTTTGTCACCCACCCGCGCGCCGTGTATCCGCACCTCGCGCATCGTGCATCCGTACGCTGCAGATTTTATGCACCGCACACCTGCAAGTTTCATGCACCGCATGCCTGTGCGATTCATTTGTCGCGTGCCACCACACCGTGCATCCGTACCCCGTGTGCCGTTGCCAGTTTTGTCCCTGCACGTGCGAATGACTGTTTTTGCCTATTTAAGCTGTTTTATAGCTAAAATCTGGTAAAACTCAAAATATGGAAGTTGTAGATATTCGTCTTGGCTTCAAGAATCTTTATGTCCCACCTTAACTAAAGTTCATATGCGACTGATAGTTTCAATCACCCATGGATGTCCTTAGTCTTCTTTATATTTTTTTTGTACTTGGCCTAAATTATGACGACATGACTTGACCACTTGACTTGAACTTGAACATGACAATATGATCATATCTTGATAATCTTGATAGTAGCCCATCGAGGCGCACTCTTGACAAGTACTCTTGACATGACAAGTAAACCAGACATGACATGTGAAATCTTGATTGTTGTTGCGACAGCTATCCCTGTCTTGCTAAGTGTAACCCTTGTCTTGACTCCGTGGTTGATTTTCCTTGATTATGACTGTACAAGCTAACTGTCTCATCCTGCATCATGTCTAGGACATGGATTCCTGGTTACCACGGTCAGGAATTCATAATAAATCTGACTAGGTTAACGACTAAATTGATCAAGTAGATCGTATAGATAGATTTTTCAGTTACAGGCGATCCCGTTATCCCGATCACACCTGTGGAATTGTAGCATGTCGTCGAGTAGGGCACATTTCTAAGATACTTTCATGTGTTGTACTCCTTGTAAACTAAAACTACTCTTAAATCTTGATAAACGCTTGTAACCCCTACTTGGATAATATGGATAGTCTGCAGGGCTTGTGACTGCGGGAATATTTCAACTGCATCTTGTTAGTAACTAGGCATGTGATAACCCTACGTAGCTAATGATAGCAAGTCATAGGACTTGATTGGCCGTGCCTGAATAATTGTCTCGTGATTAACATGAGAATTATATTCCACCTCTTGTTTTCCTAATGCAAGCTAGTGTCTTCTTTTAACTCTATCTTTCATGTTATTTAATTATGTTCTTTTATCAGTTCTTCTATTCATTTTTATGCTGGTTTTAGTTCATAAGTGGAGCCTACCTTGTGGTACTTGCTCTTCTGGGTTCTAACCCAGCTGGTTTGTGTGGCCAGATTTCAGAGTAGCACCCGAGGATCTACCTATCTTCCAGCCAGATGGTTAACACTAGACGTAATCGTGGCACGAGTGGGTTTCTTATTTTGCTCTCCCATTCTAATGTAAATTATTCTTTTGAGGCGTTTAACACCGAGTAAATGTTAGCTCGTGTTAAAACTTTAATTTATGTCTGTCTAAGGGCTGTTACATGATTGACAAATCCTAGGGTTGATCATGTATGACCTAACTCTTGCTATTCTTCATATTTTGTACGACTAGCTTCATGATCATCTGAATATGTAATATTTGGGATGCCTTACCTTTTATGTCTGATGATCTAACATCTTGTAATATTTATTTCTTTGCTTGAGATTGAGACACTAGGCTTATTCTTGACCATAAGAGACTGATGGCTTATAGATAAACCCTCATACATCTAGACAGCCGTGACCGTATTGCGAGGTGGGTTGCACTTCAATATACGTAGCTGATTATGTCTGTCCTCCAGTATTCTGGTTCTGGGACGTGACACGGTTTAAGTGGTGGCCCATATAGGTCTTGTAAAACAAGATGTGTGAGGGTTTTGCTAAATAAATGTCTCAATCAGCATTCATCCTTGATCTCTACTCGTGCTTTCTAATCTTCTTGAATCTTGACCTGATAAGGTGCTTTATCCTTGATTTATATTGGTCCTTCCTTGTAAACCCCCTAAAATTTTTAATTCTTTTTATATAGATTTATTTAAATTAATATTATGGTATTCCTTATATAGGGCATAATTAGAAAATTATTTATATGATATATATTACTTGTAAATTTAGGAAATATACTTACTGAGTATTTAGCAAGTTTTAAGATTTTTTGTAATTATTTATAAACATTTCTAGGTGTTAAAATAGTTTTTCTTAGATAAATACATTTTATATATATATATATATATATATATATATATATATATATATATATATATATATAGGTGGGATAAAAGAAAAATAAATAATAATAACAGAGCCCTCGTTACTGTTCACATTCGTGAACAGTAACTTTGGAAACCCGAAGCCCCCCTCTGTTCCGCGAACAGAGCTTCTGTTCTGCGAATAGAATCCTAGTTTTAAATCTCAAAAAATTTAATCCAATCTCTCCCTGTGAACCCAAACCCCATCCTCTTTAGGATTGTTATCAATCCAGATTCAAATTCGTTCGAATTTGATGGATAAGGCCTACTCGGATTAGGAGACTCGAGTGTTTATATCAAACACAACTTGGCGAAGAGAAATTTTCATCCATACTTCACGAGAACCCTAATCTCTCAACCCACGATGTGCCAACTCCCTCCTCGATACCCCGCGCATCCTCTGACCACCGCAGCACCACCCACGACGCCGCGGAGATGCCGGAAGGAGCAGCCATACGCGCACCAGGACAGAACAGCCGCTGCGGAAGGCCAACTTTCGAGGTCAGTATCTCCCTTGTTCTACTATCATTTTTTGATCTACAAAAACTAAGGGGTAGCCCATATAACTATCTAAGATCTCCATCAATTAGATCATATAGGTACTAAGTGTATCAGTCGATAAATCGAGGCGAAGTTGGAGAAAAACTATTTTCTGAAACAGTCAAAAACCCATCCCAACCCCTGACTTGGAAGGCCAACTACGGCCGATCTGTTATCAGTTTTGGAAAAGCACATTGACACCTCTGTCGACAACATATACAAGAGTAGAACCCAACTTTCAGAATCTGATTTTGTTAATTATTTGTAAAGATAATTGGTTGAGAACATGCACGAAAAACTGTTTCAAAAACTGTAAATTTTACAAAAAAACTTTTCGACACGACGTGTGCCCTGACAAACTGCACGACGTGGTTGCAAACTATACGCATCGAAAGGCGCGTATGGATGTTGCCGACGTGTGAGAACTGACGAAACTCGATATCGTTGCGCGTGTGCGATAAAATCAGTACATATCCTTCAAGATACCTCTGTATCGGCCCTTTGCAAACTAGGCCATAACTTTGTACACGTTTGTCGTATTGAGACAAAACTTTTGCCAACAGGACCGTATCATTTTTTTGGCCCTATATGCCAAGTTTGGTCCGATTCTAAGAAGGTCGACTGGAACGCCTATTTGGCGGGCCCGCGACCCGCTCCAACAGACGAAATTGTGCACGGCCCGCCGGAATCCAACTTTGGACATACGGTTGGGTTCGTCTTCTCAAACTGGACTCATAGACATATAGTTTAACGACTTTAGAGACCGGAGGACCATCACCTTCTATTAAAAAATGAGCTGTAAGCTCCGTTTTTTAAGCCGATGAGCCAATATACCTAAAGAGGGGGATAAATCGATTCTAGATCGATTCTAAACCATCTGAGATTGATTTATCGATCAATCATAATCCATGTATGTGTTATGACACATGCATGCGTGTACTATATCGCGGGCACGCCCGCGTACACGGCTAGCGCACATGTTCTTATACCACGCGAGCGCGTAAGCGCATACGCGTGTACTTAATACCGCGTGCGTACGCACACGTGTTCTTTAGTCGCGCAAGCGCATACGTGCCCGTGCGTGACATAGAACACGCACACGCACATAACACACGCACGCGTAGCGCGGGCCCACGCGAAATATGTCGCGGACGTGCGTGCGAAGACCGGACCCTAAATAACCACAAAAACATAGGTAAGCTCCCTAACAGGGGCCACCCTCCCTCTGAGCCTTCCCGTCCAGTAAGCTGTGCTGCGCGTACGCGCATGCACATACGGGCACGGGTATGCACATGCGTACGTACACACGGGTAAGTCGTAAAGCTGAAGATGAGGACGTTGAAGGTCGTGTTAAGCAAACACTTCAAGGTATTCATCTCTCGACCGCAACTTACCACAAACTCGAAACTGGAACGGTATAGGACGTCGGTCGGTTTTGGCATGGCGGTGTTCCTATGTTGACCGCCAGCAAGCTATACGCATATAACTTGCTAACCACTGCCCTTATGGACTTGCCAACTCGCTGCAATTATGGTAGAGCTTTCCCAACGGAAGATTTACTCGTTCTAGTTGTAAGAGTGTCGAAAACGAGGTAGTCACTCGGTCATGCAGGAATTGGCAATTCAGTAAGTCATTCTATGAGTTTTCATAGTAAGGATTGTTTAAAAAAGCAAGCGGAGTAAGGGAAGGAGCGAAGGAGTCTACGCAGGGTAGACATGACAGTCAAACAGTCGTACGATGGGAACAAGGGTACATCCAAGCGAATCGAGAGCAGTACCCGCAGTCAAACCATAACCCGATAAGGGAGATGAAGGAGGGCCACGTAAGTGAGACCCGAAGGGGATCACTGGAGGGGATGGGTGAAGAGTTGCAAGCCGAACCCACTTCCCAGTACCACTGGCTTGACTGTCAGGACTACCCGGAGGAGACTCCGAGCGACTGACTGTGCGAAGCAATAACACGAGTTACTGAGTTAATGAAGCTGCTGACCGAGCCCCACCCCGGCGATTGAGGGGGGCTGTTAATGCTGTTGCTGTTCCGAAGTGAGGCCTCGCCGACTAAGAGGCGACTCCCCTCTCCATTATATAAACATGCCCGGCCGGGTAGTCAAGTAGGGGTGCTAAACAGGGAAGGGGGGTCCTGGGGGGAAACCATTCCTCCCGGATAGTGGCATCGTCTAACTGAAGGAGCGACTTTAGGAGCGGATCCAAAGGGACATCACGGGGGTATCCCCCGTGAGGACCATCACCTTCTATTAAAAAATGAGTTGTAAGCTTCGTTTTTTAAGCCGATGAGCCAATATACCTAAAGAGGGGGATAAATCGATTCTAGATCGATTCTAGACCATCTAAGATCGATTTATCGATCGATCATAATCCATGTATGTGTCATAACACATGCATGCGTGTACTATATCGCAGGCATGCCCGCGTATACGGCTAGCGCGCAAGGCGCGCATGTTCTAATACCACGCGAGCGCGTAAGCGCATACGCGTGTACTTAATACCGCGTGCGTACGCACACGTATTCTTTAGTCGCACGAGTGCATACGCGCCCGTCGACGACATAGAACACGCACACGCACATAACACACGCACACGTAGCGCGGGCGCACGCGAACTATGTCGCGGACGCGCGTGCGAAGACCGGACCCTAAATAACCACAAAAACATAGCTAAGCTCCCTAACAGGGGCCGTCCTCCCTCTGAGCCTTCCCGTCCAGTAAGCTGTGCTGCGCGTACGCGCATGCACACACGGGCGCGGGTACGCACATGCGTACGTACATACGTGTAAGTCGCAAAGCTGAAGATGAGGACGTTGAAGGTCGTGTTAAGCAAACACTTCAAGGTATTCATCTCCCGACCGCAACTTACCACAAACCCGAAACTGGAACGGTATAGGACGTCGGTCGGTTTTGGCATGGCGGTGTTCCTATGTTGACCACCAGCAAGCTATACGCATATAACTTGCTAACCACTGCCCTTATGGACTTGCCAACTCGCTGCAATTATGGTAGAGCTTTTCCAACGGAAGATTTACTCGTTCTAGTGGTAAGAGTGTCGAAAACGAGGTAGTCACTCGGTCATGCAGGAATTGGCAATTCAGTGAGTCATTCTATGTGTTTTTATAGTAAGGATAGTTTAAAAAAGCAAGCGGAGTAAGGGAATGAGCGAAGGAGTCTACGCAGGGTAGGCATGACAGTCAAACAGTCGTATGATAGGAAAAAGGGTACATCCGAGCGAGGCGAGAGCAGTACCCGCAGTCGAACCATCACCCGATAAGGTATAACGCCCCAGTCCCAAAATAAGTAGGACTAGAAACGTAGACATGCCAGCTGTATTCATACGAATATATTCCAATATATGGAAGCCTCGTATAAATACATAAGCTGTAAAATGCAGTAGAACCATAACTAATCTCATCCACGCAAAATAAATAAATAAAAGACATCATATAAAGATAATGAATTGTCTTGATACAATATGTTGGGCGGAGACAAATCCACTACCAACAAGTAAAGGAAAAATACATAAGAAAAGATATGAATTTGGCGAGCGAAGCGAATACGATCCAAATACAATCATCCTCGAAGAAATAGCGATGATCACGGCTAGAGCTAGAACACCTGCGAAAGACAATAGCACACACCTGGAGAGATAACCAGGTCCTCAGAGGGACGTAACAAGACACATAATATCATGCCATATAAACTGAATAAATATTGCTCAAATAAATAAGTAAATCGAATTATAATGTGGTCTAATACGCACCTACTGAACGAGCATACCATCTCCCCAACCAAACAAGGACAGGAGATGGTAAACTAATTCACGGCGATGTATCTTTCCATGCTATGAATCCAATATGGTATCCGGACCCCAACAAGGTTTAATAACTTCTCATCGAAGTAGTAAGTCGCACCTACAACCAAACAAGGACAAGATGTGATGAACTAATCCGCGACAAGTTATTGTTCCAAGCCACGGTCAGATACAAGTACCCAAATAAAAAGTACTCGTACCTAACGGATAAAGGTGCCTAACCGGTCTAAGTGATATATAGTTAAGAACAATCCTTCCTACGCATGGGCCCTGGCTAAATAGGATCGGCGTAGTCCCCCTTGGGCACCAGAGGCCCCATCAGTAAGAGCATGACGTTCTGCAGAATCGTCAGTGGCCGTCAGTAATCATGGGTCATCAACCCCGTATCTCCAGCGGAGAGTCCGGGTCACAAGAGAAGTGAGCCCATACGCTAAGAAATTGTCCTTCCCGTCTAATGCCTACTGTGTTGTATCCACAACACAAACAACTATAACCGCTAAGTCAAACTAGCATGCAATCTCTATTAGCGGTTATTCCTATCGTATGGCTTGTACGTACTGGTGGCCAGCCAATCACGTACTTCCGTGTCCTACATGCGACACACAACTTCGTGGTACAATGTGTCAAGGCCAATGAATGCAACACACAATGTGGTCCCTTAAATCTAGGTTTAATTTGTAAGAAAAATAATACACAACAGGAAATATAAATGAACAGTAAGTTCTAACAGTTATGTCATGTATCACAGTTTATTTTGCATAAAGAAAATAAATAATGCATGAAATATGAGCTAAAATAAATAAACAGCAAATGACAAGGTGTCTTGCCTGAGATCCTTGCTGGTGAAACCGACAATCCCGTTGGGTACAGAATAGTCACAGGGCTACACAAGATAACTCAGACGATGTGACAAACTTCTAAAATAAAAACCAAAAATAAAATATTCTAGAAATTTTTTGGGAAAAATATATGACATGTATTTTTCTGTCAGTATTCCGAAACATCAAACGGATCGTGATTCTGATTCCTGGTTCTCCCAGAATCTCAAAAACACTAAAACGTGTAAGATTTCGGACCACCGACACTCCACAAATTTTCCAGAAAATTAAGTTCCGAATTTATGAAAATAAAATTTACATTCAGAAAATATACCTCAATACGATACCAACAAAAAAAACTGGAGGTCAAAAGGAGTCCGGAGTTGGGAGTTATGATCATTCAAAGTTGCTACAACCATTGAAAATTGAGGCTGAATTTATGACAAAAAAATAAGAAATTTTGACAAGGATGGTTTGAAAGATGATTTGTGGTGAAAATAATATGGAGGAGTACCTGCCTATTTATAGGATGTGAGAATTCCCAATTAGATAAGAATTGGGATTCCTTTAAACCCAATTTAGATATTTCCTAATTTAATTTAAAAGCAATCAAATCCAAATCCAAATCCAAATCCAAATCTAATTTAAATCAAATCAAATTCTCCTAGTTTAAAATCAAATCAATTAAATCCAATTTAAATCTATTTAAATTTTTAGCTCAAAATCAAATGGAATAAATAAATTTTGAATATTTAACTATTTAAATAAATCCAAAAATTAAATCAAGATTTAAATGGCCACCATAACTTCCAAATATATTTTTCAAAATACCAATAATAATAATTTCGAAAATAATAAATATTTTTAAATATCTTTTTGAATAATAAATCTCAAAAATTATATTTTTATTTAAATTAAACTAGCAAATATTTATGAAATATATGTATGCATGAATAATATTATTTATTCCAAATAAAAGGTCTTTCATAAATAAAATCATAAATTTAGGAAATTTTGATAGCTAAATTAAATATTACATATATTATTTTGAAACTATAAAAATAAAAAAATAATTTTCTCAAAATATGTACGCTCGCACATGTTCGCACTCGTCGAGCAACTACGAAAAATAAAATTTCATGCGCGACGTACATTACGACTATGCGACGTACAATACAAAAATTTTAAATCAGTACCAAATTTAATATATATATAAAAAAATATAGTAGAAATTTAGGGGTTTTACATAAGGGGGATGAAGGAGGGCCACGTAAGTGAGACCCAAAGGGGATCACTAGAGGGGATGGGTGAAGAGCTGTAAGCCGAACCCACTTCCCAGTACCACTGGCTTGACTGTCTGGACTACCCGGAGGAGACTCCGAGCGACTGACTGCGCGAAGCGATAACACGAGTTACTGAGTTAATAAAGCTACTGACCGAGCCCCACCCCGGCGATTGAGGGGGGCTGTTAATGCTGTTGCTGTTCCGAAGTGAGGCCTCGCCGACTGAGAGGTAACTCCCCTCTCCGTTATATAAACATGCCCGGCCGGGTAGTCAAGTAGGGTGCTAAACAGGGAAGGGGGTCCTGGGGGGAAACCATTCCTCCCAGATAGTAGCATCGTCTAACTGAAGGAGCGACTTTAGGAGCGGAACCAAAGGGACATCACGGACTATCCGGATAGAGGATAGTCTAGATCGATTCATAGATAGATCTCTCTATATAGATAGGTATCTCCGTGGATAGATATATAGATATGGCCCATATCTAGGAAAAAGTGCACTTTTTGACTACTACTTTCATTTATTTCTTTCGACCTTATTTTTTACTACTCTTTCTTACAAGGTTTTTTCCATTTTGACAACATTGGTCGGAGCGTAGACGAGCGAGCAGAGCCCAGAAAAGAGGTCAGACCATCATAGAGCAGTCTTCTACTTCTAGTCGACTGCTGGCCTGAGAGAAGGCAGTCTTTCTCGGGATATATGGCCTAATTTCTCTTCTTTCTTTTCAAACGGGCAACATAGGTTAATCCCTTTACAAGATGTAGACCAGCTAAAGAAATTATCGAAAACTGGTCTTAGGGAAGTGTAGCAGCTAGAAGGGACAAAACCAGCCCCAACTCTCTTTTCTTTTTCCCTCTTTCCTATGACAAAGTAAATAGCAACCTGTGGTGCATTTGCTATCTATCATAACATCATCAATTGACTCCGAAGAAGAAGCTATACGGGTCACGATACCTGGTTTTCTTCTTCCAGCCTTGTTTCTGTCGCTTATCGTGATTTTTGTATGTTTGCTGGTGCACGTACCTTTCCTATTTTTCTTTATTCTCCTGTAAGGAAAAGAAAGAGTGGCTCCCTGTTTGCTCAAGACGAAATGGAGTACGGAGCTTGGGATGTCGAGAAGTAACTATTGCCTATTGAATGAACCACCCAATCATCTGCTTTGGCTAGAAAAGAGCCCCTCTCTGAGGTCAATGCGTAAGGTAAGAGAGCGGCCAACGCTGCGACCTAATACACATCTCCGTCAGTAAGCAATGTCAAATAAGGCTCTATCTCTGTGGCTTTACCTTTCTGCTGTCTCACATTCGGCAAGCCTTAGAAGATAATAGCCTGACTCTCCTAGTCGGTCCTCCCTTTGGTCGCCTCCTTTTTTCTGTCTTCTTATTTTTCCCTTTTCTATGATGTACCATGAGATGAGGTGTCGTAATCCTCACTCAGATTGTGAAGAGTAGCAATCGATTCCTTAGGCATCAAAGAAAAGAGGAAAGGAGTCAATCAGATTAGTCAGACAAGACTACCAAGGTCTGTAATGAATCTGCCAGATCCGCCTCACGCCCGACAAATGTTGTAATAGAGCATCTTACTACTTCATGATCAACCAACTGCAATACTGCAGGAGTGGATTCAGGTGCCGTACCATATCCCGACCTAGCCGTATGAGTTGAAACCACATAAGCTTCTGGCAAAGAGCATTTCCTTTCCGATGGGATCTCCGTCTGTGAGCTAGTACCGGGAGAGTCAAAAGCCAGTGACAGTCGAAAGCCCCAAGACAGTAATGAAGCCGGAGATACCCTGCTCCTATGAGATCAGCCTCGGGAGTATAGGCTCAAAATCGTCTCAAGATGATCGAAATCCAAGCCAAGAATTGCATATATAACAGAATAGTCAATGTACGCTAATCTGGAAGTAAAAGTTTCCCAATTTGATTGAGTCTTTTGTGATGGTAAACTGACCTAGCAGAACCCGGCGGTGTGGTGGACCAACCATTCTTCTTAATTAGGTTCAGGATCTGCCTTCTCCAACCCAGAATAGATGGCTCCTGCAGAACAAGGCTCTTTCTTAGTTCCAACCACCTGGGATGCCTTATTCTTATAAGCTCCATTTATTACATCACCTTCTTTACCTCTCTTGGAGATCCCCAATCTGTAAGGTCTCTTTCCGCTGCCTATTCGAGACAACCAGCTACATCTCCATCTCCATGGTCAGTCACCGCACCTCTTTCTGTTGCTCCTCCTACTGGATTTGTTTGCATTGCAGGGTCCCGGGCTTCTATATCCTCACTTTCAAAGAGGGAAAGTGGCTACCCAGGACCCGAAGCCTATTGAGAGACGAAGCTAGTGAGCCTTGTGACTAGAGCACCGAAAGGTTGCCTGTGGAACGGTCTTCTTTGAGCGGTTTAAGAGCCTTGAACGAGAACTTGACTATCTCGCTAATCCCGAGACTCAGATGTCTATTTACATAAACTATTTATTGATTTAGCCATGGATCTTGGCCGGAAGGAGGAAGAAAAAGATAAGATGAAGGCAGACCGAAGAGAGTCTGGTCCAGACCCGAGTGGTGCATCCCTTTCCTGTCAGCCAGGTCCATGCCAGAAATCGCTTTTCGCTTAAGTAAACGAAAATCCAGGTCAGGTGGATAAAAGTAAGTAGTACGCTTCTTTTGAGAAAGGTCAGCATATGTAGACAAGTAGTATGCTTCTTTCTATTAAAAAATGAGCTGTAAGCTCCATTTTTTAACCTGATGAGTCAATATACCTAAACAGGGGTCTAAATAGATTATAGATCTATTTAAGACCATCTCAGACTGTTTTTATCATGGATCATAATCTATGTATATATCATGACATACACATGCTCACGCATGTGTACTATATCGCATGCGCATGCGTTACGAGTGCACCCGTTCTTGATATCGCACGCGCGTGCGTGAACAGCCCCCCTTTCTCCTCGTTCTTACCAGGCCTCGAAAGCACGTTGGGACGAGGGCCTGTTCTCCCTCTGAGCCTTCCTACCCAGAGTTGTGCTACGCGCGTATAGGGCATTAGTTTAAGTTGAAAATGAGGTGTTCGAAGCCCATGTGTTAAGTACGAACTTCGATGCATTCATTTTCAAACTTAAATATCGGAACAGCGAATAGCACAGATGCTCTGTGCAGTGTAGGACGTCGGTCGATTGGCGTAACTCTATTTAACTGACAAAACTGAAAGTCAGGAGTCAAAATGCTACGGATCCGAGAACCCACCTCGGACCTCATTCGGCTTTCAGCGGTCGGGGAGATATCCGTAATATCCCTCTCAGGTACAGATTTGGCGATGAAACCTCCGCAATATCCCTCTCGGGTACAGATTTTATCATCGGTGCCTTTGGAGCTCCCGACGGATTTCGTACCAAAACTCCCCGCTCAAAGCTTACTAACCTAGGAGTTACCGTAGCACCCAATCACAGCCTTCTTGTACCCGACTTAAAGTTGTTCCTGTTGTTTCCCAGCTCAGTAATTAGAGCCTGCATTCGAGTCATTTTCGGTAAAAATGCAAGGACAACTCAAACCATCGGATGTTTTGTGATCATTATACGGAAAAAAGAAAGTGCTTTCATAGTAAGGATAGTTTAACAAAGAAAGAAAGAAAGAAAGAAAGTAGAGCGAGACTCATAGGAGGCAGGGACAATACTTGTAGCTACCGTGAGTCGGGGACAAGGGATTACCGAGAGAAACGAGAGCAATCCCGCAGCCGAGGGGTAGCGATAGCAAGCCCGAGGGAGCCGGAGTTTACAACGGAGGCGATGAGTGAAGAGCTGAAAGCCGAACTCACTCCCCCCTACGGTAGCGTAAAGTACTATCAATGCCGGACAGGAGTCGAGCGACGAAGCGAAGTGATAAAGATACAGCTAAGAAAATATAGCTCCTGTTGCGATGACTGTCATGCCTACCCTGAGGAGACTCCGAGCGACTGACTGCAAGAAGCGATAACACGAGTTACTGAGTTAATGAAGCTACTGACCGAGCCCCACCCTGGCGATTGAGGGGGGCTGTTAATGTTGTTGCTGTTCCGAAGTGAGGCCTCGCCGACTGAGAGGCGACTCCCCTCTCCGTTATATAAACATGCCCGGCCGGATAGTCAAGTAGGGGTGCTAAACAGGGAAGGGGGTCCTGGGGGGAAACCATTCCTCCCAGATAGTGGCATCGTCTAACTGAAGGAGCGACTTTAGGAGCGGATCCAAAGGGACATCACGGGGGTATCCCCCGTGAGGACCATCACCTTCTATTAAAAAATGAGTTGTAAGCTTCATTTTTTAAGCCGATGAGCCAATATACCTAAAGAGGGGGATAAATCGATTCTAGATCGATTCTAGACCATCTAAGATCGATTTATCGATCGATCATAATCCATGTATATGCGTACACATATATGCGTACACATATATGCGTACACATATATGTGTACACATATATGCGTACACATATATGCGTGCCCGCGATATAGTACACACATGCATGTATCATGACACATACATGGATTATGATCGATCGATAAATCGATCTCAGATGGTCTAGAATCGATCTAGAATCGATTTATCCCCCTCTTTAGGTATATTGGCTCATCGGCTTAAAAAACGGAGCTTACAGCTCATTTTTTAATAGAAGGTGATGGTCCTCACGGGGGATACCCCCGTGATGTCCCTTTGGATCCGCTCCTAAAGTCGCTCCTTCAGTTAGACGATGCCACTATCTGGGAGGAATGGTTTCCTCCCAGGACCCCCTTCCCTGTTTAGCACCCCTACTTGACTACCCGGCCGGGCATGTTTATATAATGGAGAGGGGAGTCGCCTGTCAGTCGGCGAGGTCTCACTTCGGAACAGCAACAGCATTAACAGCCCCCCTCAATCGCCGGGGTGGGGCTCGGTCAGTAGCTTCATTAACTCAGTAACTCGTGTTATCGCTTCGCACAGTATCAATAATAATAACAATAATAATATTGCTTCGTGTAGTTGTGACATGACCCTATATGTAGCTTAACACTCTATCATATCGATTTACTAGTTATTAACAAGCAATGCATGAGCACTACATTAGATACCATGAGAAATGACTATGGTATGACAGACTTAACACAAATCAGAATTTATGACTTAGCCGCTAGAGATCTTTCATAGGACGTTACCCCCATCGATAAACTCTCATATACTATGGTAGGATGAATCATTCTATTTATCAACTTGTGTATCATTGTACGCAATCATTTCCATTTATTAGAAATCGTAATACAATCCTCAAAATTTGATTCATATCACCATATCACGTTATCGATCACATCGTGCCCTATTATTATCAAAGGTCAAGGTACGATGTCGCGACTTAAATATTTCTAACCTCATTATTCCTAAAACCATGTCATAGTTTCTAGAGTGAATAGATTGTAAGCCTTCCATATTTTGGGATTCACTAAGCTTACGATTGAATAAAGTAATTTGTTCTGACTAGGATGATAAATTAGTGACTCATGAACACCCACCTTCAATTTACTTCATTCGGTGTCCCCAACCGTGACATTAATATTCAGAGCACGAGACCATCTATTTCGTTCCAACAAATTTTATATACAAGAACTAGACGAGCCCACCTTCATGTAGGCATATCATGTCCCCCTAAAATATGTCCCCTTATACTCTATTTTTATCATACGACTTTTTAGGTCAAAAGGACTAGCTATAACCCTTACCATAATACCGATATACTTTTCGACTCCAATTAGATACTATAACTCCTCTTCCCGAAAATTTTTGAAATATTTTTTATTTTTTTATTTGATTTAAATGATAATTTTTAAAATTTTATAAATAATAATTTAGTTAATTATTACGGTAGATGACTTTAGCCATGGTTGAGTTTTGAAGTACCAGACAACTAGGAATCATGGCACGGATAGTGTAGTGGCGTGCCTTGACTAGTGTATTAGCCATGCCAAGGAATACCCAGCCATAAGTGTGCCCTAACTAGGAAAACTAGGCTAAGTTGTGACATGACCCTATAAATGATCTAATTATTTAACTATTATTATATTATTGACTTGTAGGAGACCCGGCTGCACCAATTTAGTCCGAACTGGACCCAAACCAAACTAGAGCCCGTGTAGGCATGTAGTAAGACCAAATACACCCATGTAGACATATTTTTAAGTAGATGCAATGCCTATTATTGGTTATTGTATTTTGTTATTGTTGTTGTTGTTGTTGTTGTTATTATTATTATTATTATTATTTTTTATTATTATTATTGATACTTTGAAGGATCCCGCCGCCCCCACCGTCTCCCTCGTGCACCAACCCCCCCTCCCCGGGCCCTCCTGCGCAGCCCTTTCGCCTCCTTTAGCCGGCTCCCCGGCCACCCTGGATCCCTCCAGATCCCCAGGCTCCTCCGCCATCCTTTGCACCCCTCCGGATCCCGCCGCCCCTACCGTCTCCCTCCCCGAGTCGGTTCCCCCCGACACCTGTCCTCCTCCACCGGCGGCTCCCCAGGCCACCCCCCCTGGGGCGTTTTCCTCCCCTCCCCCCGCCACCTAGCCAGGGCAGCTTACTCCAGCACTCCCAACCCCCCCCCTCCGAGCACGGGCTACCCCCTCTCCTGAGCGGTCTTTCTCTCGCCCGTCCCGTTCCCGCGAGCGCCGCTCCCCTCGGAACGCCATCCCCAACCTACGCCGCCATGCTTCGTCCGGACCTCTCCTCATCGAAGGGCATTATCTTTTCTGACGTTCAGCTGTCGGTGATTGATTATTCTCAGGAGACACCATCTCCCGTCATCCCATTCTCCGATAAGGAACTGTCGTCGCTGTCAACAGCATTCCCACACACTTTTGTCCTTAAATTCTCCACCGGGTGTCCCAAATTCCCCAAAGTGCAGGAAGCTATCGCCAAATGGAACCTCTCGTCTGTCTACCGAGTGGCCCCACTCGACCCTAGACACATTCTCCTACACCTATCCTCAGAACTCGACCACAGGACTGTGTGGTCCAAGGGTACTTGCAAGATCGACACCCACCTAATGAAGATTATAAAGTGGTCTCCTGATTTCAACACCAGAGTAGATTCTGCTACGGTGGCAGCCTGGGTCACCCTCCCCAACCTCCCCCTCATCTGTTTTGTCCCCGCGGCGCTGAAGCGTATAGCCAACTCTTTCGCGACGTACGTGGCATTGGCGCCCGAGACAAGCAACCTCACCAAAGCCCACTACGCCAAAATCTGTGTTGAACTTGATCTCTCTTCAGAACCTCCCAACTTCATCACTATCGAGCTAGGCAACCACACCCACACCCAACAAATCCTCTACGACAACCACATACTTTACTGCAACCGCTGCCAACTCAGAGGACACCTATCCAAGCACTGCCATCGCCTGCATCCGGAGCCGAAAAAGAAGCCATCCAGAATAGACGACGATCTTTCAGAGGGAAAGCTCCCCAAATCGCCCATTCTTCCCCTACCGAACTCTCACATCCGATTCGAATCCAGCAACGAGAAGCCAGCGTCTAGTGAACAACCGAGCAGAGCCCTGGTCCCTTTCTTTCCCCAACACATAGAGATCTCTAACCAATTTGCCATTCTTGACTCAGAAGACCCAGAATTCGACAACCCTCCAGAAGGATCCAGTACCCCCGAGCCTTCGTCCTACTCCCCCAGCTCCGTGCAAGCGGAAGACGCCAACGGCTCAGGCAAAGAAGACCACCGACAACTCACCACCAGCCAGGGGGATGACCCTCCAATCCACTCCACCTCCCTCGTAACCCATCCATCCCCCAGCACCATCCCAGTCGAAGACGCCCTAGCCATCCTCGGTCCCGACCAAGTGAGGAGAGGTCTTCAAGTCTTTGCCGCAGGAGCCCCCCTACAACACCTGTTGACTGAGAGCGCCCACGACTCCATAGCCATTCTATCGGAGAATACGGCAGTCGACTCTGCCGGCAATTTGATAGGCCCCCCCACCGGCTCGCACGAGCGCCACATCCACAATCCTCATCCAACTTCGTCTGCAGACCCGGCCATTCACCAACGGAGCAATTCAGGCACCGACAAAATAGTAACCATTCTAACCAGATCTGCTGCAAGGCGGAACAAAAAACTCCCCCATAATCTCTTAAATGCTTAACATCATATCTTGGAACGTTCGAGGTCTGGCAAATAAACCGACACTTAGGAGAATTTCCAGCCTTCGAAAAATTCACAAGATTGACATCTTCATCATCATTGAACCTAAAATCCCCCCAAATGCCTTAAATCTACCCAGTTAGCTCTGGGACTCCCCACGGCCATCGCTGGCAGGCACGATATCTGGATTCTCGGATCGAAGAAAGTTAATATCGACATCATTCAGGACACCCATCAAGCTCTCTCTTGCTGGATCACTCACCCCTCACTCCCGGAGCGAGCCATTCTGTCTGCGGTCCATGGGAGCTGCGTCATCGTAAATCGAAAACACTTATGGAACGATCTCCTCGACACTTATCTCTACAACACCAACTCCCCCGGGCTTTGCATAGGGGACTTCAACGCCATCACCTGCAGAGAAAAAAAGATCGGTGGGCGTCCCCCGCCTCTATCAGCCATGCAAGACTTCAACGACTTCATCTTCAATGCTCACCTTACCCCCCTCCAGTTCAAAGGCAGTAAATTCATATGGTATAACATGCAGGAGGGAGACCGGCACCAATACTCCCGATTGGACAGAGCCCTCACCAACGCTTGCTGGAATGGTATGAGGATCAGCTCCTTCCTGTCCCACCTCAATTCTACTGAATCAGACCACGCCCCCATCCTGCTGGAAATTAAAAACAAATCCCATCCTTCCAAAAAGAACTTCCAATTCCTCGACTTGTGGATCAACCATCCGCAATTCCTGAGCATCGTGACTGAAGCATGGAACAGTCAAGACTCCCCGAACCCTCTCTCTCGGGTCAGCAATAAGCTCAAAGCCACCAGGAAAGCTCTCTCCAACTGGAGCAAACAAGCTTTTGGGGACATTTTCCAAGCCATCCGCATCGCAGAGGACGATGTTACCCGAGCTGAAGCTTTATTCCTCCACGACCGCTCCTCTGCGGCCAGGAGAGCCTTGAACCTCACAAAGGCCATGCTCAAATTCAGACTCAGAGTCGAGACCGAGTTTTGGAAGCAGAAAGCAAGACTGAAATGGGACAGCGACGGGGACAAAAACTCCAAATACTTTCATGACTGCGTTAACGGCAAAAGAAATAAACTTTCGATACATCACATCGCGGACGAGCAAGGCATCATCAGATCTGACCAGATAGGGATCTAAGAAGCGGCCACAGATTTCTACACCAAAATATCTCCAAGGAGACGGTGTAACTCCCCTTCCCGAATTTTTTTTAATTTTTATTATTATTTATATTTAATCTTCTAGGAATTTTTAGGAATTTTCTGGAATTATTTTGATTATTAAATATTGGAAAAAACATATTTTCTAGGACTGCTAGAATTTATTGTGGTAGTCTAATAGCAAATATTGACCCCAAATATTTTTCTAGGGTTCATTATACTATTTTATATTTTCTAGAATTTTTCCATAATTTTTGGCAATGTTTAAGTATTTATTTATTATGGTTTATATATTTTTAAAAGGCTTCAATATTTACTATAAGATCATTTGAGACTATTTTGAGACAAGTTATTTTTATCTAGGTTCTAGGTGGTTAGTAATATTTTTTATAAATTTTTAGGATTTTTCTAGAATTTTTAGGAATTTATTTGAATTTATTTGGGTTTAATTTGAGTTATAAATCAGTTTCTGGAATTTATTTATCCAGTCAGCACCCAGTCAGCGTATAGGGGCCCACCCGTCAGCCACCCGCTGAGGGCGGGCGGGCCCAGCTGTCAGTAATGTGGGCTGCTGACTCAGCGCTGATAATGACTCGGCTGTTAGCCGAGTCCTAGTCGGCTTAGGTTGGAGCCGGGCTAAAATCTAGCCATTCACTTTGGACGGGGCGACAGGATCACGCCACGTGTCCCAAAGCCACCGACCCTAGCTGAGCCGCCTCCTATATATATAATATATTTCGTTCAGAAATCGAGAAACCCTAGTTATTTTATCAGCCGACTTTTGTGGTCTTGATCCCGGCGATCCCCCGACTTCCCGAGGTGATTCCCGTCAACCCTGACCTCATTTTCGCGTGCCGTTTTTTTTATTGGAAGCATTTTGAGGTAAACTCTCTGTCTATGTAATTTATTTTCGTAAATTCTGAACATGAATTTCTGGAAAATTTGTAGAGTGTCGGTTGTTCGAAACTTGACACGTTTTAGTATTTTCGAGATTCCGGGAGAACCAGAAATCGAAATCATGATCCGTTTGAAGTTTTGGAAAGCTAACACAGAGCTCTACGACAAATATTTTTCCCAGAAATTATTTCGTTTATTTAACATTTTATTTATTCTATTGAACTCAGAACTGATCGTTTGATCTTCGTTTTGGTCACGATTAGCCATAACGACGGTATCTTCTGACCAAAGCGTGATTTTGCGGCACGGTCGATTCCAGCACACTCGTGGCACTGAAATCTACCAAGGTGCACTTTCAAAATCGAGAGTTCACAGCATTTGACCAAAAAGTCAACGGCACGCCTCGATTTGCGTGCCATGGTTTCCGAAATTGAGAAACACGACTTTTGATGGCCAAACTTGCATATTTAGATTATATTCATATTATTATTAGATTAAATTAGGTTTTTAAGTGAATTATTATAGAATTAATTATTATTAACTTAGTAACCCAACTAGCCACTATTTAGAACTAGAATATTAGAATTAATTTGTGGTTTTCGTGCACTGTTCGTGGTGCGTTGTATGTTATAGGTTGACAGCTTCTAGATCGGCTTTTCCTTCACCCTCGACTCATGACTACGGTCAGTGCAAGGATTCAGGCATGTGCACTTTCTGATTGCTTTTCGATTCATAGTAGTCTTTTCATTTCATGTCTATACATATATCTTGCTGCTTGTTGACACGCTCGTCACACGGAGTTGTCGGGAGGGGAAATATCTTAGTATACATGTGGACTATCCAGAAATATCCTAATATGTCTAATCTTGCATGATAGCAGCTGCACACGACACGTGCAGTGAGCCGTATTTACCCCCTAGCCGTTCACATGTCGAAACAGATATTTCATACCACCTAGATAGATGTCTTTTATTAGATTTTCCTTGTTTACTTCTCTATCATGCTATGTCATCAGTTTTCTTACAGCTTTCATACCTCATATACTATTTTCATGTCTTGTTAATTCTGTTATGTTTTGCACTGCCGTCGGTTTGTGTACTTGTTCCAATCCTGACTGGATAACCAACATTTTTCAGATTTAGCCGCGATCATTCTTAGCACTGGGAAGATTTGGGTATGCTGAGGCCAACCTAGAAGTAGATAGCCATTGTAGCAGATTCATTAATTGTAAAAGCTTGTATTTACTTTAATTTTTAAGCCTTGTAAATGTTGTAATAAATTTAGAATTGTGAATGAGCAGCAAATATTATTTCTTGAGCATTACTTCTTGCGGGCTTGACAGCGTTCTACCGCCGACTCTGCGGCGTAGGCTGGCTTGGACACGTCACGTATCCGAAAAAGCGGGTACGGGTCGTGACAAGTTTTTGTGGTGGCCCATGCAGGTCAGTTTTCGCAAAAGATTGCGAACTCGTGATGGTACTTAAGTTAGTCGTACCATTGCGAGCCTGTGCCTAAGAAATGCTCATTCACAAACTGAGGATTAAAATGATTTAAGATAATGACTAGGACTAGGAGTCCCTTGTTCAAATTGACTGTTGGGTAGATAAGGTTATTAGATAGGTCATGCAATTTAGATAACTTGTTAGATCCCTACAGGTACACTATATTTTGATATGACAATATGACCCCGTACAGATATGCTATTCGCTTGGTATGTTAGACTTGCCTAGAATGAAGGAGTTAATTTTGATTTTGATAAACTGTTTAATTTTCTGTGATGTATTAGAGATAGATCTTACATCATAAGTTAGAATTGCTTGTTTTAAATTCTATGTTGCCATAGGAAACTAGTTTAAAATTTCTGATTCTGTTATTCGTGTACAAAATCTCGGGTTAGATTTTGATTCTCACAAAACTCAAATTACTTGTGCCTCCTTTCCAAAAATCTTGCCTACTTATATTTTGACTATCTTGACCAATGCTGCCATCACAGCCTAGTTTTGCAAGTTTACTCTTTTATCGAGCTTGATTCAAGACATATGTTTATTGGGGACGCCCGCTAACATAATATCTAATCAGAATCATTGTATTACGGTCTGATCAACCATAATGCATTCGGTTCGCCCTTCATCTAATTATCCTATGTAGATTGAGATGTAGATGTCTCTAGGATCTCATCCACGACTGCTTTGACAATTCCTCTTGAAATAATACCTTCGCCCTTGAATCACGTAATTGTACTCAGTGACCCCTTTCTTGAACTCCTTGTTGGTTTTGTATTTGATTGATTTAGAAATACCAAAGCACGTAATTGATAGATAGATACAGAGTATTCCCATGACTATGATAGTTGTATATGCAAGTGTAGCTACCATCAGCCAGCCCTGTGACAGGAACCTTGCCACCATATCCTAGCCTCTAAGGTGGGTAGACTGTAAGCCTTCTAAAATTTTAGGATATACGAGAATTACCGATTGATTAGAATAATTTCCATTAGCAGGATAGTTAGTGCCCACGGACTCCCACTTTCCATTTAGATCATTTTGTGCCCCCGGCCGTGTCATTAATATTCGGAGCACGAGACCAGCTGTTACCTCCCAACAAATTTCATATGCAAGATCTAGACGAGTCCACCTTCACTTAGGCATATCATGTCCCACTCAAACACGTTCTCTTGTACTCTATTTTCGTACTACGACTTTCAGGACAAAAGCAATAGCTAAAACCCTTACCATAGTACCGATATACTTTCCAACCTCCATTAGAGCCTTAACCGCGACCCCATTCCTTCAACCCAACATATGGTTGTGATCTACTCGAAGCCCGCTACGCACATGCCACTAGTGTGCCACCGAATTGAGGCCTCATGCGCTACTTAAACACAAAAGTCTCGGAAGGTACATTTTTGGGCTTCATGAACTTAGCTAACCAACCTGACCGGCAACTAGCTCAATCCCTTGGGTAGAAACCTATTCTTGAATACCCTAATCTAGTAGGAACAGTTTTATCATTAGGATCTTGTCCAATCCATATAGATTGAAATCCAATCAACGACTGATGTCCAAATAGAGAACCCATTAAGACCACAATCTTGATTTCTCAATTTTCGTACCGTTATGGAACTTTGTTTGAATTAGAATTTTGAGAACAAGACTTCCGTATTGCACGAATTGCAGGCTACTCTAAGAAGTAAGGGTTTCTTCGAGTTAGCAGGTGACTGGACTAGAGTAGCTCAACCTAGCAGATAAGGCCGTGGTTCATAAACTTCCTTTCCATCTGTAGCATTGGATACCCTCCACTACTCTTGAAACTTCACAGTGCTTTCGATTATTCTGCCATATCTCCCCGTCCTCCCTATTTCGGAGTGACGAATAGCCATGCTTACTAGAGTTTACCAATATTCTTAGCTACTTGTATAAATTTGCTTGTTAAGTTTTTGGGTTGCTTGATAGATGCGAGAGGGATTTAGAAACAGATGCCTAGATATTTGTTGGTAGAATTGTTAGCAACTAGTTAGAAGATTATAAGATTTTATTTTCGAGGGAATAGTGTGACCAAAGGTGGGTAGAAGTCCTCGAGGATTCCTAGTTACGAAATGACTAGAGAAGGCCATAATTTTTTTTTTGAAATTAAATTTAAGGAGATTGTGGTAATAGTGGACTTATTATTATTATTATTATTATTATTATTATTATTATTATTATTATTATTATTTTGGTTTGAATTTTAGGCATGTTTATAAATTTGAATTTCGAGGACGAAATTATTTTTTAGGTGGGTAGATTTGTAACTCCCCTTCCCGAATTTTTTTTTATTTTTTTTATTATTTATATTTAATCTTCTAGGAATTTTTAGGAATTTTCTGGAATTATTTTGATTATTAAATATTGGAAAAAAACATATTTTCTAGGACTGCTGGAATTTATTGTGGTAGTCTAATAGCAAATATTGACCCCAAACATTTTTCTAGGGTTCATTATACTATTTTATATTTTCTAGAATTTTTCCATAATTTTTGGCAATATTTAAGTATTTATTTATTATGGTTTATATATTTTTAAAAGGCTTCAATATTTACTATAAGATCATTTGAGACTATTTTGAGACAAGTTATTTTATCTAGGTTCTAGGTGGTTAGTAATATTTTCTATAAATTTTTAGGATTTTTCTAGAATTTTTAGGAATTTATTTGAATTTATTTGGGTTTAATTTGAGTTATAAATCAGTTTCTGGAATTTATTTATCCAGTCAGCACCCAATCAGCGCATAGGGGCCCACCCGTCAGCCACCCGCTGAGGGCAGGCGGGCCCAGCTGTCAGCACTGTGGGCTGCTGACTCAGCGCTGATAATGACTCGACTGTTAGCCGAGTCCTAGTCGGCTTAGGTTGGAGCCGGGCTAAAATCTAGCCATTCACTTTGGGCGGGGGCGACAGGATCACGCCACGTGTCCCAAAGCCACCGACCCTAGCTGAGCCGCCGCCTATATATATAATATATTTCGTTCAGAAATCGAGAAACCCTAGTTATTTTATCAGCCGACTTTTGTGGTCTTGATCCCGGCGATCCCCCGACTTCCCGAGGTGATTTCCGTCAACCCCGACCTCATTTTCGCGTGCCATTTTTTTTATTGGAAGCGTTTTGAGGTAAACTCTCTGTCTACATAATTTATTTTTGTAAATTCTGAACATGAATTTCTGGAAAATTCGTAGAGTGTCGGTTGTCCGAAACTTGACACGTTTTAATATTTTCGAGATTTCGGGAGAACCAGAAATCGAAATCACAATCCGTTTGAAGTTTTCGAAAGCTAACACAGAGCTCTACGACATATATTTTTCCCAGAAATTATTTCATTTATTTAATATTTTATTTATTCTGTTGAACTCAGAACTGATCGTTTGATCTTCGTTTTGGTCACGATTAGCCATAACGGCGATATCTTCTGACCAAAGCGTGATTTTGCGGCACGGTCGATTCCAGTGCACTCGTGGTACTAAAATCTACCAAGGTGCACTTTCAAAATCGAGAGTTCACAGCGTTTGACCAAAAAGTCAACGGCATGCCTCAATTTGCGTGCTATGGTTTTCGAAATTGAGAAACACGACTTTTGATGGCCAAACTTGCATATTTAGATTATATTCATATTATTATTAGATTAAATTAGGTTTTTAAGTGAATTATTATAGAATTAATTATTATTAACTTAGTAACCCAACTAGCCACTATTTAGAACTAGAACATTAGAATTAATTTGTAGTTTTCGTGCACTGTTCGTGGTGCGTTGTATGTTATAGGTTGACAGCTTCTAGATCGGCTTTTCCTTCACCCTCGGCTCGTGAGTACGGTTAGTGCAAGGATTCAGGCAAGTGCACTTTCTGATTGCTTTTCGATTCATAGTAGTCTTTTCATTTCATGTCTATACATATATCTTGCTGCTTGTTGACACGCTCGTCACACGGAGTTGTCGGAAGGGAAAATATCTTAGTATACATGTGGACTATCCAAAAATATCCCAATATGTCTAATCTTGCATGATAGCAGCTGCACACGACACGTGCAGTGAGCCGTATTTACCCCCTAGCCGTTCACATGTCAAAACAGATATTTCTCACCACCTAGATAGATGTCTTTTATTAGTTTTTTCTTGTTTACTTCTCTATCATGCTATGTCATCAGTTTTCTTACAGCTTTCATACCTCCTATACTATTTTCATGTCTTGTTAATTCTGTTATGTTTTGCACTGCCGTCGGTTTGTGTACTTGTTCCAATCCTGACTGGATAACCAATATTTTTTAGGTTTAGCCGCGATCATTCTTAGCACTGGGAAGATTTGGGTATGCTGAGGCCAACCTAGAAGTAGATAGCCATTGTAGCAGATTCATTAATTGTAAAAGCTTGTATTTACTTTAATTTTTAAGCCTTGTAAATGTTGTAATAAATTTAGAATTGTGAATGAGCAGCAAATATTATTTCTTGAGCATTACTTCTTGCGGGCTTGACAGCATTCTACCGTCGACTCTGCGGCGTAGGCTGGCTTGGACACGTCTCGTATCCGAAAAAGCGGGTGCGGATCGTGACAGACGGTCCACAAAGACACTTCATTCCTTGACCAAATCCCCACCATCATTAACGACTCCGACAATGCGCTGCTGGAACGCCCTCTGTCCGAACAAGAAGTGAAAGATGCGGTGTGGGCCTTGAACGCGCATAGCGCTCCCGGTCCTGACGGCTTTTCTGGTACCTTCTTTCGCACTTGCTGGGATATTATCAAGCAGGACATCACCGAAGCGGCTATCGCCTTCCTCGATGTTGCTCATTACCCCAAAGCCATCTCCAGCGCCAATCTCATCCTCATCCCGAAAAAAGATAACCCCAACTCCTTTCGCGATTTTTGACCCATCAGTCTATGCACTTTTACTAACAAAATAATCTCCAAGATTATCGCCACTAGAATGACAGAAACTCTTCCCAAAATCATCTCGGAGGAACAAAGCGGTTTCGTCCGCGGTAGAAACATCCAAGACAACATCATGCTGGCCCAAGAACTCATCACCTGCATGAAATTTCCAGCAAGAGGGGGCAACATCGCCATCAAAATCGACATAGAAAAAGCATACGATAGACTCGACTGGCAATTCATGATATGGGTCTTTAGAGCTTTCGGATTCTCCGAGAATTGGACCAACATCGTATGGAGATCCATCAGCGACTCATGGTTTTCCACACTTATCAACGGCCAATCTGAAGGTTTTTTCAAATCCAGCCGTGGAGTCAGACAGGGCGACCCTCTATCGTCCACGGTCTTCATCATTATTGCCGACGCTCTGAGCAGAAACCTCAACAACATGGTCAACACCCCCAACTTTCAGCTTTACCACACAGCCAGTGGATGCCCCACCATCACCCACCTGGCATTTGCCGACGATTTGCTCATCTTCTCTTCCGGGGACATCGGTTCGATGGAAGTAGTTCACAACACCCTGAATCGGTACTCCAGATGCTCTGGCCAGAAGATCAACCTATCCAAGAGCGTCATCTACGCCCACCACAGCATCAAAATCGAGAACGCAACCAGACTCACCAACCTAACTTCCATTGCGGTGGCTCATTCCCCTTTCAACTATCTCGACTGTCCTCTGGTGTACAAAAAATCTAACGCCAGCTTATTCGAGAACTTGATCGCCAAAATCAGGAACAAAATCGAAGGATGGCATAACGCCACCCTATCCCCTGGAGGGAAAATTATCCTCATCAAACATGTGCTCAATTTTGTCTCCATCCACACACTAGCGGCGTGCTCTCCGTCCAGGAAGGTTATCGCGTCGATCGAGAAAATCTTTTGTAACTTCTTCTGGGGGCACAACAAAGGGCAAGACAAACACCACTGGGCCAGCTGGGACACTATGGCAATCCCTACCGCGACCGACGGGCTAGGTTTCACCAAACTCGAGCTCATCGTCAATGCTTTCTTAATGAAACTGTGGTAGAAATTATGCACCAGCCAAAACCTGTGGACCAAGTTCATAAAGGCCAGGTACTTTAAACACATCCACCCAGCGATGGCCACCGCCAACAGCAGATCCTCTGCGGCCTGGCGTCGTATTTTACAAGGCCGCGATTGGGCTGAGCCCGCAATCAGACTTCGGCTGGGTTCTGGCGAGGCCAACCCCTTCCTGGAACGGTGGATAGGTGACAGCCTCATACCGAACATAACCGACTCCCCCAGAAACAGCAAGATAAAAGACCTTTGGCATCCAACCAATAACAGTTGGAATTGGGACAGGATTCGTGATTGGTCCGGCAACGAAACTGTCTACAGCATTCGCCAGCACGGTGTTAGCATTGGCCCCAACGCGGACAAACTGATGTGGTCGCTGGCAGCCTCCGAAGCCTTCTCCGTTCGTTCGGCGAGACTCATGATCCAAGAGAATGGGCCTGACCAACTCATCAAGCGTTACTGGCACTCTTGTATCCCTAAGAAATGGTCATTCCTTCTGTGGAGAGTCATGAAAAAGAAACTGCCCACCGACGACAACCTAAATTCTATCGGCTTTAGCCTGGCGTCCGCGTGCAATTGCTCCACTGAGCGCCAGACGGAAACTATAGACCACATCTTCCAGGAGGGAAGCCTCCCGGACAAAATCTGGAACACCCTCAACCACTACTACAACACCTCTCCTGGAGACGGGCTCTTTATCGATCTTCTGGCCCACTGGGGAGCTGCCTCCCACGGCCACCAGATCGTTGCAGCGGCCGCAACCTGGACAATCTGGAAAAACCGCAACAAAGCGAGATACGAGGGCTACCAATACTCGGCCGATCAGCTTATCCGAGAAATTCACCAGCAATATCGCAAACGGAGCACACTCTGCTCGCACCTTCCCCTGGCATTCGGGCAGCCGTTCTTTTCTTAGTTGTGGCGGCTGCGACCGCATCTCACCCCTGTCCTTCCTTTTGTGGTATACTTTTGTCTTGTATACGGTTCAGGCTTCAGCTTTTTGAGCCTTGATTTTTATAAAAAGGGGGTTTCTTGGTAAAAAAAAAATATATATATATATATATACATAATAAATATATATATATATATATATGGCGCTTGTAGCTCAAGTGGCTAGGCGCACCGGCACTTGGGGCATCGGACGGAGTTCGAGCCCCCACGGGGGCGGCTTGGAGGTTTGCCCACGGCCCCCGGGCCAAGCGGTGGCTGGGTGTCTTCGACACGGCCGCTTGGTTTTAAAAAAAATAATAATAAATAAATATATATATATATATATATATATATATAATATATAATATATAATATATATAATATATATAATATATATATATATATATATATATATATATATATATATATATATAGGGGTGTATATATATATACATACATAATAGAATAAAAGAAACAAATTTAGAAGCCCAGCCCAGCCCAACCCCAGGCCCGAGCCCCCAAGCTCCCCACAAAGCCAGCCCAGCAGCCAAACCCGACCCTATATACATGTAAATGTATATATTCGTCGAGCAACAGAGGGTCCTCTTCTCGAAACCGTAACTCTACATCTCCAACCTCACGACCCTGACCGCGTCCACCTCCCTGCGTGCCACCCGCCGCCGAGGCCACCGTCACGCGCCGTTAGAGATGGCCGAAAACACGTACGGATGCAGCAGACAGCAGCAGCAGTGACAGCCGTGAAGGTATACATTGAACCCTTATTTTCTTCATAAATTCTCGACCAAAATTCGATCCGTAAAATCATAGGAAGAGCCTATATAACCATCTAGGAACCCACCTAACTATTTCTTATTGAATCAATCCAGATTCGAATAGAAATCGATCCCAAAATTGACAAAAACCAGTTTTACGAATATCAAACAGGGCAGCCCCGACCCCATTTTGGAAGACCAAAATTGGTCGAACCATTAAGAAATCTAGGAAACTAATTAAAGGCAGTCCTAGACAACCTATAGGGCTTGGCAACCCAATTTGCAGAAGTTGATTTCATCGACTACGTGCCGAGAAATCGGATTCCAAAAATTGGAGAAAAACTGTTTTAAAATATTAAAAATCTAGAAAATCCTTCCGATACGACGTGCGTTCCGCCAAACCGGGCGACGTGGTCAAGAACCGAAAGCATCTAAAGGTGCATATCGACTTCGCGGACGTGTGGGCTTTGACAAAATTTAAATTGGCCGCGTGTGCGCGACGAATTTGATGCGTATCCGTCAAAATTCACCATATCGGCCTCTTTGCAAATTTTCCAATTACTTTGTGCACGTTCGTCAGATCGAGACGAAACTTGTGCCAACAGGACCGTATCATTTTTCTGGTCCTATATGCCAAGTTTGGTCCAATTCGTAGACAGTTGATCGGATTGCCGTTTCGCGGGCCCCACGATCCGACTCAACGGGCGATTTTGTGCACGGTCTGTCGGAATACAACTTTGGACATACGGTTGGGTTCGTATCATCAAAAAGAATCTGTAGACATATAGTTTGATAACTTTAGAAACCATTGACTCTGGCACGCTTTTCGATACAAAGCGGGCCCAACTGTGGACATCGTTTTGGCCCGAAATGACCATTTTGCCCCTGTATCTAGAATTGGACTTATGGACAGGCAATCATAGCTAATTTGACTATTCTAAAAATGTTGGTAATGTTTGTTTCAGTATCCGGAGACTCTTGTACGAGTTTGACTGTTGTGGCTCACTAAGTAGTATAGTATTATCGGTTTCACCAGCAAAGCACCTCAGGCAAGTGTACTTTCTGATTGCTTTTCGATTTATAGTAGTTTTTTACGTTTCAAGTTTATTCAAATATCTTGCTGCTTGTTGACACGTCGTCACACGGAGATTAGTATCATTGATTTATTGTACTTCTTGACTATCATTTACATGATTACCATGCTTGCGACTTAATTCCATGAGTACTAGCTGGGCGGGAAAATATCTTAGTAGACGTGTGAACTACCCAGAAATATCCCAAAATTTCTTATCTTGACTGATAGCAGCTACACCCGACACGTGCAGGGTGCCGTATTTACCCCTTAGCCGTTCACACGTCGAAAATGATATTTCAAAACACGTAGATAGTTGTCATTTACTTATCTTTTCTTGTTTTCTACATCAATTGCCATGTCACCCCATTTACATACTCGACTAGTTGACATATCGTGTTGTAGAGTTATCTACTTTCTTTCTAGACATGTCATGACATCAGTTACTTTCTAGTTTTATTTCACATATGTTATTTTCATGTCTTGTGAATTCTATTGTATTTTCGTATTGCCGTCGGTTTGTGTGCTCGTTCCATTCCTGACTGGAAACCAACATTTTTCAGGTTAGTTGTGGCTTCACTTAGCATTGGGAGATACGGGTGTACTTGCAGGCCAAAACTTAGACTTTAGATAGATGTTGTAGCCATTTCAAATATGTGTAAGAATTTTGTATTTTCTTTCAAATATAAATCTTGTAACAGTTGTAATAAATTTTAGAAATGTGAATGAACAATAAAGTTATTCTTTAAATAATTTTTAGCATTATGGCCTTGACAGCGTTCTACCGCCGACTCTGCGGCGTAGGGTGACTTGGACACGTCTCGTATCCGAAAAAGCGGGTGCGGGTCGTGACAGAGACTCAACCTCGACTCAAATCATTTGACCCAATATATGGTTATGATCTACTCGAAGCCCTCTACGCACATGCCACTAGTGTGCCACCCAATTGAGGCCCCGTGTACTACTTATACACAAAAGTCACGGAAGGTGCATCTTCATGACTTACAGAACCTATTCTACTAACCCGATGGGAAATTTGCCCAACCACTTGAATTTGAACCTATTCTACATTACCCTAACCTAATAGGGATGGTTTAAATTAATTCTACAAGATTTTGTCCAGCCACTATAGATTAAAATCTAAAGTTCATGCAATAAAAGATTGAAGTCCAATTAGGGAACCTGTTGAGACTTAGTTAAACCTATCATAGCCCATCGCCATATTTGGACTATAAAACCAAACTTGATGAAATAGGCCCTTACCCCTATTAAGTAGCCTCCATCTCTTGGTCCTCGAAATTCCTCTTCCATAAAATCCTATAACCACATCTCCTCGTAGCTAATGATAGGCTATGGCTGGAATCATGTTGTACCAACTTGTTTTCGGTTATACTTGACTAAGACCTTCCTAGTGTCTTGATGAATCGTGGTCAATACATGGGCAATGTTAAATAAGTAATACCTAGGCTTCCCATAGAGTCCATGACTACGAACAGAAGTAACTCATATCCTCAACATCTTCTTAAAAATTTGACCTTCCTAGAAACCTTTCTACTGTACTACCCACGATTAACCAAGTTCTGTAAGAACCTTGAGCTTAGTTACCCAATCTTTTATAATGGGATGCCATCAGTGATCGTCCTTTCCATTAATTTTAAAATTGCGGCACGATCTTCATACTGTATTTTATATCCCTTTGCTCGTGTTAAATAACCGCGATAAAACTTGCAACCTTAAATACTGCAAATACATTCTATCCAAAAATTGTGTCTTGTTTAAGTCGAGAATAAGATTTTTTGAGGTGTATAGATTTCAAGCCTCTAGAGAATGTAGGGATCTTGAATTAGAAAATGATTGGGATTGATTGGCTCTAATTGAACTGATAAACAGTGGTTCATGGTGCCCATACCTACCCGAACCATTTAATAACCTCAACCGCGACTTTGATACTCAGAGCACAACATAAAATTTTTCCTTCTAACAAACCCCATGCTTATAAACTAGACAAGCCACCTTACACAGTATGCTTTCATGTCTTTCGCAGGTGCTCTAGCCAAGATCGTGGTCTTTCCTTTTTATCGAGGAGGCTTGCTCTTGGATCGTCTATTGCTATTTTTATCTATCCTTTCCTTGTATTGTTCTTCTCATTTAAATGGTTGGTAATGGATCTGTCTCCACCCAACTTTTGTACAGATGATAAATTCAGAGTTTGTTTTTATTATACATTTATTTTCATATTGTGGATGAGATTAGTTGTCATGGTTTACTATATTTTATAGCTTATGTATACATACGGAGATTCCATATATTGGAGTATACCTCGTATGTATGCAGTTGGCATGTCTACGTACTTAGTCCTAAGTATTTTGGGACTGGGGCGTTACATTCCTTATTGTTTTCTATGTCATTTTCTTCAGTAGCGTTGTTTCTGGTCCTACCGATCAGCCGGACGGAGCACCTCATGTTAACCAACAGCAACCTGGGGACCAAGTCCAGCACTTAGGGACAGCCTCCAGAGTCATGCCTTCCGGGGATCTAGAGCCACCAGTACAGCGAGCCCTGCCTGCAGAGCCTGATAATAGAACCTTGATGGAACTCATCCGAGACTTTTCTGCATCACAAGATCGTCGGGGTGATGCTCTGTAGCGAACAATACAAGAAGCTATGGGCAGAGTTGGTTACCAGGGGAACAATGCGGTTAACAGCTTCAAGCACCTGAACCCTCCTTTCTTTGACAACAGTGAAGATGTTATTGCTGCTGATGCTTGAATTCAGTATATAGAGGTTATTCTGGAGGCAGCTCAAATTCCAGAGGAAAAAAAGGTGGCTATTGTGCGCCTACAATTATTGGACTTAGCCCACAGCTGGTGGGCGATGTAAGCAGTTGGTTTGGTGACGTCTGTCTTGAGGGCGATATTCAGTGACAAATTTCAGACGAAGTACTTTGATGCAGTAGCTCGGTATGATTTGCAGACAAGATTTAGCAATCTCAAGCAGATGGAAAGGACGGTCGATGGATATGCGACCGAGTTTTCTAGGCTTAGTCGATTCGCTCCTACCTTGGTGGTGACCGAATTGGACCGAGTGCAGCAATTCCAGCAGGAACTCCACCTAGAGATTATTCTAGCAGTTGAGCAATTTGAGCACCAGACATTCGATTTATTTTGCGAGCAGCTAGGAGGCATGAATATACTTCACAGAGGATAGTAGATCGAACCGGAGGACGAAAGAGGTCTCATGGTCAATTATCCCAGTCATCAGCACCAGACTCGGCAGCTAGGGCCTTGACCATTGGAGCTCCTAGGAGGGCGACCACAGTTTCGTCGGTTTAGCACTCGACTCCGACGTACCCTCAGCAACACAAGTAGAAGATTGAGACGAAGATTGGGCACAAATCTAACCTCTTTTAGCATCATCTTTGTTCAAACTTAGTGGTAACACAAATATTTCCACTGCCAAGAATTTAAGAAGAATTTTTGTTACCCATTTTTACCGTTCCAAGGTTACCTTTATGGAGTGAAGTGACGTAGTCCTTGCGGGGAGTAGCATGGAAGGATGCACCAAAATCAATCACCCATTCCGAGTCTTGGCAAGTGAGATTTGCACATTCTTCTTTACATGCCAAAAAAAGCACAATTTCATTGTCACAGACAACGATTGCACTTTCATTATTTTCTTGTTTTTCATTGGTCCTCTCTTCCCTTTGTTCTTGCTTGAACTTGTGACATTCCCGTTTTATGTGTCCACTCTTAAAATAGTGAAAGCAACTCCTTCATAGACTTTGATTTTCCTCTTGACTTGTCTCGATTCTGAGGCTGTCGGCTTTTGCTCCTTCCTCTATTCTTGCTAACAAGGACATGAGAATAGGAGGATCCATATGACTTTTTCAAATTTATTCATTCAAAAGGCTACTTGTAACTTGGTTCATAGATACAATTTTGCCAGATGCAGAGTTATTAAGAGACCACCAGAGTCTTCCAATTATCTGGCAATGAGCTAAGCAAAAGAAGGGCTTAAAGCTTGTCGTCCAATACCATCTTCATGGATTCAAGCTGATTCATAATACTTTGGACTTCATTTAGATGTTTAGATATGGAGTCACCTTCCTTAAACTTAAGATTGAGAAGCTTCCGAATTAGAAAAGCTTTATTGCCGACGGTCTTTCTCTCGTAGAGATCTTCAAGTTTCGTCCACAATCTGTTTGCTGAAGTCTCATTTGACACATGGTAGAATATAGTGTCATCCACACATTGTCGAATGGTGCCAATAATCTTTCGATCGAGCTTCTTTCATTCTTCTATTGTCATGGACTCTGGCTTGGAGGATTCACCTTCAACCGGTGTGTAGAAGTACTTGTAATAAAGAAGGTTCATCATCTTTGCTTTCCATATCATCCAATTACGGCCATTCAAGCTGATCATTCGAATATCGCCAGTGGGAGTCTATATCTCAACACAAGAAGATTAGCAACCTGTGCTATGATACCATTATTAGAAAAACATGACCTTTATCGACTTTTGATGAGATGAGAATAAACTACAAATAGTAGAGAAGAAAAAATAAGAAAGATAGCACAAACGAGATTTACTGTCACGACCCGCACCCACTGTGAGGGTACGAGTACGTAACAGCGCCCAGCCTACGCCGCAGTGTCGGCGGTAGAACGTTGTTCTAAGTCTCTAACTAACCATTAACTCATGCAGTATATAATGTACTCATCATGATCAACTCCGAACGGAGGACAAGTATAAGATATGTGTAGCTCAATCACAGTCTAAGCACGATAAGATAACAAAGAAATATCACTAAGAAATTGAAGACAACAAAACTAATAATATAATAATAACAAACTCAAACAATCTTAAATACAACTCAAGTCCCAATTCTATATGTACAACTCCAGTTCTAAATATGAAAACTAAAATAAGACAAACTAGCTAAACTCCCGATCACTCCTGAGTGTCGGGGCCATAGGTAGCTAAGCCATCTCCTGGTCTGTAACATGTAGGGCATGTATCCTCAGGGCAATCATCTGTAAAATTTACAACAGGTCCAGTCAGGACAGGAACGAGCACATCTCATCTAGAAAACCCAAGTAAATTACAGAGAACTATAAAGCAGTTATAGACAGTTGTATTGATGAAAATGGCAGTTTATATTCAGGTGATGGTAAGAAAGATAGATAAAGTGCAAGGAAAGTAAATAACTAAACAAGAGAAGAATCATAGCAATAAAGACTGTAAAATTGGAACTACCTGAACCAGGGTAATATGATATAAAGTCCAGACAACAATGTAGACCAGTGTAACTCTAATGTAAGTCCAGTACACGATGAATCTAATACAAGATGAATCCTGTAAGGGACGATTCCAGTTATAGTGATCAATGATTCCAGGATGAGTCCAGCCTATACTCTAGCGGTGTGTTTTAAAATATCGAGATCGACATGTAAACGACTATGGGTAATCCGGTACATCACACACCTGGCCGGGTGTGAGATGGCTATCATTCTAGTTTGATTCCAGCAAATGGTGATTCCAGAAATGGGGTATGTCTACATGTCTTACTTTAGTATTTCCTCTCCAGCAAGTGAATCCAGAATTCTGACACAATGATTCAAGATGAGTCCAGCCAATAATATGAATTTACCAGTAAATGATTCCAGTAAATGATTCCAGTAAATGATTCCAGTAGATGATTCCAGTAATAGAAGCCAGGAATGATGATACCTATAATAGAGGCCAGAAAATAAATGTGTGTCGTATACATGAATCCAGAATATCCATACGTGTTGTAACAGAGAATCGCATACAACTAACTAGAACTGAAGTACAGTAATTGACAAGTAAATGAGAGAACTATCAGAGAATGTACTCGCCTGATACTCTGAAAAGAGTAGTGTAATGTCAGATGTCTGCACCGGAGTCACAATGTCCTAAATAGAGCAGTACAGGTTATAACATGTTTAAAATAAGGTAAATGAAGTCTACGATACAATCTACATGAATTCTAGGCCAATCTAGGTCAAAGTCAACTCTAGGTCAAACCTGGTCAACTGACTAGGTCAAACTAGGTCCAGGTCAAACTTGGTCAACTCTGGGTCAACTCTAGTCAATATTGGTCAATCTTAGTCTATTGGGTCAAATATCTAGAGTTTGGTCAAACTCTATCTAAGGCTATCTCAACACCAACCATATACTAGTATAACTAGGATACCTTAATACTATATTCTATACACATAACAATATATATACATACCTAAAGTCTATAGCCCTAGGCATATATAGCCTTGGTATCATATAGTCTATTCCCTATATTATATCTATCACATATATACATATATCCTATATACATATAGGAACCCTCAATACCTATCCATACATATATATAAACCTACATAACCATATCATAAAACTACTCAAATCAAACATTCATACATATATAGGTATAATTGTATACACATATGCATACCATAATATAAATCAACCAACCTATGTATCTATCCTATCACAATTGTTCCCAAACCCACCACATGACTTAATTGAATACCCCTCATTCATATACACATATACCTCTCCTCACATACACATACATAGCCTCAAATCTAAACTTTCCCTCTCACATACAACTCCACACTGTTTCTTTTCCTTTTCCTCATCTCAATTTCATCCTTATATATACAACCCTATACAAGCCTAATCTATATACCAATACATACCATATCCCAATACTAGGACCTCACCCTCCCTGATATTTCTTAGAATCTCAGCCAAGCCAAATCAGGCCTGTTGTTGCAAAGCCAAGCCTATCCTCAATACTTCATAACCTCTCTCCTAACCACAACTATATCTATTACCTGCCTAACCCCCAATACCCTTCTCACTTTCTATATAACATATATCTATCTAATCTCAAATATCTATCACATAACAACACACTCTCTATCAAGACACGCACTCTCTTCCCCAAATGCCTACTGCCCTGTACTGCTACTATGGCCTGCTGCATTGCTAAGGCTGCTGCTGCCTGCTGCAAAAGCCAGGCCAAGCCAAAACAGGGTAAGCCAAGGCTACCCCAAGCTCCCTGCCTACTGCTACTGACATCTACTTAATCATCAAGCTAACATTCAAGCCTAACATCAACTAACTGAACTGAAACTTGAAACAAATAAACCTACATGTCTCTAATATATTAATCTGAAAATACAGGGACTCAGTGATGGTACAAATAATCTCAGGGAATGAAAGTTCATATATCAAACCAAATCCCAGATTTTTCAATAACCAAACAAAGTGTCAAAATCAGATGTGTAGCAATCAATGACAAGAATATGAACAATTGTCAGTAAACTAACATTGGAAATCAATTGAATATTCAATTTCAGTTAAGGAAATCATTTCTCAAGAAATCTAACAGTTCAAAAATCAGTTCAAAACCCCAATTGACAGTTCATTCATCAGTGCACTTACAATTCAAAAAACAAAAATCCAATCACCTAGATGTCATCAACTACATGAACTCAACACCAACCATTCCCTCTAATCTCACAACTGCCCACAGCTTACCCATATTACCTGAACAGTATATAACCTTCTATGCCAAGGCAATCCCATAACCAACCTAATGTTAACCACAGTGAACTCCCATCCCTCTCTAAACTCCACACACACTAATATATATATATAACTGCCCAATCATTCTGAGCACTCAACCCACACATCTCTGATATGTACTCCTATACTCTCAACTCCATGTGCATTCTAACTGACCCAAGCCACTGACTGAACAAGCCTCACACACCTAAGCTATGGCTAATTGGCCAACATAATCATAAACTCGACATGTAAACAATCTAATATGTATGTACTCAACTATTTCTAATAATTAAATCATGGGGAAAAGGTTGAGATTACAATTAAATTTCAGAACTCAAACACTGAAACTTGTGTATCAGAAAAATAATGGGGAGATACAAATTCGAAATCAAAACATTTAAAATCAACATACGACACGTGTCAGAGGGTGTACAGACATTGGGACACGTCCTTCGTGTCCAGGAAGAGTCCCTCGTGTCCAGAAATTGGGACACGAAGTGTCCAAGAGCCAATGAACACTGTGTCAGAGACAGTGCAATGCACTGTCTCGTGCACGTGTATCGAGCCACAAAGGACACGACACACATATCTACGAGTGTCGTGCACGTGTCTATAGTTAGGGTAGGTCTAGGTGTTCGTGTACACGTGTCTGTCTTGTGTCCACGTGAGTCGTGTCCAAAGAAAACAGTGCGTATCAGTGAACAATTTCCTGCGTGTACAGTGCGTGAAAAATCAGTGCGCGTGCGTTTTCTTCGTACACACACATCAAGGTCGTGTGAAATTTTATAAGTACGTGTCAGTCACTAGGGGAACGTGTCCACAAAATTTGGTGTCAAACCATTGCGTGTCGTGTCCGCAATCAGGGTCGAGCAGCAGGGCACAGCACGGTGCCTGTGCGCAGTGTCGTCCACGAGGTGCGTGTCCGTTTTGGATAGGAAAAATCTACAAAATCGTGCTCAGTCATAAATATATTTAATCTACATATGAAGAGCTACCCAAATATATAATTTGTTTCGAAAAATAATAACATTCACTCTATAGAGGCATTTCAACAAACACCTACACCACGCTACGACACGTGTCCGATACGAACACTAAACGGACACAAAATTCACCCAAATTTCAGGGACACCTAGGGGACTCCTAGATCTAGCCCTACATGCAAAGAAAACCAAAATTTAAATCAATTTAAAAGGTTTTCCCTATATGTGCAAAAAGCTTGAAAAAGCTTCAAATGGGGGATTTCTCCTCTTGATGGCAAAAGCTCCAAATTGACCCAAAGCTGGGATTAAACCCCAAAATCAAAAAGTAGAAGAGTATTAGGTTCTAATGCAAGAAACTAGAATAAAAAAGGAACTAAAATGGATTTATGGAGATTTTTGGAAGAGGGACAATTACCTTTCTTTTCCAATGTTGAAATGAATGAAAGAAGGAGGCAAGCCCTAGAGAATAAGTATTTATATAGGGTAGGGATCCCTATGGCTGGTTATTTAGGGTTTGGTTAGGGTTAGGGCTTCTAGTTATGGGCCATGGGCCAAGTCATGATCAAATAAATCATTAAGCCATAAGTCATTTCATGAAACCACAAGCCATGACTTAAATTCACTAAACCAAATCCCCTCATTCTAAAATTAGTTTCTAACGACTAAAAGTAGGTTAACCTAAGTTAGACTAGGGTCACCATGGCTAGGGTTAGCTTCTAGGCTAGTTCACTAGGTCTCAACAAGTCAAGTCAACCTAGAATTCACCAATTCAACAAATCACCAAATAATTCAAATTAGTCAAAATGACCAAATTACCCCTAGGCTAAAAATGATAATTAAGTCATCCTAATGACATGGTTAGGCTCTAGGTCATGCAGTCTCTCAGGTTTCACTAGCAGCATATCAAAATCATAAGTCATTACTTAAACCAGTTTTTAAATAGTTTAAAAATAATTAAAAATTACCAAAAATCACAATGTGAAATAAATATCAATAAATAATAATTATAATTACAAAATTTCAAAAATACCCTCATCTGGAAAACTGGGTGTTACAATCCTACCCACCTTATAAAAATTTTGTCCTCGAAATTAAGATGGTCGCACCTCTCCTAGGTCAAACCCCCAATCAATCAAGTCGAAGCAATACAATCCTACTGGTCATGATTCCACAGTCTCGAGCAGGGTAGCTACACTATCTAGCAATCACAAGCAATATCCTGACAGGTACTAAGGGAAATCACACATGAAAGTGGGAAGGAAGAACAAGAAGGTCAAACCTGCTAATCTATCACCTGCGACGTCAGTCTCCTCGGCTGCCATCACAAAAGCTCCACCCCTCTGGTGCTGAGCAACAGGTGGCCTAGCCCCCTCAAAAGGAGGTGCAATGGGACAATCTATCTTCTGGTGGGCAGCTAAACCACAGAAATAGCAAACCTTCAACCTCTTCCTGTACTGCTCCCAGATGTGTCCCGACTTCTTGCAGTAGGAACAACTGATCGCCTTCGGGTCGTGACCCTGATACTGATGCTGCACCTGCTGAACTCTCACTGGTGCCTGTGTCTGTTGAATCTGCACATGAGACCTCTTGGCCTGGCCTCCGCTGCTGCTGGTACCGTGAGCGTCCCGTCCCCACTTGAGCCTCAGCTCAAGATCATCCTCAGCCAATAAAGCTCCCGTCAAAATCTCCTCGAAAGTGGCATCCCTGTTGCCCTTGGTCAAGGACTTGACTTCCTTGACTAGACCCTTCCGGAACCTCTGGGCCTTCGTCGCCTCGCTCAAGCCCTCTACGAATCTGCTGAGGCGGCCGAACTCCCCAGCGTACTCCTCCACTGACAGGCTCCCCTGAACTAAGCTCTCTAACGGCGACTCCAAGGCTCTAAGCGCTGAATCTGGAAAGAACTTCTTCTTGAAGAAGCCCTTGAACTCCTCCCAAGTCTGTCCAGCTACCCCCACCCTGGGTCTGACTGATACCAGGTGCGAGCAAGATCTCGCATCCGGCTAGCTGCTGCCTCTATCTGGAGATTTGTCGGTATTCGGGCCAGGCGAAAGATCTCCTCAATATGCTCGATCCACTCAGTCAGCATATAAAATCCCCTCTGTCCCCAGGAAGTCTCTGGGGCTCATCTTCTGGAACTGCTCTATCCCTGGTGTCCTCGGCTGCTGGATCACTGGTCGAGCCGCGACTGTCGTAAGGGCCAACTCCATGCTCCTGTCCTGTTGGGCCTGCTGTCAGTCCATAAAGTGCTGGAAGTAGGCGAACATTTGTGCCGCATCCACGTGTCCTGTAGACGGCGGCTGCTGGAACTGCATCTCTGGGATGACTGGGTCCTACCTTCGAGCTGATGGAGGCATACCCCCTGCTGCTGCTGAAGTATCAGTATGAGTAGAGGTGGCAGGAGCTGCAGCCTCCTGACCCTGCTGATCTGACTGAGAGGTGGCTGTCCCCTCTACAGCAATTGCTGCACCAGAGCGATGTGGTCGTGTCTCCACCATCCTGAAGACAGATCGAATAAGGAAATCAATACTAAGCAGGAATCGTTATATCAAAAGAGGAAAGTTTATTTCTAAGAAGGCAAATCAGTACGATATATAGATGGCATGATTTAAAGCAGAATTTTCCTAACTTTGATTGAGTGCCTCTCCGGTAAAGCCAATATCTCAGTCCTATCGCAGACTCACAGCAGTACAACTAAGTCGCCGTACTACCACGATATCGTACTAATGCGACTCTCGACCTGCATGGGCTACCACTAAAAAATGTGTCACGACCCGTACCCACTGTGAGGGTACGAGTACGTAACAGCGCCCAGCCTACGTCGCAGTATCGACGGTAGAACGCTGTTCTAAGTCTCTAACTAACCATCAACTCATGCAGTATATAATGTACTCATCATGATCATCTCCGAACGGAGGACAAGTATAAGATATGGTGTAGCTCAATCACAGTCTAAGCACGATAAGATAACACAGAAATATTACTAAGAAATTGAAGACAACAAAACTACTAATATAATAATAACAAACTCAAACAATCTCAAATACATCTTAAGTCTCAATTCTATATGTACAACTCCAGTTCTAAATATGAAAACTAAAACAAGACAAACTAGCTAAACTTTCGATCACTCCTGAGTGTCGGGGCCATAGGTAGCTAAGCCATCTCCTGGTCTGTAACATGTAGGGCATGTGTCCCCAGGGCAATCATCTGTAAAATTTATAACAGGTCCAGTCAGGACAGGAACGAGCACATCTCATCTAGAAAACCCAAGTAAATGACAGAGAACTATAAAGCAGTTATAGACAGTTGTATTGATGAAAATGGCAGTTTATATTCAGGTGATGGTAAGAAAGACAGATAAAGTGCAAGGAAAGTAAATAACTAAACAAGAGAAGAATCATAGCAATGAAGACTGTAAAAATAGAACTAACTGAACCAGGGTAATATAATATAAAGTCCAGACAATAATGTAGACCAGTGTAACTCCAATGTAAGTCCAGTACAAGATGAATCTAATACAAGATGAATCCAGTAAGGGACGATTCCAGTTATAGTGATCAATGATTCCAGGGTGAGCCTAGCCTATACTCTAGCAGTGTATTTTAAAATACCGAGATTGACATGTAAACGGCTATGGGTAATCCGGCACATCACACACCTGGCTGGGTGTGAGATGGCTATCATTCCAGTTTGATTCCAGCAAAGGGTGATTCCAGAAATAGGATATGTCTACATGTCTTACTCTAGTATTTCCCCTCCCAGCAAGTGAATCCAGAATTTCGACACAATGATTCAAGATGAGTCTGGCCAGTAATATGAAGATACCAGTAAATGATTCCAGTAAATGATTCCAGTAGGTGATTCCAGTAATAGAAGCCAGGAATGATGATACCAGTAATAGAGGCCAGAAAATAAATGTGTGTCATATACATGAATCCAGAATATCCATACGTGTTGTAACAGAGAATCGCATACAACTAACTAGAACTGAAGTACAGTAATTAACAAGTAAATGAGAGAACTATCAGAGAATGTACTCACCTGATACTCTGAAAAGAGTAGTGTAATGTCAGATATCTGCACCGGAGTCACAATATCCTAAATAGAGCAGTACAGGTTATAACATGTTTAAAATAACGTAAATGAAGTCTACGATGCAATCTACATAAATTCTAGGCCAATTTACGTCAAAGTCAACTTTAAGTCAAACCTGGTCAACTTACTAGGTCAAACTAGGTCCAGGTCAAACTTGGTCAACTCTGGGTTAACTCTTGTTAATATTGGTCAATCTTAGTCTATTGGGTCAAATATCTAGGGTTTGGTCAAACTCTATCTAAGGCTATCTCAACACCAACCATATACTAGTATAACTAGGATACCTTAATACTATAATCTATACACATAACAATGTATATACATACCTAAAGTCTATAGCCCTAGGCATATATAGCCTTGGTATCATATAGTCTATTCCCTATATTATATCTATCACATATATACATATATCCTATATACATATAGGAACCCTCAATACCTATCCATATATATATAAACCGACATAACCATATCATAAAACTACTCAAATCAAACATTCATACATATATAGGTATAATTGTATACACATATGCATACCATAATATAAATCAACCAACCTATGTATCTATCCTATCACAATTGTTCCCAAACCCACCACATGACTCAATTGAATACCCCTCATTCATATACACATATACCTCTCCTCACATACACACACATAGCCTCAAATCTAAACTTTCCCTCTCACATACAACTCCACACTGTTTCTTTTCCTTTTCCTCATCTCAATTTCATCCTTATATATACAACCCTATACAAGCCTAATCTATATACCAATACATACCATATCCCAATACTAGGACCTCACCCTCCCTGATATTTCTTAGAATCTCAGCCAAGCCAAATCAGGCCTGTTGTTGCAAAGCCAAGCCTATCCTCAATACTTTATAACCTTTCTCCTAACCACAACTATATCTATTGCCTACCTAGCCCCCAATACCATTCTCACTTTCTATATAACATATATCTATCTAACCTCAAATATCTATCATATAACAACACACTCTCTATCAAGACACGCACTCTCTTCCCCAAATGCCTACTGCCCTGTACTGCTGCTATAGCCTGCTGCATTGCTAAGTCTGCTGCTGCCTGCTGTAAAAGCCAGGCCAAGCCAAAACAGGGCAAGCCAAGGCTACCCCAAGCTCCCTGCCTACTGCTACTGACATCTACTTAATCATCAAGCCAACATTCAAGCCTAACATCAACTAACTGAACTGAAACTTGAAACAAATGAACCTACATATCTCTAATACATTAATCTGAAAATACAGGGACTCAGTGATGGTACAAATAATCTCAGGGAATGAAAGTTCATATATCAAACCAAATCCCAGATTTTTCAATAACCAAACAAAGTGTCAAACTCAGATGTGTAGCAATCAATGACAAGAATATGAATAATTGCCAGTAAACTAACATTGGAAATCAATTGAATATTCAATTTCAGTTAAAGAAATCATTTCTCAGGAAATCTAACAGTTCAAAAATTAGTTCAAAACCCCAATTGACAGTTCATTCATCAGTGCACTTACAATTCAAAAAACGAAAATCCAATCACCTAGATGTCATCAATACATGAACTCAATACCAACCATTCCCTCTAATCTCACAACTGTCCCACAGCTTACCCATATTACCTGAACAGTGTATAACCTTCTATGCCAAGGCAATCCCATAACCAACCTAATGTTAACCACAGTGAACTCCCATCCCTCTCTAAACTCCACACACACTAATATATATATATAACTGCCCAATCATTCTGAGCACTCAACCCACACATCTTTGATATGTACTCCTATACTCTCAACTCCATGTGCATTCTAACTGACCCAAGCCACTAACTGAACAAGACCTCACACACCTAAGCTACGGCTAATTGGCCAACATAATCATAAACTCGACATGTAAACAATCTAATATGTATGTACTCAACTATTTCTAATAATTAAATCATGGGGAAAAGGTTGAGATTACAATTAAATTTCAGAACTCAAACACTGAAACTTGTGTATCAGAAAAATAATGGGGAGATACAAATTCGAAATCAAAATATTTAAAATCAACATACGACACGTGTCAGAGGGTGTACAGACATTGGGACATGTCCTTCGTGTCCAGGGAGAGTCCTTCGTGTCCAGAAATTGGGACACGAAGTGTCCAAGAGCCAATGAACACTGTGTGAGAGACAGTGCAATGTACTGTCTCGTGCACGTGTGTCGAGCCACAAAGGACATGACACACACATCTACGAGTGTCGTGCACGTGTCTATAGTTAGGGTAGGTCTAGGTATTCGTGTACACGTGTCTGTCTTGTGTCCACGTGAGTCGTGTCCAAAGGAAACAGTGCGTATCAGTGAACAATTTCCTGCGTGTACAGTGCGTGAAAAATTAGTGCACGTGCATTTTCTTCGTGCACACACATCAAGGTCGTGTGAAATTTTACAAGTGTCGTGTCAGTCACTAGGGGAACGTGTCCACAAAATTTGGTGTCAAACCATTGCGTGTCGTGTCCGCAATCAGGGTCGAGCAGCATGGCACAGTACGGTACCTGTGCGCAGTGTCGTGCACGAGGTGCGTGTCCGTTTTGGACACAAAAAATCTTCAGAATTGTGCTCAGTCATAAATATATTTAATCTACACATGAAGAGCTACCCAAATATATAATTTGTTTCGAAAAATAATAACATTCACTCCATAGAGGCATTTCAACAAACACCTACACCACGCTACGACACGTGTCCGATACGGACACAAAATGGACACAAAATTCACCTAAATTTTAGGAACACCTGGGGGACTCCTAGATCTAGCCCTACATGCAAAGAAAATCAAAATTTAAATCAATTTAAAAGGTTTTACCTATATGTGCAAAAAGCTTGGAAAAGCTTCAAATGGGGGATTCCTTCTCTTGATGGCAAAAGCTCCAAACTGACCCAAAGCTGGGATTAAACCCCAAAATCAGAAAGTAGGAGAGTATTAGGTTCTAATGCAAGAAATTAGGATCAAAAAGGAACTAAAATGGATTTATGGGGATTTTTGGAAGAGTTACAATTACCTTTCTTTTCCAATGTTGAAATGAATGAAAGAAGGAGGCAAGCCCTAGAGAATAAGTGTTTATATAGGGTAGGGATCCCTATGGCTGGTCATCTAGGGTTTGGTTAGGGTTAGGGCTTCTAGTTATGGGCCATGGGCCAAGTCATGATCAAATAAATTATTAAGCCATAAGTCATTTCATGAAACCACAAGCCATGACTTAAATTCACTAAACCAAATCCTCTCATTCTAAAATTAGTTTCTAACGACTAAAAGTAGGTTAACCTAAGTTAGACTAGGGTCACCATGGCTAGGGTTAGCTTCTAGACTAGTTCACTAGGTCTCAACAAGTCAAGTCAACCTAGAATTTACCAATTCAATAAATCACAAAATAATTCAAATAAGTCAAAATGACCAAACTACCCCTAGGCTAAAAATGATAATTAAGTCATCTTAATGACATGGTTAGACTCTAGGTCATGCAGTCTCTCAGGTTTCACTAGCAGCACATCAAAATCACAAGTCATGACTTAAACCAGTTTTTAAACAGTTTAAAAATAATTAAAAATTACCAAAAATCACAATATAAAATAAACATCAATAAATAATAATTATAATTACAAAATTTCAAAAATACCCTCATCTAAAAAATTGGGTGTTACAATCCTACCTACCTTATAAAAATTTCGTCCTCGAAATTAAGATGGTCGCACCTCTCCTAGGTCAAACCCCCAATCAATCAAGTCGAAGCAATACAATCCTACTGGTCATGATTCCACAGTCTCGAGCAGGGTAGCTACAATATCTAGTAATCACAAGCAATATTCTGGCAGGTACAAAGGGAAATCACACATGAAAGTAGGGAGGAAGAACAAGAAGGTCAAACCTGCTAATCCATCACCTGCGACGTCAGCCTCCTCGGCTGCCATCGCAAAAGCTCCACCCCTCTGGTGCTGAGCTACAGGTAGCCTAGCCCCCTCAAAAGGAGGTGCAATAGGACAATCTATCTTTTGGTGGGCTGCTGACCCACAGAAATAGCAAACCTTCAACCTCTTCCTGCACTGCTCCAAAATGTGTCCCGGCTTCTTGCAGTAGGAACAACTGATCGCCTTCGGGTCCTGACCCCGATACTGATGCTGCACCTGCTAAACCCTTACTGGTGCCTGCGTCTGTTGAATCTGCACATGAGGCCTCTTTGTTGTGAAAGCTCCTCTAAAGGCATCCACTTCTGATTAGTAAGGAGTATCCTGATCAAAGGTAACGTTGTGATCTTTCAATTCGGTCACTTGTTATGCTACGATGGAGGAGGCACATGACCTAGCAAGAAAAAGTCATCTTGCTTGCAGAAGGGAAAGAGATATTATGCCCATTTCTTGGTCAATATATTTGTGCTACATATCTATATTACGCATTATTTTATCCCTTTAGCGACGAGATAAAATATTATGTCGCTACGTATGTCACAATTCTTTTGTAGTGAGCGATGGAGGAAGTCGTCCTCACTTGGTCGCTAGTTGTACATAGAAGATCCGTTATTGGTCAGTCGGTAGTGACGAATTAATTTTTTGCAGCATGGTATATACCAGAGGTTCTTTTCTTTCGATATTCCATTATTTGATTATGGGTTACAAAGAATAGTACAAAGTACATATAAAACCGAAAATTGCAACAACAATCAAATGAAAGATTACAAGATTTTTGAAAAAGAAGGGTACAAAAACATTGCAACAGAGTTGCTACAAAAAGAAACAGAAGAACAAAAGAGAAAGACTGGAGAGTATATAAGGAAGCCAATCCCGTAGCAGTCCACAACCGGGAACCAAACGCAGAACAACGCAATGATACACAAAAGAGACATCTCGTATTTGATCCGTATATGTGAAATGTGCCATCAAAGCGTCACTTTGCGTCCTTCATCCGAGCTCGAGCCATTTGGCCCCTTCTGAACCTAGCACTAAAGGCAAATTCGCAAGAAATGGGTGACAAAACATAAACATTTCTTAGAGAATTTGAACCTTTCCCTCTAGTAAAATACACCAACATACCAACCATATATCTACTACTCCCGATGTGTGCAAAATAATAAAGAGAAATTTTGAGTCGTACCCCACTTTTCTTATCCAAATTCAAGGTGCATCCCACCCAATTACCATAATGTATGGTACCTTCCACTTTTGACAAAAATTGTATCCTACTAGCGGTCAACTCCTTTGACCAAACTTTCTTTGACCAAAATACCCCTTCTATTATCTTCTTCCATGCAAGCTACCTATTGGCCCTCGCCGTACATGCCCCAGCTGGCTACCTCCCTAGTTGCACTCCCCCCACCTATCCCCTCCCCTAGTCCCCCCCTCTCCGCTCTCTCCCGCCGGCTGCCTGCTTTTATTGTGCTCTTGTTGGCTGCCTCCTCCATGCGCATGCCCTCCCATATCGCCCTCAGTGGCGGCAGCAGCAGTAATAATGGCGGTAGAAGTAGCAGCAGCGGCTCTCCAGCGCACGGCAAAACTCACGATAGGAAGGGGCAGCGGGTGACATGCGAAAGAAGAAGATGAAAAAAAAGGAGGAGCGTATTTTGGTCCAAAAAGTATGGTCAAAGGAGTTTACCGTCGTTCATAGACGGTTTCAGTCAAAAGTGTGGGGTACATTACATTATGGTAATTGGGTTGGTGCACCTGAATTTGGGTTAAAAAGTGGGGCACGGCTCAAAATTTTTCAATAATAGAATAATAATCTTAAATTGAAATATATACTTGGGTTTGCCACTTGTATGTAGGATCATTTCTAGAGATAAATTTTATAAACCCCAACATCCCATCACTATTCTTCCTTAGAGACAAATTTTGTAGACAAAGCGACATATTTTGATTGTTATCTCCTTTCTTAGCGACGGGTTACATATGTTCGCTTGTGTACCAAATATCATGACCCGTTTCTATGCCCTCCACCGCCACCAAAGAAGTAGCAGTAGTTTTTTGTATTTATACTAATCTGGAATTATACTATGCTTGTACATATATCATAACTTTGGGTGTATTTGTATATTTTCGGTGTACTTGTATCTATACTAGTTCACATTTTGTTGAGGATTCTATGATGGGCTGCGTCGGTTGCATACGTATTGTTTTTCTATTTTTGGATTACCAGCGAGCATTTTGTGTCCCTTAAAGTCCGAGTGGACAAACATTCTATGGCAGGTTGCACCATGTCTTATATATTATATTTTGATTGTGTTTCAGGATTTCTAGTGACATTGTGTGCCGATGAAGGTCCGATTGGACAAAATTTCTACAAAGGTTTGACCCGTGCGGTGCACAAGCTTCTTTCTCGAAAACTCGTGCAAGTCTTCTCGAACTCGCTTAGCTAGATCACTAAGAAGAGTGTGGAGCAAAAGAGAGAGATTGGAAGTATGAAAACTTTACTATACTAGAAATAGACTATAACTTTGGTGATGAGAAACAAATAAGCTTCCCACTTATTTATAGGACCTTCAAGGCTTACATGGAAACTTCTGGAATCGACATATTCCAGGGATTATTCTAGGGACTAGATATTTCTAAGAAAGCTTCTAGTACATCCAGAAAGAACATGAGACATCTAGAAAGGTCTTGAGTCTTCTGGAAGATTCTCGGCTCCTCTGGAAGATTCTGGGGCCTTCTGGAAGATTCTACCATCTTCTGGAAGCTTCCCGCATAACCCCGGTCCGTAAAGAGTATACAAGTCCATCTTGGTGGGGCACAAACTTTTGTGCGTGACATTCTCCTACACATGTTTCGTCGACGCCCTCGTCGACGGGTGTACTAAGTCTCGGAACGATGTGCACTCCCATAGGCATGATTGCTGCACATCGTCCCTCCTTTGTGTGTCTCGTGCGGCGTTTCCCTTTGCCCATCTTCTTCTCAAGATCGGAAGGAAACTGGTTCGTCGTACCAACTCTGGCCTCGGTCTTTGCCCTCTTCGGTACATGACGGATCTCGTGTGGCCTATCGAGTCACCGATCCCCTTTGTCTCGTGGCTATACTTTGTTCTGCACACCTCCATGCATGCGAGTCCCATTGCAAGCCTATCGACCCGAACGTCCCCCCCCCCCCCCGAGCTTTGAGCAACTCCTTGTGCGAGTTACTCCGCCTCGTCGCTTCTGCCTTCGTGCAGCTTCCTACATGCATCTCTGCACTCATGCCCAGCCTGGTAGCACGGTCCACCTCCCTCTGCAAAAGTGGCTCCTCGGGACGCCCCTTTGCAACACCCTTGCTCTCATAAAAAAGGCCTTCCTCCTCGAAGCCTTCCTTCTTCTTAAGCACCGCTAGGTATGTCGTCCCCTTTATGCCACCATTCTTGAGCTGAGTAGCGGAGATAGTTTTCCGCTTCGAAGGCTTGCCTCGTGCAGTATTCACTATATACGATGAGCCTTCCTCCATGAAGCTGACAACTCCCAAATATGGCATCGAACTTGCCTAAGCCGCGATAAGAAAATCCATGCCCAGTATCATCTTGAAGTCATCCAGCAACATAACGGTGAAATTGGCAACACCCAACCAATTTCTCACAGCTATGCGAACTTCCTGGCTACCTCTTGCATGGGGCGCACCTCCGTATTGACCGCCTTCATCATGCTCGAATCTTCCTCCAAGGCTAGACCCAAGCGACGGACCTTCGCGCCTGCGATAAAGTTATGAGTAGCGCCTACGTCAACCAACGCCCGTGTGCTCTTGCCATTGATCCTCATGTCAACGAACATAAGCTTCCTGCTCGGAGTCCTCGACACAACAGACTTGGTCTTCATAACATTGAGTAAGCACAATGCCCCCATGTGCACTCCTACCTTGCATTCTTCGTCCTCCACCTCCTCGCTTTGGATGACGCTAACACGCATGCTCCTCTTTGGACAATCCCGAGCAAAGTGATTCTCTCCGTATATGAAGCACGAAACAACTTGCTCGGGTTGGGCCTTCTCGTGCTTCTTTCCATTGGATGGACCCTCCTTAGGAGACCTCTCCCGCTCTCCCCCACCATTATCTTTGGTGGACTTTGACTTGGCCTCGGCATCGTTGTTGTCCTACATGTACTTGATGAGCCACTCAGTTGTTGCCACGACGGTGTTCAAGCCTTGTACCCTATGTCACTGCAATTCTTGAGCCACCCACGGTTTGAGTCCATCGAGGAAGAAAAACAAACAATTCTTCTCGCTCATGTGTAGAAGTATGGAAAATACTGAAGAAAATGACTCATGCGGCCAGGAAAGATCCATACGGCTCAGAAAACTCATGCGGCTCAGGAAGTCATGCGGCATAAGGAGCTATGCGGCCCGAGGCATTCCATGCGGCTCAGAAGACACGTGGCCTGACAGTGCTCCCCTCCGACCCATGCTGCATTAATTGCTTTGACGGCTGACCCCTCTGAAAAGTTGACAGTCCTGACACAAAAGCAGGTAATTATGACTCTGTCATAAAGATGAATCTCTAGGGAAGAGAAAAGAGATCTCTGACACAAATCCCCCGAGAGCCATAAAAATGCCACGTGGCCTTGCCACGTGGGCGTTCGTATGCGGCTCACTTCTCATGTGATTCAGAATGAATCTATCCTATGCGACTCAGGCCAAGAAAGCCTCATGCGGCTCGAGCAAAGAACTTCTCATGCGGTTCAGAGTGAATCTGTCCTATGCGGCTCAGGCCAAGAAAGCCTCATGCGGCTCGAGCGAGGACTTCTCATGCGGTTCAAGAGGATCATGTCCATGCGGCTCAGGCAGATATGTACCTATGCGGCCCACAAGGATAACTCTCCTGTGGTTCGAGGGCTCAAGTGAGGGCCACTGCCCAGGCAGCCCTGACACGTGGGCTTAACCATATGCGGCTCAAATTCATATGCGGCTCACTCGTCATGCGGTCCAGATCCCTCCAGCAGCTCCTAGGACACGTGTCCTAAATTGATTAATTCCTCAGATTTGCTGCCATTAAAGATTGGGTCAAATTACAATAATCTGGGACACGTGACAGAAGAATAGATCTAATTTATTCGCAGACATCAGAAGATCATTATGAGGAAGATTTATTCCAATCAGCATTAATTGCTAATAGGATTTGGTGTAATCTACACTCGATGGCTCGGATTCATCACAATCAAAACTGAACGGCCTGGATTGACCAATCTATGGGCCGCCGCCATCTCCAAGAGCTAATCATTGGCAATCCTAATGATCACATCCCACTATTATAAATAGCAAGGTGCCATTCCCTTGTAAGATATATACAATATCAGAGAGAAATACGTATATACAGAGAGACTTCCTCCCATAGTCAGAGAGAGAATACACACAGAGAGAGAGAAGCCAGAAGAGCAACAGAGGAGCAAGAAGAGCATTTCTTCATCAACGCCAACCATCTTTTCACAGGAGCCATGGCTGCATACCGATCGTCCAAGGAGTAAGGCAGGGCTGCCGTCGCCTTCCCGAGCCTCTATCGTCACCCCCCAAAATCTAAAATAAACAATTGTACTTAGACTGCTGTACCTAGGTTTTCGTCCCTAGGCTTTCTTTGTACAAGCGAGTTTGTAACATGAAGTAAAAGTACGGTCCTTCGATAATTACTCTGTTCTTTTATATTTCATGGCAAATACGATGGCGTCTCTGCTGGAGACTAACTTCTCCACGGCTGAGGAGTTGGTGACGCAATCGGATGCAGCCAAGCTTGGCTCCATGCAACAAAAGATGGTCGCCCGGTTCGACCAACAGGCGTTCGAAGAAATGCTCTCCGACAAAAGCACTGGCCCGGTCCAGAAGCGAGCCCGCACAAAGAAGGCCCATAAGGAGTGGAGACCCTGATCCTTCGTTCCTACTGAAGCTCTTGCGGAGACACCCTCTGTTGTTCAAGACGGCGAGCAAGATTCCCCTGCGGCCCCACTTCAGATCGTAGACAACTCTGCTGTCCCCAAGTCCGACAGAAGAAAATACTATGATGCTGGACTTGCAGGGGCAAAAAGAAACTCTATGAGATCCGAACCGCATAAGGGTATCAGCCGCAGGGAGAAAGCTCATGCGGCAACATCCGCCAGCCGTATGAAGAAAACTCATGCGGCCATATCTGTCAGCCGTATAGCTTATGCGGCTACAGTTGCCAACCACACGGATGAAACTCGTACGGCTATGGGAGTCAATCGCTTGCAGAAAACCCATGCGGCCATAATTGTCAACCGCATGCGACCAGCCTGTACGGTCGTGACTCCTAGCCGCACAAAAACAATTCATCCGATGGCAGAAGACAACCACATGCAGACAGCCTGCACGGTATCCAACTCTAGCTGTATAGCATCCATTTCACGCTTCTTTCGATCAGTCTTCGACCGTCTCTCATGCAGTCCTGACCATGATGGTTCTCTGGATGATAAGCCAGATTCTGTGGTATCCAACTTGGACTCCTCCTATTACGCACCCGTAAGTGCTAAAAGGAGGAAGTCTAGGGCAGCGCGGGCTCATCAGGCCCAGTCAGCTGTCCCAACCTCTGACTATCGGGGCATCCCGTTGACTATCTCACGGGCCTCGGATGGGAAGTTGTATACAACCTCTCGAGTCCAGCCCCCGGCGACAAACAGACAGAGTGGTTCCTCTGACCTGCGTGAGGCGATCCTCCACAAGCGCAAGGAAAGAGAAGGAGCCTCGACGTGCAAAGAGTCCTCGCTTGGACATCACTGCACCCAAATCACCGTCAACTGCTGTTGCAACAATGCGGCAGCAATGAAAGACCGGCCGTCCGTCTTCCAAAGACTACAGCATCAGAGCTCAGAAGATGAGGCACCTCATGTTGTCTCCTACAATTCCGCTCAGAAGGTCCCCGCCGAAAGGAGAGGGAAAAAGACAAGCATCTCCAGCCCCAAGATATCAACCATTACAGCTAAGAAACTGTCGTCTAAACGGTTGTCCTCCACCGGAGTATTCCAACACACCCGTTCAAAGACGAAATCTGTCGCGATGGAAAATTCATCATCCACATTGCTGAGGGTTGTGGGAACTGGGGGTAGCACACCTCCGAACATGCACAACAATCCGATGTTTCAAGGAGCCGAGCCCGGGGAAACCACTCTCCCATCAGGTACAACAGACGCTGATGTCCCCGAGGATATCCATGGCTCTCAAGACGAAGCAAGCTCCGAGGCTGGGGATACCGTTCCCTCCGAGTCCGAGCCCGAAGAGAACATTCCCACCTACCCCGATGACTTCTCGGTGCATGGGTATGACTCGGAGGGCACATCCTCCACCGTTCCTTCCATCACTCCTCATGTAAGGACGGTATTCATGACGGACAGCAACCAAGGTGGTTCCAGCGATCGCCAACGTATCGACACTTTGGAGGCTATACTGCAGGCCTTGGTCAAGTCTGTAGATGAAATCAAAGCCGCTCTTCCAACTCTGCAAGGAGGAACGCCTGGCCAAACAAGCACGGGTCTAGCGGTCAATGCGGACTCGAACTCAGCGGCACCAAACCCGGGCAATAATCCTTCCGAAATAACAGCCCCTACCATGACAGATGAGGCCCGAGAAGTAAGAAAAGAGGTCCAGGAACTCCGAGCCATGTTCCATGCCCAAGAAAACGCTCAAGACCTCAGAATGCGGCAGCCATACCCTGCCGAATGGAGGGATGTTCCATTCCCACCAAAATATAAGCCGTTCAATATCAACCCGTATGATGGCAAGACCTCAGCAAGTCGGTACATCACTTACTTCGAGGTCACCACCGACCATCTGCCCCATGATGATGCTATCCTCACACGGTTATTCATTGGGGCGTTGGAAGGAGTCGCCTTCGATTGGTACCGCAATCTGCCGGACAACTGCATCCACTCCTTCACCGGCTTCAAGCGCCTGTTCTTGGAGCGATTCTACGAAGTAGGACAGGACGTCACTATGTCCACTCTCATGGACGTCATCCAAGGGGAGAAGGAGTTGACAAGGAACTACATCGAGCGGTTCCGCCAGACTGCCATGAAACTGCCTTCCGAAAATCCAGATTCCTCTTTGATTGAAATTTGCCAAAAAAGACTACTTCCAACGATCAGTCTCTGGATGGGCGAAAGTCAATTCAAAGATTGGAAGGCGTTCATCATCAGCGCCACAAGCGCCGAGGAACGACTGAAGAAGGCTCGCCAACTGGGATTGTACATCTCAGAAGGAGAAAACAAGGGCAAGCGTCCCAACAACGATAATGGGGGTAACCCCTCCACCAATCGGGACAACAAGGAAAAGCAGGCTATAGTAGTCGATACAGCACAACAACCTGAGCCGAAGCCCGTAGACAAACAATGGCCTCAAGTCACTTACTCTTTTGAAGACGGCCACGTCAAGCCTATCTTGGACATGCTCATACAAGGAGATAGAATTCAGCTCCCTCCACCAAGACGGGAGCCTCGGCCGGCTGATCTGGAGAACCCAAAGTTCTGCCATTACCACCGTTATGTATACCACGCTACACACGACTGCTACCAACTAAAATGGTACATCCAAAGCCTCATCGATTCGAACGCTCTGGCCATCGATTTCGAAGAGGTAACCGTGGCAGCCAATATGGTGTCCGTACAATTCGGCAGCTTTCCTCCGACGGAAACTCAGGACGGGGTAATCCCCGTCCCTCTGGCGACGATGGAGATTACCAATCTTCCACCTCCCCGGGAACAGGCTGCTGGTCTAGTACCTCTCACCACATCACGAGGGGAGGTCATGTGGGTACATCCAGACTTGGTGTCAGAAGTAACTCGGCCCACACCATCTCCCACCAACAGAAAGAAGAGTGGAAAAATCAGGACCTGCCACACAATCTCAGCAGACAATGAGGAAGCTATAGCCGTCATCACGCGGTCCGGAGCGCAATCCCAACCTGTGGTTGACAATCCAGTTGAAAATCATCAACCCACTACAACTGATGCTCCGGGACCGGCTCAGCCTTCGACGACCGACAAGCCTAGGCCGAAGGAGACTCACTTCGACAAATCTCTCCGAAAAGAAGCAGCCCAAGGGCTAGAGAGGCCCTACAACTTTGACATCTTAGCACAATTGGCTAACACACCGGCCAAATTGTCACTATACGAACTCCTAAGGCTCTCCAAGGACGTTCGTATTGTATTGAGCAAAGCACTCCAAAATGACGATGCCTATCTGGATCAATCCAACCTCACCGGGGAGGACTCACCCGTGGATCTCCAAGACAGTGCCTGTACGGGAGCAATGCCCAATATCGTCTTCACTCCACAGGACATGCTCATCAAGACCAACCTACACGATCGCCCGCTATACTATACGGGGTACATCGGCGACGTGAAGGTGGATCGGATGCACATAGATCCTGGCTCTTCCATAAGCATCATCCCGAAGGGCCTGCTACATCATCTCCACATCCCAATGCATCGTCTGACACCTACAAGCACCGCTATCATCGGTTTCAATTCGGGCAGGAGCTACCCTATTGGGAAGATTCGTCTGAAGTGTCAAATTGGTGACCTCCAATCCGAAGTCACCTGCTACGTCATAGATGCAGACACTTCTTATAACATTCTCTTGGGGCGCCCATGGATACACGATTACATGATTGTGCCTTCCACGCTACACCAGTGCTTCAAATATGTCGACAAATATGGCTTCGTGAAGACGAAATTTGCTGATATCGATCCCTTCAAAGGGGTCGAATCCTACTACTCAGACTCCTGCCTATACGAAAAGTCGAAGAGGCACCTTGATGAAGGAGACGTACAAGCTCATACCGAGACAGCCACGGGATCAGAAGGACCCCTGACGATCCACCTCCAAGCTCGCAAACCGGGCAAGTCTGCACCCCTTACCGCCACTCTGCGGAAGGACACAATCAGCCTCTCAGCGCAGGAGGAGCAGATGATAATTCGGCTGCCAAGGTCCGGCCAAGTGCCGAGACCCACAACGGGGCCACTAACAATCAGACTGCCGAGAGTCAGTCAACCCCAAACAGGAAAGCTCAATCCCTCCGACAAGCCGCTGACGATACGCCTTCCCAGGAAGGGTCGTCACCCCGGTGCAAGGTCTGACACTTCTAGCGAACCAGCCACTCCTCGCCCCATATCAAATGCCAAACTGGGGGTCGCTAGTCTGCCAACAACTCCACGCTCTGCTCCATCAACTGAACTACTGACAATCAAGCTTCCCAGGTCATCCTCTCAGTCTTCGTTCACACAGGAGGTAGCCGAAGAGGAACCGGTGCTAGCCAAGTATGTGGCTGCCCACACTGATGTCCCTTCCGCTGATGATGTAATCTTCCTAGAAAGGATACCTTACTTCATCAATAAAGGGTTATCTTTGAACTACACCGAGCTCAATAAGCTATGCACAATGTATGCTATGGAACACGGTATAGGCACTCACCTACACACACAAGTGACAAATGTGTACACCGCGATCCGGCTTACTCCAGTACAAGACGCTTACCGAATAATCGAGGAAGGAGATCATCCGATCATCTTCGGCCGGACGAACAACCCGCATCCCTTCACCATAGAAGAAGCCGACCTCAGGTCAGATGCCGGGAGACTATCTCTGTATCTCTATAGCCCTCAATCCAAATATCTCATGCAGAAATAGGAGTATGATCTGGAGACGATGCCAGGATTGAACTACGGCACTGGGCGACGATTACCTTTGAAGCCGCCAGTCCCGGCGGGCAAACCACGGAACTACTATAACAAAACTCGATACGGGTTAGGGTATGTAATGCCTACTACGACCCCTGAGAGTTCAGATGAAGAATGTGACTGGCAGTCATATTCAACCGGATCACCAACTTTTGACTCGGATACCAGCATCGAAGATGTGTTCAGACAGGTCTTGTCAGTCAAACATGGCATTCGTCGACGCTTACAAAGAAGACAAAGACATCCCCGAGATCCTCGAGCTAGAGCCATGGGCCCAGCAATTGGATACACAATAGAAAAAGCGGTTCGAACTGAGAGAACCTCCTACTGAAGATGAGGTTATACAAATTGACCTCGGCAGCGAATCTTCTCCAAAACCGATTTTCATCAGTAAAAGCCTAACAGACGAAGAGCGGGAGTCACTGCTAGAACTTGTTAGAGAGTATATTGATGTGTTCACCTGGAGCTATGAAGACATGCCAGGGTTAAATCCTGACATCGCTCTTTACAAACTCAACATTCGACCAGATGCGAAGCAAGTCAAGCAACAACAGCGACGCTTCCGTCTAGGCATCATGGACGTGATCGAAGCCGAAGTCAACAAACTGATAGCCAGCAGCTTCATTCGTGAGTAGCAACATCCCGATTGGGTCGCCAATATAGTACCGGTCCTCAAGAAGAATGGGAAGATTCGAATCTGCATCAACTTCCGCAACCTGAACGAGGCGTGCCCCAAAGATGAATTCCCCCTTCCTATCACAGACATCATGATCGACAATACCTGCAGCTTCGAACGTATGTCATTCATGGATGGCTTTTCGGGGTACAACCAAATCAAAATGTCTCCTGATGACGAAAAGCATACATCATTCCGAACACCAATTGGCACGTACTGCTACACAGTCATGCCTTTCGGTTTGAAGAATGCCGACGCCACATATCAAAGAGCCATGAGCATCATCTTCAGAGACCACTTATGCAAGACAGTGGAGTGCTACGTTGACGATATAGCCGTTAAGAGCCGCTGCAAAGGAGACCATCTGTAGGATCTAAGGACGGTATTCGACCTAATACGAGCGCATAATTTGAAAATGAACCCTACAAAGTCCTTTCTGGGCGTATCCAGCGAGAAGTTCTTGGGCTTTATCATCACTGCACAGGGTATTCATGTAGACCCTGAGAAGATGAAAGCAATCATGGAGATGGGTCCCCCGAGAAATCTCCGCGAACTCAGAGGCCTCCAAGGGAGGCTAGCTTACATCAAAAGGTTTATTTCCAACCTCTCCGGGCGATGTCGACTGTTCACGCACCTCATGAAGAAAGGAGTCCCATTCGTATGGGACGAGGAATGCCAGCGTGCTTTCGACAGCATCAATGAATATTTGTCAAATCCCCCAGTTTTGGTGGCCCCGGTTCCTGGAAAACCATTCCTGCTCTATGTACGAGCAATAGAACACTCCCTTGGGGCTCTGCTGGCACAGAACAACGACGCAGGCCATAAACAGGCCATATATTACCTCAGCCGAATGATGATTGGGCTAGAACACCGATACACCGCTGTGGAGAAGGAATGCCTCGCCCTGGTGTTCGCCATTCAGAAAATGCGGCACTATGTTACCGGACAAACGATACATATGATCTCACGAGTCAACCCTCTCAGAGTTCTTATGACTAAACCAGGGGCACTCATCTCTCGACTCGCTACATGGGCAATATTGCTGTCCCCTTATCATATGATCTTTGTCCCATAAAAGGTAGTCAAAGGTCAAGCCCTGGCGGACTTTTTAGCAGCCCACCCAGGCTCGAAGTCCTCCAGAATATATGAAGAGATCCCAGACGAGGTCGCCGACTCACATCCAACCTCCCATGAGGCTATATGGCGAATGTTCTTTGACGGTGCTTCAAGGACCGGACCTAAAGGCAATATAGTCGTTGGAGTCGGGGTAGTGCTGATCTCCCCCTCCGGATTGGTGATTAACCATGCTTATTCCCTCATCGAGCCCTGCTCTAACAATTTGGCCGAGTACAACGCTCTAGTCATTGGCCTCCAACTTGCAAGAGAGCTGGGGGTAGAGTACCTTGAAGCATACGGCGATTCCCAACTAATCGTCAATCAGATCCGGGGATCGTACGAAGTCCGCCACGAAGACATGATCCCTTATCACCAAATAGCGATCGATATCATCTCGTCATTCGAGGTGTTCTTCATCGAGCATGTCCCCAGACTCCGAAATATTGAAGCCGACGCCCTAGCTGGTCTTGCCACTTTTTTAGCAGTTCCGAATTATGATCGCCAATCAGTAGATATGATAGGCCACGAATTGGTCTGTCCCAAGAACAATGTACAATTCGTGGCGAGCTATTCCGCCCAGACGATCGATGAGGCCCCAGATTGGAGACAACCATTCATCGACTTCGTCGTCTACGACATCCTGCCCGAGAACCCAAAGGAAGCCACTTCCATCAGACGACGTTCTCTTAAATTCTTCTACGATACAGAGACAAAAATGCTGTATCGCCGCTCCTACGACGGATTACTGCTTCAGTGTTTGTAAAATACAGAAGCCAAAGTAGCCGTATGAGAAGCTCATGACGGTGTCTGCGGGGGCCACCAGCCCGGCCCAAAACTGCAAGACCGCCTTCGCCGAATGGGCTACTATTGGCCCATAATGGTGGCAGATACGATAGATTATGCTAGAAAATGCAAAGCCTGCCAAGTCCACGCGAACTTTATTCACCAACCATCCGAATTTCTACATCCGACAGTGGCATCCTGGCCATTCGAAGCATGGGGAATGGATATCATTGGTCCAATCACCCCACCTTCCTCCAGAGGACATCGCTTCATACTTGCGATCACTGATTACTTCTCCAAATGGGCGGAAGCTGTTCCACTCGCAGAAGTCAAGACTTCAAACGTGATCAGCTTCCTTAAGCATCACGTCATCTACCACTTTGGACTGCCCCGAAGGATCATCCATGATAATGGTCCGCAGTTTGCAAGCCACACATTCTATCGGTTTTGCGATAAATACCGTATTCAGAATATCGCTTCGACGCCGTACAACCCGGCAGCAAACGGGTTAGCGGAGGCGTTCAACAAAATAATCATCAAACTCCTCAAGAAGTTTGTCTCCTCCAACAAACGTGACTGGAACGAGAAACTCGGCGAATGCTTATGGGCTTATCGCACCACAGTTCGAACAGCCACTGGGAATACGCCATTCTCCCTAGTGTATGGGAGTGAGGCAGTTCTTCCATTAGAGACTCAAATACCCTCACTCCGCGTCGCCCTCACTTATCAATTGACGACGGATAATAACTACCGACATCGACTACAAGAGTTAGAGGCCTTAGATGAAAAGCGCCTCCTAGCTCAGCAAAGGATCGAGCTGTACCAAGCACGCATTTCAGGAGCCTTCAACAAGAAGGTCAAAATCAGAACATTCCAAGTGGACGATCTTGTTCTGGCAGTCCGGAGGCCAATGGTCATGACTCACAAGACCGTCGGCAAGTTCCAGCCAAAATGGGAAGGCCCATTTATCATAGAGACAGTATTCTCCAACGGTGCTTACCGCCTCGCTAAGCAAAATGGAGACTTGCTCATGTTGCCCGTCAACGGCAAGTTCCTGAAGAAATATTATATCTAAATAACATCCCAGATTATTGAGTCACGTACCCGCTGGTACCACTGAACTCACCCCATAAATTTCCAGATTTTCGAGTCATGTATCCGCTGATACCACTGAACGCACCCTCATAGTTTGTCAGATTATCGAGTCACGTACCCGCTGGTACCTCTGAACTCACCATCACAACATTCTCCAGATTATCGAGTCACGTACCCGCTGGTACCGTTGAACTCACATCCTCCATATCCCCGATCATCGAGTCATGTACCCGCTGGTGCCGCTGAACTCACACATCTACAATATTCTAAATTATCGAGTTATGTACCCGCTGGTGCCTCTGAACTCACATCTCCGTCACTCTTTCAGATAGTAAGTCATGTATGATCATACCTCTGAACCTTCTTCCTGGAGGAGATCCTCCACCATGATCAAATACCTGCACTTTCAGTGCACAAAAAAGGGTAATCGATCCACAAATTTCCGAAACGGCCATGTCCTCATTACCTCTGAGCTGTTTTCACTTCCACCAAAAACAAACTGCCCCCTCGCATAGAACTTCCACGTTCTCCTACCTCTGAGTCGTTCTATGTACCCCCCCTTTCAAAGAAACCCTCATGCTCACCATGTCCTCAGTACCTCTGAGTCAGTATGATTGGTTCCTTTCTTTTAAACTTGTTGTCCGTATCCAAAACTAGGGTACGTTAGGGACAATGGGTCCACGCAAAATGTCCTAATAAGAGATTATTACAAAGCAAAAGAGTGAAGCAAATATATATTCCATTCAGAAATTGGTTACATCCGCATGATTGCAAGCAAGTCAAAAGAGTTCTTCATGAAGGCAAAAAGAAAGGCGAAACAAAATAAAAGACTACAGACAGACATCCACGAAAAGCCCCTACATCCTAGTTACATGAGCGCATATACCATTCCCTCAACCATCTCACATATGAAGGATGCAAGTGAAGAGCGTCTTCGTCCAGAATAGGAGAAACAGGGTTCCCAGCGCTGCCACCCTCAACAGTCTCGATATTTGGAGGGCTGCCGTTCCCCTCAGGAGCAGGTTCTTCTTTCTTCACTTCCTCCTTAACAGAGGGAGATCCCTGGCTGATGACAAGAGGCTGCGGCTCCTCTGATGTCGTAGTCTCAACATTCGGTAGAGATACTGCGAGAACCAAAGACGAAGAAAATGAAAACAGTCAGAAATGTTCATGCGGCTCGTTCTAGACAAGTCTCATGCGGCTCCGACACGGGGTATATCCTCATGCGACTCAGTCATGGGACGTGTATACGGACCATATAGTTTGAGAAGTTCACGTCAAAGTCATGTACATGAAGCATGCAAGCAGGCTCTGCTAGGGTTTTAAATCGACTACCTAATCCTTACCTTCGATGGCAATATGAACGTCAAGACGAACGGGAGACGCGACAGTCGAAGGTAAAGCCGACTTCTTACTCCTCGCCACAGCCTTCTTCATAGCCTTAGAAGCCCTGGGTGCCATTGTTGTCTGATGATCAGAACACGACAAGAATCTGAGTCAAGAATAGTCTAAGAGAGAAGACCGTCCAAATTAATGCCCTTCTATTTATAGACAGAGAACTGTGGACCGACGCCTCGTACAAACGCGATCAACTCTTCGGTTATCGAGCCAAACCAGCCATTTAAAGACTGAACTCTTGGGATCCTGTCCCAAAAAGATCCACACGCATGGCATAATGATGTGACAAAGAGCTTATGCGGTTCAAATGGCCATGCGGCTGATAGCAACTATACGACTCAGATGATCGGGAGGCAAAAATTTCTATGCGGCTGGGCCATCCATGCGGCTGAGACGCCCCTGCGGCAGAACTTTCCATGCGGCCAAGATATCCATGTGCGGCCAGAAGAATATCCAGCCATGCTTCTTATTCAAAGTATTTCAATTTTGTAAATTGAAAACTTTAAAGGGGGTCTTGTAGAAGCATGGAAAATACTGAAGAAAATGACTCATGCGGCCAGGAAAGATCCATGCGGCTCAGAAAACTCATGCGGCTCAGGAAGTCATGCGGCATAAGGAGCTATGCGGCCCGAGGCATTCCATGCGGCTCAGAAGACACGTGGCCTGACAGTGCTCCCCTCCGACCCATGCTGCATTAATTGTTTTGACGACTGACCCCTCTGAAAAGTTGACAGTCCTGACACAAAAGCAGGTAATTATGACTCTGTCATAAAGATGAATCTCTAGGGAAGAGAAAAGAGATCTCTGACACAAATCCCCCGAGAGCCATAAAAATACCACGTGGCTGTAATGTCCCAAATTCGTGATACGTATTTAGTGTACGTATACGTGTTTTGGACCCATATTTTATTTATTCATGGTTAGTTGTCTTGGTTTATTTTGCATTGGCTTGGTTTTATTGTCATTGATAGTTTAATTACTTTTAATGATTCATTGGTTTATTTGGGCTTGGTTTATTCCTGGGTTGGTTCGGCTTGGTTCAGTTTGGGATTGCTCTTGGTTCATCATGAACCAAGGGGTGAACCCCCTACCTACCACCACCACTCATATTTATTACCTATTCTTCTTTCTCTCTCTTCATAATCATCTTCTTCTTCCTCATTTACTTCCTTACCTACCAAAGAGGGGGAGAGAGAGGTCTAGGCAAGTGCATCTTGCTTCCACAAGAGAGCTCATTTTTATTATTCCATTAGCTTCTCCTCATGTTTCTAAGACACATTAGAACTTGTTATTTTCCATTTTGAGGCTTAACTTTTTGTAGAACTAGAAATTAGTTATTTTTGGATTTTGGTGGTTTTGATCTATCAAACTTCTTTGTTTTCAAGTTTTGATGGTTCCATGTTGTAGAGAATTTTATTCTACACAATTTTGACCTTTAAAAAGTCGGATTTGGACTTATTTTGACCAAGTTATGGACTTTTGAAGCTTTGGGTTCAACCATGGAGTTCTTGCTGTTTGGAGAAGACAGTGAGCAGTACGCGAGCTTTTTAGCTTGAGCCACTGAGTTGTGTGCGCTCTTTAGCGTAGTGCAGTCCCCATACGCTACCTTTTGGGAGCGTATGTCTTACATACGCTCACTAGTGTGACAAGGAGTCGTATGGAGTCCATATGCTGCCTTTTGGGAGCGTATGTCTTGCATACGCTCACTTGTGTGACAAGGAGTTGTATGGAGTCCATACGCTGCCTTTTGGGAGCGTATGTCTTGCATACATGTGTGACAAGGAGTCGTATGGAGTCCATATGCTGCCTTTTGGGAGCGTATGACTTGCACTGAGCGTATGACCTGAGCGTATGACCTGAGCGTATGACCTGAGCGTATGGCCCTTGGCTGACTTGGTCTTATATCAGCGTGCCAGTTTGGTTTTATTTTCCTTAAGCTTGGCTCTTCTATAGCCCTGTATATTGATATTTTATTAGATATTTTACGTCCATTTTATATCCTTACGCCTTTTGTCCTGAACTTGATAATCACAAATTTACTTGATATGTTTGGAATTGATAATTGAGCATGACGTGATAGTGACCCGTAGTGGTGCACTCCTGACATAATAGCCTGACCTGACCTGATAGTGGCCCGTCGTGGTGCACTCCTGACAAAGTACACTTGGCATGATAACCTGACATGATTATCTCGAATAGCTGTTGGGACGGCTACCTGACATGACATGACCTGTTTAATTAATCATGACACCGTGGGCGATTGTGCTTGTACAAATAATTCAGTCCTGTCTTGCATCATGTCTAAGAGGGGACTCCTGAGTACCACGGTCAGGAGTACCTAATGAAATGGACTAAGGTAAATAATTAGTATAATTCACTACTCATGAAGAGATGTTCCCCAGTTACAGGCGATCCCGTTATCCCGGCCGCAAATGTTTGGACTTGTAGCCTGCCGACGAGTAGGGCACATTTCCAGCCCACTGTTATGTGGGGCACTCTTGATTGTCACTTTAAATAATTGAACTCTATTGTCACTCTAATGCATTATACTCTCTAGATTGTCACTATAATGATTGCCTGGATAGCTGCAGGGCCTGTGACTACTTGGAGCATCTCATTGCATCTTACTAGTAACTAGGATTGTGATAACCCTAGTCAGTTAATGTAGAAAGCCGTAGGCAATGATTGGCCGTGATTGATTGGATGGAGTCTAGTCCAGTATACTATTGTCTAGAATTGATTGATTGCAAGATTGTACCAGAATGATTGAATTATTGTCACTCCAGATTGTCACTATAATGATTGTCACTCCAGATTATTACTTGACCTGATTTCTTATATTTATCTTGCCGATAATTGGTGAGAGAAACCAAGTTCTGTTCAGACAAAGGGTTACTACCCCGGTCCTTGTTTGGTTTACGGGTTGTAACCTAGCTATCTGAATAGTTCCATGGTTATTTCATAGTATATCATCCTGGCATGCTTTTCCATATGTCCTGTCTTTTAGTGATTCTATGCAAGATTGTCTTTTATAATTACCTATCATGCTTTTTCTTAAATTACTGTCTCTTATTATGTAATTATATTATTGTGTTAATTTGCTGGCTTTAGTTCTTAAGTGAAGCCTCCTTTGTGGCACTTGCTCTTTCTGGGGTCTGACCCAGCTGGTTTTGTATGGCCATATACCGGAGCAGCACCAAAGGATCTCCCTGCTTTCCAGCCCGATGGTGGCCACCAGGCGTAACCAGGGCATCGAGTGGGTTTCTTTTGTTCTTCCACTGTAATATTGTAAATTATTCTTTTGAGGCGTTTAGCCGACGAGCAAGTGTTAGCTCGATTGTACTTACTTACTGTCTGCCTACGGGCTGTAACATGATTGACAAGCCCCGAGGATTGATCATGTATGACTGAACTCTTGTTAGTCCTCATATTTTGTAACGACTAGCTTCATGATCATCTGGATATGTAATGTTTGGGACGCCTTACAATTGTATATTTGGAGATCTGATATCTTGTGATTATTATTAGTTGGTTGAGATTGAGACAATAGGCTATTTTATGACCTTAAGAGACTGATGGATTGTAGTGAAACCCTCACATATCTAGACAGCCGTGACCGTATAGCGGTGTGGATCCCATTCCGTTATACGTAGCTGGCTATGTCTGCCCCCGCTCTCCAGTATTCTGGTTCTGGGGCGTGACATGGTTTAAGTGGTGGCCCATGCAGGTCTTGTTAATCAAGTTGTGTGAGAGTTTACCAAATAGATGTCTCAATCGGTACTCGCCCTTGATCTCTGCTCGTATCCTCTTGATTCCTGAAATACTTGTCCTGATCACATGCTTGTAATCGTTGATCTGTCATGGTCCTTCCTTATTGTTCCCATGTCGTCTTCTTCAGCGGTATTGAACCTGGACCTGTTGATCAGCAAGGCGGATCACCTCCCGTGGACCAGCAGCAACCAGAAGATCAGGCCCAGCACTCAGGAGCAGCCTCCCGAGTCGTACCTACTGGAGGAGAGCCGCCAGTTCATCCAGTCCAGCCTGCAGATCCTAATGATGGCACTTTGGTGGGTCTTATCAGTTCATTGTTAGCTTCCCAAGATCGTAGAGGCGATGCCTTGCACCAGGCAGTGGAAGATGCTCTGAATAGAAGTGGTCCTCGAGGGAACAGTACGGTCAACAGTTTCAAGCGCCTGAACCCTCCCTTCTTCGATGGCAGCGAGGATGCCATTGCTGCCGATGCTTGGCTACAGGATATAGAGATGATTCTCGAAGCCGCGAAGACTCCAGAAGATAAGAAGGTGGCTGTGGTGTGCCTACAATTATTGGATCTAGCCCGCAGTTGGTGGACTGCACAAGCAGTAGGATTGGCAACACCTGTCTCCTGGACAGTGTTCAGCGAGAAGTTCCAGATCAAGTATTATGATGCAGTGGCTCGATATGACTTGCAGACCAGGTTCAGTAATCTTAAGCAGATGGGGAGGACGGTCGACGGTTATGCGGTCGAGTTTTCCAGACTCAGTCGGTTTGCTCCCACCTTGGTGGCAACCGAGTTTGACAGAGCGCAGAGGTTCCAGCAGGGACTTCACCTGGAGATTATATTGGCAGTAGAACAGTTCGAGCATCAGACCTATGATGCGGTGTTGCGAGCAGCAAGAAGGCACGAGTATACCTCCCAGAGAATAGTGGACAGGATCGGAGGTCGGAAGCGATCCCATAGTCAAATGAATCAGTCTTCAGCCCCAGCCCCGGCAGCCAGGACTTTAACTATTGGAGCTCCGAGGCGAGCAGCTTCAGTTACGTCGGTCCAGCACTCAACCCCGACGTACTCTCCGCAGAAACAGAAGCAAGCGCAGTCTTCCGCCGTGGGCTGTTCTTATTGTGGAAAGCCTGGACACGTAGTAGCAGAGTATCGCAAGGCATTGGGATTGTGTTTATTGTGTGGAGCACCGGACCATAGGGTGGGGTCCTGCCCTTTCAGAGTTGATTCAGCATCGACAGTATCTAGTCCCTCGGTTGGGGGACCAGCACCAGCACCAGCTCCAGTTCACCAGCAACAGCAATTCCCGTTCCCGAGGCCCTTGCCGACTCAGGCCCAGACTTTCCAGCAACAGGACCCGCGGCAGTTTGCCCTAGCCCAGGCTCAGGTTCAGAATCGGCCGAGAGGTATATGTGTCCTCTCATCTTGCTTTTCTACCGTCATTATGCGGGGTGCATGACGTATTTCATGTATCCTAATTACAACGGTACATTCCGGACCCGAGCCATATCCTAGGTCATTCGAAACTGGTTATTGGTACCAACCTTTTCGTATGAGGATAGGCCCGTGTCTATGTTTGACCAAAGAGAGAGACTCGAGCGCAAGACTATCAGTTCAGTCCGTGTTGCTTAGAGTCATCCCTCTTTGGAAGAGTCAAACTTGGGAGCATGAGGATGATATCTGATTAGGTCATCCCGGCTGGTTTGACTCGTAAGGTGTAATATCTTCCTTATGCCTTACGCTTTGAATCTTTGCTTGCATGAATGATTGTATGATTGATTGGTAGTGGTAGATTGCCTATGATAGAATAGCTTTCCCTTACATCTCTAGCCTCTTGATTAAATTCCGAGGACGGAATTCTTTTAAGGTGGGTAGGATGTAATGTCCCAAATTCGTGATACGTATTTAGTGTACGTATACGTGTTTTGGACCCATATTTTATATATTCATGGTTAGTTGTCTTGGTTTATTTTGCATTGGCTTGGTTTTATTGTCATTGATAGTTTAATTACTTTTAATGATTCATTGGTTTATTTGGGCTTGGTTTATTCCTGGGTTGGTTCGGCTTGGTTCGGTTTGGGATTGCTCTTGGTTCATCATGAACCAAGGGGTGAACCCCCTACCTACCACCATCACTCATATTTATTACCTATTCTTCTTTCTCTCTCTTCATAATCATCTTCTTCTTCCTCATTTACTTCCTTACCTACCAAAGAGGGGGAGAGAGAGGTCTAGGCAAGTGCATCTTGCTTCCACAAGAGAGCTCATTTTTATTGTTCCATTAGCTTCTCCTCATGTTTCTAAGACACATTAGAACTTATTATTTTCTATTTTGAGGCTTAACTTTTTGTAGATCTAGGAATTAGTTATTTTCGGATTTTGGTGGTTTTGATCTATCAAACTTCTTTGTTTTTAAGTTTTGATGGTTCTATGTTGTAGAGAATTTTATTCTACCCAATTTTGACCTTTAAAAAGTCGGATTTGGACTTATTTTGACCAAGTTATGGACTTTTGAAGCTTTGGGTTCAACCATGGAGTTCTTGCTGTTTGGAGAAGACAGTGAGCAGTACGCGAGCTTTTTAGCTTGAGCCACTGAGTTGCGCGCGCTCTTTAGCGCAGCGCAGTCCCCATACGCTGCCTTTTGGGAGCGTATGTCTTACATACGCTCACTTAAGTGACAAGGAGTCGTATGGAGTCCATACGCTGCCTTTTGGGAGCGTATGTCTTACATACGCTCACTTGTGTGACAAGGAGTCGTATGGAGTCCATACGCTGCCTTTTGGGAGCGTATGTCTTGCATACGCTCACTTGTGTGACAAGGAGTCATATGGAGTCCATACGCTGCCTTATAGGAGCGTATGACCTGAGCGTATGACCTGAGCGTATGACCTGAGCGTATGGCCCTTGGCTGACTTGGTCTTATGTCAGCGTGCCAGTTTGGTTTTATTTTTCTTAAGCTTGGCTCTTCTATAGCCCTGTATATTGATATTTTATTAGATATTTTACGTCCATTTTATATCCTTACGCCTTTTGTCCTGAACTTGATAATCACGAATTTACTTGATATGTTTGGAATTGATAATTGAGCATGACGTGATAGTGACCCGTAGTGGTGCACTCCTGACATAATAGCCTGACATGACCTGATAGTGTCCCGTCGTGGTGCACTCCTGACAAAGTACACTTGGCATGATAACCTGACATGATTATCTCGAATAGCTGTTGCGACGGCTACCTGACATGACATGACCTGTTTAATTAATCATGACACCGTGGGCGATTGTGCTTGTACAAATAATCCAGTCCTGTCTTGCATCATGTCTAAGAGGGGACTCCTGAGTACCACGGTCAGGAGTACCTACTGAAATGGACTAAGGTTAATAATTAGTATAATTCACTACTCATAAAGAGATGTTCCCCAGTTACAGACGATCCCGTTATCCCGGCCGCAAATGTTTGGACTTGTAGCCTGCCGACGAGTAGGGCACATTTCCAGCCCACTGTTATGTGGGGCACTCTTGATTGTCACTTTAAATAATTGAACTCTATTGTCACTCTAATAATGCATTATACTCTCTAGATTGTCACTATAATGATTGCCTGGATAGCTGCAGGGCCTGTGACTACTTGGAGCATCTCATTGCATCTTGCTAGTAACTAGGATTGTGATAACCCTAGTTAGTTAATGTAGAAAGCCGTAGGCAATGATTGGCCGTGATTGATTGGATGGGGTCTAGTCCAGTATGGTATTGTCTAGAATTGATTGATTGCAAGATTGTACCAGAATGATTGAATTATTGTCACTCCAGATTGTCACTATAATGATTGTCACTCCAGATTGTTACTTGACCTGATTTCTTATATTTATCTTGCCGATAAATGGTGAGAGAAACCAAGTTCTGTTCAGACAAAGGGTTACAACCCCGGTCCTTGTTTGGTTTACGGGTTGTAACCTAGCTATCTGAATAGTTCCATGGTTATTTCATCGTATATCATCCTGGCATGCTTTTCCATATGTCCTGTCTTTTAGTGATTCTATGCAAGATTGTCTTTTATAATTACCTATCATGCTTTTTCTTAAATTACTGTCTCTTATTATGTAATTATATTATTGTGTTAATTTGCTGGCTTTAGTTCTTAAGTGAAGCCTCCTTTGTGGCACTTGCTCTTTCTGGGGTCTGACCCAGCTGGTTTTGTATGGCCAGATACCGGAGCAGCACCAAAGGATCTTCCTGCTTTCCAGCCCGATGGTGGTCACCAGGCGTAACCAGGGCATCGAGTGGGTTTCTTTTGTTCTTCCACTGTAATATTGTAAATTATTCTTTTGAGGCGTTTAGCCGACGAGCAAGTGTTAGCTCGATTGTACTTACTTACTGTCTGCCTACGGGCTGTAACATGATTGACAAGCCCCGGGGTTGATCATGTATGACTGAACTCTTGTCAGTCCTCACATTTTGTAACGACTAGCTTCATGATCATCTGGATATGTAATGTTTGGGACGCCTTAGAATTGTATATTTGGAGATCTGATATCTTGTGATTATTATTAGTTGGTTGAGATTGAGACAATAGGCTATTTTATGACCTTAAGAGACTGATGGATTGTAGTGAAACCCTCACATATCTAGATAGCCGTGATCGTATAGCGGTGTGAATCCCATTCCATTATACGTAGCTGGCTATGTCTGCCCCCGCTCTCCAGTATTCTGGTTCTGGGGCGTAACAGTGGCCTTGCCACGTGGGCGTTCGTATGCGGCTCACTTCTCATGCGGTTCAGAATGAATCTGTCATATGCGGCTCAGGCCAAGAAAGCCTCATGCGGCTCGAGCAAAGAACTTCTCATGCGGTTCAGAGTGAATCTGTCCTATGCGGCTCAGGCCAAGAAAGCCTTATGCGGCTCGAGCGAGGACTTTTCATGCGGTTCAAGAGGATCATGTCCATGCGGCTCAGGCGGATATGTACCTATGCGGCCCACAAGGATTACTCCCCTGTGGTTCGAGGGCTCAAGTGAGGGCCACTGCCCAGGCAGCCCTGACACGTGGGCTTAACCATATGCAGCTCAAATTCATATGCGGCTCACTCGTCATGCGGTCCAGATCCCCCCAGCAGCTCCTAGGACACGTGTCCTAAGCCGATTAATTCCTCAGATTTGCTGCCATTAAAGATTGGGTCAAATCCTAATAATCTGGGACACGTGACAGAAGAATAGATCTAATTTATTCGCAGACATCAGAAGATCATTATGAGGAAGATTTATTCCAATCAGCATTAATTGCTAATGGGATTTGGTGTAATCTACACTCGATGGCTCGGATTCGTCACAATCAAAACTGAACGGCCTGGATTGACCAATCTATGGGCCGCCGCCATCTCCAAGAGCTAATCATTGGCAATCCTAATTATCACATCCCACTATTATAAATAGCAATGTGCCATTCCCTTGTAAGATATATACAATATCAGAGAGAAATACGTATATACAGAGAGACTTCTCCCCATAGTCAGAGAGAGAATACACAGAGAGAGAGAGAAGCCCGAAGAGCAACAGAGGAGCAAGAAGAGCATTTCTTCATCAACGCCAACCATCTTTTCACAGGAGCCAAGGCTGCATACCGATCGTCCAAGGAGTAAGGCAGGGCTGCCGTCGTCTTCCCGAGCCTCTATCGTCACCCCCCAGAATCTAAAATAAACAATTATACTTAGACTGCTGTACCTAGGTTTTCGTCCCTAGGCTTTCTTTGTACAAGCGAGTTTGTAACGTGAAGTAAAAGTCCGGTCCTCCGATAATTGTTCTGTTCTTTTATATTTCATGGCAAACATCATGCTAGATATCGCAATCATCAAACGTGTAAACTCTGTAATGTACTCCTTGATCGCCCCGGTATGCTTGAGTTGCCGTAAGCTCTGCCACGCTACAAACTCCATATTATTTAGATAGAACTGATGCTTGAACTCCTTCTTAAGATCCTCTGAAGTCTCTATCGAACACAAACCCTTCTCGGCTTCCATAAATTTTTGACGCCACCACAGCATAGCATCGTCGATGAAATAGAGTGAAGCAATATCCACCTTCTCGGCGTCATCATTGATGTGCAATGCCTTGAAGTATTGCTCCATATTTCTCAAGAAGTTTTCAACTTCTTTGGTATTCCGTACCCCGCTGAAGGATTCTGGCTCGGAGATCTTCCGCCTTCTCGGTGCCTCCCTACTCGAAGGTCTACCGTTCGTAATGGCCTTCTCCAGAATGGTAACTTTGGTATTGAGTTCTTCGCAACTCTCGACCATGGACTTTAGCTCCTCGTAGCCTTGGACCTTCCTACACAAGTCCTCAATCTCCGCAAGATGCTCCTTGAGCTCCTCCTCAAGTGCGGATCGGATCTCTTGGAATTGCTCCCAAAAGATTGCCATGGACGAAGCGACGTCACTCTCCAACCCATCGTAGAACTCTTCTAGACTCATGTTTCTTTGCTCCATGGAGCCCATGCGCATCTCCATGTCCTTCGAACCTGCCTTAAAGATTCCAACGCGTTCGGCAAGATCGGTAATGCTACGCTCCGTCGTAGTCTCCTCGCTCTTGCCCTTTTTGTGCGTCTTAGCGTGCACCTCCTTAGATGACACGGGTCCCTCCTGGACGTTTTCGAATATCGACATGGCACTAACCGACCTTCACTCTGATACCACTTGTCACAGACTTAGCATTTTAGGATACACTTCGACTCGTACGGCACAAAAGCTTCCTCCTCAAAGACTCATACAAGCCTTCCCGAACCCGCTTAGCTAGATCGCTAAGGGATATTAAGAATAGTGTAGAGCAAAAGAGAGAGATTGGAAGTTTAAAAACTTTACTATACTAGAAAGAGACTACAACTTTGGGTGGTGAGGAACAAATGAGCCTTCCACTTATTTATAGGGCCTCCAAGGCATACATAAAAACTTCTGGAATCAGCATATTCCAGGGATTATTCTAGGGACTAAATATTTCTAAAGAAGCTTCTAGTATATCCCGAAAGATCATAAGACATATAGAAATGTCTTGAGTCTTCTGGAAGATTTTTGGATCCTCTAGAAGATTTGGCACCTCCTGGAAGATTCTACCATCTTCTGGAACACTCTGGAAGCTTCCGGCATAACCCCGGGCCCGTAAAGAGTTATGCAAGTCTGTTTCGGTGGGGCACAAACTTTTGTGCATGACAGTCGGCTGTATACTTATTTTTTATTTTATTTTCTATTTTTGGATTTCCAGCGAGCATTTTGTGTCACTTAAAGTCCGAGTGGGCAAACATTCTATGGCGAGTTGCACAATGTCTTATATATTATATTTTGATTGTGTTTTAGGATTTCTAGTGACATTGTGTGCCGATGAAGGTCCAATTGGACAAAAATTCTACGACGGTGTATCCCTAGTGTAAAATATTATACGTTTACACAGGATTTTGAACATATTTTTAATTTCTTTACTCCAATTTTAAGATATTCAGCGATGGAGGGGTGACAGATAGGCAACAAACAATAACAGGCAGGTACACTGCCCATTCCTTACTAAGAGGAGTATAAAAAATATAAATAGCATATTAAAAAACAAGGATGTCGCCAAGCCGCCGCAAATCTGACAATCAGGGTGTCAATTAGTCGCTGACGAAGCGTGATAGCGGAATGGACTTACCTTCGTGCTTGACAATGGCCAACTCGATCGGTGATGACGATATCTGGACCACCGTTGCTTGGTGAGAGCGAAGCGGTGCCACAAAAACCTAGACGGATGGCCTTGTGAGGGGTCCACACGAAGGTTGCTTGAAAACCTCAAGCGAGGGGCTTTCGAATCCACAAAATAGTCGAGTCCACGATCAAGAAAAGGAGAGGGCAATTCTAAGAACTTAAATAAGAATTCTATTAATTGAAAGTTGTTCCTCAATTGCAAACAGAAGGTGCCTATTTATAGGACTTTTTTGACAACCTAATCCTAATCAAAGAAAGATAAAATCCATCCAAATAAAAGATAGAGTCAAGATAAGTATCATAAAAGAAATTAAATTTTTATCAACTCTATAAAAAAGATAAAGAAAAAGAAAAAAAATCCTAAAAAGATTCAAAATTGGAATCTACGCTACATCGGTATCCCCTGGTTCAAAAGAACTCGTCCCCGAGTTATTTTCAGAATAAAGCGGTTCGCTGGGAGGAAAGTACTCGTAAAGATCGGCGATATTAAAGGTTTAGGAGATCTACATGTCTTCATGTATTCTGTCACCGGCGTCACGATAACGCTAAAATTGCAGATGAATCGTCAGTAGAAGCTGGCGAGACCATAGAAGTTTTGAACTTCAGTTATTGTCTTCGGAGTGGGCCAGTCATGGTTTGCTCGAATCTTTATTTCATCAACACTGCGACCATCGACGCTAGTCACAAATCCCAAGAGGATGTGATGGTTAGTAAGTAAAATATACTTCTTAATTCGAAGAAGGTTGAGAATTTACCTGAGGTGCTTCAGATAATCATCTTGGCTCTTGCTATAAATCAGGATATCAATAAAATAGATGACTACAAACATCTTTGTTATTGGCTTCAAAACATGATTCTTGATGCGCATGAAGGTTTTCGAACGTCCGAAAGGCATAAAGAGCCATTCGAATAGTACTTCTTGGATCTTTAAAATAGTCTTCCACTCATTATTGGGTTGGATCCGGATCTGATGACAGCTGATGCTGATGTGGTTGATAGTTCGATTGTCCATACACATATGCCACGAGTCGTCCTTATCCGGCACAAGCACACGTCCATGAGCTTTCGTCTCTAAGGAGGTATTTATGTAGATAACATGCAAAGAAAGAGGTAGCCTTGAAGTCGTTTGAAGAAAAAGCATATATATAGGACTTTTTGCAACATCTTGAAAATCCAGGGACCAACAATAGAACATAGACGATGTGTCTAGTGGACCACTGTGAGGCTTGTGATGAGGAGGTCTACCATTGGCATTGGAAGCTTTCAATATTGGTAAATTCTTCAATGCTTCGTCGCATGAGAGATTCCCTTGCTGAGTCGTACACTCAAAAGAAGAGAACAATGAGCAGGATGATGAAAATAATGTCTTGGTTGACTCCACTGAAATTCTCTGTTTGTCGTGTAAACATTTGCTAATATTTTTTTCTAGAATTGTCTATGGAGATATTGCACCATGTTCTTGACCATCATCTTCGAGGAGGACCTTGTCTTCTTTTGTGTGTTTTTCTTGAGGGCATGAAGAATTCATCTTCGTAGCGTCCGTAATAATTTCACCGAAGATTATCATGTCCTTCTCTTCAATAAGTTCTATTTCTTGATTAGAAACCGATAATTTCATCTCTTCTTGAGGCATTAAAGATTTCAGTTCAGCATTTGCAATGGATTCATCCGACTCGTCGTCTTCATAGTTAATAATGGCAACTGGTGCTCTGAGGGATAATTGTTGTGGGAATGCTAGAGCCCCTTTTATGGTTGTAGCATAGTCTTAGGAATATCATCCGGTGCTAATGGAAGAAGAGTGAGGAGTCGACCATCTTGAAGGAAGGAATATGTGTTGTACGTTCCTCGGTACGTGATATTTTTGTCAAATTGCCATGGCCGACCGAGGATAATATGACAATAGTCTAAGTCGACAATGTCGAACGTGACTTCATCTATATAGGTCTTTCCGATGGACAAGGATATGCGACAAACTTCAAGGACGACCATGTTGTGGCCTTTTTGAATACATTCAATCTTATATGGAGCCGGATGTGCTTCTTTGGCCAGTCCCAGCTTCTCTTCCATTGCTCTTGAAATAATGTTCTCTGTGCACCCATTATCAATAATGATGTCGCATAGTTTGTCTTTAACCTTGCATCGGATTCGAAAGATATTATGGCGCTGTTGCGGTTCTTCAATCTTTGTGGCTAGCAATAGCTGCCTGACGATACTCAATGGCTATTCAAGCTCCTCACGCATTACTGGTTTCGCCATTGTTGTTTTGAAAAAGAAAGAATTTCAAAGGTTTCTAAAAAAGAAATCCTCGACCTGTGGGGTTCTGATACCACTTGACATAGCATGATAGCAGAACGGGCTTACCTTCGTGCTTGTCAATAGCTAAGTTGATCGGTGATGACAATAACTAGACCACCGTTGCTTGGTGAGAGTGAAGCGGTGCCACAAAAATTTCGGATGGCCTTGTGAGGGGTCCGCACGAAGTTTACTTGAAAATCTCAAGCGAGGGGCTTCCGAATCCATGGAACAGTCGTGTCCACGACCGAGAAAAGGATAGAACAATTCTCAGAACTTAAAGAAAAATTTTATTAATTGAAAGTTGTTCCTCAATTGCATACAGAATGTGCCTATTTATAGAACTTTTATGATAACCTAATCCTAATCAAATAAAGATAAACTTATCTTAATAAAAGATAGAGTCAAAATAAGTGTCCTAAAAGAAATTGGATTTTTATCAACTCTATAAAAGAGAAGAAAAAGGGGAAAAATCCTAAAAAGATTCAAAATTGGAATCAACGCTACATCAGTCTCCTACCTTAAAAACATAGATGTAGCTATGTAATCATAAGGCCCTCACGAAGTAAAGGGTGTTGCTTGTTTGTCGACGGGTCATCGATATTTGTTCATTTTTTAGCCATCGGTTAATAGTCGAACCGACGATGACTTGGCAATGTACTTTCGAAAGAGAATGGCTTATTGCTGACGACCCTTTTTCGTTAATGGGAATAATAAAAGGTCAGCAACGTATTTGGGCATTGTTGTTCCTTTATATTTTTGTAGTGCCTTAGGTCCCGTAACTGGACCATATCTTATTGAAAAGCACCTTCATAGGTGGACCATCTTATTCTTCACCTTGGACCCGACATCTAGACCCACTTTTAAAGTAAATTCATATATATAGTTCATCCAACCTTAAGTTTCGTAGCTATACCATCTTATGGAAAAGTTCGATATTGGAGTTAACCCATCTGACTTGGAAAGAAAGTTCATTTTAAGTCCAAGACCAATTTCATATATCTTATCTAATCTATACTCATCTTCTCACCTCTTTTTCTATATAAGAGTAAACTTTCTATATAACTCAATTTATAGGTATAACAAACTTGTTAATCTTGAAGGCTCAACAGGACGCGATATACAAATGAATAATTTCACCTTAGCTCATATACGAATGAGCCCAAGCAATCAGGAGATCCAATATATTGTCATCTCAATCTATTTGAACATATAGCTAAACTCAGTTTCACCAAACTAGATTGGGAACCACATTTCTTTCTCAACCTTGGACTTTAATTACAATTAGACCCATCTTTGAAGGCAATTCAAATATTTCCTCTAACCTCAAGTCCTATAGCTAGACATCTTATTTTTCACCTTGGATCAAACATCAAGACCCACCTTTGAAGCCAATTTGTATATATAGTCCCTCCCAAACTTAGGTCACATTCCTTATTCACCTTGGATTTGACATTTAGACCCACCTTTGAATTCAATCCCAATATACAGACCTCAAGTCTCGTAGCTAGACCATTAAATGAAAAAGCTCCTAAACCTTAGGAGCAAACTATATAATCCTCCACAACCTTATTAGGTCATGACTCGATCCAAGATGTTGCAGCTATGAGCCAACTAGGGAGGAGTCAAGTCAATTCTGATTATATGTATTCATGAACGTTCAACACAATCTGAATAATTATGATTCTATATATTCATGAATGTTCAATATAATCTGTATAATCTGTCTTCAAGCAACATAACCTCTCCAATCCGAGTCAGATTTGTAACCTTAGGTTCTAATACCACTTCTTATGACCGAAAGTCTAAATTGTAACCTTGGGCTCTGATACAATAGTGAGACCCATGTCAGAATAATTGGGCTTGAAGTCTGATCTGTAGGCTTGGACTATGGTACCATTTGTTAGGAACGCGATGGAAACCAGAGTCTCTTAGCTAGTAGGTGATCCATGAAACATGATATATCATATAACTTAAAAGAAAATTTTCTTGTTTAGGATCAATTCTATATATTTGTATCTCATCCTCCTACTTTCTATCTCATTTGGGACTAATGAGATAAAAAGTAGGAGGACTAATATTTTCTATGTCCAGTTCTTGTAGTGTATCGCTACTCTGTATTTTATATAGTCAAAAATATAAATAATGCAAATAAATAACCTAACCAAGACCGAGGTTTGAACTAGGTTCAATGTCCTTAAGACAATATTCGTCTGCACTGGTGCTTACGGTGTAATGACGACTTTGTCTCCCATGATACAACGGAACTCCTCCCTCGGCAGTAGCACTTCACCGTAGGAAATGAACAAAGCAATGAAGGTAGTCTCTCTCTTGGACTAAATGCTTGACTGAGTAAATGATTTTGGATTAAATTAAATTAAACATTCATAGAACTATACTTTTATAAATGACAAAGTGACACAAATGTGAGTAGACACATTGTTTGAAAAGAACACACCTTTCCAACAGATGCATTCATTGTAAATTGGATACACCTTTGGAACTTTAATAAAAAATAATTTTTAATTAATTTTTCAAGTCAAATTTATATTCACTTTTCTAATATGTAGTTCATGTGGAAAGCAGCACGGATACCAGGTGGTGCCGGCAAGACTCGAGTCCCTCATCTGTAAGGACGTGTAGGTGTGTGGGTTTCCACGATCTGAGCTGGCATGGGACAGAATATGGCGTCCCGGGCATGAAAACTCATCGGCTAGGGCGTCGCGAGGGCGGTCTAGGACCGGCACCATTCTACCACGGGTATAAACGACGGTTGACCACGCGGCCCGTCATGCGGCGCCCAATGGACGTCGGGAAGACGTCGTAAGGACGCCGTGCGCATAGAACGGGTGGCTAGACGGAACCGGCTATCGTAGGCGTCGTGAAGACGTCGGGGGCGCCTTCGGCGCCGTGGACTAAGCGAGGCGTTGAGTTGCTGGCATCGAAAGACGTCGGCCATCCCGTGAGGCTCTGGAGCGCGCGGAGTGCGCGAGACGTACGTGCCGGACAATGATGAAAAAATCAGTGCGGACAGGATCCGCACGAAGAGTCCGAAGCGACATGACCACCGGCTAAAAATCTGGTGCGGGGAGACACACGATTTAACTGAGCTCGCACGTGCTGAAAAAAAAAGAATAAAAGTAGGTGTGTGGGTTGTAATAAAAAAAAGACTTTTTATACAACTCCGTTTATAAAGTTACCGAACTTGTTAATATTAACAGTTCAATGCTGGATTCCTTGTTCACAATTCTCGATTAGAAAATATGTTGCTTCTCTCTGTAGTTCATGCTATATGGCTCTCACTTCTGTCCATGGCCGCTTTGTGCATATTACTCAACGCCGATACGTAATTTTAGTTGAATTTTAATTGTTTTTCTCATACTTTTTGTACGAATTTCATCGCATCCAAGTGAATATTTATAATACATTGCACATATGCATGTAGAGTTTGTGCTGTTGCATTAGCCCCACAGTGCAATCATCACATGAATTCTATAGTTCGAGCAAATAGTTAACCATGTATTAATTACTAAACAGAGGACCACCAAACGGTTGGTGCAAGGCAATCAGTACCATCTCCGCACTCGAATTGAAATAAAGGATTGTTGCTTTGTATTCTCGAAAAAGATGGTGAATGGTCGACCACGTATATATATATATATATATATATATATATATATATATATATATATATATATATATATATATATATATATTTTTTTTTTTTTTTTTTTTTTTTTTTTTTTTTTATATATATATATATATATATATATATATATATATATATATATAAACAATGGGTAATTGTGACGAATATATATATACATATATATATATATTTTGAAACAATGGGTAATTGTGATGAACTCGTCTCCACTAGAGATCAAACTCCGTCACAATTACCCATTGTTTCAATATATATATATATATATATATATATATATATATATATATATATATATATATATATATATATATATAGATATATGTTGGAGTGGGTGGGGTTCCCAACCTATGTGGAGAATCACTACCAAAATATGTCGATTTAGAGACGGCCAGATCCGTCGCCCATCCGTCGGCAATTTGTATTAGCGACCGATCAATGACGGATCTTAGTCAAAATAATCCGTCGGCAATCAGCTCGTCGCTAATAAAGATCCGTCGCTAAGTAGTCGTCAAGCGACGGATTAGCGGCGGCTTTTCGTCGTCACAATACGATGCGTTAGCGACGACTTTCCGACGGTCTTTCGTCGATTTCAAGTATTAAATACTGAACTGTGTAGAAGCTAGCGACGGATAGTCCGTCGGTAAACCGTCGTAACAGCGTATCAGAAGGTATCATTCCGTCGTTATTCCTTCGAATGCCGTCGCTAATTAGCGACGGAATACTGACGAAAAATTCGTCGACCATGTACTGGAAATGCTTGGCATTTCCAGAACCATGGCGACGGATAAGTCGTCGCTACTCCGTCGCTCATCCGTCGACGAAGCGACGGACTAGTAGCGGATAATCCGTGGTTCTGGAAATGTCATGCATTTCCAGAACCTTGGCGACGGATGTTCCGTCGCTATTCCGTCGAACTAGGTATTTCCAGAACCTTAGCGACGGATTGTCCGACGCGAATCCGTCGACCACCCATCGCTAACTGGAAACAATTTCAAATCTCCAGGTAGCGACGGATATTCCGTCGAAAGGTAGTCGAAAACTGGAAACATCCGTCGCTAAGCGGTCACTAGTCCGTCGCTAACTGAGATATTTTAAAAAAAAATACAGAACTTTCCCTGTTCACACAAATATGCATAAACCAAACCAATATATAACGCACACCAATTATCCAACAATCACATAGACCAAATATATAATGCACACCAATTATCCAACAATCATATAGACCAAATATATAATGCACACCAATATAAAATTATCACAAATATTCTAAAATCATAAACTAATATCCGTCGTTATAATCCGAAATTCCCACAAATATTCCAAAATTTCCACAAATATTTCAAATTTTCTTAATTACAATACTTTAAGGAGGAGAGGAGTTCGATTGCCCGGTGGTGGTAATCCCTGCTGCGACCAACGAATATACTGCTCCACTAGGTACGGCGGCAAGTCGTCGTAGACACTGCTCGGTAGTCGGCATAGCTGCTCTGGCGACATGAGAACAAGGAATGCTGTCACAGTTGGAGGCGGTACCAGAGGGGCAGCAGGGTTGAAAGAAAGATGACCGACGGAAGAAGGACTGGAAGCAGCAGTCGACGGACCGGCACCAGTAGAAGACGGACCGACACCAGCAGCAGACGGACCGGCACCAGCAGACGGAGGCAGAAAGTATGTGGCAATTTGCTCTCGCAAGGACGATACCGCCTCGTGCAGCTGCGTAAGCTGCGACCTAACATCATCGTCTGCGGGGGCCGCGGAAGGAGGCGGTGTCGGTGAAAATCTCTGAGTCGCCAGGTGGAACGGACCTAGGGAGCCGATCCCGTACAGGTGCCCTTTCTTAAAGCCGCCGACGGTATCTACGAATAAGTTGTTGCGAGTGGCCAGAGAAGAGGGCGTCCGGGCGGGCGTCGTTTCACCGACATCCTCGGTCTCAGTTAACTGAGCCCGATTAAGGGCCTCACGATACGCATCCTATCAAATGAATGTATTTTTATTATAAGATTTACCTAAGTTGTAATCTAAATCCTATGTTTCACTAAGCTAAGTGTGAATCCTAAGTTTACCTAAGTTATAGTCCGAATACTTTTAATTATAACGTAAATCTCATAAACATAAGTACTTACATCAGTCTCCTTGGCCCTCTCGTCGACGAAGCACCCATCCTTTCGTCTCTTGTGCGTATGCTAGAAGACGTCGTGCATGGTGATCGATTCTGGCGCCCTTCCCTCCTTCACCGCCCGTTGGGTCTGCATACGAAATTTCCGTAGAACTTAATTAACTCCGTATATTAATAATACCTAATTCGATAGTGAAATGAATTTACGGTATCTCACCAGATCTGCAAGCGTCGCTGCGTGGGGCCTTGATCCTCCCGTATGAAGTCCCACGGGCCGTCGGTTCGCCTTCACCTTCTCCGATCTCTCCTTGTACGCAGGAGTATTCATCATATCTAAGAGGTCCTCATAATAGTCCTGCCAGATCCAATTCGGCCTCGTCTGCCCCATTTTCAGGTCATGAATCATATCCCGTATCTTCTTCGAGGTAGCGCTTTTATAGGTCCTGCGGATCGCGTCCTCGCGATGGGGGGGCCACCAGTACGTCGTCTAATATACAAATTCAATTATCACGTAATTTAAAAAGTGGTTGATTAAAGAGTAACTAATAATTAACTAGAAGATATAGATATATACCCTCAACTCGTCGAGTCAGACGTACTTCAAGTTTGGGGGCACCGACGAAAAGTTGAGGTAGGGACCATGGAAGTTAGCCCTGATAATTTCTCCAAGAGCCCTGGCAACATTAAACGGAAAAAACCTACAAAGAAGAAACGACTGGATTATTAACTTGAATAAATGAAAGAAATTTAATAAATTATCTTTAATTTACTTACGAGGTCCCCGCGGGCCATAGCTCTCGTCGGAACTCGCCTCTCGGCCTCTCTGTTGCCGTCGGAGGATCCGCGGGTCCGCACATGTACTCCCCAGTAACCGAATAGAACCGAGTATGGGGGTACTTTGGGGCCCACTGTGCAGTAACTGGGGGATCCGTTGGTGGGTCCACTGGTGGGTCCGCTGGTTGGTCCGATAGCGGAACGAATCCGCTAGCAGATCCAGACTCATGCCTCGATGAAGTAGTCGATCGACGACGGGATGCGTCTGTGCTCGGGGTACTCTCCGGGTCGGGCTTGCTGGATGGGGTCACACCCCGGGAAGATTGAATGCGACCACGACCACCAGCACCACTACGACCACCACCACCACCACCGCCAGCACCAGCACCACGACCACCACCAGAACCACGACCACGGCCAGCCATTATGACCTGTAAATAGAACACATAAACATAATTAACAATATAAAAGTATAAATGAATATAAAATTCTAAACTAAAATATACATACCACCAGTAGGGAGACGAGTGCCACCGCGACAAAAAAGACTAGGAGTGTCATCTACAAAAAGTAAATAATCGAACAAAAAAATATGAATTCACGTTATTGCTTTTATGAAGTCAAACTTAATTCACGTAATTGGAAGTGTTTTTAATATACAACAATATTTAACCTAATCATCGTCTTCGTTCTCATCCTCGGCCTCGTCTTCATCATCATCCTCCTCCTCATCCTCATCCTCATCCTTATCTTCATCGTCGATTTGATCAGTATCCTCATCCCCATAAAATTCTTCTTCTTCTTCTTCTTCTTCTTCTTCTTCTTCTTCTTCTGCCTCAATATTTGGGACAAGACGCCTCTTTCTCCCCTGGTTGACAGCTAGGTCTTATGTATCAACCTCTTCCTTCCCTCTATTTTTTTCAACAATATCTTCAACATCCATTGTATCCGAGTGTTGTCCCAAGTATTGGGACTTTTCGATCTGGTCCTCTTGGTATGCTGGGTCTCCAACGTTGAATGTATTTCTAGATTTAATCTTGCATACTGTCTACCAGTCAAATCGATCTCTACGACGCCTTGGGTAGCTTGTATAGTAGATTTGAACAGCCTGATTTGCTATCGCAAATGTATCGGACCCTCTATACCTCATGCGATGATTTATATCGACAAATCCAAATTGTTTATCGATTCTCCAACCGATATTTGGTGTCGTATCGAACCACTCACATTTGAACATCACAATATGCATATCATATGGGCCAGTATATTGTAAATCTATAATATCCCGAAGCACTCCATAATAGTCAAAGTCCGGTTCGTCGTCATAGATGGTACCTCTTATGCAAACACCGGAATCCTTGGTACTGATGCCGTCATTGATAAATTCGACATTTATAGCATTCTGAGTTACCTTAAACCTGAAGCCATTAACGACATAGCCTGGCCAAGTCTTTGTTTGCCTCTTCGGTTCCAATGCCAGATAACGAACACTCTCATTACTGTGTGTTGTTTCAGGCAATAAAACATGTAAATAAATATTTATAATTTAAATATTTTAGATTATATATTTCTAATCTCAGTTACTTACGTATTTTATAAGAATATATAAAATCAACCTCAATTATAATCTCAGTTACTTACGTATTTGCGAAACTATGACGGAAATGTACAATCAACCTCTCTTTGAAGTCCCTCATCGGTAATATCGGGTGTCCTCATTTTGAATTCATCTCTAAATACACTATTAGAGAAAATAAGAATACATAAGTGTAGTCACTTACTTCATCAAATTCGAGATTATAACGAGTGCAAGTGTACTGACTTACTTCTCCAAATCTCTCACTTCTTGTATGTCACAGTTTAACAAGACATATAGTTGAGCGGCGTCATACTCGTCGTCAGTCAACCACCATTTTTTACTAGCCCCAACAGGCTTGCCCCTTATATTGAATATACCTCCATCTTCAACGTCCTCGTCATTCCTTTGAGGTCTATTTCGATTTGTCTTAACATGAGTATCGAAATAAATGGAGCAGAAGTTTGACACCTCTTCGATAAGATATGCTTCGCATATCGAAGCCTCTATATGAGCCTTGTTGCCAACTTTTTTCTTTAGATGGTGTAGGTATCTAGAGAGACAAATTATCTTAAGAATTAAGAACGAATTTTAAAACCCACTGAAATTCAACTTAAATTATATCAACTTTTAAGTACCTTTCAAATGGGTACATCCATCGATAATGAACAGATGCACCGACACGGGCTTCGTATGCTAGATGAATCGGTAGATGCTCCATGCTATCGAAGAAGCTAGAAGAAAATATTTTCTCCAACTTGCAAATTGTTAAGATAATCTTATCCTCAAGTTCAACCATGTGTTGCACAGTCAACTTAGTTGAACAAATATCCCTAAAGAATATTGATAGTTCGGCCAACGGAACCCATACAGCAGAAGGCAATAACTCTTTCAAAGCAATGGGCAGTAATCTTTCCATAAACACGTGGCAGTCATGACTCTTCATTCCCGTTAGCTTGCGTTCATTGCGATCAACCATCTAGACAAATTCGACACATAGCCGTCGGGAAATCTTAAAGTAGATACCCACTTGCAGATTATTAATCTATCTTCCTTGCTCATTGTGTATTGTGCTATCGGCTTAGTTATTTGTCCACCAGCTCCCCTTTGTATCAAGTTTAGATAAGGACGCTTGCATATCTCGGCAATGTCTTACCTTGCTTTTGGATTGTCCTTCGTCTTTCCTTTAATATCCCTGACGGTATTGAAGACATTATCGAACACATTCTTTTCGATATGCATAACATCAAGACATGGTGCCGTGAGTACTCCATCCCGACAGCATACCGTATGCGGAAAAATCATTGATTGTCCACATCAATGAAGCTCTCATCTGAAAGTTCTATTTTTTGGAAATATCATAGGTCGCGACGCCGATCTCCCACAGCTGTTTCAGCTCATCCACCAACGGCTGTAAATATATATCGATATTCTTCATCGGATTTTTGGGACCCAGTATGATAGCTGTCAAGAACATATATCGAGTCTTCATACACATCCATGGTGGCAGATTATAAGGGGTCAGAATGACCGGCCAGCAGGAGTATTAAGATCCCGACTGCCCGAAAGGGGCGAAGCCATCAGAACCTAGCCCCATGCGTACATTTCTAGGCTCTGTAGCAAAATCTGGATGACGAAAATCGAAATATTTCCACGCCTCTCCATCCGAAGGATGTGATAATTCTCCATCGTCCTTTGTGTGTTCTTCGTTGTGCCACGTCATGTGTTCTGCTGTATTCTGAGACATATACATCCTCTGCAAGCGCTTCGTGATCGACAAGTAATGCATATACTTGTAAGGACGTCATTTTCTAGTTGACTTTCATTTTCCCCTGACTGGCTTGTAACAATCCGCATTACAGAAGCTGCAACTTTCTATATCCTTGTTCTCCTTGTAGTACAACATGCATTCGTTGCAACAACAATCTATCTTCTCGTAACCAAGTCCCAGTTGTCGGACCATCATCTTCGACTTGTAGAAGTTTTTTGGAAGCTCTTTTGATTCCTTCGGTAATACCTCCTTGATTAGTTGTATAATCCGATCATAGCAAGTTTGTGGCAAGTTAAAATCGGACTTTATGTTCAACAACCGCATCGTCATTGACAGTACGGAATGTGGCTCACAACTAGGATATAAAGAAGTTTCAGCATCCTGAAACATATCATAGAACTCCTTTGCCTCTGGATTAGGATCCTCCGGATCAAAATTAGGCCATGCCGCGTAGTACACCATATCTCGTGCAAGGTTCTGCATGTCTCCATAATCAACAGAGCATTCATCCCCTTCGACGACAAAATCCATTGCAGCATTATCATCAAAAGCATAAGTAGCAGCATTCGTAACCTGTCTTTCCGCATATAGTTCATCCTGCGATGACCACAGGCCGTAATCATGTACGAAACCCTTACGGGTCAAATGATCTCTTACACTCACCACTTCTTCGTAACGTCTATTGCGACAATTACGACATGGACACTTGATTTTGTTACCGTCCATATACTGAGCTTTGCTCATGGCATACTTAAGAAATACTTCCACGCCTGCCTGAAAATCGTCACTCACACCTATTCTGCTCTCGTGTTGTCGTTTGTACATCCATGTACGATCAACGAAATAACGATCCATCACAGATTGGATGTAAAAATATGTATAGTAAAACAAACTAAACAGAATTAGTATATAATCATGTAACTGGTGGATCCGCTGGTATATAGGCCGATGTACTTAGTACATACGGATACCGATACCGATATACCGATACTAATCTGCTACGATCGATACTAAGTACATACGGATACCCATACTGATACCGATACCGATAGTTCGATACTGATACCGATAGTTCGATACCGATATCGATAGTGCGATACCGATACCGATTGTCCGATACCGATAGTGCGATATCGATACCGATAGTGCGATACCGATAGCGATAGTCCGATACCGATATTATGAACCTAGGTTGAAAGCATAATAAGGTTGTAAAAGCATGTAGAAGAATCCGATACTATCGATAATTATTTGTTTCCCAATACCAAAATGACCAATGGATGGGGACTGAACCTATTACTCAGATATCAACCTGAACTCAAGGTAGATTAAAGCATTTTAAATGCAGGACAAGTGTATAAATGAAAGTATGCGACTGAATACATTTAGGAATGTAGTAAATTTTTAGGCTAGGGCAGGACTAGCAAGGTAAGCAGGGATCTAATGCAAATGCAGACAATGACTCATTTGCATTCACAGATTCAATATGAATTGGTCTACGATAGCAATGGACTGATCAACTAAAATAGCTAATGCATCTGCTAAATAATCCCAAGTGAATGCATGCAGGGAACTAAAATCAAGATGGATAGAACCAAGGAGAAGGTAAGAAGACTGATACTCAAGCATGTATCAGAACATGCAAGGAAGGAAAGAAATTATCCATACCATATAGATTGAACTAAGGTGAAGATGTGGGCAATAAATCATAGGCTAGGCAGTATAGATATGTACAGTGAATGAATAAGGATTTGAAGGTTTAGACAATACAGATATTAAATGAAGGCATGACTTATATACTATGCAGCGCAGTGTATTTGAATGCAGTGCCATGGCGGTGCAGGACAACTATACATGTGCAATGAATGATATATGGTGATATAGTTAGGTAACAGAGAAATGTAGGCAATAACACCACATTATACCTGGTATTTCAAGCTAACCTATTTGCAGGTAATGAGAAGGATTGCAATCACACAGTAAATGCAAGGCAAAATCTAAGGTGCAGGACAAGTACATATGTAGTGATACCTCTGTAGGAGGAATGCTATCCCCAGTACACATCTCATACTCTAATGCAAACATCTATACAGGTCATGCAAGTACATATGATACTCCCCCTATTACTTATAACCCGAGCCTTAGGCTTACATGTCCTCTTGACTGTACATAGGCTGAACAATAGAGAAAGGAAAAGGATTGACACTCTAATCTGGACTAATACAAATTTATGCAGTGACTGAACAACAAAATAAGGGCTGAACAACAATGGATTTAATACAGAGAAGTACAGGACTGATAGTGAGAGTTCAAAATATGAACTGTCAGTAGGAATGGACTGATGGTTAACCCTGCACTCCCTACTATAGACTGATGTCTAAAATAATTCAACTAATACATTAAATTAGAACGTATGCAAAAGAAGGGGAAAACTGAACATAGGTGATGGTATGGTCATTTATGGACTGAAATAATGGGGTACCAGTCCAATGCAACAACAACCCACACCAACACTCACCCACAGTCCACTCCAAAACCCAACACAGCCACATACATTAGTGATTAGCATACATATACTTATACATGTACTCTTAATACCTTAGAGACCTCTAAGTGCTTGTTAAAATGTCTAAGAGACCATGTACTCTTAATACCCCCGCCGCCCCTTGCTGCCCCGGAGCGCGCTGCCCCCTGCCGCCCGTCGCAGCCCCGCGCGCGGCCGCCGCAGCCCCGCGCTGCCCTCCGCTGCCCGCCGCAGCCCCGCGCACGGCCGCCGTAGCCCCGTGCTACCCCGCGTGCGCCACCCCAGCAGTTTCCGCCGCCCCCGCAGCCCACGACGCCCCCGGCAGCCCAAGACACCCACGACCACCGAGAGAGAGAGAGAGAGAGAAAGAGAGAGATTACCTTTGGGAGAGAGAGAAGAGATGTCGCCGATCACCGCCACGGGAGAGAGAGAGAGGAGAGTGAGGTCTCCGACCGCCGCAGGAGAGAGAGAGAGAGAGGAGAGAGAATAAAATTTGGGAGGAATGAAAAGTTCCCCCCGTCGTTTCAATTTATGTCTGGGCCCTTTATTTAGCAACGGACTAGCGTCAAATTTTGTCCGTCGCTAATCCGTCGCTCTATTTGATACTTTTCGATGGACTATCCGTCGCTACGTAGTCGAAGAATTGTCCTGCCACTTCTTCCAATAATTATCGCCAAATAATTGACTGCATAGCGACAGCTGCGTATCCGTCGCTATATCTCTGACAACCTAACTTAAAATGAAATAAAAATGTATCGGCATGTCGTCGGTACTCCGTCGGCTATTTGTCGCAAACCCGTCGCTAACGTCGACGGAAATTTTTTGTCACTAACAATCCGCCGCTAATTGACTGTATTTTGGTAGTGAATACCCCGGAGAGCGACGAGCATTGATGCATATTGGAAGTTTCCATATATATTGGCCTTCCAAGGGCTTATAAAAGGGTGATGCATGCTAGTTGTAAAATCATCTCAAAAACAAGAGTGCTTACATTCTTTGAGAGAGAGAGAGGATTAACGACTATTGTGAATGAGAGATTGCTTCGAATAATTTTTTGGCATATCTTGTTCTTCGAAGTCCGCAATCAAAAAATTTCTTCTTTCAAGTGAGTTGTGGTGATCCGTGTTGGATCAGGAGGAGCTTGTAGAGGGTGTATTCTCTTTATTCCATTAGTGGAGGTTCTTCAGGGTTAGACTTCGATCGTCCCGTGGTTTTTCCTGCAAGGTTTTTCCACGTCAAAAATCTTTGTGTCTACAATTGTGTTTGGCATTTTTGGTTTGTGTGCTTTTGCTCGGTTCTCTCGCAGGACTTTCTGGTTTGGGGGAACGGTTTCCGCGCTTCGTTTCCAACAGAGTGGTATCAGAGCTTTGGGTTCAAAGAAGTGTCAGTAGTTGACAGTCAAACCAGGAAGCAGAGATGGACGCGAAGCCGGTGTGCATGGTGAACCTGAACGGTACCAACTACCATTATTAGCGGAGCAAGATAAAGGATTTGATGTTCGTCAAGAAGCTGCATCTTCCAGTATTTGTATCCGAGAAGCCCAGTGACAAATTTGATGAGGACTGGAACTTCGAGCATATACAGGTGTGTGGATACATACGACAGTTCGTTGACGAGAACGTGTAAAACCACGTTGCCAATATTGAGCATGCGAAGACGTTATGGGATAAGCTGGAATCTTTGTACGCGAAAAAGATCGGGGTAAATAAGTTGTTCCTGATCCATACGATGATGGGTCTGCGGTACAAAGATGGGGCGTCTATTACAGATCACTTGAGTGATTTCCAGAACATGGTTGACCATCTATCCTCGATGGGAGTCAAGTTCGACGACGAGGTTCAAGGACTATGGCTGCTATGTACATTACCAGACTCGTAGGAGACCGTACGAGTATCTATGATCGCTTTTGCTCCAGAGGGCATGGTCAGTCTGGAGTTTGCCAAGAGCGGGGTGCTGAATGAAGAGATACGGAGACGTTCTCAGGGCACTTCATCCACATCCCACCACTCAAAGGCACTAGTTTCATAGAGCCGCGGAAGGGGCAAAAGCAGGGGTCCAGGTGGTGGCAGAGACAAAAGCAGGAAAAAATCCAAGGGTCGGTACGAGGACTCAAAATATTACCACTGTGGCAATAAGGGCCACATCAAGCGGAACTGTTTCGCTTGGAAGAGAGAGAAAAAGGACGACAAGGGGAAGCAAGATGAGAACACTATAGCGACGGCCTCGATACATGGAGGCGATGTGATCATCGTAGGTGATGAGGTTATCACAAACCTCACCTACGATGACAATTCTTGGCTGGTGGACTCAGGGTCTTCAGCACGTGTATCTCACAACAGGGCACTATTTGCCACTTACACGACAGGCGACTGTGGAGTATTGAAGATGGGCAATGGAGATATGTTAAAGGCGGTTGCCATTAGAGATGTGCATTTGAGGACGATGACGGGTGCAGTTCTTGTTCTCAAAGATGTTCGTCATGTCCCTGATGTCCATTTCAACTTGGTGTCGGTTGGAAGGTTGGATGACGAGGGATTCTTCAGTCTCTTCGAGAATAGTCAGTAGAAGCTTTCCAGAGGTTCGATGGTGATTGCCAGAGGAAGCAAGAATTCCGGTCTCTACTATATGGAGGGGAGCGCACAGGGGGCACAAGAGGTGAACGCAGTCAGTGATACGTCTACCAAGTTGTGGCACAGGCGGCTCGGCCATATCAGCGAGAAGGGGATGAGCTACTTAGTGAACAGGAAGGTGATTCCAGGGCTCAAGTCTACAAAGTTGGAGAAGTGAACGTACTGCTTAGCTGGGAAGCAAAATAGGGTGTCTTTCCAAAGTCACCCAAGTTCAAGGAAGCCGGCGTTGCTCGAGTTGATTCACTCAGATGTCTGCGGTCCTATGAAGGTAAAATCTATTGGTGATGCTTCTTACTTTGTAACTTTTATTGATGACTGTTCCAGGAAGGTTTGGGTCTATGCCTTAAAGACCAATGATCAGGTGCTGCCTACTTTCAAAGAGTTTCAGGCCTCTGTTGAAAGAGAGACGGGCAAGAAGTTATTGTGTGTTCGGTCCGACAACGGCGACGAATACATCGGTCCCTTTGATGTGTATTGCAGAGAGCAAGGGATACGACACCAGAAGACTCCGCCCAAGACACCTCAGCTCAATGGTGTAGCGGAGCGCATGAACAGGACACTGATGGAGAGGGTACGGTATTTGCTGTCAGAAGCAAATTTGCCAGGCAGTTATTGGGATGAGGCTCTTTTCACAGTTGCTTATGTTATTAATTTATCTCCTAGTGCTCCTTTGCAGGGTGATGTGCCTGACAAAGTATGGTACGGCAAAGAGTCGTCATACAATCACCTGTGAGTATTTGGCTGTAAGGCCTTCGTGCATGTACCGAAGGACGAGAGGTCCAAAACTTGAGCTGAAGAAGAGGCGATACGTCTTTGTCGGCTATGATCGGGATGAGTTTGGCTATAGACTCTACGATCCGGTGGAAAGAAAGCTCTACAGAAGCAGGGACGCGGTATTCGTCGAGGATCAGACCATGACCAACACTCAGGATTTCGAGACGCCTTCTGAGGCTGAGGAATTGCCTGAGTTAGAGTCATTTCGCTTCGAGCAGTTTCCAGAGGACATCGCAGAGGATCCAATTATAGGGGATCCAGTGCATGGAGTTGCTCCCAATCTTGATCATCAGCCTGCTGATGGTGGTAAGGGTGTCCCTCAGGAGGATGAGCATGCCGGAGAGGCAGTTCCTGAAGGGGAGGAGGCTGTTAGTATACAGCCAGTACCAGTGGCTCCACTGAGAAGGAGCGACAGAGAGCATCGACCATCTACGAGATACTCACCGTGTGAGTATGTGATATTGACTGATGGAGGAGAGCCCAAAAGTTTTACAGAGGCTATGGAAGACGAACACAGGCAGGAGTGGGTGGAGGCTATGCAGGAGGAGATGAGTTTCTTACACGCCAATTCTATTTATGAGCTGGTGCTGTTGCCAAAGGACAATAAGGCTTTGAAGAATCGATGGGTGTTTAGAGTGAAGCAGACGGATGATGCTACTCGCCCTCGATACAAAACGAGGCCGGTAGTTAAAGGCTACGGTCAGCGGAAAGGCATGGATTATAATGAGATCTTTTTGCCATTCGTCAAACTGTCGTCTATTCGGGTGGTGCTAGCATTGGCAGCCAGTTTCGACTTGGAGGTCGAGCAGTTGGACGTGAAGACGGCATTCCTCCACGGTGATCTTGAGGAGGAGTTATACATAGAGCAGCCAGAGGCATTCTGTGAGAAGGATAATTCATATTTAGTCTGTCGGTTGAGGAAGAGCTTGTATGGTCTGAAGCAGGCTCCGAGGCAGTGGTACAGGAAGTTCGAGTTGTTTATAGGGGAGCATGGTTATGCACGGACGACGGCGGACCATTGCATATTTGTGAGGTACTTTTTCGAGGATGATTTCATCATTTTATTGCTCTATGTTGATGACATGCTATTAGTGGGTCGGAATGCCACTAGGATAGCGGAGTTAAAGCGCCAACTGGGCGTGGCCTTCTTTATGAAGGATTTGGGTGTAGCAAAGACTATTTTTGGGATGAAGATCAGTCGAGAGAGAGTCCAAGCTGCTATACTTGTCCCAAAAAAAGTACATTCACCGGGTACTTCAGCGTTTCGGGATGGACGGGTCGAAGAAAGTGAGTTGCCCCCTTGCGGCTCACTTTAAGTTCACTGAGGAGCAGTGTCCATCTACCGAGGACGAAAAAGAAGATATAGAGCGGGTTCCATATGCCTCAGCTGTGGGAAGTCTTATGTATGCTATGGTGTGTATAAGGCCAGACATCGCTCATGCAGTTGACACAATTAGCAGATACTTTTCAAATCCTGGAAGGGTACATTGAAGTGCGGTCAAATGGATTCTACGATACCTTCAGGGCACTACTGATTGGAGACTTTCTTTTGGTGGTGATGAGCCGAAGATGGTTGGGTATACCGACGCTGATATAGCTGGAGATGTAAATACGAGGCGATCGACTTCTGGCTATGTGATGATGTTTGCTGGAGGAGCGATATCGCGGCAGTCGCGATTGCAGAAGTGTGTTGCCTTGTCGACGACAGAGACAGAGTATATTGCGGCGAAGGAGGCTTGCAAGGAGTTGTTGTGGTTGAAAAAGCTGTTGCAGAAAATGGGGCTGAAGCAAGAGCAGTATACATTGCTTTACGATAGCCAGAGGGCCATTCACCTAGTGAAGAACTAGACATTTTATAGTCGGTCCAAGCACAATGAGACTCGGTATCATTGGATATGAGATGTGGTTGAGAAGAAGGACACGATGCTTGAGAAGGTCCATACTGATGACAATGGAGCAGATATGCTCACGAAGGTTCTACCAAGAGGAAAGTTTGAGTACTGCAGGCGGATCGTCGGGATGACGAGTTCCTCCACCTAGTTGTGAAGGAGGAGATTTGTTGGAGTGGGTGGAGTTCCCAACCTATGTGGAGGATACCCTAGAGAGCGACGAGCGCCATCCGTGTGTCGGAGGAGCTCGGGGAGTGCATGGATCCTATTTTGGAACATATATGGTAAGGAAATATATGATTGGATTTCCATATTTACATGATCATATATTTATGATTTGACCCTTCATATAGTAGATTTCCATATAATTGGGCTTCCAATTATGGCAAGCCAATTATGATTGGATTTCCATTAAATATATGATTGATGCATATTGGAAGTTTCCATATATATTGGCCTTCCAAGGGCTTATAAAAGGGTGATGCATGCTAGTTGTAAAATCATCTCAAAAATAAGAGTGCTTACAATCTTTGAGAGAGAGAGAGGATTAAGGACTATTGTGAAGGAGAGATTGCTTCGAATAATTTTTTGGCATCTCTTGTTCTTCGAAGTCCGCAATCAAAAAATTTCTTTTTTCAAGTGAGTTGTGGTGATCCGTGTTGGATCGGGAGGAGCTTGTAGAGGGTGTATTCTCTTTGTTCCATTAATGGACGTTCTTCAGGGTTGGACTCCGATCGTCCTGTGGTTTTTTCCGCAAGGGTTTTCCATGTCAAAAATATGTGTTTGCGAATGTGTTTGGTATTTTTGGTTTGTGTGCTTTTGCTCGATTCTCTCGCAGGACTTTCTGGTTTGGGGGAACGGTTTCCGTGCTTCGTTCCCAATAATACATATATATATATATATATATATATATATATATATATATATATATATATATATATATATATATATATATATATATATATATTAAAAAAGGTAATTGTGGTGAACGCTTCCACCGGGTCGATTTCCTGACCACTTGGGCCGCATGCATCTCTCTTAACCACTAGGCTAGAGGTCACTTGCATATATATATATATATTGAAATAAGGTAATTGTGGCAAACGTTCCCACCGGAAATTTATCTCCTGACCACTCGGACTGCATGCCTCACCGCTACAGCTAGGCTAGAGGGTCATATATATATATATATATATATATATATATATATATATATATATATATATATATATATATATATATATATATATATATATATATATATATATTAAAGAGAAGGAAATAGAAATGGAGAAGATTGTTTCTTCATTCACTTGTATCAATTAACTTGAGAAAAGTCCATTTTATAGGCTTACAATGGAGGTTAATATCATGATGACAATTAAAAGAAGAAATGTTAAAAGATATAGGTTATGGATAACCAAAAGGCATAGGTTACAGATAACCAAAAGACATAGGTTTTGTAGGCCAAATAATTATGGTGAATTATCCATATTTATAATATTCTTCCTTGGATATTCACCATTAATTCGTTGATGGTGTATACGCATTTGTTGCCTCATTAAGACCTTACTAAGAAAAATCCAGTAGAAAAAATCCTAGTCAAGGAAAAAGAGTACAACGTGCAAAACTCAAAAAATATTCTTCATAAGTCATACTTCCTTCTCAATATAATGGATCTGTAACATCTAGTTGGTCTGATGATTAAATTGCCGCATACCTCTTCTGAAATGTGGTATTTTGGAAGTGCCGTAGTGAACAAATCGGCTAAATTTGTATTTAATCTTACATGCTTGACTTCGATTACTTTCGTCCTTTAGAGCTCATGTGCATAAAATAACTTTGGTAGAAGGTGTTTGGTTCGATCTCTTTTGATGAATCCCTCTCTGACTTGTGCAATGAAAATTGCATTATTTTTGAATATTGTTGTAGGCTCATATGTAACCGTGGGTAGTTGATAATTTACTCATGTATGATGAATGATCGATCAAAATCACTCACTTTCTTTTGTTGCTTCATGTAACACATTTAATTCTGCATGGTTAGAGAAAATTGATACTAAACCTTGCTTTGTTGATCGCCAAGATATATTCGCATGATTATTAATAAACCCATAACATGTTTGGAAGCAACTCTTATGAGGGTCATAAATATAACCTTAGTCTGCATAACCAACTAGAAGAATTGTTACTCGAATCACAAATAAAATAATCTCATGTCAGTTGCTCCACGAAAATATCTTAATATGTGTTTAACTCAATTCCACTGTCTAAGTGTATGTATAGAACTATATCTAGATAATAAATTAACAGAAAATAAAATATCTGGTCTCGTGTATTGTGTTAGATATAGTAGTGCTCCAATGTCACTTAAATACTATATTGAACTTTTTTATCTTCTCCCTTTGGTCGAAATGGATCTTTATCCAAATTCAAACTTCGTACAACCATAGGTGTACTAAGTGGATGTGCTTTATCTATTCTGAATCGTTTCAAAATTATTTTAATATATCAGGGTTGATGCACTAATATTCTACTGAAACTTTGTTCTATTGGCAAATCGAGACCAAGCTTTGTTTTTTTCAAGTCTTTCATTTCAAATTCATTCTTCAAATAGTTTACAGTTTTCTCCAATTATGTAGGAGACATGATTAGGCTTATATCATCCACATATACTACTACTAGAGAGAATCCATTCTCAAATATCTTAATAAAGGCACATGGACAAATTTGACTATTTTTGTATCCTTCCTTAGTCAAATGTATACTAAGACGATTATACCACATTCTTTAGGATTATTTTAACCCATATAATGCTCGTCTAAGTTTAATTGAACACATGTCCTTTGACTTAATTGTAAATCCTTTTAAAATTTTCATATAGATGTTAGTATCTAAGTCTCCATACAATATGCAGTTACAGCATCCATAAGTCTCATATCAAGATTTTCATGAACTGCGATATTGATTAGATATCTAAAAATAATGACATCTATAACTAGAGAGTATGTCTCAATATAGTCAATCCCAGGTCTTTGAGAGAAACCTTGTGATACAAGTCGGACTTTGTATCTTTCAACTTCGTTCCTCTCATTTCATTTTCTCACGAAACACTCATTTAAAACCAACATAGTTTATGCCCTTTGGTGTTTTCACTATAGGTCCAAACACACCACTTGTTTCTAAAGATTTTAATTCTGTTTGAATAGTATCTTTCCAGATTGGCCAGTCTTTTCTTTGTCGACATTCATTTATACTATGTGGTTAATTTCACAATCATCATTGTTATTTGATATTTCAGTAGTTACTGCATAGTTAAATATGTCATCGATGACAAGTGCTTTTCTATTCCAAAATTTACCTGAACATGCATGAAATATCGAGATCTCTTCATCTTCAGGTACATGTGCCTCTCTCGAGACATCCATAGGCATTTCAGTGAATTTAAAAACATACGCATCTTCATTATTTGTTTTCGGAGCTCCAGCCACTATTGGGCTTTTATCAGGACAAGATGTTTCATTAGCTCTCCTCTTTCTGGGAGCACTATCCTTGGAACCTATAAGCCTACCACGCTTTTGACGTGTAGTAGTAGATTCATTTGTCGTGTTGTTTGGATTTTGTCCAATTGGAACAATGATTTTGGCTGGCATATTCATAGCTGGCACATATGATCTATTTACCTTTGCAGCATCTCTAAATGCATCAGGTAATTAATTTACAATTTCTTGCAAATATATTATTTTCTTTGTCATAATCATATTGTGGAGTTCTTGGATCTTGATGAAATAGAGTAGGCGTATTTCATGTCAATTTACACCGTTCATTAGTAATGGTCTGTTCTATATGACCAATTTGTTGCTTACCTTCCCCTAACGGCGGGAAGACTCTCTCATCAAATTGATAATCATCAAATCCTGCAGTAAAGACATCACCAGTCATTGGTTTCAAATACCTTATTATGGAAGAAGACTCAAAAGTAATGTATATTCCCAAACATCATTGAGGACCCATCTTAATTCTCTTGGGAGATGGAACTGGGACATATACTGTACATTCAAACTTTCTCATATATAAAATATTTGGTTGTTTACCATTAACAAGTATATGTAAAAGATATCGTAGGCAATGGGTCTAAATTTAACTAGAGATGCAACATGTAAAATATCATGTCCCAAGTCTCAATTTTTAAACTAGATTGCACTAGTAGAAGTCTAGCTATAAGTTGAAGATGTTTAATAAATGACTCAGCTAACCCATTTTATGTATGCACATGGGGAACATGATTCTTTATCTCAATAACTAATGTTGTAAAATAATTATCAAAAACTTGTATGATGAATTCTGCAGCATTATCAAGACTATTTAATTTAATTGTGTTATCAGAAAACGGAGCTCCAAGTTTAATAATTTGGACCAAAAGACGAAAAAATGCAAGATTTCTATAAGACAATAGATAAACATATGACCATCTAGTAGATGCATCTATGAGTACCATGAAATATCTAAAAGGATCACTAGAAAAGTGAATAGGACCACAAATGTCTTCTTGTATTCTTTGCCTGAAATTAGGAGACTCGTTCTTAACTCTTAAAAAATAGTCTAGTTATAAACTTTCCTTGTGTCTCTTCGTAAGTTAAGATCATGATTTTTCAATAAATGTCCACAAGAATTGTCAATGATCCGATTGAATACAGTTTGTCTCGTATTATCCAAACGGTCGTGACAAATGCTACATAGGATAGGATCGTTGGCTTTATGTTTTGCCACATTCATATGAGATTCAATTATATCAATGATGGTGTAATACAAACCTATCGAAAGATAAGAGAATTCTTCTAATGGGAACTATTTTGCTCCCAACATTAGATGTGATACATAATGTCGATTTGTTGTTATATTTTCGAGTTTCGATATGGTTTCTATTTTGCGTATATCCTTGAAACTTAACAAATTCCTTTTTGAACCGCTTGAATATAACTCATTCTGTAAATAGGTTTGACTACCATTAGGTAACATAATGTGTGCTCTTCTAAAGCCCTCAATTATATGGGCTGGTCAAGCTATTGTTGACACTTTATGCATGTCAAATAATAACTTTGAGAAAAACTTTTGATTCTTCAAAATCATATGTGTTGTATCACTATCTACCAAACACATATCCAAGTCATTTTTCTTGGATTCTTTGAATCTGTCAACCTCTTGTAGAGTAGTTAGACATTGCTTAAATCAATGTCCATCTTTGTCACATTTATGACAAGCATTACTACTCCATGAAGCAAAATAAAAATATTATGAACTTATATATTCTATCTAGCATAAGTATAATAAGAAATAATTAAGCATTTCAAATGATAATATCATATTATAAAAATGTAACTCCAAATTCATAATAAAAAATTTCAATAAAACAAACTCTTATGGCCTAAACATTCCATGATGGAAACCAAAAATAAAACATGACTTCAAATATAAATAGTTTATAAGTACTTGAATTAAACATAAATTTATCGAATGCTCAGTCAATGGAAGGTGAATTTTTCAAGTATCTCCTCAAACTGTTCATTTATAACTTGAATCTTTATTAGAGGGTGTTGTCCACTTGTTTTATTTATTCTTTTGTGAACCATTATTTCCACCTTTGTAAGGCTGATAACCATGATCATACTTTCATATTTTTTTACTCCCTCTCCTACGTCCTCCACCACGACCTCTGCTAATTCCAAAATTGTTGGCATTTGCCTCAAGAATTGCCATTGAACCAGTTGGTCTAGAGTTGTGGTTTTTCATGAGAATGTTGCCTCTTCAACAAGAAGACAGTCACCAGTTCAGAGTATTTTATGAAATTTCTTTCACGATATTATTACTACAAAAGCACATTACTTGCATGAAAATGGAGAGGATTTTCTCAATTATCTGAGTCTTTGTTACTTTTTTTCCACATAATCTAAGGTGAGAAACAATATTAAATAGAGTATAATTATATTCTTTAATATTTTTATAGTAATGATATCTTATATTCAACCATTCACTTTGAGCAGTCAGAAGGATTACGAGATTCTGTCTTTAGATCATCATGGATATGATGTCGTAGAAAAATCAAAGCCTTGGCCTTGGCTTCAAAAGATTTTTTTATTTTTCTTCTTAAAAGTATCGTCAAGCTCGTTGGACTCCAATTGCAACTTTGCATCCAATTGCAATGATAAATAATTGTTTCTGCTCACATCAAGAGCTTTAAATTCAAGCTTTGCAAGACTCGACATCTATATGACAGAAAATAATTATATTGGATGTAAATTAATTTAAATAATAAAATTGATAAGAGCTTTCAAGATTAGAAAACTTCACATATGCCACAATGTGATGAAACTTTATCAAAGAATATTGTATCTCATATGTATCACATATACAACAATGTGATAAAATACTACAAAAGAATATTGTGTCTTATGTGTATGACATATACAACAATGTGATTATTATATAATAATATATCTTGGGTACCTTTTTTTGTATAATTTGATTCACATATACAACAATGTGAAGTAGTACCTTGTAGATTCACATATACAATAATGTAAAGTAGTATATTGTAGAATTCAAACAAATAAAATAATAGAAATAACAAATTCAAAAAAAACTAATTTAATGTAATTAACTAATTCCAAATAAGTGAAAAAATTCAAGTTATTCTAGATTAATTTCAAAGTTCATAATAGAAATAAAATTTATACATAATCTTAAATAGATTATCATAAATTTTGAATAAAATTTTGAACATGTTCAATACGAATTTAGATTTAAAACGAAAAGAGAAGGTAGATCTAGAAAACTTACGTTCTAATCAATCTATAAACACATAAATCAAACATGTATTTAATTTTACTAAAACATACATGTATCTAAGAATACAAGATTAGACTTACCTCTTCAATATCTTTCTTTTCTTAAAAGAACTGTTTCTCCCTTATGTAAAAATATTTCTCCCTTCTTCTATTTTCTAGAGCAATGGTGCTGATAAATTATTATACATTAAAGAGATGGAAATAGAAAATTAGAGGAGATTATTTCTTCATTCACTTGTATCAATCAACTTGAGAAGAGCCCCTTTTATAGGCTTACAATATGGAGTTTAACATCATGATGACAATATTGTAAATATGGATAATTCATATTATTATTTAGTCTACTTAACCTATGTCTCTTGGTTATCCATATTCTATGACTTTTGGTTATCCATAACCTATGTCTTTTGACATTTTTTTTCTCTTAGTTGTTGTAAGCCTATATAAAGGGCTCTTCTCAAGATGATTGAGAGAAGTGAATAGAGAAACAATCTCTTCCATTTTTCTATCTCCATCTCTTTACTTTATAACACGTTATCAATACAATTTGCTCTAGAGAATAAAAGAAGGAAGAAGTGTTCTCTTAAGAAAAGAAAGGTATTGAAGAGGTAAGTTTAATCTTGTATATTTAGATACATGTTTTAGTAAACTTAAATACATATTTGATTTATGTGTTTATAGATTGATTAGAATATAGGAATTTCTAGCTCTATTTTTAAAAAATCTAAATTTTGATTAAACATGTTCACATTTTCTTTCAAAATAGATGATTCATGATAATCTATTTAAGATTATGTACGAATCTCATTTCTATATTTTTCTTATAAAATTTACCCAAGTACAAAATTAATGTAGAAAATTTTGAATATTCTTCTCTTATTATGAATTATTTAATTATATTAAATTAGTTTATGTTTGTTATTTCTATTATTTTATTTATTCTACAAGGTACTACTTCACATTGTTGTATATGTGAATCGAATTATAAAAAAGTACCCAAAATATTAATTATATAATTTATAAAAGTACCCAAAATTCAAACCATGATGATCTAAAAATTATTATATAATAACGACATTGTTGTATATGTGATGCACATAAGACATAATATTTGTTGATAGTATTTTATCACATTGTAGCATATATGAAGTTTTGTAATATTGAAAGCACTTGTCAATTTTATTATTTAAATTAATTTTTTAATATAATTATTTTTTACTATATAGATGTCGAGTCTTGTAAAGCTTGAATTCAAAGCTCATGATGTGAGCGGAAACAATTATTTATCATGGCAATTGGATACGAAGTTGTACTTGCAGTCCAACAAGCTTGGGGGTACTATTAAGAAGCAAAAGAAAGAATGTTCTGAAGCCAAGGCTAAGCTTTAATTTTCATACGACATCATATCCATAATGATCTATAGGCAGAATATCTATGTGAGGATGTTCCATTGAATTTGTGGACATCTCTAAAGGATAGATTTGACCATCAAAAGAATGTAATCCTTCCGATTGCTCAAAGTGAATGGTTGAACCTAAGATACCAAGACTATAAAACTGTTAAAGAATATAATTCTGCTATGTTTAATATTGTTTCTCGCCTTAGGTTGTGCGAAAAAAGTAACATATGCTCAAATGATTCAGAAAACCCTCTCCACTTTTCATATAAGTAATGTGCTTTGCAGGAACAATATTGTGAAAGACATTTAACAAAATACTCTGAACTGGTGACTTGTCTCCTTGTAGCAGAGGCAAATAGCAACATTCTCATGAAAAACACAACTCTAGATCAACTGTTTCAATGACAATTCCTAAAGCAAATGCTAATTTTGTGGTTATCAGAGGTCGTAGTAGATGACATAGAAGAGAAAAAGTTATGGAAGGTATAGTCATGGTTATCAGCCTTATAACAATGGTAAAAACAATGGTTCACAAAAGAAAACATGGAACAAGTGGATAGCACCCTCTAGCAAAGGGAATTCAAATCCTCAATATAAACCAAATAAGGGCAGTAATGCTTGTCACAAATGTGGCAAAGATGGACATTGGTTTAAGCAATGTCGAACTAATCAACAAGAGGTTGACAAATCCAAAGAATCCAAGAAAATAGAAACAAATATGATAGAATATTAGGACTGATCAACCATTTGACATCACTCATTTGAATTATTCTGATTTTTTTTAGGATCAAAATGGGAATCAGATTACCAATGAACATTTTCAGGAAATGCTGGGAAATCTACCTTCTATTAAATGAGTACTCGGCCGACTTATATTTTATTTCAAGTATTATGAATTTTTACATTTGAAGTCATGTTTCTTGTTTTTAGTTACTATTATGGAATATCTAGGCCATGAGAGTTTGTTAAAGAATATGTCATTGCTTTATTATGTATTTGAAAGTTGCATCTCTATAATATGATGTTATTGTTTGGTATGCTTAATTACTTTTATTATATTTGTGCTAGTTAGAATATATGTTCATAAATTTTCTTTTGTTTCATGTTGAAGGTATGGATATACGAAAGGAGAAAAATGACTTGGATATGTGTTTGGTAGATAGTGCTACAACACATACGATTTTGAAAAACCAAAAGTTTTTTTTTCCAAATTTAGTATTTAACATGCATAAAGTATCAACAATAGCTGCACCAGCCCATATAATTGAGGGTTTTGGAAAACAACACATTATGTTACATAATGGCACTCAATTGCAGAATGCGTTATATTCAAGCAATTCCAAAAAAAAATTGCTAAGTTTCAAGGATATACACAAAAATGGATACCATATTAAAACTCGAAATGATAACAACAAAGAGACACTATTTATCATATATAATATTGGGAGCAAAAAGCTCACATTAGATGAACTTTCTTGTCTTTCGGTGGGTTTATATTACACCAACATTGGTATAATTGAATCATATATGAATGTGGCAAAAAATAAAGCCAATGATCCTATCCTATGTACCATTTGGCATGACCGTTTAGGTCACCCAGGGCAAACTATGTTCAAGAGGATCATTGATAATTCTTGCGAACACTTATTAGAAAATCACGATCTTGACTTATCAAAGAATCACCTATGTGTTCCTTGTCCACAAGGAAAGTTTATAACTAGACCATCTTTCCTAAAAGTTAAGAATGAGTCTCCTACTTTCTTGCAAAGAATTAATACAAGAAGACATTTGTGATCCCATTCATCCTGTTAGTGGTCCTTTTAGATATTTTATGGTACTCATAGATGCATCTACTAGGTGGTCACATGTTTATTTATTATCTTCTAGAAATCTTGCATTTTCTCGTCTTTTGGCCCAAATTATTAAACTTAGATCTCAGTTTCCTGATAACTCGATTAAGTCAATTAGACTATGTCACGTAATTACCTCACAAATTTTTTGATGATTATTGTACATCATTAGGGATTGAGGTAGAGCATCATGTTCCTCATGTGCACACACAAAATGGGCTAGATAAGTCATTTATTAAACATCTCCAACTTATAGCTAGACCTCTACTAATACAATCTAGTCTTCCAATTGAGGCTTGGGGACATGATATTTTACATGTTGCATCTCTAGTTAAATTAGACCGATTGTCGACCATATGTTTTTGCCCATACAACTTGTTAGTGGTAGACAACCCAATATTTCACATTTGAAAAAGTTTGGATGTGCAGTATATGTCCCAGTTCCACCTTCCAAAAGAGCTATGATGGGTCTCCAATGACATTTGGGAATATACGTTGGTTTAGAATCTTCTTCCATAATAAGGTATTTGGACCCAATGACTGGTGTTGTTTTTATTACAAGATTTAAAGATTGCCAATTTTATGAGAGAGTCTTCCCGTCATTAAGGGAAAGTAAGCAAAAAATTGTTCATATAGAACATTCCATTGCTAATGAACGGCGTGAATTGACATGGAATATGCCTATTCTATCTCATCAAGATCTGAGAACTCCACAATGTGATTATAAGACAAGAAGAATGATACATTTGCAAGAAATTGCAAATCAATTCCTAATGCCTTTAATGATGCCGCAAAGGTAACTAGATCACATGTGCCAGCTACAAATGTGTCCGCCAAAATTTATGTTCAAGTTGGACAAAATCTAAACAAGACGACAAATGAATCTACTACTACGCATCAAAAGCGTGGTAGGCCTATAGGTTCCAAGGATATTACTCCTAGAAAGAGGAGAGCTAATAAAACATCTTATCCTGATAAAAGTCTGATAGTGGCTGGAGCTCCGAAAATAAATAATAAAGATGTGCATGTTTTCAAATTCACTAAATGCCTATGGATGTCTCAAGAGAGGCACAGGTACCTGAAAATGAAGTGATCTCGTTATTCCATGCATGTTCAGGTGAATTGTGGAATAGAAAAATACTTGTCATCGATGACATATTAGCTATGCAATAGCTACTGAAATATTAAAGAACAATTATGATTGTGAAAATGAACCACGTAGTATAAATGAATGTTAACAAAGTAAAGATTGGCCAATGTGGAAAGATGATATTCAAGTATAATTAAAATCTTTAGAAACATGTGGTGTATTTGGACCCATAGTGGAAATACCAAAGGGCAATAAACCATGTTGATTTTAATTGGGTACTGCTCGTGAGAAAATGAAATGAGAGGAACGAAGTTGAAAGATACAAAGCCCGACTTGTAGCACAAGGTTTCTCTCAAAGACCTGAAATTGACTATGTTAAGACAAACTCTCCAGTTATAGATGTCATTATTTTTAGATATCTAATCAGTCTCGTAGTTTCTAAAAATCTTGATATGAGATTTATGGATGTTGTAACTGCATATTTGTATGGAGACTTAGATACTGACATCTATATGAAAATTCCAGAAAGATTTTACAATGCTAGAGACTAAGTAAAAAGGGCATGTGTTCAATGAAACTTAGACGATCATTATATGGATTGAAAAAATTCGAAAGTATGTTATATAATCGTCTTAGTATATATTTGACTAAGAAAAGAAAAAATAGTCAAATTTTTCCATGTGCATCATTAAGAAACCTGAGAATGGATTCTCTATAGTAGCAGTATATGTGGATGATATAAACCTGATCAGGTCTCCTACAGAATTGGAGAAAACTACAAACTATTTGAAATGAAAGATTGGGAAAGACAAAGCTTTGTCTCGATTTGTAAATAGAACGAAGTTCCAGTAGAATATTAGTACATCAATCCCGATATATTGAAAAGAAAATTTGAAGCAATTCAGAATGGACAAAATACATCCACTAAGTACACCTATGATTGTACGTAATTTGAATTTGGATAAAGATTCATTCCAACCAAAGGGAGAATATGAAAAAGTTTTTGGTCCTTAAATATCATATTTAAGTGTTATTAGAGCACTACTATATCTAGCCAATGCACAAGACCAGATATTATACTTTCTGTTATTTATTATCTAGATATAGTTTTGCACATATACTTAGACATTGGAATGGAGTTAAATATGTATTGAGATATCTTGGTGGAACAACTAAAATGTGATTATTTTATTCTTGTGATTCCACTAACAATTCTTGTCTAGTTGGTTGTGCAGACTCAAATATCTTTCTGACCCTCATAAGGGTTGCTCCCAAACAGGTTATATGTTTATTAATAACCATGCAGTTATATCTTAACGATCAACAAAGCAAGATTCAGTAACAACTTCATCTAACCATATAGAATTAATTGTAATACAAGAAGTGTAAGCCTACTTTCCGAAAAAAATTATTTTCGTTCATTTTATTTAGTTTTAAATATTTTTAGTTAGAAAATAAATTATTGAAATCGTATAAATATATTTTCATTGGCGAAGGGATTTGTCAACTATTAGGAAAACATATTATGCTTTGAGCTTCTATAAAGTAGTTAATAAATATTTTGCTAAATTATTTCTAATTTAGTTTTTGTGATGTATGTACGATCTATGTTTAAATTGTTTTAACATTAATTATTAATCAAATTTATTTTGTTATCAAATATTATAATTAGATTTGATTTAGTCTGTGACTAATAAATATATATATATATATATATATATATATATATATATATATATATTGGTTTAATATTTATAAAATATATTTTACAAGATATTTGATATACTTAGTACTTATTTATTATTGTTATCAAGTATTATATTTAGATTTGGTTACATTTAAATATATTTAATTTAATTTATGGGAAGATTGATCAATCTAATCCATTCCTATATAGGAAACCCCACTCCTATATATAGGAGAGGCTTCTTTTGTTTTTTCCACCAATTTCTCATAAACCAATCAATCCAACATCACCAACTCGGCCAAGTCTCCTCCGCCAAATGGGAGCGTCCCTTGTCCCCGCCTCCTTGCCAACGTCGCTAGCCATGCCGACAATAGAACCTACCGACCACCCACCGGAACCGACGTAAGCCACCGACTAGCCTAACCGTGCCACCACAACTCGTCGACTCCGGCCAACCCCACATCACCATTACCACCAAAATAATCAAAACCCATATCCTGTGTCCAGCTCTTTGCTATATCCAGTCTGCCTTCCTCAATTCCGTGTCCATCTCGTGTCGTGTCTTGGGTCCGACCCCAAGTGTATCCATATTTTATTCCACTAATTTCAGTACAAATCATCCGTGTCTGACACACACAGGACACACAAGAACTATTATATCCATCCAGACCACTAACACGACCAAGAAACCTACCCCGACATCACCGCCTCTCCATGTCTGTGCTCTGGCCGTCGCCTGGAGTCCCGTTATGCGAATCTGACCATCGTCACCTCTGGCATTGCTTCCTTCTTCCGCTCCCGCCGAGCACCAGCCCCACGACTTCTTCCTTGACTGACCCGGTGTCCACCGAGAGCGCTGCTCTTCTATGGTACCGCGGCCCTCGCCGCCTGAACGTCGGGCCCGACACCATATGGCCAACCTCCCGGTGACGCCACCACCGCTCGACCGAGTTCTTAGCATCCGAAACCCTCTCGAGCATCGAACAGATCCACCACGAACTCACCACCACCGATTTGTCGACCGCTCGATTCCTCGTGCATTGTCGTTCCCGACCGAACCCGCCTCCACTGCCTCGTTCCCCTATCGTACCGGCGTCGACGTGTCGCACATCGCCACACCGTCACCTGGCCGAGACCGGCACCGCCGAGTCAGAGGTGAGCCCCTCGCATTCTTCCCATTTCTTCTTTCTCCAATGCTCTTTTTCTCTCTCTTTTCATTAATTCTTTTTCTCTCTCTCTCTTTCTCTCTCTTCTCTGGGTTTGATGAAGAGAACAGGATATGATTTTTTGATTTTTCTAAGGGTACCACC
>JANAVB010016800.1:26272679-26372679 GCA_029216955.1 Iris pallida
GCAAGACAAAACTAAGATGACCAGGAATTTTAACAATACTTTTACAGACATTTGAAAATGTCCTATAATATTATATACTAAATTCAACATGTTAACAGTGTCATATAATATTTTATACTATATTCAACACTTTAAAAGTGTTATCTAACATTTATTTTCCACAATTTTTTTCACTGTCAAAAAATTGGCGTGAAAGCTCCCGCTTCTACCAAATATTTGGCGGCCAAAGAGCAGCACTCATACATCCGCTTTCCTCTTCCTTCTTATTCCTTCTCTCTCTTTCCTTTTCTATTTTCCACTTTCAAAAAAATTGGGCCTTTTTCCTCTCTCCTTTTGCTCTTTCTTTCGGAGGGGAGGAACCGTGCCGTCGCCACCGAAAAAAGGTCATCTCTCGTACTCCTTCGCCTCCACCTCTCATTTTTCTGAATTTTTTTCTTGATTTATTATCTAGGTTAATAATTGGGGGTTTTGTAAGCATCATAATAGAATCAATGATATATAGGGTTATGCTTCTTAAATTGGGTTTAGAGGAAGAATCAACATCTAGGGTTTCTATTTCTCAATATTCAACCCTTTTATTTTCATGAAGTGAATTAACAACTCCAATTGGCCATCTTAAGGTTCAATTTTCTATGAATCTTCCATTACCTCTTAAATGTTCAAGCATTTTGCCTCTGAAATGCGTTCTTTCTAAAATTTATGTTTCTATACAAAATGATGTTTTTTTTTACTTTCTGAAATAACTTTTTTTAATCTTGTGTTTCTGTGCATTGCGGCAGGGTTGTACACCAGGAATCATGTGGTCAGGTTCTCAATTCCCCCGCTTCTCGGCTAAAGGTGAGATCCTACTGACTTAACCTTGTAGAAAGCTCTGGTCCCGTAAGACATGGTGAACACGACATGGACACTCCCTAAAAATATACTGGTTTACACCAAAATACCAATACTAAGCCATTCATATTTTGTCCATAAAAATGGAAGCATTCACTATTAAGGGAAGAAAATAATAATCTCTTTTACTTAATTTTGTTGCCCTTTACCTTCATCTTCTGTCCTAATCGCTTCTATGTGCAATTTAGTTGTTGAAGCACTAATGATTTAAAAAGGCAACATGGCGCTTTGTTCAATTGTGTCGTTTACAACATTAAGAGATTTATTGTGATTATAAGCTTTTCTTGTGTTATTAGAACGAGTACATTGCATCATGATTTGAGATGGCAATTGTTAAGATAATTATATGTTCAATTTTGTTTTTCAGAGCATTATATGGTTTTCTTATGTTGTTCTGTTATCATTTTATTATAAATTATTAGCTTTGTTGCAGGACAAGATACTTTAAATTATAAATTCCTTAGAAATTATTAGCTTTGTTGTTCTGTTATCTAAGGAATTCCTTTTCGTTTTTTATTATAAATTCTAAGGCATATATGTTTTTCAGAGCAAAAACGAAAAGGAATTCCTTAGAATTTTAAATTAGTTCTTGACTTCCTTTAATTCCTTTAAGGATACCTCGACTTTTAACACAATTTGTCTTGTGATTCATTATTACCCTAAAAGTTCAATTTTATAATATCAGTTCATTAATTTTCTTTAAATCGGCTTATGTTCTTGTTAATAGTGTCCTTTATATTTATTATTAGAGAACATGAACATTTTACCTGAACTCCTTAAGGTAAAATTTCTCCTTAAAGATGTGAGTTTTCTTCCATCTACTGCCCTGTTTAATGGCAAGGTTGCCGATTATACCTTATATTTATGTGTTTATAATTGAGTTTGGTTCAACATTCTTATCTGATTGTATTATATCTTGTTCTTCCCTTTATTGCTTTCTTGTATTTATTATACTTGTATTATACTTAATTGACTTGATTGTCTACATTGCTTCATGGTTTTTGTTTATTTCTATAATTTGGAGTCTGTGTCATGTATCAATGTATGGTAACATATGACACAACGTGTTGCAGGAAAAATGAGTCAAGAGGAGGAGTATATTGATTGTGAAGGTTCTGAGTGAAAACTAAGTGAGAGCATGTCCTCCCAGCTAGCTGCAGTTTCCTTCCCTATCCAGCCGTCACCTCTAAAGCACCAAAGATGTTGCTGCCGCCACTAGCTCCCCTCTGCACAAGCCCCCTAGATCCATAGCCCTGGTGAGCTCTCTACCTCAACTTCATTAATTTGAATCATGTCTGTGCTTAGGGAGTCCCAAATGGTGGTGGAGGCTAAGAAGGGTTCTCTTGGAGGAATCCTTAGGTTATGAGATTGGGGGCCATGGTCTCAAATCATTGAAATAATTTGACAGCTCTAGGGAGAAGTCACATGGTTGGATGCTCCTCTAGAACCCTTTTGTTACATCCATGGAAAGAAGGCGAACAACAAAAATAAATATTATCAATATCAATATCAAACTCATATACTCTTTAAGTGTTTTTGTTTGGCTTCATTATATGGTACTGCAACTTGAGTGCCATATTCATGAATGTAAGTCAGTTACCATGTATATAAACCAGTGTCAAAATATATTAAATATAACACACATTATATATGGTTAAGTTTTGGATCAAGTAATTCATGTTTTTGTAAACTATGCAGTCGATGTTCATTGATATTCTGTACTATTTTGTCCATTAATGTCTTATTATTTTTCTTTTCTACTTAACCGGAGTCAATATGCTTAGGACTCGTAGCATGATGTAGACTGACGCTGGCTTATATGAGTTGGCCTGTGGCCAACACTTTCATCCTTACCAAAAAAATAAGTAGTTCCGTTAGCGGGATTCTTTTAAATTCTAGAAGCATAACTACAACAATTGTTTGTTCTTCTTTTCATTTCTTGGAATTAATTACTTCTTTGATAAAGGACTTCTAGCCACGGGAAATGTAAGTAAGTTTGTTCTTTATGTACATATCATTTCCTTTTCTGATCTATCTATTTATTCAATGTTAAGCTTACTCGACATCTTTCTTTTGTTTGTGTTTTCTCCTTTAGGGGTTCGTACTATCAGATCCCTTTCATATCATGGGTGATGCTAACTATAGGACTGAAAACACAGGTAGATATTTTGATTACACCCTAGTATTTGTTGATCATCTATTGTTTTTTTTCTAGACCTTACAGTTAATTACTAAGTCATTATCAATTGTGATTTCTCTCTAGTTATACATAACTGACTTTGGGTACCTAATTCTGAATATGGAATATTTAGATTATATGTTATATTACATATTTGTTCCTAAATTGTTGAGGATAAACATAATGCATTCAAAATTTATACTGCATTACATATTTGCTGCATTTTTTTTGCACATTAGTTTCTTTATCCGAATGATAACCTTATTCTTAAAGACATATATCCATTATGAGAAACAAATATAAAATAGGATCAGGCAAATAAGAGTCAACAAATTAATATTTGCACTCTACATTGTTTACACCCATTGAGATGTATATGTAATCTTTAGATTATTTGCAGGGAAGAGACCTCTATAAGGGCGGCAGAGAAAATAACCTCCAGGGATTTTCCCTCTAGCAAATAGTCGTGAGGCATGACGAAAAGTCTTTAATAAGGTCCTTGGGTGAACTTGCAGAACCAACGATGATGGTTGTGATGTTGGACCATGGCAATACTTGTGCTACTTTATAGGGTAGAAATATTTGCATGTGTCTTAATAGTGGAGTGCCTAACTACTTTCTTGTGTGGATCTAGATAATGTTTATACAAACAGTAGGTAAAAAAGTATAGTATTATGAAGAACTTTAAAAGAACAAATTCAGAAAATTCAACAAACATAATTCACATGTCCAAGCATATTACCAACTTATTTGGTTCTTCTGTGGTCGACACACGAAGACGTGTGTTTCCGTTTTAGAAGCTTAAGAGACTAAAATATATACTTGGGAAATGAAATGAGTTGCTATATCACCTCACTCCCATATTTCTTCTTCACCTGCTGGTGTCAATGGCTGGTATTTGTGTGTGGGGGGTGTCCTGCAAAGTCCTTGATACCATATACACTGACCAATAATTGATTGCCCACTTGTGGTTGTACTGGTGAAACTATTTTCCTTTTTGACCAGCTAAGGGAAAAGCTTAAGATTATGAGACATATATGCACCCTATCCTAATTGTCTGTATAGTAATTTTTTTGTATGGATTAAGGTGTGTGCCTTGTATTTTTTTATTAGCATTGCTTTTAATATAACTTCACCTTGTAGTTCATTGATAAATATTTGTCTTTGCTATAAGTGAATATTGCAAGAATTTTCGTTTCCTTTGTATATCATTGTATCAGATTACTGCTATGAGGCATTCCTATATACCTCTCTCAACATATATTCATTTTCTATGCATATAATCTATGGCATTCTTTCTTTTGAAAAAGATTTTTTTTGTATAATGAGAACAGTTCTGAAATGACTTCCATAAACTTGCAATATTTTTGTTATCTACCTCATTTGACAAAGCTGTCATGTAAGCACATAAGAGTCTCTAAGTAATGAGTTTTTTTACCGCCATCTGTTAAATGTTGAATATAAGACCATTCTTTCCTGAAGAAACCAATTTTTATAGATGACACTCCTTAAGACTTACTGGAGGCTTATGACTCGTTAAATTCTTATTGAAGCTAGTGAAGAAGCCAATTTCTTTCTACTCTCTTTACCTGCATTTCTAATCCTGTAGGCTGCATGTGTGTGAGGGTGGTGTTGAGGTGGAAGGAAGTACAACTTCAGCCACTCTCAAGTTGACAACCTAGGTATTGACTAATACACTATACATGACTATATAAACACATAAGACTCAATTAGTGCACGGGTAAGACATCACTTTTTCGATCCCAATAATTTACTTTTCGTCAATTGTCTGGATCGGCTCGAGATGGTTTTTTTTACACTAATTATTTTTCTCCTATTTTTGTGTAGGTTGGATGAAGGAAGAGGATGCTTTCTGAGGGGTTTTGGTTGTGGATAGGCTCGAAGGGAGCTAAATGTTAGATAGTCAACATTTTGGGATATATGTAGCTGATACACTGTTAATGTTTAATATTTGGACATATGTTTGGTACTACTTCGTTGTTCTACATGGAGAAATTAAGGATTTTGAATGTTTGGTACTACTTTGTTGTTCTACATGGAGAAATTAAGGATTTTGAATGTTTGGTACTACTTCGTTGTTCTACATATGTTTGGTACTACTTCATTCTGTGATTGATTCGCATTTAAACATTTGAATACCTGCATTTTGTGTAACTGTGGGCTGCATTCTGCAAATTTTTGAATACAGAATTTTCACTCTGCAATAGCATTCTGACATGCTATTGTTGCAAATATAATAGCAGGAAGAAATGCAGATATATAGCATATATAATGAAACGCTATTATAACTCAACAGCGTTCAGGAACGCCATAACACATTTATAGCGTCAACAAATGTTATTAATAAGCTATAGCGTTCATAAACGCTATAAAAGCTATAACGTTTTCCAGTGCTATAAAAGGTTTATAGCGTTCATGAACGCTACAACTGATTAATAGCGTTCATGTATGCTATTAAAGCTCTATAGCGTTCCCAAATGCTATAAGCAATTTACAGCGTTTCGAAACGCTATACATGCTCTATAGCGGCCGTAAACGCTATAAACCATCAACAGCGTTTTGGAACGCTATACTTTTATAGCGTTCTTGTACATGGGGTTATTATAGCGGGGGCATTTATAGCGGACGCAATATGCTATAATAGACATTCTACAGCGTTCCACGCACGCTATTATAACCCATTTCTGTTGTAGTGTATATATATTATATTTAACATATGTATGTATATATCCATTATGTAAATATTATATATTTATATGTATATAATATTGTAGATATATTTTATATATGTATTTCACTATACCTAGTGTAAATTATTATTATGTAAATATTACTTGTCATATTTTTATGTCTACTATGTAAAATTTTACCCTATTAAAATATTAATATTTATATGATATTTTATCTCTTTGTATTTTTTTGTGTATTTTAATTTCTGCAACCATTTGGTGTCCAAGCCTAGCATGGGTTTTTTGGCTCAAATGTTCACACATTCATGACCTGTACAAGTCATATTGGACTTGATTTATGGCCTTGGGTCCTGTATTTGAACTTTGGTTCAAATTATGTACATGGACAAAATACGATAATTAATTATTTAATTTCAATTGTGTGCAATACTGTTTTTGAATTTCTAAAAATACTTTAATTGCTGTTAAAATTCTGGAAAAATATTATTTAGACACTATGTTAATTTAGCTAATTTAGTATAATTTTTACAGTATTTAATTTACAGTTTTGCCACTATTTTGGCATATGAAACCAGAACTCATTTACTGTATAATTTGGAAAAGTGATTTTTATAAAATACTTGTACTGGTTAAAAATTCCAAAAAAATTATAATAAATTTCTATAATTAACAAGGAATTTTGGAACTTTATTTTATATAAATTAAGCTTTTTGCCTATCTTAAAAATTGTTGGAACACAATGTTCATTTGATTTATTTATTGAATAATTACGACTTGCAACTTTTTGTATTATTTTGAGTTATAGCCGTATTGAAACTCACCCCTCACTAGTGTAAAGACCCTAGAAAGTTAGTTAGAGTAGTGTGTCACCCCACATTGGTCTCCTATGCTAAAGTCATCATTTTGGCTAGGTGCCCAGTCACAAGTCGTGTTGCACCAAATTAGTGTCTTAGTATTTTAGCTTAGTGTAAAACTAAGTTTATGTATTTATTTCTACAGTGACGAGTTACCAGACATCTATAGCACTTTTATCGCAGCTTGCTTTGCTAGAGGCAAGTACTTTCTATGAACTTTACATACTGCTATACAATAAACTGTGATTTACCAACCATGTTAAATGTTGATCCTTGGGTAGCAAGTTAGAACTTTACATGTTGTATTATTTTTAGTCTCTACCATGTTTAGACAGTATCTCATATCTCTCACATGTTTAAATAATGGGTTAGGGGAAAACTGCTAGTATTGTACATGAACATGACCCCCTTCTCCGTATGTATTTACCTCGCTCGGTGACATTCTATATGTGACCTTGCCGTATGTTCTGATCCCGCGTTTGTGTATGGATATACATCGATGCCGTTTGTGCACGTATGTGCATGCCAGAAAACTTGATATGTGCCGCTGTACATCCTATTCACCTATTGACCGATTTACGTACATGCTACGGTTTTAAACTTTTAAACATATGTTGTCATTTCTAAAAAGAACCAATTAAACCATGATATGCCATGATTCCAGTTTATTACATTCTTGTTCATGCTTAGTATATTTAGTTTGCTAGAATCAGTACTTGCTCCCATCCTGACAGGATAACGTTGTAGGTGTCCTTACTGAGGAGAGTTACTCTGCGACTCATATTATGGAGATACTGCCGAGGACCCGACTTTACTTTACGAGGATGTTCCTACGGGAAAACTCGCCTAGTTTGCATAGTCACTTGGGATACTTAGTGTAGTCATGTATTAGACTACGTATTTGTAACTGGACATGTATCCAGTTTTACATTTCAGACTTGTACTTTGGACTTATTACTATATGAGACGACATTTGTGTTTGGAGCATTTATGACTTTTTTCACTTATAGAACTGTTAGCACATTTAGTCTTATCTTGTTATCTCTAGAACAGTTTACTGCGTTTTATCCCAAACGCAGGCTGGACATGACTCGGCCCGCCCAACAATTTGGGTAGCGGGTCGTGACATATCCAAATAGGTTTTTATACATAGATATAATTCTAAGATGTATATACATACATACATATATTGTATCATCGACACATCTTCCCGAACCCTAAACCTAACCCTCCCCCCCAGCCCCCCTCCTCACCCCCAACGCCCTCACCCCCTGCCCCTCCCCCCAGGCACCCCCCCCCCCCCACTCACCACCCGACACCCGCATCCCCCCCGGCCCCTGCCCCCCCCCCCCCCACATCCCCTCACCCCCAACCACCCCCAGCCCACCCTCCTCACCCCCAGCCGCCCTCAGCCCCCCTTCCCCTCCCTCCAGCCACCCTCCACTTACCACCCGACCACCGCATCCCCCCTGCCCCTAACCCCCCAACCATCCGTACGCCCCCCCCCCCCCCCCGTGCCCCTCCCCCGAGCCACCCGTACCCCTTCCAACCACCCACAACCAAAATAGAGAGAGAGAGAAAGGGGGAGTTACGTACCGGAGAGGGAGATCTCTCGTCGCACCGGAGGGGAAAGTGAGGAGAGAGTGAAAATGGAAAATGGGGGGAAATGAATCTGGGGGCGGATTTTAATTAAAATTTAGCGACGTTGTGAGGAACGTCGCTAAATTCGTCGCTATTAGCGACGTAATGGCGACGTTTAGCGACGAAAAGCTCATTTAATTATACGTCGCTAGCACGTCGCAATTTTTGTCGCTAATAGCAATGATTAGCGACGTTTAACATAAACATCGCTAAATTGCAAGAATTAGCGACGTTTTAACTAACGTCGCTAAATTATGTCGCTAATATAGTAGATTTTAGTAGTGTCTCCTCTCTCTCCACTCTCCCACCCCCACCTCTCCCCCATTTCTCTCTCCCTCACCGGCCTCGGCCTCCTGTGGCGGCCGGATCTAGGTCCGCCTCTTCCATCGTTGCGGTTCTGCAAGAAATGGAGTCGGTGGCCTCTCCCACCATGCACCCCACCGTCCCCTACCTCTCGTGTTCCTGGACGTCGATCCGGTGACATACACCGGCGGCGAGTGTGACCGCGAGACGGGTGGAGACGGAGCTCGGTCGTGGATGGAGCCCCACCGTCCGTTCTCGTCGATCTCGCTGCGGGAGGCGGTGGCCGACCTCGTCGAGGGTGGCCGAGCAAGGAAAGCTCTCCGCCGGTTGGGGTGACCGTAACAAATCATGAGCTTTCTTTTTGTGCAACTGGTGTTTCTCAGTTTCCTCTTCTGAGTTCCTTAGAAATTTATAGCATGTTAAAGTGTTGAAAAAACTGGGGGACAGGAACTGCGAAACATCAGTTCACACATTTTTTGTGGAGTTTCAAAGTTGGAACCAAACACTGAAACTCTTTAAAGTTCACAGTAGATCAAGAAATAGCCCAAATCCGGAGCACTTTCGACAAACCAAACAAGCCCTAGGACCTCACATAATAGTGGATAATAGGGTTTGGATTTCGAAATTGTTCAATGTTAAAGAGTCACAACAGTTGCAAGAAATAGTCCAAATCCGGAGCACTTTTGACAAACCAAACAAGCCGTAGGACCTCACATAATAGTGGATAATAGGGTTTGGGTTTCGAAATTGTTCAATGTTACAATTTGGGTCTCAAAATTGTTGTTTTTTTAACTTACTTGAATAATAATTGGAGGCCCAGCTTTAATATTGAATAATTTCGGACCACAAATTTTAATATCCACTATTATATGAGATATGATACTAAATATCCGGAAAAGAAATCGAGATTACAAAAAAAAATTATATATGGTAACGAATTGTAATCGGCATATTTGTGAGACCAAGATCCCAACCCTGTTGAGATTCTAAAACCGAGATGCCATTGTAACTTCTGAGAGTACTACTATTAGGTACTGTTTGGGAAGGATGAAAATGGAAGGAAGAAAAAAAATGAGAAAAAGTGAGAGAAAAATTTTAAATGATGGGGTTTGAAAAGGAGGAGAGAAAATGGAGGAGAAAATTTGAGAGAAAAAAGTAGGCGAGTCCCACTAAAAAAAATTTCTTGCAAAAGTGGAGAAAAATGGAGAGAAATGAGAGGAATTTAAGTAAATTTACCCCCCACCCCTCAAAAGTTAATATTAAATCATCATTTGAGAATACCAAAGAGGAAATATTAATTATACATCTATCCCTAACAAATAAAAAATTGTTTTTAAACTTTTTCTTCCCCTACTTTTTGTCCATCCAAACAAAGGAAATGAAAATTAACTTTACTTTTATTTTTACTCTCCTTCATTTTTCTTTCCCTCAAATTTCCTCTCCCTCCCCACAAATGTTCCCAAACATAGTGTTAAGGATTAATCTACTGCCGATGGTACTTCCAATCTATGTCGTCATCAAAAAAAATTTAACTAATAACTATGATATGCAGCCCTCTCTCAAGACTGAGTGGTGGGTGTCACTTAGGCTGTGTTTGGTAGGAATGATGGAAAAGTGAAAGAAGAAAAAAGATAATAATACATTTTTCTTCTATATGGAAAGAAAGATCATTTCCTTCTTTTGTGTCTGGTAAAAAGGATGAAAAGATAAGAGATGCATTCTCCTTGTTTGATATAAAAGAAAAAATAGAAGAAAATAAAGTAAAAAAAATATAGGGTTTACCAATTATACCATCAACTAAAAACACTTATTTACCATTTGACTTCATAAATAATTTTTAAATAATACATTCATATGGACGTATAATTGTTAATTAATACAAGCTTCTACTTTTTTTTTCCACTTATTCCCCCACTTTTGGGGGATTGAATTTCTCATGTTATGAGAGAAAAGTAATCCATCCACTTTTTCTTTCTTTCTATTTTCTTCCATACCAAATAAAAAAAAATGAACATTTTTCTTCACTTTTTTTCCTCTATTTTTTTCTTCCTCCCACTTTTCCATCGCACCAACACAACCCTTAGAGCATCTCCAACCCTATTGTGAGTTTGAAAAAAATGGTTGCCACATAGGAATGACAACCATTTTTTTCAAAAGTACTTCTCCAATGCAAATGTGAAATAAAGTGTGGAGTTGACATGGCAAAGACAATGTGAAGTTGGTTGTCTAGATCTAGACAATGCACTTCACAATGTCTTTATGTCCACATCATCATTTGTGAATAAAAATATTTATAAAAAGTTGAAGAAGTGGAGGAGTTGCCTTGGAAGTTGGAAAAAATACTTTTTATTGTCTCCTCAATACTTTTGCATTGGAGAGAGTTTTTGTATCTCATTGTTATTGAAATATAATTTTGCCACATAAATAAGACATTGTCTTGTGGCTCATGCCATATAGGAGCCACCTAAGACTCACAACACTTAACAAGACAATAGGGTTGGAGATGCTCTTACATTGGATTCCCATTCTTTGTGCAGGAAGTACAGTGTACTTCCTCCTCGTACTACTGTCTCTAAATTACACTTAAAAATAGGTTGCCAGCCACTTGGCCATTCTTTTGGGAGCCCACACACAAAAGGACAATCATCAATCATGCATGCATTTGATTTGTAATAAGTATCGAGATTCTTGCTCTAAAATTTGTGCCAATGTGGATTGGATGGAATCTTTTATATCACCATCACTCAAAATTTTCGAATTATAACATCAAAAAGAATCACTTTTAAGCATTGAGTTGTCACATAGTTGTCTATTGAAACCCCCGACTGTAGCTTATGGTAGGCATATGCAATAATTTTACTATTAATTTTTTACTGTTATAACTCATATGGCCCTTCATTTCATCTCTTTGTAACATACAAAAGATCTTTGGCCTTTCGTTTCTTCATAACTCCCAACCTCTCTCTCTATATAAAGAGAGGTTGGGATAGCTTGTAATATGCACTTTGTGGTTGATAATATACGAGAAAGCTTCGTCTCCGTGTTTGAGTTTTTGTCTTACGACACGTTATCAGTACGTTGCTCGTGCAACGCCGGAGACCCGACGTACCGATTGTTTTCTCACCTTCTTCCACCGTACGGTAAGAAAGGTAAAACAAAATTTGGGAAATTTTTGATAGCAGAAATATATTGTTCATGTTGTTACAATATTACTGTTGTTTTGGACATCAAGAAAATGAGATATTTGCTCTCTTCCAATTGATTTACATTCATTAGTATGATCAAACCTTTTTCATCTAGGTATTGCATGACATAACATGACAAATGCTATAATATTTTTTCACAGCATTATATGAAATGAGATTGAGAAGTGTTTGTCAAGTTTCTTTTAGATTGCATGTGAATTTTGAATTTTTGAATTTGGACATTTGAGTTGGTGAGCCCAATACATAATTCTTATACTGTTATCATTTCCTAGTTGTTTTAATCCAGCTTTTAACATTCTGTTAACAGTGCTAATTTGCTTTTATGTATAACTTTGCTATAATCTAGCCTTTAGCATACTAGTTTTTTTTTGAAAAAAAAAAAACAAACATATTTGTTAGTTAATTTCTGAGAAAATAAATTTTTGATAGCAAATTTTCATGTTGAAAAATAAATTTTAGATGCTAACATTTTTTTTTGGTAATGATGGATTTGGAGCGCCCCGACGAGCGCCTCAGTGCCATCTGCGCCCCGACAAGCACCTCAGTAGCATTTATTTTCTTTATTTTACTCGGTGAATTATTGTAAAAGATGGGTAGTAAAAATTGTATTTTTTTCTCGCTATTTTTTTGGCGTCGCTTCATTAGACGTCGGAAAAATAGTTGACATTTTTTTGGTGCCACTTGCTTAGGCACCAATTCTTTTATGTGCTGTTGCTTGCTTATGTTGTACATTTTTTTGCGTAATTACGGAAAAAAAACTTGAAAAATTTGAAAAATAGTTTTGGCTACATAAACCAATTCTGGCACCGCCAAATTTGGGTCTTCCAAAATAAAATTTTTGGCTAATTTTTTTCAAAAGCAACGCTCATTTTGAGCACGCACTAAATTGTCACCTATTTTGCACTGTTCGCAAATAGTGTGAATTTCTTGAAAAATCTTATTTATTCTTACATTTGAAAAAAAATTTACGAAGTCTCTCCGAATAGGCTCACCTATTTGGGTATGATGTCAGAAAGAACTTAGGGCTTGGTTCTTCAGAGGTCCCTGGTGACCCTCCTCCCTCATTTTCCCGTCTGGTCTATTCACGTAGAGCTACCGAATGGGGTTGACCAAAATTATTTTTTTTCAAATTGTATTTATACTTATGCATTTTTGCAAGAATAATTTGCCTCTATATCGGCCCGTCGATCGTTATAAGAGGGTTTTTTTTTAACAAAAATTGTTTTTTCAAAACCATTGCTTTATCTACAATTGTTTGTTGTTACTTATGCAAACCAAATCCATATAAACCTGTCGTTTTATATGATGATTGATCAAGATTTTTTTCTTGTTGTAGAAAAATGTCGATCGAGATTGATTTTCCCATCCTCGAAGCCTCTGGCAAGAACTACTTGGACTGGACGCAAGACATCCAGAACCATCTAGATGCACGGGCCTCTTGGACGTCATCTATAACGAGGAAGAGCGTGAAGTGGAAGTCACTCGCTCAATGAACGCCAAAACGATGATTCTATTCCGCAGGCATTTATCTGACGCCATGAAGGCGGAGTTCATTGAAATTTTCTCGCCGAAGACGCTATGAGACTCTCTGAAAGAACGCTTCGACCACCAGAAGACCATTTGGCTACCTGAAGCACGCCATGACTGGTTGAACCTGCGCTTCCAAGACTTCAAAAGTGTAACTGATTACAACAATGAAGTCTGCAGGATTCGATCACTTCTCCAATACTGTGGTGAGATATTAACCGACAGTGATCTTTTGGAGAAAACATACACCACATTTTCTTCCACTGACAACTTGCTCCAGAAGCAATACCGTCAGTCTAAGTTCACCAAGTTTTTCGAGCTCATCACCCAGCTTTACTAGACGAGAAGAACAGTCTCATTTTAATGAGAAACAACAATTCTCGTTCTGCTGGAACAAAGGCAATTCCAATGCCTGATGCAAACGCTCTCCGTGGACCAATCCACGGTAGAACGAGACAAGGGCCAGTCGTCCCAACCAAGGAATAGAGGCGAGTTTAAGTCTCGCTACCCAAAGCGAGGTTCTAACAAGAACCAAGGACCTTTGACTCCTAGGCAGTCTCATGGTAAGAACCAACGGGCCAATCGTCCCAAAGCGAGAGTGGAAGGCCAAGCGCCTACTCTCTGCTACAAATGTGGTGCTTATGGTCATATGCAACGGACTTGCAGGGCGACCCCCCAAGAAGTTGATAACTATCACAAGGGGCGCCGGGCCGAAGCAAATCTGGTCAACGAGTGCGAAAATCTAAATCTTGAGACCCCCAATTTTATAGCAGAAATGGAAGAATGAATCTCCATTTTCTCTCTATATTTGATTTAAGTCATGAAACTTTTGGCGGTTTGTATTTTCTGTTTTCTCGATAAATTAAAGTTCTATTTCGAGCACTTTCCTCAAACGTGTGACAAACTTTAATTTTCTTTACTTATAGGCATGGACCAGGGGCAGTAGATTGTCTGGTTGATAGTGGAACGACTCACACTATCTTGAGAGATAAATTATACTTTATCTCCTATACGCCTAAAGTAACCTCAGTGACAACCTTTTGGGACCCTCAACCCTTGTTCAAGGTTTTGGCAATGCCCGTTTTTCGTTGTCCAATGGTACTCCCGTTGAAGTATCAGAGGCCTTATATTCTCCAAGGTCCTGTCGTACCTTACTGAGTTTTAAGGATATTCGAGAAAACGGATTTCATGTTGAAACTGCTCGAGAACATGGCTTCGAGTATCTTTTCATTACCTCCACTCAGTACGGCCAAAAACGTATCATGGAGAAGTTGAAAAGTCTTTCAAGTGGTTTGTATCTCACTACGATACAACACATCGAGAGTAATCTCATCATTCGCCGAGTGCCAGTTGATGAGAGGACTTTTATGCTATGGCATGACCGGCTGGGTCATCCGGGTCAAAATACGATGCTTCGTACTATGAATGCATCACATGGGCATCCTCTTGGAGGAAAGAATTTTGTTTTAAATCCGAAAAGCCTATGCCAAGCTTGCTCGATTGGGAAGACGAATCTCAAGCCACTCCATGTGAAACCTACGAGATTAGTTTCTCAATTCCTTGAGAGAATTCATGGAGGTATTTGTGGACCAATCCAACCAACATGCGGACCATTTAAATACTTTATGGTTTTGGTTGATGCATCGACTAGATGGTCACACGTAGTATTGTTGTCCACCCGAAACGCAGCATTTCCTAAACTCCTCGCCCAGATCATTAAGTTAAGGGCTCACCATCCGGATTATCCGATAAAGTCTATTAGACTTGATAATGCCGCAGAGTTTACATCGAAGACTTTCGATGACTATTGCATGACTTTGGGAATAAATCTTGAACATCCTGTTGCGTATGTTCATATCCAAAATGGCCTAGCAGAAGCTTTTATAAAAGCGAATGCAAGTGATAGCGCGGACCTTGGTTATGCGTACCAAACTCCCACTATCTGCATGGGGCTATACAATTTTGCACGCTGCAAATTTGGTCCGTCTGAGGCCCATGGCCACCCAACCACTTTTCGCGTACCAGCTGTGTCACGACCCGATCCCAACTAATTGGGTCGAACCGGATCATGTCCAGCCTGCACCGTTGTAGAGACGACGGCAGTAAGCTGTTCAGTAGCAAGTAACCATACAACAACACTATATTTGTCACAACTCAAAATTCGAAAATTTAAAACTTTATTAAACTTTTACAATGGAATGAAAGATACAACTTAAACCATTTTCTACATACATCAAGAAGAAAAGAAAACTCTAGGCAAACAACTCATCAGTCTCGAAATCCTCGTCTTGGGATCGCGAAACAAAGCCTCATCAGTGATACCTAAAATGTTGGGTCTCCAGTTAGGAGGGAGCAAAGTACAATTCATGCTAATTTAAAATAGTTAAAGTAAATAATAGAATCATGCAGTTTGAAGAAAGAATAGTTTTCAGCGGTAAAACAGTATGATTTGAACAGGCAATGAATTATGACCGGCTTGGGATGTACAGTAGTATCCTAGCGATACGATATGGCTTATCCCCGTGTGTAAGAGGGGTAAGCTAATACAGTTACAGTAGTTACAGTTGGCTTTGGTCATAATCATTACTCTATTACCCCAGTCCCCAATCAGTACAGTAGTCACAATCAGTACTCTCCGAGAGAGTTTCGTGTTTGCATCGTGGTTTAAACTTACAGTAAAACGATTATAGAAATAACTGTAAAACTAACACAAACTATACTTGCCTCAAAGGAAATGACTGGAGAGAGATGAGTTGGTACCGAGGAGGAACGTCAGGTATATCTTCGAGTTCCTACAGTTGAGAACTCGACTTAGATCCGCTGTATAACCAAGCTAGGTGTGCTAGTTGCAATCTCTAGTAATAAGTCCTAGTCAGGTTTTAAGTTGTTATTAAGCTACAGCTAAAGTTTACGTCGCAAGCTACGTGCGTTGATTAAACCAGTTAATTTGGTTTTTTTTTTGGGAAATAATAACAAGAACAAATTATCTTTGGAAAACTTTGTGCTTTTGTAATATATCTATGAAAATAGTTTCTTCCAGTGCCAAATCATAAACTAGTTATCTTACTAATATTTTATCCATTTATTTTACTTGGTAATTCTTAATTAATTTTATACGAGAAATAATTACGTTCTAACTACGGGTTACACGTCCAATCCAAAACCACCCAAAAGAATCAACATCAACCACCCAGAAAAGAAGTAAATCTTACACTATGCAATACAGGGGCACAGCTAACCAACCTAGAAATATGGGCTTATGTCCTTTACAAATTTTACATAAAATAAGAGAAAAATATTTAGTTCCGAAATAATATATGCAGTAACCAATTATCTATAATAAATAAGTAAAATAATTTAAACATTGAATTAAGTAATTTAAATCAAAGTTTAGGAGTCTCAGACTTGGTCCATCGTCACATCTAGCTAATACCTCAACGCCCGGTCGGACCGGTGCGTTTGTATTTCGCTAGGGCCCACAGACCGGTACGGTCGTCGCCCGAAAAGTCGGTTTTAAAATCATTTTCCGAAAACCAATTTGAAATCCAAATAGATAAAGTTTTGTAAAAATTTGGACAGCATTCCCTCTATTCCGGGACAACCCAAAACTGGAAAATGCGCCAACAAAATCCTGCAATTGTCCCAAACCAAAGAAAAACCCTTTTATACAGAAAATATAACCACAGAAATTGTTTCCGAAACATAATCGGAAAACCCGAAAGGAATTCGGAAATCCCAAATCATTACCAAATAACTCAGAATCCAACCATACTAAACTCGGAATTTCCGAAAATCCGAAACCAACAGAACCTTCCCGAAATACTCGGGGATTCCGAAATCAAACTAAAAGCATAAAATCTCAGCAGACAACATCACAAAACGCTAACGTAGCTAACCGCACTACAGCGTAGCTAAACCGGATTTCCGAGGGGAAACCGGGGACCGTTATCATTATCGACCACCGAATAAAATACAACGGGGCAGAGAATTTATACCTCGGGATGCTCGGCTAGAGCTCTCAGATGATATAATAAAAGAAATAGGAATAGTCCAGCACAGCAACGTTCCGAAATCGGCGCTGGAAATCAACGACGTCGACGACGAAACGCCGGAACTCCAGAATATAGGGCACAACAGGGAGAAACAGCAGGGTACTCGGCCAGAGCAGCGCTAGGGCACGCTGTCGGGTACAGAGGGGAACGGGTCACCGGAGTTGGCGGAGAATCTCGCAGAAAAAAGCGCGGAGGAGCGCGCAGTCGCCGAAGAGCTGACGGGAAGGGGCGCGCGGGGGTGCGCGCCGGAGAGAGGCCGCGCGGGGTGGCCCTTGACGGCGGGCGGGGCTCCGACGTGGTCGGCCGGCCGCTCGGGAAGAGGGCACGGCGCTGGCTTGGCCGCGGTCGGCCTCGAAGTCGCCGGAGGGAGGCGCGGGGAGAGGGGCTCGCGCGCGTGGCGGCCGGAGTAGGCCGGATCTAGGGCTCGGGAAGGGTTTGGGGTTAGGTGGGAGTATTTGTTCTCTGAGAGAAATGGGTTTGTGTGGGAAAATCCTTCTCGAGTAAGCAGAGAGTGGGATGAGAGTATTTGAGAGAGAGAGTATTATCTTGCCAACTTCTGTGAAGAGGAGTGGGAAGAGAGGGAGTTTATTAAGGGGTGGTGGTAGTAAATGAACGTGGAGGAGTGGGGTGAGTAAATAGAGGGAGATGGAGAGTTGGGGAGTTGATGGGTTGGGAGTTATAAGGAGTTGAAAAATGAATGCTGGAGTGATTGCTCTTGAGTGGAGGAGAGTAATAGTAGAAAGAATAGAAATGGTTTGAAAGAGTTGGGTCATACGTGAGTTGCTGGTCCTTCGGGACCAGCTCAAACAATTATATTTTTTTTTCAACCAAGTCAATAATCAGAATTAAGAAGGAAATGAAAAGATATGGGTTTGGCTCAGGCCTGGGTCTGGGTTCGGACTCGGGTCTGGGTCTGAAATCCAAAAGTCCATGTTATTATTATTTTTAAAATCATTTGCACTCCAAAAATATTTAATAATAATAATAATAATAATTTTGAAAAATACTAATAATAACACTAAAATACTATTTAATAATTAATTACGAGAATATGGGTTTCACACCCTCCTTAGAAAATTTCGTCCTCGAAATTTAAAGGCAGGGTAGGAGATTCAAACAGGTACGGGTACTACGCCCGTAACTCAGGTCCAACAATAAGAATTTCTAAGGCAGTCGTAGATGAGACGGTTTAGGGACAAGTTTTATTTATGATATCATCCATGTAGAAAAATACAAAAGCGAACCAAAGTACACGAGGTTGATCAGACCATCATGCACCGGTCCTGATTAGACAATATATTAGTGGGTGCACCCAATAAAATACTGTCATGATCAAGCTTGATAAAGAGATAGCTTGCAAAACTAGGCTAATTTAGCAGCATCAGTCAAGTTTTAGAACGAAAAGATAAGGAATAGGAGTTTACGTGATGGCTCAAATTCTGACTTTCTTCTCACCTCTGACTACGCTTGCAACTGGTTTCTCTGGCACTAAAAGGTTGAGTCCAATCTTCAACTCTGAATTATCCAATATAGGACTCGGATCCGGAATGTAGCGTCTAAGCTGTGATACATAGAAGACGTTGCACACTCTTGAGATTAGCTAATAGAGCTAACCGGTACGCTACTTCCAACTCGTCTTAAAACTTCAAATGGCCTGATGTACCTGGCTCAACTTTCATGCTCTGCTAACACTGATCGTTCCTCTGGTAGGAGAAAATCTTCACAAAAGACGCTATCTCCTTCTTCAAACTCCACTGATTGACGATTCTAACTTGGTAGTTGTTGTAAGGAAACTCTACCAATTTTAAATGATCTTCTCCAAGACCCTCCAATTTCCAAAACACAAGACCTAACATATCTTCAGGCGTCTGGATTATCTTTTTTGATTGTCTGCCGGTTTGTACTCCATAAATTCGGTAGGGGTGCCTCTCGTACAATGCTGCCAACTTCTCAGTGAATAAACTATCCTTGAAGGGAATAAAGTGTGCTGACTTAGTCAGTCGGTCCACTATAATCCAATTGGTGCCCTTTCCTCCTTGGGAACAAGGCAATCCTTACTCAAAGTTTATTGTTATATGCTTCTACTTCTACTCTGAATTGTCCAGCGGCTGCAACAAACTTGTTGTTCTCTTGCTAAATTCTTCATGTTGACAAATTCACATCTAATCCCATACCTGGAATTGTCCTTCTTCATTCCATAGCACCAATCAATGGAGGCATATTCCGATACATCTTATTAGCTCCTAAATATATGGAAAACTGCGACTGGTGCATTTTTTCATCAACTCGTTCCTCCGTTTGTCAGCCGATACGCAAAGTCTCGTACCATTCTTCAGAGTTCCACTGCTGATCAATTTAGAAACCCTCAAGTGTTCCTGCCAACACTTGATCTCTAAGCCTGCAAAGTGCCTCGTTTTGAGACTACGTCCTCTTAATTTTGTCCATCAGCCTCAAACTTCATCAATACTGAATCAGCATCCAGCTCCGTCCTTCTATCTCCAGGTAGTATAACCTCCAGTCCAAGCTTCTCGGTGTCTTCTAGTAGGTGCCACTCCTTGGTTAAGAACATCGCCACTGGGTATCGACTAAGTGTATCAGCGATCACATTAGCCCTACCCGGGTGGTATAGCGGGTCGATGTTGAAATCCTTCATCAGCTTCAGCCATCATCTTTGTCTAACATTCAGCTCTTTCTGAGTGAAGACATATTTCAGATTTTTGTAGTCCGTATATATTTTCACTCCCTTTTCCATAAAAATCATACTTCCATAGCTTCAAAGTAAAGATAATTACAGCAAATTCCAAATTAGGTGTGGGATAATTCTTCTCATGAGTCTGTAGTTGCCTAGACGTGTAAGCAATTACTTTCCCATGTTGTTGAAGAACGCAACCCAGTCCTTTTCCAGAGGCATTACTGTAAATTGAGAAACCACCGGTTCCTGAGGGTAGCGCAAGGATTGGTGTAGTGGTAAGTCTCTTCTTCGGCTCCTCAATGCCACCTGGCAATCTTTCGTCCAGATGAACTCTTCATTCTTCCAAGTGAGCTTCGCCATCGGCTCAGCAATCTTGGCGAAATCCTTCACGAACTTCTGATAGTAGCCAGCCAAGTTCAAGAAACTTCTGAATTGAACTTGGGGTATACCACTTTTCAACCGCAGCTATCTTCCATCGAAATTTCTTCTCTTGACAATATGGCAAAAAAATCCACCTTGTCAAAGAAAATCCACGTTCAGATAACTTACCATAAAACTTCTTTTTCTTCAAAGTTTCCAGAACTTTCCTCAGATATTCTTCATGCTCTTCTTCAGTTTTCGAATATATCAGAACGTTATCTATGGAGAAGATAAACTGATTCAAATACTCATGAAAAACTCTGTTCATGAGATTCATGAACACAGCAGGAGCATTTGTCAGTCCAACGTCATGACCAAAGAAAACTACCCATACTTGGTGTTTGAACGCCGTCTTGGAATTGTCCTCCTTCCTGACTCTGATTTAGTGGTAGTCAGATCTTAAATCAAACTTCGAAACACCCTAACTCCACACAAACAGATCAAACAGATCCTCGATCCGGCAGTGGGTACTTGTTCTTTAGTGTCTGGTAATCGATGCACATCCGTTGTTCCATCCTTCTTGGACACAAACAAGATAGGTGTTCCCTAAGGTGAAGTTCCATCTTGGATAAATCCTAGAGCCTTCATTGATCTTGTCCTTCATTTTCTTGGCCTCCTTCGGGTTGACTCTGTAACATCCTTTAAAAATAGGAAAAGAGCCGGGGACTAAGTCAATGGTGAACTCTATATCTAGATCTGGGGTAATCCGGGAAAATTATCAGGGAAAACATCTACCATAAAGGTGTAACTAAGAATTTTATTCATGTGGAGAATTACAGCAAAAATCTCATGATTGATCTAAGGACATCCAGTTACAACTTCCAAAGATAGATAATGCTATTCAGCAGTCCTAGGTACTATTCGTCATAGTTCTGGCTCTTGCATGAGCAGTCTCCAACTGCTTCATCTTCTATGAACCTCGAGTATGCATCATGCCTTATAGTAGGAGGCAGGGTCTGCTGGATAGAAAGAGAGTCCCTAGGTCGTGGCCTAACAGGTGTTGCTGGAATAGGTATTCTGGTATGATGGAAAGATAAGGGGCAATCCTTTACCCGATGTTCAGCAGATCCACATGCCAAACATTTCCCCAATCTCTTACGATAAATATTGGCTTGGTGATCAGTACTTTTACAGTAGTCACAAACCAATAGCTTCTTACGATATAACTGCCGGATAGGGCTCAAAATGTCTTCTAGATTTTAGGGGTACCCCTCCTAGGGTGAGGTTCCGCTCCAACTTGGTTTAAGATAGCTAAGGCTACATCATTGACGTTCTTCATGTCTTCTCTCGTGATATTCTTCTGTTCCTGCTGGGCTTCATCTTGAGCTTTCTGGAACTCCAGGATTTCTTGAAATGGGACAACCATTTGGGAGGCATTTGCTGGTATGGTGGAGCAACAGGAATGGGTACTCCACCAAGGAAATGCAAATTTGAGAAGAGGTAGGAATCGCCAGTGTAGTGAAAACTTCACTGGATGCATTATGAGGACGGTCAATCAGCCGCGAGGGAAAAGACCCTGGACTTGGTTGAGGAGATGGGGTATGATCCGGAGATGACACCTCATCGCCATCAGGATTGGTCTTGTCAATGGTCATTCTATGGAAGGTTTAGGATGCAAACATAAGCAAGGTATCCTACCAGTCTATAATCAAACCAAAAATATTTATTTATAATATATTTCGGTCCTATGTTGTGACAAATTGATGTTCTAGTGTTCTAATTGTTTCTAAATATGTTTTCCTAAGTTGTTGTTCTGATTGACCTGCATGGGCCACCACTAAAAATGTCACAACCCGATCCCAACTAATTGGGTCGAACCGGATCATGCCCAGCCTGCACCGTTGTTGAGACGGCGACAGTAAGCTGTTCAGTAGCAAGTAACCATACAACAACACTATATTTGTCACAACTCAAAATTCGAAAATTTAAAACTTTATTAAACTTTTATAATGGAATGAAAGATACAACTTAAACCATTTTCTACATACATCAAGAAGAAAAGAAAACTCTAGGCAAACAACTCATCAGTCTCGAAATCCTCGTCTTGGGATCGCGGAACAAAGCCTCATTAGTGATACCTAAAATGTTGGATCTCCAGTCAGGAGGGAGCAAAGTACAATTCATGCTAATTTAAAACAGTTAAAGTAAATAATAGAATCATGCAGTTTTAAACAGTTTGAAGAAAGAATAGTTTTCAGCGGTAAAACAGTATGATTTGAACAGGCAATGAATTATGACCGGCTTAGGATGTACAGTAGTATCCTAGCGATACGATATGGCTTATCCCCGTGTGTAAGAGGGGTAAGCTAATACAGTTACAGTAGTTACAGTTGGCTTTGGTCATAATCATTACTCTATTCCTCCAGTCCCCAATCAGTACAGTAGTCACAATCAGTACTCTCCGAGAGAGTTTCGTGTTTGCATCGTGGTTTAAACTTGCAGTAAAACGATTATAGAAATAACTGTAAAACTAACACAAACTATACTTGCCTCAAAGGAAATGACTGGAGAGAGATGAGTTGGTACCGAGGAGGAACGTCAGGTATATCTTCGAGTTCCTACAGTTGAGAACTCGACTTAGATCCGCTGTATAACCAAGCTAGGTGTGCTAGTTGCAATCTCTAGTAACAAGTCCTAGTCAGGTTTTAAGTTGTTATTAAGCTACAGCTAACGTTTACGTCGCAAGCTACGTGCGTTGATTAAACCAGTTAATTTGGTTTATTTTTTCAACCAAGTCAATAATCAGAATTAAGAAGGAAATGAAAAGATATGGGTTTGGCTCAGGCCTGGGTCTGGGTTCGGACTCGGGTCTGGGTCTGAAATCCAAAAGTCCATGTTATTATTATTTTCAAAATCATTTGCACTCCAAAAATATTTAATAATAATAATAATAATAATTTTAAAAATACTAATAATAACACTAAAATACTATTTAATAATTAATTACGAGAATATGGGTTTCACACAACCCCCCAAACCCTTCATTCTTTCCCATAACTCATATTACACTCTCTCTTCACCAAAAAAAAAGCTCTCCCTCTCCTTCTCCCAAAACCCTACTTTCTTCTCCTCCACCACACCACTCCCAATTCCTCCACCAAAATTTCTTCAACAACATTCCTAGATTCGAAGAGATGACACGCAAGTCAAAGCTATTAGGGTTATATACTAAAAACATCACTTTTGTAGTAACCTTATTTCCTTAAATTTTGAATGAGAATCATATGGGCAAATGTTTGCATATTGTATTTGTTGCAAGTGTTAATGCAAATGTCTGATATTCTATATTGTAGATAATATGGTGTGTGGTGTCACACAGAAGATCATATTATCAGTTCCATATGGAGTATATAAATAGTTTACAACCTAGATGGACTTGGACAATCTATTGGAAAGGTTGTAGTGTAATCTGGTATTAGTCTATCTTGACTATAGGTTTACACTAGTACACTTTGTGTGTATTGAATAGGACCACTTGAGGTTGTTTTCTTTGTACTGACTACATAAGAGAACAAACACCTCTGTTATTATGGATGCTTGTGCACTTAATCCGGATATAATAACAGACATGTATATGCAGTGTGTATTACTTTTCCTCATGAAAGAGTGAGATTCATTATGGATCAACAACCTCTATGAATTGGGTAATAACATTGTATGTATGATGGGCTGTTGATTATAAATAGAATCCATGTCCCGATATATCGGGTTGATGATGTCCCCTTAAGGAGCTCATAAGGATTGTCATGTAAACCCTACAGGTGGATTATATCTGACATGATAAATAAAGTTGAGCTGTACTACTTAAGGATAAAAGATGTCGAATCAATATAGTTGTTAGTAACTTAATTTGGTCGACGGACATATAATATTTTAACATGGGGAGCCAAATAAGCATATAATAAAAGGAGCCCACAAACATAATTTGGGATTAGGGAGGTAGTGCAACAATAGCTCATTAGTGGACCGAGCTATTGTTAATGGGCCTGGATTGTGTGTTCGGGCTGAACACGGGATATCCAGATTCGTTAGGAAGCCTAACCCTAATTTCTCCTCATGGTCATTGTCGTAGCCTATATATATCCTCTATTCTCTGGCCGCTAGATAAGAGATCAGAAATCTGAAGCTTTCTCTAAATTCGTGATTCTCGTAAGGAGAGAAAGAGAGCTGCCAAGGAGAAGAAAATGTTGGGAGATCGTCGCCCACACGACGTCCAACTCGAGGAAGAAATACGTACAGAAGATCTTGGGGTCGTCCGCTCGAGATTGCCAGAAATTACTTGTCTTCTTTCCGCCGCAGGTATAATTCGTGAACCTAGTTTCCGCCTACGAAGGGTTATAACACGTATTAAATCTGTTGAACTTTCTATCGATCAATACGCACACTAAAGTAAGGGTCCTGGGAATCCCCAGTTCCATCATAAGCAAATGGAATCTAGGTACGTTCTTTCCTAATTTCTTCAAGAATTTTTTACATTCTATTCAAAATCCTAGAATATTTTTAATTCTTTAAAAAGTTTTGATAAATTAGGTTTAGAATTTAGGGTTCATGAAAGGAATTTTCGAACACGACAAACCCAAAATTTTTCTTGAAACCCTAACCCTAAAAGACGACAAACGAGCATCTCGTTTTGGCCATTCGGCTGCAACAGTCGGGTTTGATTACATTAGGACTGCCACAGTCCATGCAGTCCTCTTGTGAAAGAGGACTGCCGAGACTGTGGCAGTCCTACTTTATATTAGGACTGCCACAGGCCTGGCAGTCCTAATGTAACGAGATATGGGGGTGGGAATGGGAGGAGGGGGGAGGGTTGGTACTGTATGTTGCTCATATGGAGGGGGTAGGTAACTGCATGATGCCCATATGCGCCAGATGGGGTTAACTGTCCTATTTTCGTTTTTATTATTTAATAAATGTACGTTGTTCTGCAGTCCTCCGGCCGCTAACAAAAGAATACGGCCCACTGTGTCAAAGCGGAAGGAACGTGAGAACGTCCTCTCGAGCGTCCGATTACAATTTTTGAACCGGTGCCCCAAGCTCGGTCTCGGACGCCGCCACCGGCACCCCAAGCTCGGTCAAAGTAACGAGCTCCTACTCCTATACGTTCTTCCGACGATGATGACGACGACGTGCCAATTGGCTGACTCCTATCATGTCAAGGCGGTTCTGCTCCATCTGAGGAGGCCGGTACTTCTAAGCCACCTGTCCATTCGCCCGTTTGCTTAATGTTGGTTTTTTTTGAACCATATTGCGTATGAAATATGGAAGAACCTGGTATGTATATTACGTTTGTAAGCTACCAGTTTAGTATACTATATATATATGTATTTCATAATTGTTATGTTTTTCTGTTGTTCGATATACAGAGGACATATCGTATCCTTAGGGCTGTGAGTCACGGGAAGAAAACTGTGTCCTGGCAGTTTAGAAGCTTATCGGAGGCCGTCCAGAGCAAAATCATGCCAAGGGGCTTGCACAATTTGGCACAAAATGCCTACAGGACAATGGATAGTGCCCTCATATCCGCCTTTGTGGAGAGATGGCACCCGAAGACCAACACATTTTATCTTCCAGCAGGAGAGATGACCATTACACTTGACGACGTCTACCAGATACTGGAGCTGCCAGTGACCGGGCGCGTCATGACCAAAGAACATTATACCAATGAGAAATTCATGAAATGGTACGAAAAGATCGTCCAGTTTGTCTCAAGTCGCCTTGGACTTTAGGCTACCAGTTTTACAACTCTCCCAGGCTTTAAGAAGTCATATGGAATTCCTCTGTCATTTCTTGTGGACCACTTCGTGGATATAGATGTGGATGACGATGACGATGATATGGTCGACGCGATGGCCCGTGCGTACATGTTGTTCGTCCTAGGAATGGTTGACATTCTGGACAAGTCTGAAACGTCGATACATACTAGGTACATGCTCTATTTATCTCAAGTGGATGACTTCATTTATATATCCTGGGGAAGCGGTATCCTAGCCAATCTTTACCGTGAGCTCGACATCGTATCCCGTGTCGGGACTAAAATAATGGCCGACTGTCAGACTCTGAAACTTCTAACAGTTTAATCTTGTATACTTTATTTTGTTGTTTATTTTTTGACTATTAATTTATAAATTGAATAGGCATGGATATACGAGCATTTTTTGATGCTCAGACGGGGTGACCTGAACCCAGAATATGTTGAAAACCTTCCTAGAGTGTCTCGATGGAGGCTATCCCAGCTGGAAACCAAAAATTGGCAAATACTGGCTTTCATTCGTGAAGTACTAGACAATTTGGTGCCAGAAGAGGTACTAAATTTTGACTTACTTTTTCATGTTAATTTTGTTTTGTTATTAACTATTTTTCTATAGATCTTTTGGAATCCATATCGGGATTTATGCGAGCAGAATCGTGGGGTCCAACCAGTTTCTTTATTTCATGGCATGATCACATGTTATGAGATCACGGAGCCGTACATACCTGATAGAGTACTTTGTCAGTTTGGTTTTGTGCAAACTGTGCCGAAGCGGACACTACGAATGTTGGAGCCTCCGTGCTGAACCCAACCTTTAAATTACAAATCGACGAATTTTGACTGGATGACCGACTTTTACTCCGAGTGGCAATGACATGTACTTCGAGAATCTGAAAGATGACCGGTCACCCTGATAGCCGACTGCAGCGAGGACTACATGTCGTACTTCCTGGGGGTCGGACATTCTAAGTCATCGAACCCTACAAACCCGGGTCCCGTGGCCGTCGGAGCTATTGGAGCTCTTCCTTCCAAAAACATCTTATATGATGGGTTGGTGAGGATGGTGAGTTCCGTATTTGTAATTAGACTGAGATTTCCATGTTTGTAGACTTAATTCACTTATACTTTCATTTACAGTCTAAAAAAGTGAAGGAATTGGCCAAGACACTCCGGAGAGGTTGCCAAAGTGACACTAGTATCGCGGTCGCCGACGAGCTTGATCGTATCGACAACGTGGTCGAGTTCCCCTTCATGAATAATATGGAGTCTCGTTCAAAGGCCCCACATGATATGTAGTTGGATGTTCAGGCATAAGTTGGATGTAATCTGGATGTTTTTGTAAGGATATTTTTGTTGTTTGGAAACTTGAAGGATATTTTGTTGTTTGAAAACTTAAGTTGTTGGGCAGACTTTTGAAGGATATGTAGTTGTTATTTATGTTGTTTTTTTGAAGTTGGATATTTTGAAGAATATGTAGTTGTCTGATATGTAGTTGTGATTTAGTATCAGGACTGCCACACTCCTGGCAGTCCTACACTAAAATAGGACTGCCATGGGTGTGGCAGTCCTAATTGAAACTCTCTGTGATGAGAGTTTCAAATTGAAACTCTCTGTCACAGAGAGTTTCAATTAGGACTGCCAGCACCCTAGAAGTCCTACTTAAATGTAAGATTGTCAGGGTCCTGGCAGTCCTATTTATAAGTCTCTGTGATAAGAGTTTCAAACTGGAACTCTATGTCACAGAGAGTTTCAATTAGGACTGTCAGCACCCTGGCAGTCCTACACTTGTGTAGGACTGCCAAGGTACTGGCAGTCCTAATTGAAACTTGTTGTGACAGAGTTTCAATTAGGACTGCCATCACCCTGGCAGTCCTACTTAAGTGTAGGACTGCCAGGGTCCTTACAGTCCTATTTATAAGTCTCTGTGATGAGTTTCAAATTGAAACTCTCTGTCGCAGAGAGTTTTAATTAGGACTGTCAGCACCCTTGCAGTCCTACACTTAAGTAGGACTGTCAGGGTGCTGGCAGTCCTATTTGAAACTTCCAGTGACAGCAAGTTTCAATTAGGACTGCCAGGGGGTGGCAGTCCTATTTATAAGTCTCTGTGATGAGTTTTAAATTGAAACTCTCTGTCACAGAGAGTTTCAATTAGGACTGCCAGCACCCTGGCAGTCCTATACTTATGTGGAAATAAAATGGGTGCTGGCAGTCCTAATTGAAACTCTCTGTCACAGCAAGTTTCAATTATGACTGCCAGCACCCTGGCAGTCCTACTTAAGTATAGGACTACCAGGGTGCTGGCAGTCTTGATACTTAGTCTGATACTTTAACAAATTGGTATAATTTTTCACACATACTTGCACACAGGTAAACACATATAACACAGATAGCACACAGGTAAACACATATAACATATTGAACTTCATATTTTACTGTATACAAAACTGGTATTCCATATAGGTAAGTCCAATACGCGAAATTTACTGTATACAAAATTTACTTCATATAGGTTAGTGGACTTCATATTTCACTGTATACAAAAGTGGTCCTCCATATACAAAATGTCAAACTGTAAATATATCCATACTCAGTCGATTTCGACGTCGTAGTGGTCAACAGGTAAGTCTCTTGGCACCTCAAACTTTAACAACTTGTTACAATGGTTGATCTGATCAACGAAAGGTGTGCTCCAAGCGATCGCTTCGATCGGTGCTCTTTTGTACCAAACTGTTGAAGGTGGCAGAATTGGAGAACGATCGATCATCTTTAGTATAGCGAAGTGATCCCTGATTTGGCCTGTAGTACATAGGTTAGAATGTCTGTGGTCCGCTAGAGGAGCGCACTTCAGAAAGAATATATTGCTAATACCCGACGAGATAAGTACAACAGGTATCATGTACCTATTAGCAAATAAATAGCCGGCAGACGGGACTAACATGTAGTAGTTTTTTCGGTAACACTGTCAGTACAAGGGATACTTAACAACAACTGTTTCTTCGCTTAGGATGTGAGAGTAGAATGGAAGACGAGTCTCTAACTCCTCGTACAGCTCCTGCCTCACCTGTCTCCATCCGTCTTTGTCATCATAACCAAGATGACTTGCAAGCACATAGAATCCGTAATGGCCATCACCGGGGACATTGACAATAGACCAACTGTAACTGCAAAGCTCGGGTTAAAATTTGTCAATATGCAAACTCAGTGTTTGGCTTGCGATGGTATCTTCTCTTAGGAGGTCCATTTTCTCTATTTTTTGACGAACGACAAGCTTGCCCTTTCGTGCAGGCAGAGGTTGTTGTAAGCTTTGTTTAACATGCTCAAAGGACGATGGATCTCTCTTAGTCGACTCCAGCCTTCTCTTCTGTGAACTAGTCAATCTTGTTTGAGGCCTGCCTTTAGGATTGGAAACAACGGACAGCTCATACATTCTAGTAGTCACCGGACATGCAATTTCTTGAATTTTAAGCTCAATGGACATCCGTTCCGCTCCTACTGAGGTACACCACCTTGTGTGGAGAAGTTTTACTTGTGGCAAAGAGAAGAAATCATCGTCCGTCTTCACCATGGGCATCATAGACAACTGCCTCCAACGTTGATCGACAGCATCTACTGGAATAGAAATGGATTCGCGGTGATATTCATTAATCTGATGTGCACAAGGGAGGCCCAGTGTATGTCGATATATACACCCGCAAACCTCGGGATCAAACCCGACAAACTTTGACCTTTCAATCTCATCAAATATTATTGCCAACGTCTCGTGAGATACCACGTGCATTAAAGCATCTAAGAGTACTTTCTTTCTATGCTCATGCTTGACTATATTTAAGCTCATCTCAAATGATGCCTTAATTTCATTCACCGTCCGGTCTACCGATAGATGTATAGCTTGCCAAACAGAGACAAAGTTGCCGAGAGATGATTTTAGGTCTCTCTTCAATAAAGAGTGTGCTCCTTCGACACGGTTGGTAGTTGTCGTGCCATAATGCTTCACCACATTCGACCATGCTAAGACGAATTATTCTTTGTGCGGTTCAAGCCATGTATCTTTGATGTAAAAAATGCATGCCGGCTCCCTCTCCTCCCACTTTTGCTTGAACAAGTACCATGTGGCGTCGTAACTGGCAATCGTAGAGGCTCGCCACACACAATTCCAATTATCGTAGAATTCGTCAAAAATTTACATGTCAATTTTACCATCCTCCTTCCGAAACTTTAACTTATATTGGGCTTGAATATTACGATTGACATGCCAAGTGCATAGCAATGTATCCGTTTGAGAAAAAAATAATATGAATAGCATTAATTAGGGCATACTCTCTGTCGGTAACAAAAACTGATGGCTATGTATGACCTGTGTAAAGAGTTTTCAGTTTCTCCAATGCCCTTGTGTAGTCTTCAAGTTTCTCACTCTTCATGAAGCAAAATGCCACTGGAAATATTTTCCAAGTAGAGGTGAACCCGACAACATGAAAGAGAGGCATCTTGAACTTATTGGTCTTGTACGTGCAATCAAGGACTAATACGTTGGCAAAAGACCTGGCCAAACTTGTGCAATCGGGATGGGCCCAAAAGATTGAAATTACTTCATTACTCTGGGGATGTCTTCTATGGAACTCAACATAATGATTATCGGCAAGCAACTTGAGCACTTCTTGCATCGCCATTCTTGATTTCGTCCGGACAGCGTTCGAAGAAGATAGAGCGTTGTATATTGACTTCATTGTAGACTTGTTATTCTCATCTTCATGTCGTATGACAGAATATATTTGTCTCGATGCAACTCCGGAGGTGGACAAGTCTTCGACTATCTTCTTATCCGTATTGTTCAACCGTCCGACATACGGATGACCCAATAGTCTCTCGACAATCTCATGGATATGGGTTCCATTCTTCACTTCTACTGTCCACTTCTCTTCTTCTTAGTTTCTAATATGTATCATGAATGGACAACCACATTTCCTTGTTCCAACATTTTTTTTGGAAATTTACTTTGGATAACTGTGTCTTTCTTGTGCGTTCTGAACACACTACCACTTTTACAGCGACCCATCACAGTTTGTCGTCCCGGACGATTTTGGGCCGATCTAGATATCACTAGAACTATGTTGTTTTCTCGTCCAACTTCTCGACACCAATGTACCGCACCGTCGCTTGATTCAAACCAAAGATCGATCCATAATAAATGGCCTACATCGACTGCAATTGGAGCAGGTACCGCAAAATCGAAAGATCTCAAGTCCTACAATAGAACTTAAAAGTTTATAGAACTAAACAACATCATAAAGCAAATAGGTAAATATATTCTCATAGATTAGGATTGCCAGAGAGGTGGCAGTCCTTCACTACATAGGACTGCCAGGGGGCTGGCAGTCCTACATATGTGAAGGACTGCCACCTCTCTGGCAGTCCTAATCTATGATCGGGACTGCCAGAGAGGTGACAGTCCTCTGTGTCATAACCCAATTTTTTATCCGATAAAAAGTTAAAATTTAGTTACCAAGAGGGCTTCCGATGCATCAAAGAGTTCTTCGGACGTGGCGAGAAGAGAGTATACAACATTTGATGATCCTGGTTGTTCTAAATTTATTTTTTTCTACATTAAACACATAATTCAACTTTTATATGTGAAATTCATTTTAAAACATTAAAACAAATATTAATTCAATGACTTACCAATAAATGGGAGAAGTCAATGACACTATTACTATATATTTCACCAACAATCTTTCCAAAATTTAGGTTGGGGGAAATTTTGGCTAGGTTTTGTTCTAACCTAAAATGGAGAGGAAGAGAAGAAAAGAGTTGAGGGAGAGAAGAAAAGAGTAGAGGAAGGAAAGAGAAAAAAAAAGTTGGGTTTTATACCAAAGCTTGGGCTGCCCCCAAGTAAAAAAAACTCATGGCAAACTTGTAATTTTTTCAAACTATTTTGGGCTGCCCCCAAGTAAAAAGGGTGGTGCCCTTAGAAAAAAACCAAATTTTAGGGTTAAAATGATTAGTTGGGCAGGAATTAGGTGTTGGTAGCTTGGGCCAATATTCTGTGGGCTTGGGCCAGTTTCCTGAAGGGCTTGGGCTGGTTTCCTAATTGAAAGGGTTTAGTTTGATTTAATGGCTAAGGATTTGGTGTGTGAGAGATTATTTGGATTTTAAATTATGAATGTTTTAATTGGCTTTGGGCTTTGGGCCTCTAGGTTATAGAAATCAGAGTATTATTATTAATTAGTTATTTATTCTTATTATTGGTATTATTGTTATTTTTGTATCTATTAATTATTATTATGATTATCATTGGTTTTACCAATAGATAGTATTGTCCTTTATATATATATATAAATATAAATATATATATATATATATATATATATATATATATATATATGAGGAGGGATCCGCATCCCCGCACTTTTTGCATCCCCAAGCATCCCCCCTACTCACACCGTTGGATGGTGCTTTAAGTCATCTAATCTTAACCATTGATTTACCAACGGTTAAGATTAGATGACTTAAAGCACATCCAACGGTTGTTAACATGGGGATGCTTGGGGATGCAAAAAGTGCGGGGATGCGGATCCCTCCTCTATATATATATATATAAAATATATTTGTATCTATTAATTATTATTATGATTATCATTGGTTTTACCAATAGATAGTATTGTCCTTTATATATATATATATATATTTTATATATATATATATATATATATATATATATATTTTATATATATATATATATATATATATATATAAATAATAAATAAATAAATAAATAAATATATATATATATATATATATATAAAAAAAATATTTTATATATATATATATATAAAGAATATATATATATATATATATATATATATATATATATATATATATATATATATATATATATATATATATATATATAATATCTCTAAAAATATACTATTGTATTTATGGTAATTCAAATATGGTTTTTGACTTTAAAAATATTTTTATAGTAAATCTAGCTATTTTCCAAAATATAGTTTCACCTAAAAATTGTATTTTGATTTTAGCCTAAAAATGATTTCTAGATTTTAAGTATTTATTTTAAATATTTTGGCAAATATTTCACTAGTAAAATATAGTTTTCAAATGTCTATTTATGTCCTAAATGTGTGTTTTTATATCAAATATATATATTTCTAAATAAATATATATTTTTCTTATTAAGAATTTTCTTGAACAATTTCTCTTCGATTCCGTCTTGATCATGACTAGTCATACGTTCCTATTTCTTGTGATTCTGACTACTTCATATCGACCTTAGGCTAATCGGACTGTATCGGACCCAATGGCATGGTCTATTTCATCGTTAAAGATCGTCTTGCGTAGTTACGACATCCGTGACTATTCTGTGTCAACATGATCAAGTCACAAATAACTGCAATTAATTGAAGCAAGTACACTATTATGCTATGTGCTTATTACGTTATAATGCTATCTTTCATTGTGTTTCATTGAGTATCCTGTTGAGGCACGATTGTGACATGATAGGCTTGAATGTATCATTGCTCATTTATTTACTGTTTAGTAAGTTGGGAAGAAAAATACCCAGTAGATGTGTGAACAAATCCAATGAATGTTAATGTGGATAGCTAAGTCATACATTTCACGTAAGGGTTGGCCGTACCAAAAATATGGATAGCCATCAATGATGTGTCATATTAGTCCAGTCGTTTCACATATCGAAAGGTATTTTAAAGCACTGTTTGATTAGTTTTACTCGTTCAATGTTCATGGTTCAGTTGTCTTGTTCATACTTGCTCTTGCTAGTGATTTATTGTACATGTTTATTGTTTCCAGTTCATACAAATGTTTTCTTTATTTTCTAATGCATCTCTACTGTCTAGCTTATTTTGTAGTAAGTTACATTATTGCAATAGGGTTGTACTTTGCTCCTTTTCTGACTGGATCGTTGCAGGTGACTTGACATGCTTCCTACTTTCGCGCTATGGACCATACATGGGAGAGAAATTTTGGAGGCCGATCTTAGATTCTAGATAGAGTAGTTAGTCTTTTATTTAAATGTTTAACGAATTTGTTCCAAAAAACCATTTATATTGTATTATTAGATTTGTAAATAAAATAGTTATTGTAAATGAGCAAATAGATATGATTTTGTTATTTTGAGATTGACATTGAGACCTAGACAGCGTACTAACACCGATGTTGCGGCGTAAGTTGGACTTGGCTACATACTCGTATCCCGAAAAGCGGGAGCGGGTCATGACAAGAACAACAAGAGAAAGTGTGTGGTTGCGGTCAATTATTCATCATATAAGAGTAAATTTTCAACTACTTATAGTTATAGATGAGCCTACAATAATATTCAAAGACAATGCGGCTTGCATTACGCAAGTTCGAGAGGGATTAATCAAAGGAGATTGAATAAGCACCTTCCACCAAAATTGTTTTATGCACATGAGCTACAAAGGACGAAAGTGATCAAAGTCAAGCAAGTAAGATTAAATGAAAACTTAGCCGAATTGTTCACCAAGGCACTGCCAAAGTCCACATTTCAGAAGTTGGTACACGGAATAGGCATGCGGCGACTTAGTCATCATACAAACTTACTGTTACAGATCTATTATATCGAAAGGAAGTATGACTCATGAAGAATATTTTTGTTTTGTGCGTTGTACTCTTTTTTCTTGACTAATATTTTTTTCCACTAAATTTTTCTTAGTAACGTTTTAACGAGGCAACAAATGGGCATACATCACCAACTAATTAACAGGGCCGGCCCTTGCCCAGGGTGGCCAGGGCGACCGCTCAGGGCCTACGGATTATGAAGGGCCCAAAAAATAGTTTAAAAATAAATATGTTAATAATTTTGTATGTCAAAATAGAACTAGTATACACCATATATAGGTCCCTTCAAACACAAAGTTATTTTGGTGTAGTGATTAGTACATTAGATTCTTAGACTAAAGGTCCTAAGTTCAATCCTTGGTTGTACCTATTTTTTAAAGTTATTTTTAATATTTTTCCATTATATATTGGGGTCTTATTTTGAATATCCAAGGGGGGTGTTGTAAATATGGATTATTCACATTATTATTTGGTCTACATAACCTATGTCTCTTGGTTATCCATAACCTATGACTTTTGGTTGACCTATGTCTTTTGACATTTTTTTCTCTCTTAATTGTTGTAAGCCTGTATAAAGGGCTATTCTCAAGATGATTGAGAGAAGTGAATAGAGAAACAATCTCCTCCATTTTCTTGTTTTTTGAAGCACTGCTTCCACCTTTGTAAGATAGTTTCTTCATTTAGTTATCACTAACCTATATATGTATTTTGGCATTTCTTCTTTTAATTGCCATCATGATGTTAACATCTATTGTAAGACTATAAAAAGGGCTCTTCTCAAATTGATTGATACAAGTGAATGAAAAAATAATCTCCTCCATTTTTATATTTCTATTTCTTTAATTTATAATACACACGCGCGCACACAAACACACACACAACACACTATTAACGTGCACATGTATTACATGCACGTAAAATAAATTATTAAAAAATATAAATTAAATTTTGTTATAAATATGCTACTCCATATAATCAAAATACACCTAGGCAAGAATATTGCCTTTCACATTTACCGCATGTTTGGCTATAATTATATAATATTAGGTAGTCAAATAATTATTTAATATTTATTTAATTAGTTAATTGAGTATATACATACGGATAGCCATTTTTAAGTCTCCATATAGTGAGTAATTTTTTTTGGAAAAAGGGTCATTTTTATTGTCATTGTTTCAAAAATACATCATAGGGACTAATCCTGGGTACCGCTTGGTAACCCCATACTATATCATGCTCTGTATTATGACTATCCCAAATGATGATTGTGTTCAGCCTCTCAAAAATTATGTTATTTCTTTCCCTCAATGCCAGACTGCAGCCGCCAATCTGATACATGTTTCTCGATACCACATGCCACCTCTTTGCTTTGACGCTTTGATATTCTGGATTATCGTCGCCCAATTTTTGGGTCCTCTAATCTGCAACTTTAGCATGTCCGCCTGAGCCCGCCAGACCGACCATACAGTCGTGCACTTGAAAAATAGATGCTCCATGCTTTCATTAGCCTGCATACACATGAAACAATATTGTGCCCTAGTGTCGACGTCGAATCGACCAAGCCTATCCCATGTCAGTAGTCTACCCATCATCAACCAGTATAAGAAGAGTTGCATCTTTTAGTGATATCATTCATCCAAGTGATCTCAACTTGTTCCCACTTATCATGTGTCGTCCTTACTTGATTATACACCACTTTACATTCAAAACCATTGCACTTGCTTCTGTTCCATATCCAAACGTCTCTTGAGAATGACATATCAATGTTCTCCTTCCGGATTGGCAAGCGTATCTATGCCCTATATATATATATATATATATATATATATATATATATATATATATATATATATGTTGGAGTTTGGTCTTTTTCTAAGTGAATTTTAGTCCCACATCGGCTAGACCAAAGGAGTTGTATCTCTATATAATAGCTTTCCTATTTTAGAGTTGCACATATGGTGTGGAGGTGTACATGGGTGTGCCATGTGGGGTTATTTTTCTAATGGGAAAATGACTAAATCAACAATAAAAGCATTCATGCTTTTTGCTCTTGGGAAATTCATTTTCATGGGAGCTAAGCCCCGTAGGGGCTTAGCGACTCGGACTCGGGCTCATGAGGCGTAATGTGGCATTTTGTTAGCGCACTTTGCACTTAGAACGTCGCGGGGTATGCGCAGTTGGTGCAACTTGCAGCAGAACGTATGCTTGTATGTTCTGGGCGGTTGCTACATGTTCGAGGTAGTTTTTACCACGTCCCTAACTTTGTGGCAACCGACCAGTTGCTGCAGGGCCTATATAAGGCATCCTCTCTCTCAAGGCTGAAATACATAATAGAAAGAGAAGCCGCCACAGAAAGTTTATGAGTGTTTTTTAGCACAAGTAAACAGAGTATTCAGAAGTGTTCTTTAACACAGTTCTGATCTTCCTGTAGCCTTCGAGAGAGAGAGAGGAAAGGTGCCACACCAGCATTGCTTTTGCACGAGAGTTCGTGTCCATCCGAGGAGTCAGAAGAGCAGGAGTGTTCCAAGTTCTCCGATGAACTTGCTGGTTCCTGAAAACTGTTCGTGTAGGGCGAATAAAGCTTTGAGCAATGGTGATCATTCACCCCAGCAGGCCATCTTCCATATTTTGTCTGTCATCTTCTTCGTAGCTGTGATTACGAAATCTTTTTAGATTCTCGTAATATCATAACGATATCTTTTTAGATCTTCGTTATACTTGCGCAACCTTCCTAGAAGTGTTGCGTTGGAACATTATTTTTACAATTGTTTCATATTCTCAGTTTTCTATCGAAAAATTATGTCCCGGCACTAACAATCTCAAAGCTTTATTGCTACGATGGAAAACTTTAATGCTTCGCTCCTCAACATTAACTTTTGTAAGTTAGAAAAGTTTGATGGAGAGCATTATCAAGTCTGGAAGAGGAAGGTTTATCTCACTCTTCAACTCAGAGACGTTGATCACGTGCTGCTTGAAGAGGAACCTACTGTTCCAGATACTGGGTCTGCTGCCGCAATCACAGCGGCTACTAAACTTCAGGCCAAGTGGAGAAGAGAGAATAGCATTTGCAGGCTGCTTATCCTGAATGTTATGGAGGATTCCCTAGCAGAATCCTACAGTAAGAAGACTATTGCCAGAGACATATGGGAGTCTCTGGAAAAACTATATGAAGAAGACAAGAACAGGAGCAAGATATTTGTGGTTGAAAAATATCACAAATGGCTCTTTGAGGACGAGAAGTCCATGCTGTCGCAGGTAAAAGAATTTTTGAAGCTGCGACAGAAGTTGGAAGACGAGACGATGCCCCTCCCTGACAAGTTTATTGTTGAAGGGATTGTCTCAAAGCTCCCTGCTGGATGGAGTAAGTTCTATGAAAACATGCATAGGAAGAAGCTTGAGATCAGCCTTGAAGATCTCTTGCAGGAAATCTATGTTGAGGACCAGATACGGGCTCAACTGAAGATGGACGCACTGTCCAAGCAATTTGCTAATGCCAATCTGGTTCATACCAAGGAACCAAGGGGAAAGCAGGTGGCTTGCCACAGCAAGAAGAAGGACCCTGACAATCTAAAAGTCAAGGGAACTTCTATCAAGAAAAAGAAGCCAAAGTCTCAAATGCCTTGCTTCAAGTGTGGCAAGAAGGGCCACTTCAAGAATGAATGCAAAGCAAAGACCAAGCAATCAGAGCAAGGAGAGCCTAGTAAGGTATCTATGATCACTGATGTTGTTGCTATGATTGCACAGGTTGATACGGTAAGGACTGACTCTGACTGGTGGGTTGACACTGGAGCCTCCTGCCATGTCTGCTCCAGTAAGAAGTGGTTCACCACCTATACAACTACTTCTGAAGTGGTTATGATGGCGAACCAGGCACAAGCTGAAGTGCTCGGGATCGGGACGGTGGTGTTGAAGCTGACTTCGGGGAAGTCTCTGACGCTTCAAGGCGTGAAGCACGTACCTGCTATCGCCAAGAACCTGATCTCAGGAGGCTTACTCTGCAAAGCAGGCCTCAGGATGGACATTAATACTGGCCAGATGGTGATGTCTATCAAGGGAACATATTTCGGAAAAGCTTTTTATACCGAAGGAATGTTCAAAATTCAGCTTGTAAATCAGTCCAATGTAATTAATGTGATTAATGAAATCACTCCTTCTTCTTATACTCTTGAGTTGTGGCATAATAGGCTAGGACATATTTATTGTAAACGAATAAACAGAATGTCTAGTCTATGACTTATCTCCAAATGTGGGGGTAAGGTAGAGAAATGTGAAGTTTGTGCTCAAACAAAGATCACAAGGAAACCCTTTCCTCGGGTTAATCGAAGTACAGATCTTCTTGAGTTGGTACACTCCGATATCTGTGATTTCAAACAGTTCTCTACAAAGGCCGGGATGAAGTATTTCATAACCTTCATCGATGACTTCTCAAAGTATGCGTTCGCCTACTTGCTGAAGGCTAAAGACAAAGCATTCGAGAAGGAGTTCAGAGCCGAAGTTGAGCGGCAGACTGGACAATAACTCAAAAGGATAAGAAGTGATCGAGGTGGGGAGTACAGGTCTCATGAATTTGCATCGTTCTGCAAAGAACATGGAATTGTCAATAAGACTACGGCTCCGTAATCTCCTCAATCAAATGGAGTAGCAGAGAGGAAAAATAGAACGTTAACAGAAATGATTAACTCAATGGTGTTGACTGCTGGTCTTTCTAAGTGCTACTGGGGAGAAGCTGCATTGACGGCTACTTTTATTCTAAATAGAGTGTCTCATGCAACTTCTGACGTTACTCCTCATGAACTCTGGTTCAAGGTCAGACCTAACTTGAATGTCATTCGAGTGTGGGGGTATCTGGCGTATATCAAGCTTCCAGATCTGAAGATTCAGAAGCTTGGGACAAGGACTACTAAGACGATTTTCTTGGGGTATGCCGAGAAGAGTGATGCTCGGAGATTTCTTGATATTGAGTCAAATTATATCATTGAATCTCGCAACGCAGAATATTTTGAAGACAAATTTGCAAGGCACAAGAATATTGTTCTTGTGGATGTACCGGAGAACAATGAGGGTGTGCAGGAAAGTGAAGTCTTCAATGAAGATGTGGTCCAAGAAGATGTTGTTGTTGAAACAACGGTTGAACCAAATCTCGCTGAGCCATCAACGAAGCGAGTAAGGAGGCCGAAGGACTTCGGAAGTGACTTTGTCACCTATTATGTGGAAGCAGATCCGCTTACCTATGATGAAGCGATGAAGACCAGAGATGCAGTTTTCTGGAAGGAGGCGGTTGACAATGAATTTGATTCTATCACCTCAAATAACACTTGGGTGTTGGTTGATCTTCCTGAAGGAGCGAAACCCATCGGATGCAAATGGATCTTCAAGAAGAAGATGAAAGCAGACGGAACTATTGACAAGTTCAAGGCTAGGTTGGTAGCCAAGGGATTTTCTTAGAAACAGGGGATTGACTATTTTGACACGTATGCTCCAGTAGCCCGGATGACCATCATCAGAATGTTGATTGCTCTCGCAGCAATACATAAGATAGTGATACATCAGATGGATGTGAATACGGCTTTCCTAAATGGTGAGCTGACCGAAGAGATTTACATGCAACAGCCAGAGGGATTTGTCAGGGGTCTTGAAGACAAAGTTTGCAAGTTGGTGAAATTCTTGTACGGTCTTAAACGGGCTCCCAAAATATGGCATGAGAAATTTGACAAAGTTATAAGGTCAAATGGCTACATGGTCAGCGATACGGACAAGTGTGTTTACACGAAGTTCGCTGATGGAAGAGGTGTGATCGTTTGTCTGTACGTGGACGACATGCTTATCCTAGGTACGGATATTAGCTGTGTCACGGAGACAAAGAAATTCATCTCAAGCAAGTTCAGTATGAAGGACTTGGGGGAAGCTGATATGATCTTAGGGATCAAGATTATCCGGACAGACACTAGACTAGCGCTGTCACAGTCTCATTATATTGAGAAAATGATCACTCGTTGTGGGTATCGGGATCTTCCAGGGGTCGATACGCCGTACAGGTGTGATCTGAAGCTGAAGTCTAATTCAGGAAAAAGCGTCAGGCAGCTGGAGTATGCAAGCGTAATCGGAAGTTTGATGTATGCTACTACTGCCACAAGGCTTGATATAGCTTTCGCCGTGGGAATGTTGAGTCGTTTCACGAGCAACCCAGGTGCTGAACACTGGAAAGCTGTGAAACGGGTTATGAGGTATCTCAAGAAGACTCAGACATATGTACTGTACTACAGCAGAGATCCGCCGGTAGTGGAAGGCTTCAGTGATGCCAGCTGGTGCTCAGAGGTGGAGAGCGAGAGGTCCACAGGTGGATTCATTTTCACAATGGGTGGAGCTGCTATATCCTGGAAATCGAAGAAACAGACTATGCTCTCGCAGTCATCCATGGAATCTGAGTTCTTTGTACTTGATACCGCAGCCGAGGAAGTAGAATGGCTTCGGGAGCTCATGTATGATCTTCCAATTGTTGGGGCACAAATACCGGCGATACCGATATACTGCGACAACCAGGCGACTGCGACGGCGGCATCAAACGACCTTTTCAACGGGAAGAAGAGGACTGTGCGGTTGAAGTACAGGGCAGTACACGATCTTATCAAAAGAGGTGTTATTACAGTGATTGATGTTCGGAGTCAGAAGAACCTGGCAGATCCGTTCACCAAGGGCCTCAAGCGCCAGCTGGTCGATGACACAGCTTGTAAAATGGTCTTGAAGGCATTCTGATATTGTATTATTGTATTCCTATCATAAAGTTTTATGCTAATAGTTCAAAGATTTATCTACTAGGCATCTAGCTTTTGGTTCAAGGGAGGACCACTAATCGGAAGAATATCAGGAACGGTGGGCACATGTTCTATTGGGCATGGAGAGGTTACGGACCTATAACCACTGTTGTCTACTGTTGTTTTCTGCGAAAAACGGTTCCTGTGGGAGGTTGGCTTAATTGCCTTAATGAGTTCTCAGACAGAGTGAATGCGTGGTGTGCTTTACAGGAAGCACGGTAGAGCAGCACTACAAGGAGTAAAACTCTATGCTACAGTGGGGTGACTCCATAATGAGGTTCTTATATGAGGGGTGCTGCCCAGGAATAGGATAAAGCCTCGGCTTTGCAGGCCAAGTCACATCGGCGTAGCACCGCAAATAGGCAGTTAGCCTAATGTTGTATGTTAAATATAAAGAGGGATGTAGTCAGCACTACAAAGAGGAGGAGTTCCTCATGTTACAGTGGCACGACACCACGATGAGGTACCCGGTTAAGGATAAAGCCTCGGCCTTGCAAGCCATGTCGTTGCGGCGTAACACCGCAAGGGAGCCTAAGGCTTCATGCTGGGTAGTTTGGCACTACATAGAGGCGGTTGCCTCATGCTACAGTAGTATGACACTACGTACGGGGTAAGGCCTCGGCTTTAAGCCATGTCATGGCGGCGTAGCACCGCAAGGGAAGCGCAAAGCGCTTCATGCCATATTTCTTTATAATGAACTCACCTATAGTGTATGGACAAAGAGATATCAGGCCGTCTCTTGAGGGTAAACTTGTAGACGCCCCAAATTATATACTAAAATCAGGCTGGCACAGGGCCTTTAATGTGTAGCCAGAAGCACACGTAACTATATTATGCGAGTGGAAAGAATTTCAGCTATGATGCAGAATTCAAGGCTTAGTCCATTCTTGTATTATAGTCTGTTGTTTGACCCACACGGGAAGATTCAAGTCGTAAGCGACATCTCTCCTAATGCATGATGGACAGTTACTGTAGGGAACACTTATACCCATATATATAGAGATATGTGGGGGATTGTTGGAGTTTGGTCTTTTTCTAAGTGAATTTTAGTCCCACATCGGCTAGACCAAAGGAGTTGTATCTCTATATAATAGCTTTCCTATTTTAGAGATGCACATGTGGTGTGGAGGTGCACATGGGTGTGCCATGTGGGGTTATTTTTCTAATGGAAAAAGGACTAAATCAACAATAAAAGCATTCATGCTTTTTGCTCTTGGAAAATTTATTTCCATGGGAGCTAAGCCCCGTAGGGGCTTAGCGACTTGGACTCGGACTCGGACTCATGGGCTCATGAGACGTAATGTGGCATTTTGTTGGCGCACTTTGCACTTAGCATGTCAGCATCGTCGCTAGGCGCATAGTGCGCTTTAGTTGCGCTTGTTGCGCGAGCCACTTGCGCTGCCACATTGTGCAAGCCCAGTTGTGCTGCCCAGTTGCGCAAGCCCAGTTGTGCTGCCCAGGTGCGCACCCAGGTTGCGCTCAGGTTGCGCTTGGGTGCACTGGGTTGTACTGGGTTGCGCGGGTTGCTCGGGTTGCACTGGTAGTACTGCGTGCGCAGTGTGCACAGAGCGTGCAGTGCGCGCAGTGTGCGCAGTTCAGTATGCGCTCTGTCGTACAGAGTGCAAGGAGCGCGGGGTGTGCGCAGTTGGTGCAACTTGCAGCAGAACGTGTGCTTACATGTTCTGGGCGGTTGCTACATGTTCGGGATAGTTTTTACCACGTTTCTAACTTTGTGGCAACCGACCAGTTGCTGCAGGGCCTATATAAGGCATCCTCTCTCTCAAGGCTGAAATACATAATAGAAAGAGAAGCCACCACAGAAAGTTTACGAGTGTTTTTTAGCACAAGTAAACAGAGTATTCAGAAGTGTTCTTTAACACAGTTCTGATCTTCCAGTAGCCTTCAAGAGAGAGAAAAGGCACCACACTAGCGTTGCTTTTGCACGAGAGTTCGTGTCCATCCGAGGAGTCAGAAGAGCAGGAGTGTTCCAAGTTCTCCGATGAACTTGCAGGTTCCTGGAAACTGTTCGTGTAGGGCGAATAAAGCTTTGAGCAACGGTAATCATTCACCCCAGCAGGCCATCTTCCATATTTTGTCTGTCATCTTCTTCGCTGTCGTGATTACGAAATCTTTTTAGATTCTCGTAATATCATAACGATATCTTTTTAGATCTTCGTTATACTTGCGCAACCTTCCTAGAAGTGTTGCGTTGGAACATTATTTTTACAATTGTTTCATATTCTCAAGTTTCCATATATATATATATATATATATATTGTTGGTGCTAAATAGGAAAAACACACAGGGGAGAGGGAAGAGAGAGACAAAGCTTGTTGTTAAACAATGCTATACTAGATGTTCTTTGTTATTCAAAATGATAGCCTTTATATAGCCAAAACAGACAACATAAATGACAAAAGATCCGGAGGAAGTAGCTCCTAAAAGTCTGCTTTATCACACATCTTGTCACGCCCCGATTCGGTAGAATCGATAGTCGTCCCCCGGGCGTGATGCCGTGCAAGCCTAAGTTGCGCTTGCACAAGGCAGTTCATAAGGTTATCCGAAACAATAGCATATTTAAGAGTACGTAGAGAAATTGAACACATTCATTTAGAGAAGGAAACTTTCATTTTCATTGATAATAAGTAGGTTACAGACTCGATTACAAAAGAGGCCTCGCGGGCTTAGAACCGACATCGATGAGATAGTCATTCCATACATTTACATCCCTTTTTACAAACATCAAAATGACTTTCTAAGACCTGGGATCGGTGAGAGTTTGTGACTCATGATGCAGTTGGGTTGGAGTCTTCAAAATATTGCAGATCTAGCCTTCGCTCTAGCAAGGCTTCAAAAGAAAGGAGCGTCGCCTTCAGTTTCTTGGCACGCTATCCTGGTCCCGAGTACCTGTTGAGAGCGAGGGTCAGCACTTTACACTTTGTGCTGGTGCGTGGCAATTTAAATCCCGTGCTCTCATTTGTTAAAGAAATTAAGTGAGCGTGCAAGCAATTATTTACTGAAGTTTCTAGCCATCCTACTCAATTCAAACTTGTAATTGAAGGCACAACCGTATAATGACGATAGATCTTACCCCCAGCAGAGCGTGCCGTCGTAGCGTAAACTTACCATGTTCTTCCCTGTCATGTTGATAATAAGGATACGTAATTGAGTGCGTTCGTGAAGGTCACTGGCACGACAAGCCATCCTGGACATATAGCTTGGAAGACAGAGGTCCTTCAGCGCGAGTAGCGAGCCCCGTTGAAAGCCACTGCCTACCGTGGCATGCATCCGGCATAGCTATCCGTGTTTCTTCCTAGGCCGAAATGGTCTCGTGGCCTCGGAATACCGTCCGAAGAAACAATCGCCCTTGTCGACAAGTTGTCCATGACCGTGCTAAGTTAATTTGTTATTTTAAGGCACATCTTATAGTATCGTTGCGACATTCATTTTAATCGATTCATCTTTCCTTAGCACGGTTCTATATGATTTGATAATTGCAAGCACGATAGTATTATATGACAAGCATCTGTATAGATCGTGTTCGTGGGACGTCGTGTGACCGTTCATAAGAATATCATTCATGTCGTTGCATTACATCTAGCATAGCACATGTCTAGTATTGATAATTGTCATGACCCGCACCCACTGTGAGGGTACGAGCATGTAACAACGCCCTGCCTACGCCGCAGAGTCGGCGGTAGAACGCTGTCCTAGGTTACTATCTAATCAACAACTCACGCAATTATATATTGTACTTGCCAAATCTCAACTCCGAACGGAGGACAAGTATAGATATAATGAATCTCAATCACGGTCTAAGAACGATAAGATATCACAGAAGTTATAACTAAGGACTAAATAACAGAATAAAATCCAACAACTAAGAATATAATCTCAGAAAAACTCAACTACAATCTCAACTATATATAACTCAAGTTCTAAATATGAAAGCTAAACAACAACTAGCTAATCTTTCAATCACTCCTGAGTGTCGGGGCCATAGGTAGCTAAGCCATCTCCTGCTCCAGGGCAAGTAGGGCAAATGTCCTCAGGGCAGTCATCTGTAATATTTTCAACAGGTCCAGTCAGGACAGGAACGAGCACATCTCATCTAGAAAATCCAAGTAAATGACAGAGAACTATACAGCAGTTATAGTCAGTTATATTGATGAAAATGACAGTATATATTCAGGTGATGGTAAGAAAGAGAGATAAGTGCAAGAAAAGTAAATACTAAACAAGAGAAGAATCATAGCAATGAAGACTGTAAAAATAGAACTAGCTGAACCAGGATAATATGATATAAAGTCCAGACAGAAAATATAAACCAGTGTAAAACCTATATAAATCCAGTACGGGATGAATCTAATACAAGATGAATCCAGTAAGGGACGATTCCAGTTATAGTGATCAACGATTCCAGGGTGAGTCCAGCCTATACTCTAGCAGTGTGTTTTAAAATACCGAGATCGACATATAAACGGCTGTGGATAATCAGGCACATCCCTCACTGATCAGGCGAGAGATGGCTATGCTTCCAGTAGATTCCAGTAGGGAGATTCCAGATTGGGGTATGTCTACATGTCTCACTCTAGTATTTCCCCTCCCAGCAAGTGAATCCAAAATTTTGACACAATGATTCAAGATGAGTCCAGCCAAAATATAATGATACCAGTAAATGATTCCAGTTAAATGATTCCAGTTAAATGATTCCAGTAGGTGATTCCAGTAATAGAGATGATACCAGTAATAGAGGCCAGAAAATAAAAGTGTGTCGTATACATGAATCCAGAAATATCCACACGTGTTGTAACAGAGAATCACATACAACTAACTAGAACTGAAGTACAGTAATTGACAAGTAAATGAGAGAACTATGAGAGAATGTACTCGCCTGATACTCTGAAAAGAGTAGTATAATATCAGATGTCTGCACCGGAGTCACAATGTCCTAAATAGAACAGTACAAGTTATAATATATTTAAAATAAGGCAAATGATGGTTATGATGCAATCTACATGATTTCTAGGCCAATCTAGGTCAAACTAGGTCAATTGGTCACATCTAGACTAATGTTGACTTTTGGTCAACTCTGGTCAACCTGGACTAGTCAAACTAAGTCAACTAGATAAAACTTAGTCTAGTCAAGTCTCACTAGGCCTAACCAAGCCTAGACTAACGAGCACACACCACATCTAGGTTATACAAGTCAACTATACCCTATACTGGCATTCAAGCCACACTCATAGGTAATGAGCCCTAGGCTATAGGCCCATAGGCTATATTACCTATAGCAAACACATATCTACATATACACATATTAACATATATGTATCTAATATAAAATAGTACACACAATATAATATATAGGATACATGATAATATATGTGTCACATATATATATATATATATATATATATATATATATATATATATATATATATATATATATATATATATATATATATATATATAAAATAAAAAAAAATAAAAAAAAAAAATATATATATATATATATATACACATATGTATATACACATATACATTGAAGGATAGGAAAGGGCCACATGTGCATTTGTGTTCATGTGTGTGTGTGTGTGTGTGTGTTGAGAGTACAAGAGGGTTATGTGTAACAAGTGTCATGAGAGTGTTATATAGCATATAAATACCTGTGTGTGTGGGGATGAGCATGTGATTCAATGTGTGCCAAATGTGCAAGGAAATAGTATAGCATCTCAGTTTTTTCAAGATTAGGCATAGGTGTGTGCATACAAATAGGAATGTGTTTAGGGAAAATGAATCAAATGACAGTTAGGTAAAGGAGTGTAGTGTATGCTCAAAATAGTTTGTGACAAGTTAACATGGTGGCATGCCCATGTGTGTGTGGGGGTGTACTCAGTCAAGTGACAGTTGGAGGTTGTGTGTGTAAATACAGTGATAGGTTGCATATGTGTAATGAATATGGGACTGATCTCATATTGTGAGTGTGAAGGAGTGTCAAGTTGGTTCTCAGCTCAAAAGGGAAATAGTGCTAATTCAGCCATGGGGGTTGTGTGTGTGTTGAGAGTTAAGGTAGTGTATATGAGGGTGGAGTGATATGTGAGGGTGTATAACATATGAGTGCTAATCGGCAAGCTAACAGTGAGGGATATGGAAAAAAACAGTAAACAAACTCATCAAGATTTAGTTTGAAAAACAAAAAGTTAAGTTAGAAATCAATTTAGTTTTCTATCAACAATGACCAATGACAGTTAACTCAAGACTCCCCATATGCCAAGCTTCTCTCAGCAAGCCAATGGCAACACTGATTTCAGCCTAAACATAACAATACCCAAGTATGTGAACTGATCACTAAGTTCACATGAATCCACATAACTATACACCTATAAATGTAGCTATATGTATACAATATCTAATATCAAATTTCAGATTTGTGTAGAGATCAAGGACAAGAATATGAACAATGCCAATAAACTAACATTGGAAATCACATGAATATTCAATTTCAGTGGTGTATATGACAGTTAGAAAGTGTGTGTGTGAATATACATTGAGTGTGTGTGTATGATATAGAGTGTACAGTTAACAGGAATGACAGTTTTATTGATATCAATTCAGTTTTAAAAGGAAAAAATCAAGGACAGTTAGGTGTGTGTTTGTGGTGTGTAAATTTCAGAACTGCAATGAATGTGACAGTGTCTATATGACAGTTCATGATCCCATTTCCAACACCATTGAATCTCCACTACTAACACAACATCAACCAACTCAAAGTGAAACTTAATCATTCCAACAACACTAACAGTGCCTAATAAATGTACATGGACTTTAAAACATGACAAATTAAATCCCAAGTTCAGTTAAATTAAGGAATACAAGGAAGACAGTATTAAATTCCTGTTTTGGTATCAGTCCATTCAATTCGAAACCCATTCACAGAGCAAAACCCGAATCTAACATAACAAACCCAACTAGCAGTATATAATACATATTTAGGAACCAATCCAGGGATTTAAACATCATCTAAAACAGGTTAAACAGGAAATCAATTCAGAAAAATTCGAAATAAGAACATGGTATCAGAGAATTTGGGAAATAAAAAATTAACAATGAAATTTTATGTAAAACCCAAATACAGAGGTTGGTAACTAATCTAACACATCCATACGGGTTGTATCAAGTGGTTTTGTGTCCAAAAAAATTGGACACGAAGTGTCCAGATGCCTCGAGCACACACAGACACACTCGAGCACACACAGTGTCATGCAGGCGTGTCACAGAGTCGTGTGCATGACACACGACACGTGACACGTCGTGCTTGTGTCCAGATACACGCCAGGGATAGGGGAACGTGTCCCACTGCCTGAGTCGTGTCCACGAAACTTGTGGTGTCATGTCGAACCGCATATCAGTGCGCGCTTGCACGCGTATTCGACAGCTCGCGCGTGTCCCGTGCGACCAGTGCGAGGAGGATTTCTCCTCGTACACAAAACAAGAGGCTCCCAAATTTTGGGAGCATGGTGGCAGTCACTGCCCCAACACTCACCCAAAATTTCGTGTGTCCTCGTGTCCTGTGTCGGAAGAAACAGGCCCCGTGATGCAGGACACAGGGACAGTGCACAGACAGCGTGTTCGTATCCTCGTGTGGACACGACACGACACAAAAATCAGGAAGAAAACACAGAAATCAATAAGCAAACCTAGATCTAGGATTCTATTCAAATAGATTTGCAAAATTTGCAAATCGAATCGGTTCGGGCATTTCGTCGAATACCTAGCCTATGGGTTTGATATGTGTCCGATACGGACACGTAATAGACACAAATTGTGCCCAAATTCTAGGGACAGCTAGGGGACTCCTAGATCTAGCACTAGATGCAAAGAAAACAGAAATTTAAATCAATTTAAAGGGTTTTACCTATAGGTGCAAATTGCATAGAAAAGCTCCAAATGGGGGGTGTTCCTCTTGATGGCCAATTGCTCTAAATGGATCCAAAACTGAAATGGCTCTCCACCAACAGTCCATAAACTCAATTTAGAACCCAATGCAAAAGACTAGGATGAAAAAGGAGATCAAATAAATAAAATGGGATTTTTTTGGAAGGGGAAAACTTACCTTTCTTTTCTCCAAGTATAGGAATAAAAATGAAATAGGCAAGAACTCAAGGAGGAGATTATTTATAGGGAGGGGAGCCCTAGTGGTTGTTCATAGGTTCATTAATTAGGGTTAGGGTTCACTAAATGGCCCATGGGCTTAAGTCATGATCAATTAAATCATTGAGTCATAAGTCATTTCATGAAATCACAAGCCATGACTTAAATTCACTAAACCAAATCCCCTCATTCTAAAACTATTCTCTAATGATTAAGATTGGTTAACTCAAGTTAGACTAGGGTCACCATGGCTAGGGTTAGCTTCTAGGCTAGTCCACTAGGTCTCAACAAGTCAAGGTCAAACTAGAATTCACCAATTCAACAAATTACCAATAATTCAATTAAGTCAAAAATGACCAAATTACCCCTAGGCTAAAAATGATAATTAATCATCCTAATAACATGGTTAAGCTATAGGTCATGCAGTCTCTCAGGTTTCATAAGCAGCACATCAAAATCACAAGTCATGACTTAAACCAATTCTTAAATAGTTTAAAAATTAATAAAAAATCACCAAAAATCATAATATGAAATGAAATATTAATAAATAATAATTATAATTACAAAATTTCAAAATTATCCTCATCTGGAAAATTGGGTGTTACAATAATGTAATAGAGAAGAGGGTCGAGGGAAGAAGGGTCAGCCACTCACCTTAGTATTTACTTGAGGCGACAAACTGTTTGGCCGCGCTAGACGTTGCCTACGCGATCACCTAAAATCGCACAAGCAACCGATTAGAATACTGTGTTATTCAAAGAATTTTGATACAAACACGAAGTTCGAAACGTAAGCCATGAAAACCATCGAAAACATTCACGAAAACGCATTCAGAAAACAAAGCCAAAACCAACGCAAGCGGCGTGAAAAACAGAGCAACGGGAGGTCTCTTCCGACTCAGCCGCAGAGTCAATCCTTGAGGCGCAGCCCGCTGAATATGGGACTTGGTTCCGAAAAAGCTATTCCATAACGGGGAATGGATCTTAATTCAACCGTTCCCGTTCGATCGATTCGATCGATCCCGACCTATCGGTCCCGACCGAGTCGATAGCGACAGTGTTCCTTTTTCGCGTACCCCATGGACGAACAACGGGGCACGATATAGGGACGGGCACTACACCATAACCAACTAAGGAAAATTTTCATCCTCGAAACTTACGAACATAACCTACCTCTATGAAAACAATGAAGAAAACTTTTCCTTCATCTCTGACTCGAGTTCCCATGTCGACTCTTCTGCCGCATGGTTCCTCCAGAGTACGCGAACGAGAGGAATCATCCTATTTCGTAGCAGCTTATCGTTGCGTTCTAAAATTTGAACGGGCTCTTCAACGTAGGATAAGTCGAACTTTAGCTCCAACTGGCCAAAATCTACCACGTGGCTAGAGTCGTGTGCGTACTTCCGCAGCTGGAAGACGTGGAAGACATTGTGCACACCTTCAAGCGTCGGCGGTAAGGCAATTTTATAGGCCACTGGGGCGACTCGCTCGAGTATTTCGAACGGCCCAACAAATCTCGGACTCAGCTTTCCCTTCGCGTCGAACCGAGTAACTCCTCGCATAGGCGACACCTTCAGGAACACGTGATCGTCCACCTGGAACTCAAGTGGTCTTCGATGGGTAGCGGCATAGCTGTTTTGCCGACTCTGTGCAATCTTCAGTCTTTCTCGAATTAGCTTGACCTTTTCTAAAGTCTGTTCCACCACTCCGGGCCGAGTATATGCCGTTTCCCGACTTCATCCCAGCAAATGGGCGATCTGCACTTCCGGCCGTACAAAGCTTCATACGGCGCCATTTGGATGCTGGATTGGTAGCTATTATTGTATGCAAATTCCGCCAGCGGTAGGTGGACGTCCCACATTGATTTGAAGTCAATTGCGTAAAGCCGTAGCATGTCTTCAAGAATCTGATTAACGCGCTCCGTTTGGCCGTCGGTTTGAGGATAGTAAGCTGAGCTGAACTGCAACTTGGTACCCAGCGCCGACTGAAGGCTACTCCAGAATCACGACATGAATCGTGAATCCCGATCAGAGACAATAGATACTGGAACTCCGTACAGCCGTACTATGTAGGTCCTAAAAAATTAAATTGTACACATCAACAAAGTCAGAAAATCAAGAAATACAACTTTCAAATGAACTGCACAGACATCAGATTGTGCATCATTCAGATTGCGCACACCAGACTGTGCACACTTTCAATTGCGCAGGCTGACGTGACAATGTCATCATTATCTGACAAAATCAAATCTTTCTGACAGCTGACAGCACAAAGAACGAGGAGACTGTTCGTTTATTGTGCCGCACAGTGCTCGAGGACAGCTGTATATGCAGCGCAATCCAGTGCCTGCGCAATCTATCGTCTGCGCAATCCATCCTAGCGCAATCCAAAGTCAGCATAATTCATGTGGCGCACTTCATCATGACAACTGACAAAAGTATACGTGGCATTCATGCCATCAATTTCTCATTACGTGGCAACCGTCTATACACGATCGTGCACATTTCAATCAAATGATGCCATGTGTCCAAGACAGTTGGCCCATGATCAGACAACTGCCTGCGCAGTCCACTGTTGCGCAATCCAATTCATGCGCAATCCATCATGTGCAGTCCAGAATAACTAAAAGTTAGTTATTTCCAAAACTCTATAAATAGAGTTTTAAGTCTCCATTCAAGGGGATCAGAGATCACATATCAGAATTATCAGAGAGTCCAGGAGTTCTTGCCCAAGTGCTGCTACATTCTTCCGAGGCTTTTGCCTTCAATTCTCCGAGGCTTTTGCCTTCAAGTCAACTTCAGAGGATACCGTCTTCAAAGTTCACATCGTCCAAGGGATAAAGCAATCGTCTTCTAGATTAGATTTCTACAGTTGTACTTTCTCAGAATTTTTGTAATCTTTACAAAGTTTATATCAATAAAGTTTCATAATTTTATTTTTTTGCAAACAAAATAGCGACTCTGCTGGGGACGACTTTCTCCTCCGACGAGGAAGTGACAACTCAATGTGACGTAGCGTCTGTCGGGAAGACGCAGAAGACTCTGGTTGTGAAGGTCAACCAGACAGCCTATGAAGCCATAATCAACTCCAAGACCACTCCTCGCACTGCAACAACTTCTGCCACAAGCAAAGTGCACTCAGTGTGGGTCCCAAAGACTACTGCGCAGTCCAAAGTTTTTGCCAGCAAGACTTCTGCGCAGTCTGCCATCAAGACTGCTGCGCAGTCCAGGGCCAGGGCTTCTGTCACCAAGCCTGCTGCACAATCTGTCTCTGCCATTGCTGCGTAATCTGCTGTTGCCAGCACACAGAAGACTTTATATGCTGTCCTGGCCAAGTACAAGACTCCTATGCCTCTGGCGCAGTTGGCTGCCAATCTTCCTGCGCAAAACAACACTTCAGCAACCAGAGTCCATCCTAAGCACTCTGTGGCAAGAACTCCTGATGCGCAAACCACAGTTTCTGTGGCCAAAATCAGTACACTTTCTGCCAAAGTCATTGATGCACAAATGGCCAGTGCACCATCAACCCATGCGCAAATTATGCCTGCACAATCCAAGAGTGACAGCCTTTTGGCTAAACTCTCTTCTTCTCATAATAAGGGGAAAAGCACTGGTCCTCCTCTCAAATACCCTGTTGCTCCTGCGCAATCCACTGGGGATAGTCTTTTAGCTATTTCTCTTCTTCCTCAAAATAAAGGAAAAGGCCCGTTGGTCTTCTCTCAGAATTCCTTGTCTCATGACTTGGAAGACAACAGAGGGAAACGCTCTTTAGCTAATCCTTCTCTACAAAACAAAGAAAAAGGCCCTTTGGTCTTTTCTCAATCTTCTTCGATTTTTACTGTAGAAGATCAATCTGAACGTGCCTCGGTACCAGTCAGTACAAGAACTCCTTCAAATAAGGGTTCTTCTTTCCTTCATGACAAGAGAACTTGTACTAATCAAAGAGGTATTCTGCCTACCCCAGTAGCAGAGTTCCAAGACCTCCCAACTCTCAAGATATCCCGCTCAAGAACGAAAAATTGTTGGTGTCTCAAACAGAAACCCCTGGGGGTGAATTTGCTGATCTCAGAACTTATCTTAACCGACCCACTTCGCTGAAACGCAAATAGCCAATGTCGAAGACCAAACATCATCAAAAACAAATCTCCAGGGTTAAAAATCCTGACACCTATGCCAATGAAGTAAGCACTTCCCTGTATACTCAAGAGACAAAATATTTAAAGAATCGGAATCATGTTCTGAACATTATCAAAGAACAGATCCCTCAGAGTTTTTCTCATCCTGATGTTGTTCCCGATCTCCGAGAACATCTCAGACAAAAATGGGACAATGTTTCAACACCTCCATCTCAATCATCTGATCATCATTGCAATCACAAAGTCATCATCCAATGTTGTTGTCAAACAACAAAAAGATCTGTCTTCGATCGTCTGACTTTTGCAAACTCTGAAGCTATGTCAGAGAATAAAGAAGTGTTGTACGCTTCTGTCAACATGACTTCTCGAGGTACTGGGGGTAGAAGGTGCTCTAAGCACGGCAAACCTCGCAAACCAAGTCAGCGGTATCTAGATTTACTTCAAGAAACTTCTGAAGGAGTATTTTGACATACCCGATCCCGAAGCCGAGACACAATCGGTCAAGGGAATCTTCTTCAAGATCCTTCTGGTCATCTTCCTACTTCTCAGTCAGGAGACGACCCTTTCTCCGACTACGATGCATACAGCAAAAGCTCTGAACAGACAGTGTCCTCTACTATACCAAGAGAAGTGACAGCTTATGTTGTCAATAAGGACCCAGATGCTTCAACCTCAGCAAATCAAGAACAATGGATTGTTGCACTTGAAGACAAACTGAAGACTATGGCTGAAATGGTCGCCAGCATGCATTCTATTATTGTGGCACAATATGCCACACCACCAATTGTACCTGCTGTAAGTCCTGAAATTATAGCATCTTCGGTACCTGTCAATGCTGGGTTAGGGGTGGCACCTACTCAAATACCTCCTGTACAAATCCAACCTACACCCAGTCAGTCAGGTGCTGGGGGTGGTACTTACCATGCAGTTTCTCCTCTTAACACTCAGATTCCACCTGCTCCTTCTTCATCATCAGAAGATGCCAATGAAGCTGGCAAACTCTTGAGAACTCAGTTCTAAGCTTTTAAGGAGAAAGACAACTTACAAAGACTGGGGATCAAGCAGCCATACCCAGTTGAATGGAAGGAAGTTCCTTTTCCTCCTAAGTACAAAATCCCAACAATCTCTCTGTTTGATGGCAGCACTTCTCCAAGCCAGTTCATCAATCACTTTGAGGTAATGACCGTTCAACTCCAACCAAATGACGCTCTTCTTACCAGAGTATTCTTCGACTGTTTAGCTGGCGTAGCATATGATTGGTACAGAAGCTTGCCCGATGGTTGTATCACCTCTTTCTCAGGTCTCAAACAAATCTTCCTGGAACGATTCTATGAGGGATTCAACGACATGACTATGTCGGCTCTCAACAAAATCAAACATAAACATAATAAAACCGCTGAAAGTTTCATTGAATGGTTCCGTCGGAAAGCCTTGAAGATGCCTCCAGGGACTCCGACCGCTGTCACTATTGATACTTGCAAGGCAAATCTTTTGCCTATCATCAGCATGTGGACAGGGTCGACCCAATTCCAAGACTGGCCATCCTTCATTGTCAATGCTAAAGCTACTGAAGTTAGCGCTGACAAGTTCAAGCAACTAAGGGTACAAATGTCTAACCCCGATCGGGATGAACATCAAACATCAGGCGGTGGCAACCGCCAGAATAACCGCAAACCAAAAGAAACTTTGAACATCAATTTGAATAAAAATAAAGAATCTTTAGGGATTAACGTAGCTCCTCCTACGTCCACTCCTACTCCTTCTGTACCTCCTCCAAGGGAACTTCGTCCTAAAGTAGAGTATTTCTTTGATGAGAATGACACTGCAAGCATTTTTGATTGCTTACTCAAAAGCGACAAGATTCAGCTCCCAGACCCAAAGAAACCTGATGAAGTCGGTAAGACAGATCATCCTAAATATTGTGTCTACCATAGGTTCATTGGACACCTACTCGAGCATGCTACGTGCTCAAGGGCAAAATTCAAGAGCTTGTCAATGCTGGTGTCGTCACTCTGCAGCAAGACGAGAAGACTGTTACTGCAAATATGATTTCAGTCCAGTTTGGTGACTTCCCTCCGCAGATGGTACAGCACGGTGTCATTCCTATTCCCAAAGCTACTCTTGAGATTGAGAATCTCCCTCCTCCACCAAATGAAGGTCTCATTCCTTTGTCTCTTGACAATGGCAAAGTTATGTGGATCCATCCAGATCTTACTTCAGAGTTCAAAGTTTCCTCTTCTTTTAAGAAGAAAGACCGCTCTAAAAGCAAGACAAAGACTTACAACATGGTGTCTTTTGACCCTATAGTTGACGAAAAAATTCTGCTAGGCACCAGATCAGGGAAAGCCTACTTGAAGGAGTATCCTGAAACTCAAGAGAATCCCGCCTCTTCTTCTGAACCTGCTCCAGTACAATCTACTTCCTCTGAAGAGATTCCGTCTACATCATCACCAGTTGTAGTACCTATTCCTTCCAAGCCGGTGGTTGCTGACAAAGGCAAGCAACAAGTCCGCTTTGACAAACCCTTGAAGAAATCATCTCCTACAGGACTTGAGAAGCCGTACAACTTTGATATATTGGCTCAACTAGCCAATACATCGGCTAGGCTATCAATCTTCGAGCTCTTGCGCCTTTCCAAAGAGACTCGAGAAACTTTAAGTGAAGCCCTGATGCAGGCTGAAACTTGCCTAACTCTTCTCAAAAAGCCGGAAGCCGAACCGGTCTCTTGTCGTCATTGTCACAGCGTATTAGAGTTGATTCCAAACATCACTTTCACTCAGGATGATATGCTGCTGGAGGATAATAGACATGATCGTCCTCTCTACTATACAGGATATGTCGATTCAATGAAAGTCGATCGTATCCTGATAGATCCAGGGTCTGCTCTCAGCATCATGCCAAAGACGATGCTAGACGTATTGAATATACCAATGCATAGTCTTTTAAGCACAATCACTACTATCTTGGGATTCAACCAAGGAAGGAGTGAACCTTTGGGTAAGATTCGCTTAAAACTCCAAATAGGCAATCTTCGCACAAAGGTGACCTTCTATATCATCGATAATCATGGTTGTTCTTACAACGCTCTTCTGGGAAGACCATTCCTCCATAAACATAATGTTGTTCCATCAACTCTTCATCAATGCTTTAAATATGTTGATGACAAAGGAGAAGTTCATAAGGAGGTTGCAGACCTTTATCCTTTCAAGGGTGTCGAAGCATACCGCAATGACGCTCGCATGTACAAGGATGAATTCATGAAGGTTGTCTTGTCTCTGGATACTAAGAAGACCAAGAAGCAGTACCCGATGACACTCTCATCATACCTATTAAAGGGCGTGTTTCTCATCCTCAGTCTTCCAAACCACTGGCTATTCACTTGCCAATTCAGAAGAAACCGGTTGATGGTGATCAAGATAAAAGGGAGCTCACCTCTTCTGAGCCACTTGTTATCGACTTACGTCGTAACAAGGACAAAAAGCAGCTCACTTCTTCTGAGCCACTTGTTATAGATCTACATCATAACAAGGACAAAAGGGAGCTCACCTCCTCTGAGCCACTTGTTATCGACCTCCGTCGTAACAAGCCTCCTCCACGTTCTTCTTCTCTCCCTCTTGTAATCAATCTGACCAAGTCTGCTAAGGCTAAAGGTCCTGTTGTAAATACAGATGTACAGATCAATAAAAAAGCATCTACTTTCCAGTATACTGATGTCATTTATTATACTAAATACTATTTGGATATGTTAGATAGCTTCAAATCATTTACAATGGGATTTGTACAATCTCTTCAAACAGAAGTCTCATTTGAAGACCCAGATGACTCTTACCGTATTGTCCCTTCTCGAAAGAAGGGCGAAAGTCCAATACTTTTTAGTAAAGGACCGGAACAACAATTTAGTTATACGGATGATAGTAAACTTAACGATACAGGACATCTCCAACTTCGACGTTACAGTCAACAATCAAAAGACATCATCCAAAAAATGGGTTATGACTTCAAGAGCGGTCTCAACTACGGTAAAGGTAGAAAGACTCATCTTCGTATAGCTGTTCCAAAAGGAAAGTCAGAGATGTACTACAGCAGGACCAAAAGAGGTCTTGGATATGCTTCTCCTCCAATGTTATCCCCAGCAATTTCTGACTTTGATAGTGAAGAGCGCTCTAACTCTTCTGATTCCAGATCATGGGATTCTGACACTAGCATTGGTCAAATTTATCGATTGACTGTGTCTTCTAACATGGTCTCTACCAAACTTCTAGAAGGCTATGACGAGGATCTTGAAGAAAACCCTGAAACAGATCCTTCGGCTCAACGAATGGATACCCAATGGGAACTCCGATTCGAGCAAAGGGAACCTCCTACCGAAGATCAATTAATTCAAATTGATGTAGGAGAAAGCGGGTCACCTCGTCCAATATTCATCAGCAAGAACCTTCCAGAGGCTGATAAACAAGAATTAATTCTTTTGATTAAAGAATACATAAATGACTTTGCTTGGAGTTATGAAGACATGCCAGGACTAGATCCCAAAGTTGCTACTCACAAACTGAACATCTTGCCGAATGCAAAATCGGTCAAACAACAACAACGGCATTTCAAGCCAGAAATGATGGACGCAATCGACGATGAAGTTAAGAACCTCATAGCTTGCGGCTTTATCAGAGAAGAGCAGCATACTGATTGGGTAGCTAATGTTGTTCCAGTTCTAAAGAAAACCGGCAAAGTTCGAGTCTGCATCGACTTTCGGGATCTTAATAAAGCATGTCCAAAAGACGAATTCCCTTTCCCTATTACGGACGTCATGATCGACAATACTTGTGGATTCGAAAGAATATCCTTCATGGATGGATTCTCCGGATACAATCAGATTCGGATGCATCCTGAAGATGAAAAGCATACTTCTTTCCGCACTCCTCGTGGGGTTTACTGTTACACAGTGATGCCATTTGGTCTCAAAAACGCTGGTGCAACATACCAACGAGCTATGAGTATCATCTTCAGAGATCATCTTCGCAAAACTGTCGAATGTTATGTTGACGATATATCCGTCAAAAGTTGTCTGAAAGAAGATCACATCCAAGATCTGAGAGCTATCTTCAATCTCATGCGCCAACATCAGCTCAAGATGAATCCCACCAAGTCATTCTTGGATGTCTCTAGTGGTAAGTTTCTCGGCTTCGTCATTACCTCTAAAGGTATACACGTGGATCCCGAGAAGATCAAAGCCATTCAAGAGATGCGTCCTCCACGCAACCTAAAAGAGCTACGAGGATTCCAAAGTCGACTTGCGTACATCAGGAGGTTCATTTCGAACTTGTCTGGACGTTGCAGACCATTTACTCAACTCATAAAGAAGGGTGTATCTTTTGTTTGGACCGAAGAATGTCAACGAGCATTTGACGACAACAAGCGGTATCTCATGAATCCACTAGTCTTGGTGCCACCAATCTCTGGCATACCATTCTTAATATATGTCCGTGCCATGGACCATTCATTGGGTGCTTTACTAGCCCAAAAGAACAAAGAAGGCCATGAACAAGCCATCTACTATCTCAGTCGTACTATGATTGGTGCCAAACATCGTTATAGTCCAGTCAAAAAAGATTGCCTAGCTCTTATGTTTGCTGTTCAAAAGACTCGGCATTACATCATTGGTCAAACCATTCATGTTATATCATGAGTTAATCCTCTTCGAGTACTCATGAAGAAGCCCAGCACACTCAACTCTCGGCTGGCTACTTGGGCCATTCTGCTAGCCCAATATGACATGGTGTATGTTCCACAAAAGTCTGTCAAAGGTCAAGCACTGGCGGATTTTTTAGCAGCTCATCCTGTTCCAGATACGTCCAAACTCTACGATGAAATTTCAGACGAAACGTTGGAAGTCAACATGATCTCTGAAGAATTTCTAACCTGGCATCTATTCTTTGACGGAGCATCCAGAATCGGACCCAATGGTGCCATTGTAGCAGGTGTCGGAGTTGTTCTCATTTCTCCAGACGGATCAACTATCCAAAGAGCCTACTTTCTAGATGAATCATGCTCCAACAACGTAGCAGAGTACAATGCTCTACTCATTGGTCTTCAATTAGCCAAACAACTTGACGTCGAGTATCTTGAAGTCTATGGCGACTCTAAGCTGGTTGTTAATCAGGTTAGAGGAACCTATGAAGTTCATCATCAAGATCTAGTGCCTTATCATGAAGCAGCAATCAACATGGCTACGTCATTCAAAGCCTTCTTCATAGACTATGTTCGGCGAGCTTGTAATACTGAAGCAGATGCTTTGGCCAATCTTGCAACAGTCTTAGCCATCCCCATCAAAAGACAGCAAGTAGTGGTTATTTCTAATCGTGAGTTGTTTTGCATTGAAAACAATCATAATATTGAGTTCAGTAATCTTACTGAAGTCAATGTTATCAATAAAGATTGGAGAACTCCCTTTATCGACTTTGTTGTTCATGACATACTTCCTCAAGATCCAAAAGAGGCCACGAGTATTCGTCGAAGGTCTCTACGATTCTACTACAACCAAACCACAAAGACCCTCTATCGACGGACTTATGACGGTCTTCTTCTACGCTGTCTAGCTGGTGATGAAGCAAAACAAGTACTGCGTGAAGCTCACGACGGTATTTGCGGAGCACATCAACCCGGTCCTAAGCTACAGGATCGCATCTGACGAATGGGTTACTACTGGCCCTCTATGGTATCTGATGCCATCGACTATACAAGAAAATGTCGTGCTTGTTAAATCCATACAGATTTCATTCATCAACCTTCAGAATTCCTGCATCCGACAGCTGCTTCCTGGCCTTTTGAAGCTTGGGGTATGGACATCATAGGTCATATCAATCCTTCCTCTTCTAGAGGACATCGGTTCATACTAGCAATAACCGATTATTTTTCTAAATGGGCTGAAGCTATACCTTTGGCTGAAGTCAAAACTAGCAGTGTCATCAACTTCGTCAAACATCATGTCATTTATCGATTTGGTGTACCTCGACGGATCATTCATGACAACGGACCACAATTCATCAGTCAGAAGTTCACCAGATTCTGTGATGATCATCGAATTGACAATGTCGCTTCGACAGCCTACAATCCTGCTGCTAATAGATTAGCGAAAGCCTTCAACAAAACCATCATTAAGCTCCTCAAGAAGTTTGTATCCACTAACAAATGGAATTGGAGTGAAAAGCTTGGTGAATGTCTTTGGACCTATCGAACTATGGTCCGTAATCCCACAGGCTTTACACCTTTCTCTCTGGTGTACGGTTGTGAAGCAGTTCTCCCTCTAGAACTTCAAATTCCTTCTTTAAGGATTGCCATTGCCAATGAACTCACTACAGAGAACAACGACCTTCTTCGACTTCAAGAATTGGAGACACTCGACGAGAAGTGGTTAATGGCTCAGCAACATATTGAGCTATATCAAGCCCGCATCTCGAAGACTTTCAACCGTAAAGTTAAAGTCAAAACCTTTCAGCAAGGAGAACTTGTTCTAATGGTCAGACGTCCTATGACTATGACTCATATGAGCAAAGGCAAATTCGATGCGAAGTGGGAAGGTCCTTATGTTATAAGCAAAGTATTTTCAAACGGAGCCTATCAACTCTCAGAACTCGATGGTCGAATTGCTATGATGCCTATCAATGGCAAATTCCTTAAGAAGTATTATGTATAAATATAAATGCTTGTAAATCATCAGACAAGTTCAAGTTCATAAATAAAATTCAAATTTTATTTCATCATGAATGACAAGTACATGATATTAAGGAAGATCACTGTCATCCTTTTCGACATTAGGACGGGGACCACTACCGTCCTTATCAAAGACATAATCAGCAAAAGAGCCGAGAACATCTTTGCTGGAACCCACGAGGAACTTGCGAGCAGCCATCCTCATGGTCTCTTCTTCTTCAGTCTTTTTCGGTTCAAGCAGGAAGTCCAGGATATCTCTCGGTGGTTTGGAAGCAGACGAACCTTCGCCTGCCCCTGCCTGCTTTGACTGGACCAGTTCGGCCGGATGTTCTTTAGCACCCGTTTCAACTTTCGGGGCGAGTTCAGCCTTCTTGGATGCATCTTCAGACGACATTTTTATGTTGAACAGTGGAAGTTCTCATTCCTATCAGATTTCTGCTCTATTTATGGGCAGAGACTCTTAAAATAATGAAACGACACATTCATCAGACGGTTCGTCCGTTCATTCATCACATTCACCAGACGGTTCATCCGTTCATTAATATCAGACGGTTCATTCGTTCATTCACATTCATCAGACGGTTCATCCGTTCATTCATCACATTCATTTGACGGTTCATCCATTCATTAATATCAGACGGTTCGTCCGTTCATTCATCACATTCATTTGACGGTTCATCCGTTCATTAATATCAGACGGTTCATCCGTTCAATCATATTTATTTGACGGTTCGCCTGTTCATTCATTATCACCATCTAACGGTTCATCCGTTCATTCAATTTTCAGACGGTCCATCCGTTTATCCCGACAATTCATTTCATTCATTTATTCTTATTTACACCTTTTTGACGATTCATTTTCGTTCATTATCCATACCAGCAACTTGTCGTCTTCGATTAAGTTGTCTATTTTGAAATAATAATATTCAACAAGTTATATTCTGCCACATCCATATTACCTCTGAGCAGATATGATGAATATAATTATTTTCTACAAAATCATCAAGAAATATATTATGTCCTGCACCTCTGAATATATTTATCGCTATTATTTATATCTGAATAAGATATGCAAGAAATAATAGAGCCACAACAAAATATCTTTTATTGATCAAAATTTAAGACATTACATAAGCAAAAGAAAGACGAGAAGATACAAAACATTCTTTCTATTGAGACGGAGGCATTATCAGAGTAGCAATTTGCTGCTTCAGAATCTGCAACCGTTCTTGACGAGATGTCATCACTCTCCTCCTGGCCTCTTCTATCCCATATTCTTCATTAAAAACGGGCATGGTCACCATTCGGCGAGTGATTTCCGCATCATGAGCTGCTACAAACTCATTTCTTTCCTAAGTTAGAGCATCAATTTGTTGGACTGAAGTTTGATGCTCTGTAACTTCATTCTCCAGTTCTTCTTCGAGACGAGCAATCTCTGCCCTCAGCTCGGCAATCCTTTTCTCTCTCCTCTCAGCAGCTGAGATCACTGACTCCAACTTAGAATTATATTCAGCAGATTTAGTAGTATAAGCGTCCAAGAGATTCTGGAGATTCACTCTTTCAATCGTAGCTGCTTGAGCCATTTGTTCAAATTCTGCCTGCACTAAAGGCTCCACTTCCCCTTTGTTGAGAACTTTATAATTTTTCATGGAGATCTCCAGCTCATTCAAGATATGGTCAAGGAAAGTGGCTTGAGCCTCATCACCTTGCTCCCGGATGGCCTTCACCAAGAAGGAGGTTGGACCTCTAACCATAAAGAAATCAGCGTCTGCTTTGTCCATCATTCTATTTATTAAAGGTCCCAAGGACTCGAAGAAGCATCTAGTGAATGATTGGATTATAAGCTGATTAGTCGCCAGAGCACCAGGAGTCGCAGCTACTCCTGTTGATGACGAAGCAGTAGGATGCTCAACTTCTTGTGTCTGAACAGCAGGCTCTTTAAATAAAGGAACCAAAGTAGAGCTGGTCGCTCCTCCTGGTTGTTCCTCTGCAAAATTAAATACTGTCATTTTATCTGTCATTGGCTATTGATAAAGAGAATCAAAAGTAAAAATAGTCTTACCATGGATGGATTTAGCAATAAGCTTATCATCTGCAGGCACAGACTTTAGCTGAGCAGAAGTAGCCTCAGACGCTATGGCTTGACTACTTCCTGCTTCAGAGCCACAAGATAAATGACGGCTGTTACTAGCAATTGTCGTTGCCAGTACTATGTCCATACATGTTGGAGGAGCAAAAGAAGATCCGGGTTCTGTATGGATAAAAGTAAAGATGTTAGCTATCAAGCTACTTATGAAAAGAAGATCGCTAATTTTATTACAATACCTTCGGGAGCAGCAACTGGAGTTTCTTCCAAATTCGCTTCTTCATCAGCAATCTTCTTTGGAGATATCGGTACCTCAGCCTCCTTTTCAGGAGTCAGAGTGTCATCAATAGCTCGAGGAGATGTTTGGATCTCAACATTCTCTTTCGGATTTTGTGTCTCATCAGCAGCTTCTGATGAGGTGCTCTCCTCGTTTTCACTGTCCTCGGGAGCCTCTTCACTAACAGCAGCAGTGGCACGATCAGTTTCTTCTTGATAATCGAAGTCACAGCCATATAGAGCTTCGATCATCAAACGATCTTCCTCCTTACGGTTTGTTCCCGGTGTGACAGGAAGATGAGTTTTCGCTGCTGTTGGTAATGGAGATTATAAAGGTTCATGCTCTGTTTCTGCAATATTGTCTCTAGGCTCTATGGCCTCATCTCTCCGGTCGATCTCTTCTCTCTCCTCAATATCCTCCCTCTGTTCTGGACTAGGAGTTTTATGTCCAGCCTCAGAAATAGGGGTAGGAGATGGTAAAGTGGTTCCAGCCATGGCATTCATCACTACTGAAGATAAAACCTGCCTCGAAGGAGAAATTATTATATTTTGTCTTCTATGGGCCAGCTTTTTCCTTCTATGTAGAGGCCTCTCAGGGCTCTCTATGTTTACTATATTGGCTTGTTTCTGAACGGAAGTCGGTGTAGCGGCTTCGTCTCGAGCGGACTCAGCCAACTGTCTGGATTGCGATCTCGTCGTAACCTTCTCTGAAGAATATTCCAGAATCAGTTTTTTCTTCACAATGGGAGCAGGAGGCTCTTCCCTTCTTCTTTTTTTCCTTTGCTGGAGATTTAGCAACTTTCAGAGAGACTCTTATAGGTTGATTAACTTCCTCAGGGAAATTGACTTCCCTGGAAGCCTCCAGTGGATCATCCACTAGTTCGTGTTCCTCATCATTGTTAGAAGCCAGTACATCAGTTGCTTCTTTCCTCAGACGGTTTGCCGTCGCAAAACTATCCACAAGGCTAAAGTTTTTGGCAAAAGTGTTGGCAGTTATATAAAACTGTGAATATGTGTACAGCATTTTTGGACCAGCATTATTCCTGTGTGGCATTGAGAACACGGCCCGTGTGTCTCGAGCATTGTAGTAAGCCCATGCTCTGGCTCCGTCGATCAAGTATCATGTTCCTCGTAAGCAAGTTATTGCATTCCCCACGTGGAACTGGTCATATCCAAATTATCGAGCAAAGCGACTCGGCAAATATGGCTCCAAAAAGCATTCTTCCTCAAACCTATATATAAGATGTGACGGTCTGATTGCCTTCAACCATTCAAAAGTTATACGACCTATAGGCTGCCTCCCAAGGTCAATCATGTTTGGTGCCATGAATTCATAACCCGTTGGAGGGGGAGTACAAAGAAAATTCCATCCTTTGCCTAGATTTAAAGTGCGTCTGCAATCTTTCAGGCTAGTGTATAGCCATTGGCTCTGTGAGAACCGGCACAGAAAACTGCCATCCACTGCCCCCATGGCAGGATTCATCAGAGATAGATGGTACAGGATGTCACTACCACATTTCTAGTATGAGAGTATTTTTGTCATTTTTGGGGTATTTTAAATTTATTAGAATTAATTAGAATTTATGGGAATTTTTAGGAATTATTTTGGAATTGTTTGGACTAGATTGATTTTGGCTAGTTTGGACCCATGTAGACCAACCTAGGAGCTAACCCTAGTTAGTTGGACTTGGTTAGGTCAAGTGACTCTAGTCTAACCTAGCATGACTTAAGTTAGTGGGTTTTGATTCATTAGAAATTGACTTAAGGAATTAGGAATTAAATGGTTTGAGAAATGGCTTGTGGTTTCACAAGTCATTTTGTGACTTAACCTAATAGGACTAGCTAACCTAGTTAAAACCCTAACCTAGCCCATCATGGTCGGGCACTATGGGTTAACCTAGGGATTCCCCCACTATAAAACCCCTCCTAAATTCTAGGGCTAGCCTCATTTCCCTAGGAAAATTATTTCAAAAAGAAAGAGGTGAGTTCCTATCTTTAGAAATTCATTATAAATCCATTTTAGGTCCTTTTTCCCCCAAACTAGTTTCATTAGATCCTAATATTAATGTTCTTGCTGTTGGTATTGATTGTTTGCAGGAAGGAAATAATTTGTAAGATTTTGGTGGTTGAGGAAATCTTTCCATTTGGGGCTTTTTCACCCATAGTTCAAGAATAGGTAATCTTTCCATTTCTCCATGGATTTTCATTTTGTCTTCATCAATAGGAAGCCCTAAGGGTCCCCTAAGAGTCCGGATAGGATTCGTGTCGCGTGTAATGGGTTTTGTGTCCGTTTTGGACACGTGTCTGTGTCCCTACACTGGTATTTGTGAAAATGCCACAAAGGGGCTGTTGATGTTATTTTTGATTTGCTTTTGAATAGGAAATTTAGTTTCATGATTTCTTATGCATTTTTGATCTGCTGTGGTAGTATCAGTGTCATTTCGTATCGGATTTACGGCTTGGACACGCGCGTGCACACGCTCGCGCGCGTGCTACAGTGCTCTCCTGCCTATCGGGGTCTGTTGCGGACACGACATGACACTATTTAGGATAAAATTTTGGTGACACTTAGGACACATGACTGATATGACACAGACCAATTTTTAGCTCATCTTATCGAGCGGATTGGAAGAAATCCCACCCGTACCGATTTCATACTGCACTGTGCATTGTTGATTATTGCCACTGACACGGGCTTGTAGTTTGGACACGACACAGTGTGGGCTCCTTTCAGGCAATTGGACACCTACCCTAACCCTTGGCGAACACGTGTATGTGGCCACGTGTCTCCACGTGGCCTGTGTCGCGTGCTAGACACGTGCGCACGCCCGCACGAGGCAGTGCACTGCTGTGCAGTACCCAGTGTGCTGTTTTAGTTTAATTGTTGTGGACACGTCGTGTCTCGATGTGGTAGACACGAGACACTTCCTATGGCATGTACACACCCTATGTTAGTATTACCAACCCTTGACTTTGAATTTTAGTTTGTTTTTATTGCATTTTTTATTTTTCCCTAAAGATCCTGATACATGGTATTTCCAGTGTTTTCCAGTTTTAATAATTGAATTTTGGCAGCTAATTAAACCTATTTTACTGATGTTAATTATTGGTTTTATACCCTAAAATAGATCTCCTACATGTAAACTAACTGTGTGTCAATTTTTGGGTTGTTTTGGTGGTTAATTGGGTTCGAAATGGATTGTTCAAACCAGTGAATGTTAGGGCTGATTCTGTGGTGTTCACATTTTACTAAGATTTTCTGAAAATGATTTTTTTCCTATTTCACTAATTGAATAAAACTGGGAAACCTGAGATTGAATGGTTAAATGAATTATCGATGTTCATGTTCAATAGGATTAGTTACTGTAATACAAATTGTATATATATACCTATATGCTTAAAGTGGAAATGATGATTGTTTTAAACAACTGAATTTGGGTTGATTCATGGCTGAACCTAAGTCTGTTATTCCCAGGTTCCTACTCACTGATTTCAGGATTTTATGCACAATGTATATCAATGTATCACTTCACTAACATTCCTGTACACTGTTTTTACCATAGCACACACATTACATTCCTGTACACCCTCACCCTTCCACACACACACAGCTACACTCATGCATATACACACAATTTCATGTTGCACACACACACACATGCACCCTCTCTCTCATTCTCTCTATATTTCCAGTCTCTAGTTGTGGGTTATGTATTATGTGTATACAAATGTGCTTGTGTGATGCATATCAATATGTATATATATAGTACTTAGACTAGGCATACATAATGTTAACTCTTATGTAGGTATCTATATATATATAAGATAATGTGGTGTTCCTATATGAGATATTAATGTATTGTGAATACCTAGATATTTGTTTAACATTGGGTGTGTGTGAATTAGACTTAGTGAATGTGTAGGGGTGCTAAACTAGGCTTGATTAGACCATAGTGACCTAGTATAGACTAATATAGTTTAGTATAGACTAGTTGACCTAATTTAGACTTGGTTGACCTAGTTTGACTTCTAGGGTTGACCAGAGTTGACCAAGAGTTGACTTTGGCCTAGATTGACCTAGAATCATGTAGAATGCATAGTAGAACTTCATTTTGCCATTTTAGACTTGTTGTGACTTGTGCTGTTCTGATTAGGAGCCAGACACCACTCCTCGGACAGTACGTTTCATATTGGACACTCAGATACAGGCGAGTACATTCTCTGATCATTTCATATCCTGCTTAGAATTATTTCCTACAGTAGATTACTTTACTTGTACTGTCACGATGGTCACACGGATTGGTACTATATGGATCCCTTCTTGAGATGTTATCCTTAGGGGGCATCGGGTACTTCATGTTCTGTGCGTTTCACTTATATGGCGTATCACTATGCTTCACTGGTTCTTTGATCACTTGCGATATACACTCTTATGATCGCAGAGTCTCCTAGAATCTCTTATCCCATTCACTGGGTATCCTAGAATCTCCTAGAATCACCCATTTATGGGCATCCATGTATCACCCTTCGGGGGCCTTACATGGAATCATAACATAACCTGGCTGGATCCTTGTGTATTGATTGGGGGTACGGGGGAGTAGAAATGGACATGTGAATAATACCCAAGTAGTATCTTATTAGAATCTCTTCCATAGTGTCTTATCAGAATCTCCTATGCCATTTACATGTCTATGTTGTACTCTAGCTTACTAGTCACATGATAGTTCTCTATATATAGTAGATATTTATATTACAGCTTTCTCTCTCTGTTTACATACTGCACTTCTTTCAGTACCTGTATCTTACTTTACTGCATGATTATATCTTTTAACCTGCTATGAACTGTTGAGATGTACTATACTCGCTCATGTCCTGACTGGACCTGTTGAAAATATTACAGAGGACGAGGAGGAGGCTTGCCTGGACACTTACTACGGGGCAGCCTTAGATGACACCTGCGAGCTGGACCCTCAGGAGGACCCAGCTTGAGCTGAGGATATCATCCCGATTGCCTAGATTAGATTAGTTAGGTTTATCTATCTTTTATGTAGTCATGGGACATGTTAGCTAGACTTTATTTGGAGTTCAGAGTTGTATATATTCTTTAATTCTATATCTGAGACCTTGTACTGCTGGATATTGCTAGGATTATCTTAGACTACTTTTCATCTATTTATTTCCTTGAGTTCTATTTCATATCGTGCTATCTCTTCCTTAGTTGTGATGAGTTTTACTGCTATTCACCCCCATTCGGGGAGTATAAACTGTTTAGAGATATATTGTTAGATGTTGTAACCTAGGACAGCGTTCTACCGCCGACGCTGCGGCATAGGCTGGACGTACCCACGTCTCGTGCCCTTACACTAGGGTACGGGTCGTGACACGTTTTTAGTGGTGGCCCATGCAGGTCTAGACTAGAAGTGCAGTGGTATTCGAATTAGAGTATCACTACAGCCTGCAGTAGGATATAGGACATTAATTTTAAGATACTCAATCACTTTAGAAAATTTTCTTTTATTGCCATCTAAATCCTTTTGTCAGCTGATCCTTTGAATTATAATTGTCCGCCTTTGTTATTTTGCTTCTTTCTCAGAAATTGATATTCTTGTTTGTCTATCTTCAGGATGGTAGAGACTAGATCGCAGCGTGCCATTCATGAGGATGCTATAGAGGGGACTGCTACCTCTCAGCTAGCACGGCGAGGCCAGGGGACTGCAGCTCCTGCCACCTCAGCTCGTGTTGAGACCTCGGCAGCCGCAGCAGGGGGTATGCATCCACCGACTGGGAGGCAGGACCCGGTCATTCCAGAGGATCCCTTTCAGTAGCCACCGCCTCCAGGACACGTGGATGCAGCTCAGATGTTCGCATATTTCCAGCAGTTCATGGACCGACAGCAGGCTCGACAGGACAGAGGCATGGAGTTGGCCGTCACGACAGCCGCAGCTCGACCAGTGGTACAGCAGCCGAGGACACCGGGGATCGAGCAGTTTCAGAAGATGAGCCCCAGAGACTTTCTAGGGATAGAGGGGATCCTATATGTCGATGAGTGGATCGAGCATATAGAGGAGATCTTCCGTTTGGCCAGGATTCCAGCAGACCTTCAGATCGAGGCCGCAGCTAGCCGGATGCGAGATCTTACTCGCACCTGGTATCAGTCAGACCCCAGGGTGGGAGTACCGGGGCAGACTTGGGAGCAGTTCAAGGGCTTCTTCAAGAAGAAGTTCTTCCCAGATTTAGCAGTCAGAGCCTTAGAGTCGCAGTTTGAGAGCTTGGTCCAGGGGAGCCTCTCAGTAGAGGAGTATGCTGGAGAGTTTGGTCGTCTCGGCAGGTTTGTAGAGGGTTTGAGCGAGACGGCGAAGGCTCAGAGGTTCTGGAAGGGTCTGGTCAAGGAGGTCAAGTCCCTGACCAAGGGCAGCAGAGATGCTACGTTCGAGGAGATCTTGACAGGAGCCCTGTTGGCAGAGGATGATCTTGAGCTTAGGCTCAAGAGGGGGAGAGACCCATTTGGAGGCAGCAGCAGTGGGGCCCAGGCCAAGAGGCCCCACTTTCAGCATCAGCAGCTGAGGCAGTTTCAGCCGCAGCCGATCCAGCAGAGGCCAGTTCAGCAGCAGCAGCCGAGACAGCACCAGCAGGGTCAGAGGCAGGGAGTCACTTGTGCCTACTGCAAGAAGCCTGGACACGTCTTCAATGAGTGCCGGAAGAGACTGGGCCTGTGCATGGTATGTAGCTCAGCAGACCACCAGATGAGGGAGTACCGCATAGCACGAGCAGGCCCGAGAGAAGGAGCCAGAGCTCCAGTAGGCCAGCAGAGGGGACCAGCCCTGCCGACACAGCAGCAGAGGTTCGTCCAGCACCAGCAGCAGGCCAGGGGAGGCCAGTAGGGGCGAGCTTTCGCCATGGCAGCTGGGGATGCAGAGGTGATAGGAGAGCTGATTGCAGGTTCGATTCTTCTCGACTCCAGTCCAGCATTTGTATTATTCGATTCTGTTGCTTCGTATAGCTTCATATCAGTATCTTTTGTGATTAGACACGATATCATAGCTGAATCGTTGCCTTGGACTTACAAGATCACGACCGGGGGTGGCATTATCCTCGTGAGTGATGTTTGTAAGGGTCGGAGAGTGATTTTGGGAGGCCGTGAGTTGGAGGTGAGCCTGCTCGTAATGCCATTGCCGAACTACGATATAGTACTAGGCATGGATTGGTTGAGCAGGCACCATGCCAGCATTGATTGCAGAGGGGGTAGAGTTCTCTTCAGAGCACCAGGGGAGCCAGAGTTTGAGTACTCCAGATATCAGGCAGAGCAGAGCAGCAAAGTCTTCTGTGGAGTCTCGGTCGAGGAGCAGACGATTCCACACCCCTTGATAGCAGATTATATGGATATTTTCCCAGAGGAGTTGTCGGGACTGCCACCAGACAGAGACATAGAGTTCTCGATAGACTTGGTTCCAGGAGCGGAACCCATCTCTCAGCATGTCTATCGGGTGAACAACAGCGAGCTGGTGGAGCTGAAGAAGCAGGTAGATGAGCTACAGGACAAGGGCTTCATCCGCTCGAGTTTGTCACCATGGGGTGCACCAGTGTTATTCGTGCTGAAGAAGGATGGGTCAGTACGCATGTGTATTGACTATAGGGCACTCAACAACCTCACGATCAAGAACAAATACCCAATACCGCGGATCGACGATCTATTTGACCAGTTGAGCGGAGCTCGGGTATTTTCAAAGATTGATCTGAGGTAGGGATATCACCAGGTGAAGGTGAAGAGGGAGGATATTCCCAAGACCGCTTTCAGGACGCGGTACGGGCAGTTCGAGTTTTTGGTTATGCCGTTTGGGCTAACCAATGCACCAGCAGTATTTATGAACCTTATGAACAAGGTATTCCACCAGTATCTGGATCAATTTGTGGTGGTGTTTATTAACGATATCTTGGTATATTCCAAGACTGGGGAGGAGCACGAGGAGCATTTAAGGATCGTGCTGGAGACTCTCAGGAAGGAGCAGCTTTACGGAAAGCTCTCCAAGTGTGAGTTCTTCTTGGATCGGATGGACTTCTTGGGACATGTGGTGACTGGAGATGGTATCTCAGTTGACCCCAAGAAGATTGTAGCAGTTGAGGCATGGGCAGCGCCGACTTCAGTTGCAGAGATCAGGAGTTTCCTGGGGCTGACAGGGTATTATCGGAGATTTATACAAGATTTCTCTTGGGTTGCAGAGCCGTTGACTCGGTTGACCAGGAAGGATGCTGAGTTCGTTTGGTCAGAGGAGTATCAGGCAGCTTTTGATGAGTTGAAGAAGCGGCTTACAACAGCTCCGATTCTGACATTGCCTTCAGGATCAGGTGGTTTCACTATTTATAGTGATGCTTCAGGGAAGGGGCTGGGTTGTGTGTTGCAGCAGCATGGGAAGGTGATTGCCTATGCTTCCAGGCAATTGCGTCCCCATGAGAAGAACTACCCTACCCACGACCTGGAGCTGGCAGCAGTAATATTTGCTTTAAAGCTGTGGAAGCATTATCTGTATGGTGAGAGGGTGGAGATCTTCACAGATCACAAGAGCTTAAAGTATGTGTTCACTCAGAAGGAGTTGAACATGAGGCATCGCAGATGGTTGGAGTTGATGAAGGACTTCGACATTGTACTGCAGTATCATCCAGGAAAGGCCAACGTGGTTGCTGATGCCTTGAGTAGGTATCCGACAGCCATGTGTTTGACCATGGATCGGCATTTGCTTGCCGACTTGGAGAGCCTTGGGATTGAGGTGATCGTGCCTGGAGTGGAGATGCAGCTATGGGGGATGCAGATTCAGTCAGACTTGGTGGAGAGGATCAAGTCGGCACAGTTTGAGGACGTTGCTCTGCGGTATCTCCGAGAGCAGGTTCGAGCAGGATTGCTGGAGGGCGAGTTTTCTCTTACAGAGGATGGTGCCTTGAGGCACGGTTCCAGGTTATGTGTGCCCAGTAGAGATCTCAGAGAGCAGGTTATGTAGGAGGCCCACAGATCTCAGTACTCTATACACCCGGGTGCCAACAAGATGTACCGAGATCTGCGGGAGCATGTATGGTGGTCAGGAATGAAGCGGGAGGTGGCTCGCTTCGTGGCTAGGTGTTTGGTCTGTCAGCAGGTCAAGGCAGAGAGACAGAGGCCCGGTGGATTGTTGCAGCCGTTGTCCATTCCCGATTGGAAATGAGAGCATATCACGATGGACTTCGTTTCAGGATTGCCGCGTACTCCAGGAGGAAAAGATACGATTTGGGTCATCGTTAACTGGTTGACCAAATTGGCCCACTTCTTACCATTCAAGGTGGGTACGTCTACAGAGAGGCTGGCAGAGATGTATATACGGCAGATAGTCAGGATCCACAGAGTTCCGGTCAGCATCGTCTCAGATCGGGATAGCCATTTTACTTCCCATTTCTGGAGGAGTCTGCAGACCAGCTTGGGCACTCAGCTCAAGTTTAGTACTGCATACCACCCCCAGACGGACGGACAGTCAGAGCGGACTATTCAGACCCTTGAGGATATGCTGCGGACGTGCGTCCTGGACTTTGGAGGTTCCTGGGAGGATCATCTTCATTTGGTGGAGTTTGCTTACAACAATAGTTACCAGGCCAGCATTGAGATGTCACCTTTTGAGGCTCTGTACGGGCGTAGATGTCGTACACCCTTATCCTGGGATGATGTTGGTGAACGAGCTTTACTGGGGCCAGAGATGGTTGTTGATGCGGCCGAGAAGGTGAAGCTCATCAGGGACAGACTTCACGTGGTGCAGGACAGACATCGGTACTGGGCCGATAGCCACCGGAGGCCCTTGGAGTTTGAGGTACATATTAGAGTAGGATTAGATTTAGGTTGTTTGTTGTGATTTTTGATCATGTTTGTTTATTATATTAATTGAGACCTTGCTTGTGATTAGGTCACAGACCAGGTTTTCTTGAGGATATCTCCGACTCGTGGTACGATACATTTTGGTGGAGACGGGAAGCTTAGCCCGCGCTTCATCGGCCCTTTCGTTATCAGCGGGAGAGTCGGTGACGTTGCATACAGGCTAGACTTGCCGCATGTACTAGTGGGGGTCCACAACATATTTTATGTATCACAGTTGAGACGGAACATGGCTGACCCTAGCCATGTGCTCGATCATTCAGAGATAGAGGTTGGGCCTTCTCTCAGCTATCCAAAGCAGCCAGTGGAGATTCTGGATCGACGGGAGAAGGTTCAGAGGAACCAGGTGATACCTTTGGTGCGCGTCGCATGGAGGCATCATTCTCCAGGAGAGTCTACCTGGGAGTGGGAGGATGAGATACGCGACCGCTACCCTTATCTTTTTGGACCGTGAGGTATGCTTTCTATCCTTCCCATCAGTTGTATTTCGCCTTTCAATTTCGAGGACAAAATTCTTTTAAGGAGGGTAGATGTGTCACTACCACATTTCTAGTGTGAGGGTATTTTATCATTTTTGGGGTATTTTAAATTTATTAGAATTAATTAGAATTTATGGGAATTTTTAGGAATTATTTTGGAATTGTTTGGACTAGATTAATTTTGGCTAGTTTGGACCCATGTAGACCAACCTAGGAGCTAACCCTAGTTAGTTGGACTTGGTTAGGTCAAGTGACTCTAGTCTAACCTAGCATGACTTAAGTTAGTGGGTTTTGATTCATTAGAAATTGACTTAAGGAATTAGGAATTAAATGGTTTGAGAAATGGCTTGTGGTTTCACAAGTCATTTTGTGACTTAACCTAATAGGACTAGCTAACCTAGTTAAAACCCTAACCTAGCCCATCATGGCCGGCCACTATGGGTTAACCTAGGGATTCCTCCACTATAAAATCCCTCCTAAATTCTAGGGCTAGCCTCCTTTCCCTAGGAAAATTATTTCAAGAAGAAAGAGGTGAGTTCCTATCTTTAGAAATTCATTATAAATCCATTTTAGGTCCTTTTTCCCCCAAACTAGTTTCATTAGATCCTAATATCAATGTTCTTGCTGTTGGTATTGATCGTTTGCAGGAAGGAAACAATTTGTGAGATTTTGGTGGTTGAGGAAATCTTTCCATTTGGGGCTTTTTCATCCATAGTTCAAGAATAGGTAATCTCTCCATTTCTCCATGGATTTTCATTTTGTCTTCATCAATAGGAAGCCCTAAGGGTCCCCTAAGAGTCTGTATAGGATTCGTGTCGGGTGTCATAGGTTTTGTGTCCGTTTTGGACACGTGTCTGTGTCCCTACACTGGTGTTTCTGAAAATGCCACAAAGGGGCTGTTGGTGTTATTTTTGATTTGCTTTTGAATAGGAAATTTAGTTTCATGATTGCTTATACATTTTTGATCTGCTGTGGTAGTATCAGTGTCGTTTCGTATCGGATTTATGGCTTGGACACGCGCGTGCACACGCTCGCGCGCGTGCTACAGTGCTCCCGTACCTATCGGGGTCTGTAGCGGACACGACACGACACTATTTAGGATGAAATTTTGGTGACACATAGGACACATGACTGACATGACACAGACCAATTTTTAGCTCATCTTATCGAGCGGATTGGAAGAAATTCCACCCGCATCGATTTCACACTTCACTGTGCACTGTTGATTATTGCCACTAACACGGGCTTGTAGTTTGGACACGACACAGTGTGGGCTCCTTTCAGGCGGTTGGACACCTACCCTAACCCCTGGCGAATACGTGTACGTGGCCACGTGTCTCCACGTGGCCTGTGTAGCGTGCTAGACACGTGTGCACGCCCGCACGAGGCAGTGCACGGCTGTGCAGTACCCAGTGTGCTGTTTTAGTTTAATTGTTGTGGACACGTCGTGTCTCGATGTGGTAGACACGAGACACTTCCTATGGCATGTACACACCCTATGTTACTATTACCAACCCTTGACTTTGAATTTTAGTTTGTTTTTATTGCATTTTTTATTTTTCCCTAAAGATCCTGATACATGGTATTTCCAGTGTTTTCCAGTTTTAATAATTGAATTTTGGCAGCTAATTAAACCTATTTTACTGATGTTAATTATTGGTTTTATACCCTAAAATAGATCTCCTACATGTAAACTAACTGTGTGTCGATTTTTGGGTTGTTTTGGTGGTTAATTGGGTTCGAAATGGAATGTTCAAACCAGTGAATGTTAGGGCTGATTCTGTGGTGTTCACATTTTACTAAGATTTTCTGAAAATGATTTTTTTCCTATTTCACTAATTGAATAAAACTGGGAAACCTGAGATTGAATGGTTAAATGAATTATCGATGTTCATGTTCAATAGGATTAGTTACTGTAATACAAATTGTATATGTATACCTATATGCTTGAAGTGGAAATGATGATTGTTTTAAACAACTGAATTTGGGTTGATTCATGGCTGAACCTAAGTCTGTTATTCCCAGGTTCCTACTCACTGATTTCAGGATTTTATGCACAATGTATATCAATGTATCACTTCACTAACATTCATGTACACTGTTTTTACCATAGCACACACACACATTACATTCCTGTACACCCTCACCCTTCCATACACACACAGCTACACTCATGCATATACACACAATTTCATGTTGCACACACACACACATGCACCCTCTCTCTCATTCTCTCTATATTTCCAGTCTCTAGTTGTGGGTTATGTATTATGTGTATACAAATGTGCTTGTGTGATGCATATCAATATGTATATATATAGTACTTAGACTAGGCATACATAATGTTAACTCTTATGTAGGTATCTATATATATATAAGATAATGTGGTGTTCCTATATGAGATATTAATGTATTGTGAATACCTAGATATTTGTTTAACATTGGGTGTGTGTGAATTAGACTTAGTGAATGTGTAGGGGTGCTAAACTAGGCTTGATTAGACCATAGTGACCTAGTATAGACTAATATAGTTTAGTATAGACTAGTTGACCTAATTTAGACTTGGTTGACCTAGTTTGACTTCTAGGGTTGACCAGAGTTGACCAAGAGTTGACTTTGGCCTAGATTGACCTAGAATCATGTAGAATGCATAGTAGAACTTTATTTTGCCATTTTAGACTTGTTGTGACTTGTGCTATTCTGATTAGGAGCCAGACACCACTCCTCGGACAGTACATTTCATATTGGACACTCAGATACAGGCGAGTACATTCTCTGATCATTTCATATCCTGCTTAGAATTATTTTCTGCAGTAGATTACTTTACTTGTACTGTCATGATGGTCACACGGATTGGTACTATATGTATCCCTTCTTGAGATGTTATCCTTAGGGAGCATCGGGTACTTCATGTTCTGTGTGTTTCACTTACATGGCGTATCACTATGCTTCACTGGTTCTTTGATCACTTGCGACATATACTCTTATGATCGCAGAGTCTCCTAGAATCTCTTATCCCATTCACTGGATATCCTAGAATCTTCTAGAATCACCCATTTATGGGCATCCATGTATCATCCTTCGGGGGCCTTGCATGGAATTATAACATAACCTGGCTGGAGCCTTGTGTATTGATTGGGGGTACGGGGGAGTAGAAATGGACATATGAATAATACCCAAGTAGTATCTTATCAGAATCTCTTCCATAGTGTCTTATCAGAATCTCCTATGCCATTTACATGTCTATGTTGTACTCTGGCTTACTAGTCACATGATAGTTCTCTATATATAGTAGATATTTCTATTATAGCTTTCTCTCCCTGTTTATATACTGCACTTCTTTCAGTACCTGTATCTTACTTTACTGCATGATTATATCTTTTAACCTGCTATGAACTGTTGAGATGTACTGTACTCGCTCCTGTCCTGACTGGACCTGTTGAAAATATTACAGAGGACGAGGAGGAGGCTTGCCTGGACACTTACTACGGGGCAGCCTTAGATGACACCTGCGAGCTGGACCCTCAGGAGGACCCAGCTCGAGCTGAGGATATCATCCCGATTGCCTAGATTAGATTAGTTAGGTTTATCTATCTTTTATGTAGTCATGGGACATGTTAGCTAGACTTTATTTGGAGTTCAGAGTTGTATATATTCTTTAATTCTATATCTGAGACCTTGTACTGCTGGATATTGCTGGGATTATCTTAGACTACTTTTCATCTATTTATTTCCTTGAGTTCTATTTCATATCGTGCTATCTCTTCCTTAGTTGTGATTGAGTTTTACTGCTATTCACCCCCATTCGGGGAGTATAAACTGTTTAGAGATATATTGTTAGATGTTGTAACCTAGGACAGCGTTCTACCGTCGACGCTGCGGCGTAGGCTGGACGTACCCACGTCTCGTGCCCTTACACTAGGGTGCGGGTCGTGACACGTTTTTAGTGGTGGCCCATGCAGGTCTAGACTAGAAGTGCAGTGGTATTCGAATTAGAGTATCACTACAGCCTGCAGTAGGATATAGGACATTAATTTTAAGATACTCAATCACTTTAGAAAATTTTCTTTTATTGCCATCTAAATCCTTTTGTCAGCTGATCCTTTGAATTATAATTGTCCGTCTTTGTTATTTTGCTTCTTTCTCAGAAATTGATATTCTTGTTTGTCTATCTTCAGGATGGTAGAGACTAGATCGCAGCGTGCCATTCATGAGGATGCTATAGAGGGGACTGCTACCTCTCAGCTAGCACGGCGAGGCCAGGGGACTGCAGCTCCTGCCACCTCAGCTCATGTTGAGACCTCGGCAGCCGCAGCAGGGGTATGCATCCACCGACTGGGAGGCAGGACCCGGTCATTCCAGAGGATCCCTTTCAGTAGCCACCGCCTCCAGGATACGTGGACGCAGCTCAGATGTTCGCATATTTCCAGCAGTTCATGGACCGACAGCAGGCTCGACAGGACAGAGGCATGGAGTTGGCCGTCACGACAGCCGCAGCTCGACCAGTGGTGCAGCAGCCGAGGACACCGGGGATCGAGCAGTTTCAGAAGATGAGCCCCAGAGACTTTCTAGGGATAGAGGGGATCCTATATGTCGATCAGTGGATCGAGCATATAGAGGAGATCTTCCGCTTAGCCAGGATTCCAGCAGACCTTCAGATCGAGGCCGCAGCTAGCCGGATGCGAGATCTTACTCGCACCTGGTATCAGTAAGACCCCAGGGTGGGAGTACCGGGGCAGACTTGGGAGCAGTTCAAGGGCTTCTTCAAGAAGAAGTTCTTCCCAGATTCAGCAGTCAAAGCCTTAGAGTCGCAGTTTGAGAGCTTGGTCCAGGGGAGCCTCTCAGTAGAGGAGTATGCTGGAGAGTTTGGTCGTCTCGGCAGGTTTGTAGAGGGTTTGGGCGAGACGGCGAAGGCTCAGAGGTTCTGGAAGGGTCTGGTCAAGGAGGTCAAGTCCCTGACCAAGGGCAGCAGAGATGCTACGTTCGAGGAGATCTTGACAGGAGCCCTGTTGGCAGAGGATGATCTTGAGCTTAGGCTCAAGAGGGGGAGAGACCCATTTGGAGGCAGTAGCAGTGGGGCCCAGGCCAAGAGGCCCCACTTTCAGCATCAGCAGCTGAGGCAGTTTCAGCCGCAGCCGATCCAGCAGAGGCCAGTTCAGCAGCAGCAGCCGAGACAGCACCAGCAGGGTCAGAGGCAGGGAGTCACTTGTGCCTACTGCAAGAAGCCTGGACACGTCTTCAATGAGTGTCGGAAGAGACTGGGCCTGTGCATGGTGTGTAGCTCAGCAGACCACCAGATGAGGGAGTGCCGCATAGCACGAGCAGGCCCGAGAGGAGGAGCCAGAGCTCCAGTAGGCCAGCAGAGGGGACCAGCCCTGCCGACACAGCAGCAGAGGTTCGTCCAGCACCAGCAGCAGGCCAGGGGAGGCCAGTAGGGGCGAGCTTTCGCCATGGCAGCTGGGATGCAGAGGTGATAGGAGAGCTGATTGCAGGTTCGATTCTTCTCGACTCCAGTCCAGCATTTGTATTATTCGATTTCGTTGCTTCGTATAGCTTCATATCAGTATCTTTTGTGATTAGACACGATATCATAGCTGAATCGTTGCCTAGGACTTACAAGATCACGACCGGGGGTGGCATTATCCTCGTGAGTGATGTTTGTAAGGGTCGGAGAGTGATTTTGGGAGGCCGTGAGTTGGAGGTGAGCCTGCTCGTAATGCCATTGTCGAACTACGATATAGTACTAGGCATGGATTGGTTGAGCAGGCACCATGCCAGCATTGATTGCAGAGGGGGTAGAGTTCTCTTCAGAGCACCAGGGGAGCCAGAGTTTGAGTACTCCAGATATCAGGCAGAGCAGAGCAGCGAAGTCTTCTGTGGAGTCTCGGTCGAGGAGCAGACGATTCCACACCCCTTGATAGCAGATTATATGGATATTTTCCCAGAGGATTTGTCGGGACTGCCACCAGACAGAGACATAGAGTTCTCGATAGACTTGGTTCCAGGAGCGGAACCCATCTCTCAGCATGTCTATCGGGTGAACAACAGCGAGCTGGTGGAGCTGAAGAAGCAGGTAGATGAGCTACAGGACAAGGGCTTCATCCGCTCGAGTTTGTCACCATGGGGTGCACCAGTGTTATTCGTGCTGAAGAAGGATGGGTCAGTACGCATGTGTATTGACTATAGGGCATTCAACAACCTCACGATCAAGAACAAATACCCAATACCGCGGATCGACGATCTATTTGACCAGTTTAGCGGAGCTCGGGTATTTTCAAAGATTGATCTGAGGTAGGGATATCACCAGGTGAAGGTGAAGAGGAAGGATATTCCCAAGACCGCTTTCAGGACGCAGTACGGGCAGTTCGAGTTTTAGGTTATGCCGTTTGGGCTAACCAATGCACCAGCAGTATTTATGAACCTTATGAACAAGGTATTCCACCAGTATCTGGATCAGTTTGTGGTGGTGTTTATTAACGATATCTTGGTATATTCCAAGACTGGGGAGGAGCACGAGGAGCATTTGAGGATCGTGCTGGAGACTCTCAGGAAGGAGCAGCTTTACGGAAAGCTCTCCAAGTGTGAGTTCTTCTTGGATCGGATGGACTTCTTGGGACATGTGGTGACTGGAGATGGTATCTCAGTTGACCCCAAGAAGATTGTAGCAGTTGAGGCATGGGCAGCGCCGACTTCAGTTGCAGAGATCATGAGTTTTCTGGGGCTGACAGGGTATTATCGGAGATTTGTGCAAGATTTCTCTCGGGTTGCAGAGCCATTGACTCGGTTGACCAGGAAGGATGCTGAGTTCATTTGGTCAGAGGAGTATCAGGCAGCTTTTGATGAGTTAAAGAAGCGGCTTACAACAGCTCCGATTCTGACATTGCCTTCAGGATCAGGTGGTTTCACTATTTATAGTGATGCTTCAGGGAAGGGGCTGGGTTGTGTGTTGCAGCAGCATGGGAAGGTGATTGCCTATGCTTCCAGGCAATTGCGTCCCCATGAGAAGAACTACCCTACCCACGACCTGGAGCTGGCAGCAGTGATATTTGCTTTAAAGCTGTGGAAGCATTATCTGTATGGTGAGAGGGTGGAGATCTTCACAGATCACAAGAGCTTAAAGTATGTGTTCACTCAGAAGGAGTTGAACATGAGGCATCGCAGATGGTTGGAGTTGATGAAGGACTTCGACATTGTACTGCAGTATCATCCAGGAAAGGCCAACGTGGTTGCCGATGCCTTGAGTAGGTATCCGACAGCCATGTGTTTGACCATGGATCGGCATTTGCTTGCCGACTTGGAGAGCCTTGGGATTGAGGTGATCGTGCCTGGAGTGGAGATGCAGCTATGGGGGATGCAGATTCAGTCAGACTTGGTGGAGAGGATCAAGTCGGCACAGTTTGAGGACGTTGCTCTGCAGTGTCTCTGAGAGCAGGTTCGAGCAGGATTGCTGGAGGGAGAGTTTTCTCTTACAGAGGATGGTGCCTTGAGGCACGGTTCCAGGTTATGTGTGCCCAGTAGAGATCTCAGAGAGCAGGTTATGTAGGAGGCCCACAGATCTCAGTACTCTATACACCCGGGTGCCAACAAGATGTACCGAGATCTGCGAAAGCATGTATGGTGGTCAGGAATGAAGCGGGAGGTGGCTCGCTTCGTGGCTAGGTGTTTGGTCTGTCAGCAGGTCAAGGCAGAGAGACAGAGGCCCGGTGGATTGTTGCAGCCGTTGTCCATTCCCGACTGGAAATGAGAGCATATCACGATGGACTTTGTTTCAGGATTGCCGCGTACTACAGGAGGGAAAGATGCAATTTGGGTCATCGTTGACAGGTTGACCAAATTGGCCCACTTTTTGCCATTCAAGGTGGGTACGTCTACAGAGAGGCTGGCAGAGATGTATATGCGGCAGATAGTCAGGATCCACAGAGTTCCGGTCAGCATCGTCTCAGATCGGGATAGCCGTTTTACTTCCCATTTTTGGAGGAGTCTGCAGACCAGCTTGGGCACTCAGCTCAAGTTTAGTACTGCATACCACCCCCAGACGGACGGACAGTCAGAGCGGACTATTCAGACCCTTGAGGATATGCTGCGGACGTGCGTCCTGGACTTTGGAGGTTCCTGGGAGGATCATCTTCATTTGGTGGAGTTTGCTTACAACAATAGTTACCAGGCCAGCATTGAGATGTCACCTTTTGAAGCTCTGTACGGGCGTAGATGTCGTACACCCTTATCCTGGGATGATGTTGGTGAACGAGCTTTACTGGGGCCAGAGATGGTTGTTGATACGGCCGAGAAGGTAAAGCTCATCAGGGACAGACTTCACGTGGTGCAGGACAGACATCGGCACTGGGCCGATAGCCACCGGAGGCCCTTGGAGTTTGAGGTACAGATTAGAGTAGGATTAGATTTAGGTTGTTTGTTGTGATTTTTGATCATGTTTATTATATTAATTGAGACCTTGCTTGTGATTAGGTCGGAGACCAGGTTTTCTTGAGGATATCTCCGACTCGTGGTACGATACGTTTTGGTGGAGACGGGAAGCTTAGCCCGCGCTTCATCGGCCCTTTCATTATCAACGGGAGAGTCGGTGACGTTGCATACAGGCTAGACTTGCCGCATGTACTAGTAGGGGTCCACAACATATTTTATGTATCACAGTTGAGACGGAACATGGCTGACCCTAGCCATGTGCTCGATCATTCAGAGATAGAGGTTGGGCCTTCTCTCAGCTATCCAAAGCAGCCAGTGGAGATTCTGGATCGACGGAAGAAGGTTCTGAGGAACCAGGTGATACCTTTGGTGCGCGTCGCATGGAGGCATCATTCTCCAGGAGAGTCTACCTGGGAGTGGGAGGATGAGATGCGCGAGCGCTACCCTTATCTTTTTGGACCGTGAGGTATGCTTTCTATCCTTCCCATCAGTTGTATTTCGCCTTTCAATTTCGAGGACAAAATTTTTTAAGGAGGGTAGATGTGTCACTACCACATTTCTAGTGTGGGGGTATTTTATCATTTTTGGGATATTTTAAATTTATTAGAATTAATTAGAATTTATGGGAATTTTTAGGAATTATTTTGGAATTGTTTGGACTAGATTGATTTTGGCTAGTTTGGACCCATGTAGACCAACCTAGGAGCTAACCCTAGTTAGTTGGACTTGGTTAGGTCAAGTGACTCTAGTCTAACCTAGCATGACTTAAGTTAGTGGATTTTGATTCATTAGAAATTGACTTAAGGAATTAGGAATTAAATGGTTTGAGAAATGGCTTGTGGTTTCACAAGTCATTTTGTGACTTAACCTAATAGGACTAGCTAACCTAGTTAAAACCCTAACCTAGCCCATCATGGCCGGCCACTATGGGTTAACCTAGGGATTCCCCCACTATAAAATTCCTCCTAAATTCTAGGGCTAGCCTCCTTTCCCTAGAAAAATTATTTCAAGAAGAAAGAGGTGAGTTCCTATCTTTAGAAATTCATTATAAATCCATTTTAGGTCCTTTTTCCCCCAAACTAGTTTCATTAGATCCTAATATCAATGTTCTTGCTGTTGGTATTGATCGTTTGCAGGAAGGAAACAATTTGTGAGATTTTGGTGGTTGAGGAAATCTTTCCATTTGGGGTTTTTTCACCCATAGTTCAAGAATAGGTAATCTCTCCATTTCTCCATGGATTTTCATTTTGTCTTCATCAATAGGAAGCCCTAAGGGTCCCCTAAGAGTCTGGATAGGATTCGTGTCGGGTGTCATAGGTTTTGTGTCCGTTTTGGACACGTGTCTGTGTCCCTACACTGGTGTTTCTGAAAATTCCACAAAGGGGCTGTTGGTGTTATTTTCGATTTGCTTTTGAATAGGAAATTTAGTTTCATGATTGCTTATACATTTTTGATCTGCTGTGGTAGTATCAGTGTCGTTTCGTATCGGATTTACGGCTTAGACACGCGCGTGCACACGCTCGCGCGCGTGCTACAGTGCTCCCGTACCTATCGGGGTCTGTAGCGGACACGACACGACACTATTTAGGATGAAATTTTGGTGACACATAGGACACATGATGACATGACATAGACCAATTTTTAGCTCATCTTATCGAGCGGATTGGAAGAAATTCCACCCGCATCGATTTCACACTTCACTGTGCACTGTTGATTATTGCCACTGACACGGGCTTGTAGTTTGGACACGACACAGTGTGGGCTCCTTTCAGGCGGTTGGACACCTACCCTAACCCCTGGCGAATACGTGTACGTGGCCACGTGTCTCCACGTGGCCTGTGTAGCGTGCTAGACACGTGTGCACGCCCGCACGAGGCAGTGCACTGCTGTGCAGTACCCAGTATGCTGTTTTAGTTTAATTGTTGTGGACACGTCGTGTCTCGATGTGGTGGACACGAGACACTTCCTATGGCATGTACACACCCTATGTTACTATTACCAACCCTTGATTTTGAATTTTAGTTTGTTTTTATTGTATTTTCTATTTTTCCCTAAAGATCCTGATACATGGTTTCCAGTGTTTTCCAGTTTTAATAATTGAATTTTGGCAGCTAATTAAACCTATTTTACTGATTTTAATTATTGGTTTTATACCCTAAAATAGATCTCCTACATGTAAACTAACTGTGTGTCGATTTTTGGGTTATTTTGGTGGTTAATTGGGTTCGAAATAGATTGTTCAAACCAGTGAATGTTAGGGCTGAATCTGTGGTGTTCACAGTTTACTGAGATTTCCTGAAAACGATTTTTTTCCCATTTCACTAATTGAATAAAACTGGGAAACCTAAGATTGAATGGTTAAATGAATTATTGATGTTCATGTTCAATAGGATTAGTTACTGTAATACAAATTGTATATGTATACCCATATGCTTAAAGTGGAAATGATGATTGTTTTAAACAACTGAATTTGGGTTGATTCATGGCTGAACCTAAGTCTGTTATTCCCAGGTTCCTACTCACTGATTTCAGGATTTTATGCACAATGTATATCAATGTATCACTTCACTAACATTCCTGTACACTGTTTTTACCATAGCACACACACACACATTACATTCATGTACACCCTCACCCTTCCACACACACACAGCTACACTCATGCATACACACACAATTTCATGTTGCACACACACACATGTACCCTCTCTCTCATTCTCTCTATATTTCCAGTCTCTAGTTGTGGGTTATGTATTATGTGTATACAAATGTGCTTGTGTGATGCATATCAATATGTATATATAGTACTTAGACTAGGCATACATAATGTTAACTCTTATGTAGGTATCTATATATATATAAGATAATGTGGTGTTCCTATATGAGATATTAATGTATTGTGAATACCTAGATATTTGTTTAACATTGGGTGTGTGAATTAGACTTAGTAAATGTGTAGGGGTGCTAAACTAGGCTTGATTAGACCATAGTGACCTAGTATAGACTAATATAGTTTAGTATAAACTAGTTGACCTAATTTAGACTTGGTTGACCTAGTTTGACTTCTAGGGTTGACCAGAGTTGACCAAGAGTTGACTTTGGCCTAGATTGACCTAGAATCATGTAGAATGCATAGTAGAACTTCATTTTGCCATTTTAGACTTGTTGTGACTTGTGCTGTTCTGATTAGGAGCCAGACACCACTCCTCGGACATTACGTTTCATATTGGACACTCAGATACAGGCGAGTACATTCTCTGATCATTTCATATCCTGCTTAGAATTATTTTCTGCAGTAGATTACTTTACTTGTACTGTCATGTTGGTCACACGGATTGGTACTATATGTATCCCTTCTTGAGATGTTATCCTTAGGGAGCATCGGGTACTTCATGTTCTGTGTGTTTCACTTACATGGCGTATCCACTGGTTCTTTGATCACTTGCGACATATACTCTTATGATCGCAGAGTCTCCTAGAATCTCTTATCCCATTCACTGGATATCCTAGAATCTTCTAGAATCACCCATTTATGGGCATCCATGTATCACCCTTCGGGGGCCTTGCATGGAATTATAACATAACCTGGCTGGAGCCTTGTGTATTGATTGGGGGTACGGGGGAGTAGAAATGGACATATGAATAATACCCAAGTAGTATCTTATCAGAATCTCTTCCATAGTGTCTTATCAGAATCTCCTATGCCATTACATGTCTATGTTGTACTCTGACTCACTAGTCACATGATAGTTCTCTATGTATAGTAGATATTTCTATTACAGCTTTCTCTCTCTGTTTACATACTGCACTTCTTTCAGTACCTGTATCTTACTTTACTGCATGATTATATCTTCTAACCTGCTATGAACTGTTGAGATATACTGTACTCGCTCATGTCCTGACTGGACCTGTTGAAAATATTACAAAGGACGAGGAGGAGGCTTGCCTGGACACTTACTACGGGGCAGCCTTAGATGACACCTGCGAGCTGGACCCTCAGGAGGACCCAGCTCTAGCTGAGGATATCACCCCGATTGCCTAGATTTATTAGTTAGGCTTATCTATCTTTTATGTAGTCATGGGACATGTTAGCTAGACTTTATTTGGAGTTCAGAGTTGTATATTTCTTTCATTCTGTATCTGAGACCTTGTACTGCTGGCTATTGCTGGGATTATCTTAGACTACTTTTCATCTATTTATTTCCTTAAGTTCTATTTCATATCGTGCTATCTCTTCCTTAGTTGTGATTGAGTTTTACTGCTATGTTACCCCCATTCGGGGAGTATAAACTGTTTAGAGATATATTGTTAGATATTGTGACCTAGGACTGAGTTCTACCGCCGACGCTGCGGCGTAGGCTGGACGTACCCCCGTCTCGTGCCCTTACTCTAGGGTGCGGGTCGTGACACAGGAGTAGCCATCCGAATAAGTAAGTATAAGGTAATTTCAGTCTGGGAAAGTACCTTTATCACATTTACCCTTAAGCATGGAATCTACATATAGACGAAGACCCGCATTTATTCTGTAAGTCATCGCTGATAGTAGATCCATCCGGTAGCCGAAGACTAACCGGACAGCAGCAAAAGGACACCGCGGTGGAAGCGGTCTACAGCACTTGTCTCCGGCATGACGAAGCGGCGAAGCCAGTACGATAGAAATCCTGCTAATTGGGCTTCTTTGGACATAGATCTGTAGCCCATTCTTACATGGCTCTCAACAAAATCTCCAACTTTAAGAGGCGGATATTGATGTTCATCCTCTACTAAAATATCCAGTCTCTTATTCTCCTTCATCAACTTTATCACTTCACTAGGGGTGAGAGGTTGGAAGAAGTTTGGATTGCAGGAATCATGTTCTTTTGTTTTTCTCAATAATATGGTTGAGAAAAACACTACCAAAATTTATCGTTTAGCGACGGCCACATCCGTCGCTAAACCGACGGTAATCACTATTAGCGACCGATAACCGACGGATTTTGGCCAAAAAAATCCGTCGGCAATCAGCTCGTCGCTAATAACGGTCCGTCGCTAAGTTGTCGTCACATGACGGAATAGCGACGGATTGTCGACGTCACAATACGAAGCATTAGCGACGCATTTTCGACGGACTTTCGTCCATTTCAACTATTAAGTACTGAAATGTGTAGGCAATAGCGACGTAAAGTTCCGTCGGTAACCCGTCGTAACAGCGTATCAGATCTTATCATGAAGTCGCTAATCCGTCGATATTCGTCGGTAGCTAACGACGGATTAGCGACGGTGTTCTGACGGACTATCCGTCGATCAGGTTCTGGAAATGCTTGGTATTTCCAGCACCATGGCGACGAAGAGTAGTCGCTAATATGTCGCGACCGCGTCGCTACAGCGACGGGTTGCTGACTGATTATCCGTCGCCATGATTCTAAAAATGTCATGCATTTCTAGAACCATGTCGACGGATGATCCGTCGCTAAGCGGTCGCCATATAGAGCGACGGATTAGCGGCTGATTATCAGTCGCCCTGGAGACAGATTTCCGTCGCTATTCCGTCGAGAGTTTATACCACCAGAACCTTGCCGACGGATAATCCGTCGATCACCGTCGCTACCTGGAAACAGTTTAAAAACTCCAGATAGCGACGGCTTATTCGTCGAAAATCCGTCGACAACTGGGAATATCCGTCGCTAAACGGTCACTAGTCCGTCGCTAACTGAGTTTTTTGAGAAAAAAATTGTAGCACTTTCCCTGTTCACAAATATATGCATAAACCAAACCAATATAAATGCACACCAATCCAACATCACACAGACCAAATATAATGCACACCAATTATCCAAGAATCACATAGACCAAATATGCACATACGAATTTAATGCACACCAATTATCCAAGAATCACAGACCAAACCAAATTAATAGAAAATAAATATCAATTATCCTAAAGAGTAACATAATATCCGGTGCTATAAGCCGATTATAGCACAATTAGTTCAAAGCTCTCACAAATAATCCAAATTTTCTTAATACAATATTTTAAGAAGGAGGAGGTCGATTGTCCGTTCCTGTATTCGACCGACGAATATACTCCTCCACAAGGTACGGAGGCAAGACGTCGTAGACAGTGCTCGGAAGTCGACGAAGCTGCTCTGCGGACATGAGATCCAGGAGTGCCGTCACAGCCGTAGGCAGTAGCACAGGGGCTTCAGGGTTGAAAGAAAGATGGCCCACGAAAGACGGACCGACACCTGCAGTCGACGAACCAGTAGAAGACGGACGAGCACCATCAGCAGACGTACCGGCAGCAGCAGACGGACCGGCAGCAGCAGACGCAGGCGGAAAGTGCGTGGCAAATTGCTCCCGCAAGGACGACACCGCCTTGTGCAGCTGCGTAAGCTGCGACCTAACATCATCGTCTGCCCGGACCACGGGAGGAGGCGGTGTCGGTGGAAATCCCTGTGTCGCCATATGCAATGGCCCTAGGGAGCCGACTCCGTACAGGAACCCTTTCTTAAAGCCGCCGACGGTATCTACGAACAAGTCGTTCCAAGCGGCCAAAGAAGAAGGCGTCCGGAAGGGCGTCGTTTCACCGACATCCTCGGTGTCAGTTAACTGAGCCCGACTAAGGGCCTCACGATACGCAGCCTATCAAATGAATTTGTTTATATTATAAAATTTACCTAAGTTGTAATCTAAATCCTATGTTTCACTAAGTTAAGTGTGAATCCTAAGTTTACCTAAGTTATAGTCCGAATACTTTTAATTCTAACGTTAATCTCATAAACATAAGTACTTACATCAGTCTTTGGCCCTCTCGTCGACGAAGCTCCCGTCCTTCCGTCTTTTGTGCGTATGCTGGAACACGTCGTGCATGGTGACCGATTCTGGCGCCCTTTCCTCCTTCACCGCCCGTTGGGCCTGCATACGAAATTTTCGTAGAAACTAATTAACTCCTTTAATTAATAATACCTAATTCGATAGTGAAATAAATTTACGGTTGCTCACCAGATCTGCAAGTATCGCTGCGTGAGACCTTGATCCCCCCGTATGAAGGCCCGCGGCAGATCGGTTCACCTTCGCCTTCTCCGATTTCTCCTTGTACGCAGGGTTATCCATCATGCCTAAGGGTCCTCATAATACTCCTGCCAGATCCAATTCGGCCTCGTATGCCCCATTTTTAGGTCATGAATCATATCCCGTATCTTCTTCGCATGCGCTTCTGTAGGTCCTGCGGATCCCCTCCTCGCGATGGGGGGCCACCAGTACGTTCTCTAACACAGAAAATCAATTATCACGTAATTTACAAAATGGTTGATTAAAGAATCACATAGACTTAACCAAAAAATATAGATATATACCCTCAACTCGTAGAGCCAGACGTACTGCACGTTTGGGGGCACCGACGTAAAGTTGAGGTAGGGACCGTGGAAGTTAGCCCTGATAATTTCTCCAAGGGCCCTGCCAACATTAAACGGAAAAACCTACAAAGAAGAAACGACTGGATTATTAACTTGAATAAATGAAAGAAATTTAATAAATTAACTTAAATTTACTTACGAGGTCCCCGCGGCCATAGCTCTCGTCGGAACTCGCCTCTCGGCCTCTCTGGTGCCGTCGGAGGATCCGCGGGTCCGCGTATGTACTCCCAAGTAACCGGATGGAACCGAGTATGGGGTAATCCGGGGCCCACTGTGCAGTAACTGGGGCATCCCGTGGTGGATCCGCTGCTGGTGGTTCCGATAGCAGATCGGATCCGCTAGCAGATCCGGACTGATGCCTCGATGAAGTGGTCGATCGAGGGCGGGATGCGTCTATGCCCGGGGTACTCTCCGGGTCGGGCTCGCTCGATGGGGTTACATCCCGGGAACTTTGAATGCGACCACGACCACCAGCACCAGTACGACCACGACCACGACCCGCACCACCACCACGACCAGCACCACGACCACGGCCAGCCATCATGACCTGTAAATAGAACACTAAACATAATTAACAATATGAAAGTATAAATGGATATAAAAACTAAACTAAAATATCATACCACCAGTAGGGAGACGAGTGCCGCCGCGACGAAAAAGACTAGGAGTGCCATCTGCAATAAGTAAATAATCGAATAAAAAAAACATGAATTCACGTAATTGCTTTTATGAGGTCAAACTTAATTCACGTAATTGGAAGTGTTTTTACTATACAACAATATTTAACCTAATCATCGTCTTCGATACCGATACCGATAGTTCGATACCGATACCGATACCGATAGTTCGATACCGATAGTGCGATACCGATAGTTCGATACCAATAGTACGATACCGATAGTTCGATACCGATACCGATACCGATAGTTCGATACCGATAGTACGATACTGGTGGATCCGCTAGTATTCTAGCTCGAGAAGAGAAAAATAAATACAGTTGTTACTAATAGTTCGATACCGATAGTACGATACCGATACCGATACCGATAGTACGATACCGATACCGATACCGATAGTTGATACCGATAGTTCGATACCGATAGTGCGATACCGATACCGATAGTGCGATACCGATACCGATACCGATACCGATACCGATAGTTCGATACCGATAGCATGGTTTAAAGTATCGGCCGATACCGATCCGATACGACCGATACTGATACGGTTTGGCATGTTTCGATCCGATACCGACCGATACCAATATTGATCGATACTGACTGGGGGTCTTTGTTCCGGTCAATTCGGCAAAACCAATCGGTAAGGGTGACTACTATTTCATATAATTTTAAAACTACTAAAAATAACGCTGAAATACTTAAATTATGCCTAAATGTATAAATATATGTTTTTAAATGTAAATAATTTATTAATAATTATTTGTTTTCCGATACCAAAGTCCGATACTCCGATACGATACCGCCAATACTACCGATATCGCCGATACCAATACTCATAGGAATAGTCCGAAACCGATTCCGATACCGATTGTGAACCTTGACCGATAGTGTGATACCGATACGATACCGATAGTGCGATACCGATACCAAACTGAGTCAATCTATCTATTTCTAAATTGCAAGAGTCCACTTCTAGGATATGGGAGCTATATCCTAAATATCTAGTCTAAAATTAACTTGGTTAGGATACTAGAGTGTCCTTATTATCTAGCAAGCACTACCTTAGTCTAGTACACTAGCATTAATTACCTATAATTCCTACCATGTCTACAATCACACATTACACCCAAGCCGTCCTGCATGCTAATTATAATAGGCACATATATATGTATATCAGAGTTAGATGTATAGACCATGAACCCAAACACTGACTTATGCAGATGAAGAACTCGCACTGTCCTTGACACAGTGAACATATACACCATGAACCCAAACTCCATATTCACATTTACTAATCCAAACACCACAAACTAATGGATAACACCCAATATGGATAACACATTATTTAGCCAATATATAAACTCAGATAAATTTGATAAGCAAAGTCCCTCGCGCCCCGACCAAAGTCCGCCGCAACAAGCCCGCCGCCCAGCCCCCGACCAAAGCCCGCCGCCCCAAGCCCGCCGCCCAGCCCCGACGCCCCCGACGCCCCCACCCCAAGCAAGTCGCCCATCCCCCGACGCCCCCGCCCCAAGCCCGCCGCCCAGGCCCGAGCCCGCCCCAAGCCAGGTCCAGCCCCGACGCCCCCGCCCAAGCCGCCCAGGCCCGACGCCCAGCCCCAAGCCCGCCGCCCAGCCCCGACGCCCCGCCCAAGCCCGCCGCCCAGCCCCCGACGCCCCCGCCCAAGCCCGCCGCCCAGGCCCCGACGCCCCCGCCCCAAGCCAGCCGCCCAGCCCCGACGCCCCCGCCCAAGCCCCGCCGCCCAGGCCCCGACGCCCCAAGCCAGCCGCCCAGCCCCCGACGCCCCGCCCCAAGCCAGCCGCCCAGCCCCCGACGCCCCCGCCCCAAGCCCGAATGTCCCCAAGCCCGCCGCCCCCGCTGCCCCTACGTCGACACCGCGAACACGAGAGAGAGAGTGTGAGAGAGGATTACCTTCGGAGAGAGAGAGAGGAGGAGGACGCCGTCGTCGTTCACCGAAGCCGCACGAGAGAGAGAGAGAGACAGAGAGAGAGAGAGAGGAGAGGATTGAATTTGGAGGGAATGCCAAAAGTTTCCCCCGCCTTTTTATAAGTCTGGAACGTAAATGTAGCGACGAAATCGCGACTGCTAATAATCCGTCGCCAGGTAGTCGCTATTATTGATTATCCGACTGAATATCCGTCGCTACGTAGTCGAAGATATGTCCCGCCAATTCTCTACACAATTCCTGCCAAATAATCGACTACGTCGCAACGACCGGAGATCCGTCGCTATAACACCGACACTCTAGCGACGGATGTGCGACCTTTCTCCCCTAAAATTAAAATAAAAATGGCAAAGGCTTGTAGTCGGTAATCAGTCGTTGAGGACGCCACGAAACCGTCGTTAATACTGATGGAATAATTCCGTCGCTAATAATCCGTCGCTAAATGAGCGTATTTTGGTAGTGAAAGATAAGTCAGCCATTTCGAAGAATAGCATGTACCAGACGAGCCACTCTTGTGTGGAAAGAGCATACGTTGTAATGGCATAACAACTCGTCAAAGACTTACCATCTTCGAATTCTCTCGACGCAGTCTCTCTAACTTGTCGTTGGTGGGGGACATACTCCTTGTAAGGAAAGTCTGACATTGGTAAGTACGAGATATACTTCATCTCGTGGAGAGCCAACCCCATCTCTCCGCAGGGAGTCATGAACGTCCCTGTCCTGTAATTGTACCTCTCTGCCAGTGCCAAAAACAGATGAGGGTTCGGGTAGAAGCCATATACGGTAGCATGTACCGCTTCATACAGTTCAATCTCTCTAAGTTTATCTCCAAAATGAACTAGTATCCAATTTGCTATACTGCTCCACCTTTTAATGTCTGGGTTTACCAGACCTGTCAACCGGATGTCTTGATCCGGGTAACTGCCTTCAACCTTTGCGTACTCATTTGCAAAGATTGGGATCCTCACAGGCATTAACAGAGAATTCTCCGGAGGGATGCACCCTGGTTTCAATCCTCTAAGTAAAGTACTGTGTCGTTCTGAGGAACTATAGAACATGTCTCTGTTATTCCGGTCCTTCTTGACGCAGATTTTTCCAGTCCGAGCCTGCTGAAGAGGAGTGATGTCCCAGTCCATTCTCCTGGGGTAGCTAGCATGAGCATATCGTGCCAAATGAAGGCACCGGGCAATATCTGGTAGCAAAATCAGTTTCTCCTTCCACTAAAAAGTTCTCTTCTCAACACGTGGTCTTGGTTGAGAACTTTTGTCAATTGCTTCACCAAACAGGAACATAGGTTTTCTGTGGGTGACAGCATCAACAGTCTGTAAAGGCTGTCCATTCATCAGGCATAGTAATGTCTCATTATCTTGTGCTATTAGAATAGTCTGACGAGAGGACGGAAGTGCATATTGCAAAAAATGTACGCGGGACAAGTCCTCTTTGAACTCAGATTCTGCTCCTACAAAAGTTTCATACTCGGGATCTTCTCTGGTATTCACTGCATTTAACAGAAGAAAGCAGAATTCAGTACAAGTCAAAGTCAGAAATTTTGTCATCAGATTGCACAACCATCAGATTGTGCAGCCATCAGACTGTGCAACCCTCAGATTGCGCAACTATCAGATTGTGCAACCCTCAGATTGTGCAACCATCAGATTGTGCAATCGTCAGATTGTGCAACCATCAGATTGCGTTGATAAAGCTTACGCAAATCAGCCGATTGTGCTGACTTTGGCCAGCGCAATTCAACCAATTGTGCAAGAAAGTATTCTTCATAAAAATGAAGAATAACTAGTTCGTGCAACCAAGACCCTAAAAAGGGTGGCGCAATATGATCACATCTCTAAAAAGAGATGGATTTTGAAGATCAGTGAAGTCGAAAAACCCTAAAAAGAGTTTTCGATTGAGTCATCTACCTAGTAAAGCGGGATGCGCAGTCTCATGTCGAGAAGGACGGGATGCAACCCTAGCCGAAGGCTCGGCGGGGGCCTTGCCCTTGGCAGCGACGAAGGATCGCTTGGGGGCCATGAAGATCGATGAGGAGAATCGGGAAAGCTCAAGAAGTTTCTCTTTCTGGAAATTCGAAAGCAAGTAAAGAATGACAGAAAGATAATGAGGAACTATTTATAGTTTTTCAAAGGAGAACGGCCGCCTCAGATTGTGCCAAAAAGTAGGGCTCGACTCATCTGATTGCGCAGACAGCTCATGCACAATTTGATTGAAATTTCAAAATTCAAAGTATTTTGAAATTTTGAATAAATTTAACTTTCGAAAACTTTGAAGGGGGTCTTGTAGGTCCTAAAAAATTAAATTGCACACATCAACAAAGTCAGAAAATCAAGAAATACAACTTTCAAATGAACTACGCAGACATCAGATTGCGCATCATTCAGATTGCGCACACCAGACTGCGCACACTTTCAATTGCACAGGCTGACGTGGCAATGTCATCATTATCTGACAAAATCAAATCTTTCTGACAGTCCGCCGCACAGCGCTCGAGGACAGCTGTATATGCAGCGCAATCCAGTACCTGCGCAATCTATCGTCTGCGCAATCCATCCTAGCGCAATCCAAAGTCAGCACAATTCATGTGGCACACTTCATCATGACAACTGACAAAAGTACACGTGACATTCGTGCCATCAATTACTCATTATATGGCAACCGTCTATACATGATCGTGCGTATTTCAATCAAATGATGCCATGTGTCCAAGACAGTTGGCCCATGATCAGACAACTGCCTGCGCAGTCCACTGTTACGCAATCCAATTCATGCACAATCCATCATGCGCAGTCCAGAATAACTAAAAGTTAGTTATTTCCAGAACTCTATAAATAGAGTTTTAAGTCTCCATTTAAGGGGATCAGAGATCACATATCAGAAATATCAGAGAGTCTAGGAGTTCTTGCCCAAGTGCTGCTACATTCTTTCGAGGCTTTTGCCTTCAATTCTCCGAGGCTTTTGCCTTCAAGTCAACTTCAGAGGCTACCGTCTTCAAAGTTCACATCATCCAAGGGATAAAGCAATCGCCTTCTAGATTGGATTCCTACAGTTGTACTTTCCCAGAATTCTTGTAATCTTTACAAAGTTTGTATCAATAAAGTTTTATAATTTTGTTTTTTGCAAACATACTATCTCGTCAAGATAAATCTGCGCAGGCGATCAACGCTCCAAGTAACTTTGATGGCGATAAAGTGCGCTGACTTGGTTAATCGATCGACGATGACCCAGATGGCGTCGTTCTCCCGTGGTGTCTTCGACAGGCCAACAATAAAATCCATAGTGACGTGCTCCCACTTCCACTCGGGAATAACGAGGTTCTGCATCTCCCCGTCCGGTCGCTGATGCTCAGCTTTCACCTGCTGACAGGCCATGCATTGCGACACGAAGAGCGTCACATCTCTCTTCATCCCGTGCCACCAGAAGGTCGTACGAGGTCCTTATACATCTTGGTACTGCCTGGATGCAAGGTATATTTCGTACAATGCGCCTCTGACATTATCTTCTTTCGTAGTTCTGAATCATCCGGAACACATAGTCGGCCATTCATTCTCAGCACGCCGGTCTTATCTTCCGCAAAGTCGGTCGCACTACCTGTCAAAATTCGCTCGCACATTTTCTTCAGGTACGGATCATCCTTCTGAGCGGCCATGATCTTTTCCAGCAAACTCGGCTCTAACTGCAGCTGCGCCAACCATATATCCCTGAATCGAACCCGGAGATCGATGCCCATTTCTTTTAGATCTTGTAGTAGTCTGCGGTTGATGGATAGCGAGGCAAGGTATTTTTGACTCAGAGCGTCCGCCACAACATTTTTCTTGCCCGGAGTGTAGTCGATTGTCAAGTTATAGTCTTTGATCAGTTCGAGCCAGCGCCTCTGTCGCAAGTTCAATTCCTTCTGAGTGAAGAGATACTTGAGGCTCTTGTGGTCGGTATAGATCGCGTATGCCACACCATATAGGTTGTGACGTCACAATTTTAACGCGAATACAATCGCCGCTAACTCCAAGCCGTGCGTAGGATAGTTCTTCTCGTACGGTTTTAACTGTCTGGAGGCGAAGGATATCACCTTGTTTCGCTGCATGAGCACACATCCCAAGCCCTGGCCTGAAGCATCGTTGAATATCTGAAAACCCTCTGGCCCATCCGAAAGTGCGAGTATAGGTGCCAAAATTAGTCGCTATTTTAGCTCCTGGAATGAAGCTTCACAGTCATCTGACCACTCATACACGACTCCCTTTTGAGTGAGGCGAGTCAGTGGCGATGCAATCTTCGCGAAGTCTTTCACGAAGCGTCGATAGGATCCCGCCAAACCAAGAAAGCTTCAAATCTCACTAGCAGACGCAGGTCGCTTCCAATCAGCAACAGCTTCCACTTTCTTCGGGTCGACTGCAATGCCTTCGGACGAAATAATGTAACCAAGAAAGGATATGCTGCTTAGCCAAAATTCGCACTTACTCTGCTTTGATACCATTATGTCACACCCCGATTCGGTAGAATCGATAGTCGTCCCCCGGGCGTGATGCCGTGCAAGCCTAAGTTGTGCTTGCATAAGGCGGTTCATAAGGTTATCCGAAACAACAGCATATTTAAGAGTACGCAGAAAAATTGAACACATTCATTTAGAGAAGGAAACTTTCATTTTCATTGATAATAAGTAGGTTACAGACTCGATTACAAAAGAGGCCTTGCGGGCTTACAACCGACATCGATGAGATAGTCATTCCATACATTTATATCCCTTTTTACAAACATCAAAATGACTCTCTAAGACCTGGGATCGGCGAGAGTTTGTGACTCATGATGCAGTTGGGTTGGAGTCTTCAAAAGTTGCAGAGCTAGCCTTCGCTCTAGCAAGGCTTCAAAAGAAAGGAGCGTCTCCTTCAGTTCCTTGGCACGCTATCCTGGTCCCGAGTACCTGTTGAGAGCGAGGGTCAGCACTTTACACTATGTGCTGGTGCGTGACAATTTAAATCCCGTGCTCTCATTTGTTGAAGAAATTAAGTGAGCGTGCAAGCAATTACTGAAGTTTCTAGCCATCCTACTCAATTCAAACTTGTAATTGAAGGCACAACCGTATAATGACGATAGATCTTACCCCCGGCAGAGCGTGCCGTCGTAGCGTAAACTTACCATGTTCTTCCTGTCATGTTGATAATAAGGATACGTAATTGAGTGCGTTCGTGAAGGTCACTGGCACGACAAGCCATCCTGGACATATAGCTTGGAAGACAGAGGTCCTTCAGCGCGGTTAGCGAGCCCCGTTGAAAGCCACTGCCTACCGTGGCATGCATCCGGCATAGCTATCCGTGTTTTCCCTAGGCCGGAACGGTCCCGTGGCCTCGGGATACCGTCCGAAGAAATAATCGCCCTTGTCGACAAGTTGTCCATGACCGTGCTAAGTTAATTTGTTATTTCAAGGCACATCTTATAGTATCATTGCGATATTCATTTTAATCGATTCGTTCTTCCTTAGCACGGTTCTATATGATTTGATAATTGCAAGCACGATAGTATTATATGACAAGCATCTGTATAGATCGTGTTCGTGGGACGTCGTGTGACCGTTCATCAGAATATCATTCATGTTGTTGCATTACATCTAGCATAGCACATGTCTAGTATTGATAATATAATAGAAAAGAGAGTCGAGGGAAGAAGGGTCAGCCACTCACCTTAGTATTTACTTGAGGCGAGAAACTGGTTGGCCGCGCTAGACGTTGCCTACGCGATCACCTGAAATTGCACAAGCAACCGATTAGAACACTGTGTTATTCAAAGAATTTCGATACGAATGCGAAGTTCGAAACGTAAGCCATGAAAACCATCGAAAACATTCACGAAAACGCATTCAGAAAACAAAGCCAAAACCAACGCAAGCGGCGTGAAAAGCAGAGCAACGGGAGGTCTCTTCCGACTCAGCCGCAGAGTCAATCCTTGAGGCGCAGCCCGCTGAATATGGGACTTGGTTCCGAAGAAGCCATTCCATAACGGGGAATGGATCTTAATTCAACCATTTTTGTTCGATCGATTCGATCGATCCCGACCTATCGGTCCCGACCGAGTCGATAGCGACAGTGTTCCTTTCTCGCGCACCCCTGGACGAACAACGGGGCACGATGTAGGGACGGGGCACTACACATCTCCCGCACATGATTAGGGCCCACCTAAAGACTAGGATTTTTGCTAGAGACTAGGAACAAGATTAATTCCAACAAATCACCCCCTAATCCTGTTGTACATAGTCTTTTGTCATGAGCCGTGTCTTGTGCTAGACGACGTCGCCGTGCTCGTCCTCCTTGATCTTGTAGATCCATTTGAGATTGATCAGCCATGTGGCCAGTTGGCGGTCCATGTGGCCCTTGGTGGTCACCATGTTCTGCTGCGTGGGCTCCGGCTGGCACACGATGATCCGGTAGTTCTTAAAAATGACGCAGTCGTCCCCGAAGATAAAGTCGATGGTGTCGGAGATTGTGCAGTCGCAGTAGAACTGCCTATAGTTTTGGACGTACATGGTGTCCTGGTACCCGTCCATCCTGCAGTTGTACACCACCGCGAAGTCCGAGTTGATCCGGAGCGCCACGGCCTGGTGCTCCTCGGGCCCGGCCGAGTTCACGAACCCGATGTCCCTCGCCATAAAGTTGTGCCCCTGGACGCCCACGGTCGTGGTCTTCCAGGTCTTGGTGCCGTTGATGCCGTAGTTGGAGTTGTAGATGATGATGGTCTTGTCCGGGCCGTCTCCGATGAACACAATATTGGGCTTCTTCTTCTCGATGAGTATCTACTCCCTGTAGGTCTCGTCAACCGCGACGGAGATGGCAGCCTTGAGCACGTCCCTGGGCTCGAGGTTGTCGTCCGGGAGGGCCTTCGAGAGGCTCTGCTCGCAGGACTTCTGGTAGTCGGTGGAGAAGTAGAGCATCTGTACGGACTTGGCGCCCGTGTGGAGTGCCGGTTTGGGCTGGTCCTCAGTGCTCTCTTCCTCCGCGGTGTACACGGTGGCGACGGCGCCCACCACGATCAGGAGGAGGAAGGCGGAGGCGAGAGGAGTTTGGGGCTATTGAAGAGGCGGTGATCGGACCGCGAGGGTTTCGTCTTTGCGAGCAGAGCCTCTTGAAGGCCCTGGGTGGTCACCATGTTCTGCTACGAGGGCTTC
>JANAVB010016800.1:26377679-26433225 GCA_029216955.1 Iris pallida
CACTCTTGGATATTTTCAGGAGAAACAAAGTCAACAGCAACCTTAATACATGACTGTATAATAAGAACCAACAGCTTTAAATTAGTGAAGTGAACAGATGAGTATATCTTGCGTACATAGTGAGCATTAGAGAGTGACTAATGTTAAATGAAAAATCATATGAAGCACAAATATTTCCAGTTGAGAAAGAACACCTTTAGATTCCTAACTTGATGAGGGCACCCAGCTGGAATGAAGACAGCCTCACCAAGATTTTGCTCAAAGTCCAAGGCTCGATATCTATGTATATGAAGACATGCACATTGTCAGAACCAGTACCCAAATGAACAAAATGGAGGCTGAGTACTACCAAGTTCTTACCAAATTCTTCCTTCAGCTTTCTCTTATGCTCCATGGTTAAGTAGAAAACCTGGTCATGAATTGGATGAACTACCTGATCATTAAAATGATGGTTTATTAGTTGGTGGATAAACATATATAAAAGTTCAAAAAGGATTTATTGATCGACTGAAATGAGACCTGCTCTACAGGAGAACAAAAGAAATGTCTGAATTCTCTACAGTGCTTCTTCAGGTACTCCTGTAGTTTTGGAACATCTTCTCTTCGAAAAATATCCCAGAGTGCACCACCTTGTGTCCCTTCAAACTCAATGCTCTTTGTGTTACTAAAGTCTGCATTATCAATTCCCATTTCATGCACCTTGGTGCTGATATTTTCAGTTTCAGAAAAAATTCTGGAATCTTCAGAGACTTGAAGGTGTTCATCATGTTCCTTTCCGTTCTTCATGGCTTGGCCTTCAGGAGAGAGATCAGAACCTCCTATATTCCTACCACTTTCGTAAACAACACCTGGAACTTCTGCTCCATTCCCATTTCCATTGGGTTCTTCCTTACCTTCTACAGCATTATCGCAACATTCTGCTCTGTATTTTGATCAATAGCTTTTTTTTCAGTGTCCTCGATACATGCTTCATCCTTGACAACCTTCATAACATCAATAGCATCCGACACATCTGACTTACCATCGTCTCCAGTGGAGGTACAAGGACCCTGAACCTCTCCATTAAGAGGAACATGAGACTCAACATCAAGCTCAGTTTTGCAATTATCAGAAAATGGAGCTTTCTCGACCTCCTCAGGAACTTCTGGGTCCTGTCCACAATTGGCTTGTTTCACTTCATCATTCAACTGCTGTTTGCCTCCATTCCCATTCCCATTCCCAACTTCCGATGACTCCTCATGGGAAAGGATTGCTATACAGTTATCTTCATCTTTCAAATCAATTTGTTTGTCAGGATAAAATTCTCTGTTATCTTGTGTTCTGTGCTCCTTTTTTAAGTTCCTAATATCTGAAAGCTGTTTATTTGTAGGAGTTACTTCAGTTGTGTGCATCAAGATATTCACCTAAACAAAGCAAAAGAACTTATCAGAATATTAGAAGGTATTTCCTTTGCTAAATTATTTTGATCCTCGTTTCTGTGCACATATAAAATCAGAAATAAATTGCCACGGAAAGGTCACAGTAAACACTTCCATGAGCCGTTTCCTTTGGCAACTATATCTAAAATGTGAACCAGGCAAAAGATGTGATAACCTGATAAGTACTTACAGATAGTAATGATCAAAGGTGAAGCAGTCATAACCGATATATTAAATGAAAGCCTTGCTATTAAATACAATCATTAGAATTACTTATCCTTAGATTCCTTCTAAATGATTTGCTTGAGGACCAACTGATATAATGCTCAAAGGAATGAATAAAACATCTATGTAAATATCACAAGTAGTAAATTTTGGATACATACCGCATCTGACATGTCACAGTGTAGCTTGGTTACTGAATCACCCCTGACTAGCTCTTCTGCAAGTCCAAGAGCAATATAAGTTTTGGGGCCCATGTCTGGCTTCAAACACCCTTTGGGAGCCAAGCTGCAAGATTCAGAACACCCTCCTGAGGGCTTGTGTACTGTGGAAAAGGCAACGAAGTTATGAATTCAGCATTGTGGCGTGGTAGGCGCTTCCCAAAGTCTGTAGCTGGGGGCCAGTCCTTAAGTTTCAGCAACATAGGCCATCCATTATCGTGATATCTTCCCTTGGCATAGTCATTGAAGAATTGGTGTATATTTATCTCGGTCTACATTGAAAATGAAAAGAATAAAACTATGGACTGGAAAATTTTCTATATATATATATATATATATATATATATATATATATATATATATATAAACTTATGCATTGATCAAAGCACAAATTGTTGACGTTAAGCTATCATTGACAACTATACAAACTGACAAGAAACAGAAGTTCTATGTGCAGGAAACTAACCCTACAGAAGTCCAAGCAATTGATTGCCTCGACTTCAAGATTCTCAGTATCAGCCCTGGTCCTTGAAACTGATGTCTCTCTTAATGCGCGCCACATTACCATTGGCTCCCAGCTCAGTCCAGTGGTAAACTCAAGCACATCACGAACAATTACTGGTTCACCTTTAATCCAGTGTTTCTGAAAATGCTCTAGCTGCCCTTGCTGAATATCTCTTGCAGCTGGACAGTATAATAAGTTATCATAAGAATTCTCTCTAGAGGCAGCTTTCCGCAGCATTTTCCAATCAGAATCCCCCTGCCCTGACAAACTAGGACATGGGCAACAGGCAGAGTACTCCAAGAGAGAACTAGATTCATAGTCCTTATTAATCTTACTAGCATTAGCTAATAACTCTTGAAGCCAGCTTTCACGAAACAAACACTTTAATTCTAAAATCGAACCACCACAGCCACCTAATTCTTTGGGTGGACATGGTATGCTCCCATTACTTTCAGTTTTCCACTTTTTCATAGGTACCAGCTCCTCCCTAAAGACTTCATCGATGCACTGGGAAGAATACTTCCCATGCATGTATTTCTGACCTCTGTTTAGATACTTCACAACAATTTCCCCACTATCTGCAGGTTGGCATCCATCACGAATATCTTCGCAACAACCGATGCAAAGGTCATAGGTACAACTAGGACAGCTCCTGTGGAAATCAACAATAGAGGTTTTGCACCTATCACTGCATCAAAAAGTACAATAATATCAGATTCCCCGCAGGGTTTACCAAAAAAAATTATATGGGGAACCACAGAAAATTGATCTACCAATACATCCGTTCGTCTTGATCACAAACAACTCGAGGCAACTCCAATTCACTTGATGACAAGCCTGTTTATGACAGTACAAGTAAGCAAAAACAATAAAAGATGAAAAACACCTTATATGCAAACTAAATATGAATTTAGGTGGTTTTGACCTCGAATATTTGCCTCCAATTCCTTCTCTTTTAGTTGGTCTTTGCACAGTTCTTGGAGCAGAGGAAGCACAAAATGGATCAAATAACGACAATATCTTGACCTGTCCTCATCAGATGGAATGGCCTTCTTTTCATGCTAAAGCACAAATACATAATACGTTATCAGATAAGTTCAATAGAGATCAGCGTACAGAGGAAAAGTACAGTTAAATATCAGACCTTGGGAATATTAGTTATTCTCAGGCAGGCCTACAATTGCAATTATGGCAACAAACTGGACACTTGTTAGCGAAATCAGTCTCTGTTAAGAGAGGGTACCTACAAAACCACCAAATAGAACAGAGAAAAACTTACTAAGAAAGTCGCCATAATGAACTATGCATTAGAAAAGAATATAGACTTGAATCAGATTCTACAGTTTTGACCACATGCATTTATAATTTAGATAAAACCAAAGTTTCATTTAACTGGAGATTTACAAAGGATTTGGGTTCAGTTGCATCAGGTTGGCTTCCTATTAGCACCATGATATGGAAAGAAGATCATATATTAGCAAATGTCCCTACATGAAAACAAGAACTAAGTAGTTCAAAAAAGCTGCATTTTATTTTAAGCACTCAACCAAAGAAGTACATTTACAAATATCTCACACCAAATAGCACCCAGCAGTCAACAAAAAAAGACTTTTGTTCCTACCTATTGTAGACGACATCATAGACCAAACGGAATAATCACAGTCATCTTGTTAGTAATTTGATTCCTTCATTCAGAATTAACCGTACTTTTAAGACAATGAACACTGACTTAAACCGACAACCCGAACTGAGAGTCTTAATCAAAGAAAAAAGAACTAGACTTTGCATCAAAATTAGAGGTACAACTCCAGCATCAATTCAACAATTCAATCCCGAACCAATATGGAATAAAATAGATAATCACAAATTTGGTACTTCAGTAACCACCAAGTCACAAATTTCAACTTCTCACCAGAAAACAAAAACTGGAGAAATTTAAAGGAACTATTTCACCATTTATCCCATAATTTGAATCCAATCTTTTTGCCAGAAATTGAAAATTTGGACAAGTTAGAGTGTACTACGCCATCATTTATCCCATAATTCAATTTTGATACTGACATGAAGTAGATAATTGCAAAATTGGTACTTATAGCAATCTTCAGTTAAAATTTCAACATTTTACCCCAAAAAAAAGTAAATTTTGGAGAAGAGAGACAAACCATTTCATGCAGGGGATACAGTAGCGCTTCCTTTTGCAAGTGGAGCAGTGGATCACTCGTCCCTTGTCGTTGCGCTGGCACTGGTGGCACATCAGCGCATCTTCTCCCTTCAAAAGCTTCTTCTTCAGTGACCCAGTCATATCCGAATCGAAATCATCCTAAAGAGGAAAAGCAAGCTCAATGCTCACATCTTGAAAATTTTCCAGAACTCGACGAAATTGATTGAAACCGAAACTCACCACGAGTTTCCTTCCATGGGCGGAGGCCTTCCGACGGCGATCAAGATTGTTCTCTTTCGGCGTATTGTTTTCTTTCGGCGTGTCTTCGGACATTGGCATCACCTCTTCAACTTCTCCATCTCCTTCCTTCTGGAAGAGAAAGATGAGACAGAAAATCGGCTCAGAATTATACTCTAGAAAAGCACTGCCTAGAAAGAACGCATAATCAATGCCATGTCCGTGTCCAGTGCAACATAGATTATACTAAAAGAACAAAATGTCGAGACAAATAATCTTCGTACTCCGAAAAGAAAAAAAATCAAGCTCTATGCCCATGAGTTTTTTTCCAGAACTAAACAAAAAACAATCGAAATCGAAGCTCACCACAATTTTCCTTCCATGAGCAGAGGCCCCGAGGCTGTGATCGAGATTGTTCTCTTTCAGTGTACCGTCCGACATAGGCATCGCCTCTCCGTCTTCTTCCTTCTTCTTCTTTCTCTGATATTGAAGATGAATTCAGAATTATACTCTACAAAAACTAGGATACTAAAAAAACAACCTAGGACATGCCAAAATCAATGCCGTCTCCGTGTGTCCGTGTCGTGCAACATAATTTATAATTTATAGTAAAAAAAAACAAGAGAGATTTGATCTCCGTACTCCTCTCTTTTCTTTTGGTTTCTCATCAGACATTGGCGCCACCTCTCCATCTTTGTCTTCTCTATCCTTCATCTTCCTCTTCTGATATTGAAGATAGGTTCAGAATTATACTCTACAAAAGCAAGGACACTACCCAAAAAAAAACTAGGGCACGCTAAAACCAATGTTGTGTCCGTGCAACAAGAGGAAGAAAGATTTGATCTTTGTGCTCCAAAAATAGCAGTCGACGCGCCAAAATTAAGGTCATGTCTGTGTCTCCGTGTCCGTGCAACTTAGTTTGTACTAAAAGAAGAAAGAGATTTGGTCTTCTTACACGTTTCTTTTTCTTCGGAGTCTCGTTAGACATCCACACCACCTCTCCATCTTCTCCTTCCTTCTTCTGATCCTCCTTCTTCTTCATCTTCATCTGATACTGAAGATTTTTCAGAATTATACTCTGTAAAAAGAATATAAAAAGAAAGACACTAAAAATGAAAAAAACCACAATCAATGTCGTGCCGTCCGTGTCCATGCAGCAAAGATTTGATCATTGTAGCGGAAACCGAGGTCGTCTCCGTCCGTACAGCATTTTATCGTAAAAGAACTAAACTTTCGAACTTTGTACTAGAAAAAGCAGGGACAGTAAAAAAAAACCCAGGACACACCAAAATCAATTACGTGTCCGTGTCCCCGTGTCTGTGCAACAATGGTTCTTTGTACTCCAAAAAAACATAGCCGTATCCGTGTCGACACGGACCCACCAAAACATACTGGGACACGTCACAAACCGAAACCAAAGCCGTGACAGTGTCTCCGTGCAACACAAAAGAAACAGAGCTTCGAACTTTGTACTAGAAAAGCAGGGACACTAAAAAGACCCTAGACACACCAAAGTTAATGCCGTGTCCGCGTCCCCGTGTCCGAACAAAAAGATTCGATCTTTCTACTCCAAAAACCATAGTCGTGTCCGTCTCGACACCGAGGCAACAAAACGCGGGTCGTGTCCGTGCAACCCAATTTGTCCTACAAAAAGAGAGTAAAGATTCGATCTTTTTTTTTTACTTTCTCCTTGGCGTAGAGAGTGTGGTTGGTGCAGTAGATGGAACCCTTGTCCCGGGGTTGTTTGCACTGCCAGCTTTTGTTCTTTCTTCTGCACAGCACTCCATCATCGTCCTCCATGGCTCTACTACAGCACTCCATCATCGTCTTCGTCTTCCTCCGCAATTTTCTTTATTTATACCAAAAATAGAAAAAGAAAATAAGGAAAAATATCGGACCTCCCGAGTGCTGAAAAGACGAAGAAGAACACAGAAAGAACGTGGTCGGGGCAAAAATAGGAAGAGGTCTGCAGGGGCATAACGGGAAATCCGGTTTTCAGGAAACCGGTGGGGCACATAGGTGAGTTCATTTACTGTTGGCTGGGGTGCGGTACCTGGAAGGGCGGTGTAGTTACCGCCCTGGAATTTTTGAACGGAGGCGGGGAGAGTATTGTCTTTTTGGCGGGAAAAAAAGCTCACTTCCCAACCCTTCTTTCCTTGTTTTTTATATTTACTTCTCTACGTTTAGTAACCCTAGAGAAATTAGAATTCCACAAGTTCCGTGATTCAATATTTTGGTACTAATTTAATGTTACGGTATGAAATATTAAATATTAACTTTGAAACAATTCTCTTTAGAAAAGAGATTATGACTATTGGTGAATTTCGAATTATTTGATTTCAACCGAATCAAACTAATATGAATAAACCAGAATTCTAAAAATTTAAACTGAAATCGAACCAATTAACAATTAAATTTAGTTGATTTGTTTAGTTGAAATATTTTTATTGTTTATTAGACCGAGCTTAAAGTTGAAATTATAGTTAAGTTTTATTAAAATGTATATTTTTATACATATTTTTGTTATATTTCAAAGTTGGGTCTAAAGTTGAATTAGTTGTTATATCATTAAAATTTGGCTTTAAATATATATATGTAATTATTGTTTTTAAAATATATACATTTTAATCACAAAATATGCAAAATAAAATTGAGGATATCTAATAATTGCATAAGTCTTATTCGGTTTTTGCTTTTGGACCGAAACCCAACCGAAACCAAATTAAAAAAATTAGTATTTTGAAAACGAAACTGCATTTATTTTTTTTCAAACCGAACTGAATCTCTTTTCGATTCCATTTTCGGTCCAAAGTCGAATAATGTCCACCCCTTGTCACATTCGTTTCTAGTTTTCATATTTATAATTTTTGGTTATTTAAATTTTCTCGAAAAATAATAACATGCTGTATTCCATGTTTTATTTATTGTATTAATGTATTTATGAATTCATTTTGATATGTGAGACTAACCTGGACTTGCAGAATACATTTTTGGCATTGCCATAGACTCGTGCTAGGACCCATGCGTATTAGGATAACCCTAGATTTTTTTGAAGTATGATTTGTTTCCCTCTTTCGGATCTTCCGTCGATGTTCCGTGTATCATCGTCGGAATTTTCGTTAGAAACATTTTTTTGAATAGTGTTTTTGATTTTTTGTAAATAGTGTTATTCCCAAAACAAATCTTAGATGGAAGAACGTGAGTAAACAGAGTGATTCTCCAAACAAATTTGGTCACACACTCTGTATATTAGGAACTTCCGAGAATTGCTTCTCAAGAAGATCCTGAAGTCTCTGTCTCGAAGATTGATGAAGAAGAGGATTCAACTCTGCTGGGGTGATAAAGATCACCGTTGCTCAAAACAAGATTCGTCCTATTGCGGTCTGCTCCAAGGAACTAGCAAGTTCTAACGTGAACTTCTGGAACGCTCGCTGTCACGTGCTGACTAACGCAGAATACCTTGGACTCCAATGGCAGCGACCTCTCAACTCTCTTCGTCTCTTAATTTCTGATTATGTTTTTAAAGAAGGCACGAAGAGAGTATTTATATAGTTGGGCTGAAACCCTAACTCTAATCATGGTCGTACACTGACTGCAAAAAGATAGGAACGAATCATGAGAAGATTTAACTGAATCAAATTCAAATTTCACAAAAATCAGATCTGTAATTTGACTCAATCTTTCCATAACCGTCTGAATCTTCCAATCAATGCCAATAGCAGCACATGCGCACGAACGTACAACAGCGCGTGCAACAGCGCAACAGCACATGCGCATAGAAACTCTAGGCGCAGCAAGCAGGAGCGCGAGTGCATGCGGCCAATCTGAGCCACGCCTAGCCCGTGCGCTTGTCCCCACGCCTGCTCCCGCACCAACAGACATGCCTACACTCACACTTGCGCCCGCACATGCACCCACCGATGCGCCGAGCCCATACGCCTAGCGCATGTGACTCGCACGTAAGACGAGCGTAACGACAGTGCACAAAGCGCCATACGCCAATGCTGACATGCTAAGTGCAAAGTGCCACTTTGCGCCATTGTGCCCGAGTCTGAGTCGCTAAGCCCCTTCGGGACTTAACTCTATAGGGAATAATCCCATGAAAATGACAAAAAACATGAATGCTTCTTTGTGGAGTTAGGCTTCTTCCTATTAGAGAAACACCCTCACATGACACCTATGTGCCTCTTTACACCTCATGTGCATCCCTCAACACAAGCAAAGCTTTATATAGAGATACAATCCATTTGGTGTGAGTAATGTGGGATAATCTTTCTAGTTACCAAGGCAAAACACCAACAATTTCCCACATATCTCTATATATATGGGTTGAGTGCTCCCCATAGTGTCTGTCCATCATGTATTAGGATAGATAGTGCTACGACTTAAATCTTTTCGTATGGGTTAAATAACAACATGATACAAGAATGGACTAGGCCTTGAATTATGCACCATAACTGTAATTCTTTCCACTCACGTAATGACATCAACTGTGCTTATGGCTGCACATTAAAGGCCTTCTACCAGCCTGATTTCGGTGTATGTATATTGGGTGTCTACAAAGTTTTTCTCAAGAGACGACCTACATCTTTATACATACACTCTAGGTGAGTTCTTTAAAAGAGTCTTGGCATGAAGCCTTTCGCTTTCTTGCGGTGCTACGCCGCTATGACATGGCCCAAATCTGAGACAATGCATCATGTAGTGTCATACTACTGTAGCATGAGGCCCAGCCTCTTTGTAGTGCCAAACTATCCAGCATGAAGCCTTTCGCTTCTTTGCGGTGTTACGTCACCGTAACATCGCTCGCGAAGCCGAGGCTTTACCCCTTCTAAGTACCTCATGTGGTGTCCCACCACTGTAACATGAGGCCTAGTCTTTTTGTAGTACTGTCTACCACTCTTTACTCTACAGCATTAGGCCCACTTGTCTATGTGCGGTGCTACCCCACTGTGACTTGGCCTGAAGCTGAGGCTTTACCCTCACTAGGTAACTCATGTGGAGTCACCCTACTGTAGCATGGAGTACTACACCCTTTTGTAGTGTTGTGCTACCCGTGCTTCTTGCAAAGCACGTCGGACATCCCAAATATTCTAGAACTCATTAAGGCTTCCAAGCCATCCTCTCACGGGACTTTATTCTATATAAAGAACAAACAGTAGACAATAGTGGTTCTGGGTCCATAACCTCGCAGTATCCCAAAGGATTGCCCACTTACAGTAGTTCTGGGTTCGAAACCCCTCAATATGCAAAGGATTGTCCACTAACGGTAGTTCTGGTCTGAGACCCCATAATATCTAAAGGATTTTCCACTGCACCTGATATTCTTATAGTCAATGATCTTTCTTTGAACTAAAATCTAGATGCCTAGTAGATTTCTCTTTGAACTAATAGCATAAAACTTTATAGTAGAATTACAAAGACACAATATTAGAGTGTCTTCAAGCCCATTTTACATGTGTTTTCAACTAGCTGGCGCTTGAAACATTTGGTGAACGAATCTGCCAGATTCTCTTGGCTCCGAACATCAACCACGGTAATGACTCCTCTTTTGATTAGATCATTTACCATTATGTGCCTTAGCGTATAGTCCTCTTCTTGCCATTGACGGGGTCATTTGATGCTACCGTTGCAGTCGTCTGGTTGTCGCAATATATCGGTATCGTCGGTATCTGCATACCAACCATTGGAAGATCATACACGAGCACACAAAGCCATTCTGCTTCATCTGTTGTAGCTGCCGATGCATAGAACTCAAATTCTATAGAAGAGTGTGACAACATAGTCTACTTCTTCGACTTCCACGATATAGTAGCTCCACCCATAGAGAAGACATATCCTCTTGTGGACTTTTCACTCTCTACTTTTGAGACCAGCTTGCATCACTGAAGCCTTCCACTACTGTTGGGTCTCCGCAGTAGTACAGTGCATACTTCTGAGTCCTCTTGAGGTATCTCACTACCCTTTTTACAGCTTTTTAGTGTTCCATACCTGAATTGCTCGTGAACCGACTCAACATCCCTACGACAAAAGCTATGTCAGGCCTTGTGGCAGTAGTCGCATACATCAAACTTCCGATGATGCTTGAATACTCTAGTTGTCTGACGCTTTTCTTTAGATTTGGCTTCAGCTTCTTGTCACACCTATACGGCGTATCGATCCCTGGAAGTTCCTGATACCCGTAATATGTGAGCATCTTTTCAATGTAATAAGACTGTGACAATGACACTCCAGTTTCCGTCCGGATGATTTTTATCCCCAGGATAACATCAGCTTCCCCTAAGTCCTTCATGCTGAACTTAGACGAGAGGAACTTCTTTGTCTCAGTAACACTTGCTAAATCTGGACCCAAGATCAGCATGTCGTATATGTACAGACAAACGACAACTCCTCTTCCGTCAGTAAATTTTGTGTACACGCACTTGTCCGTCTCGCTGACCCTGTAGCCGTTTGATCTTATGACTTTATGTAACGCCCCAGTCCCAAAATACTTGAGACTAGATACGTATCATGCCAGTTGTATACATACGAGTATAAGAGATGTTCGTATGTATACATAAGCTGTAAACTGTAGAAAACCATGACAAACTAAATAAATCTCATCCACAATTACTAAGGTTTAACGATATGATCAAATAGTCATTTGTACAAACGTTGGACGGAGACATATCCAATACCAACCAGTTTAAATAAGAAAAAATATACAAATAACTGATTTGGTCGAGCGAAGCAATGACGAGTCCAAAAGCAATCATCACGACGGAATAGAGTGCAAGTCATAGCCTCAGCTAGAGCACCTGCAAGAAATCACGAAACACACACCTGGAGAGATCACCAGGTCCTCAGAGGGACGTGACAAAACACATAATATCATGCCAATAAACTGAATAATAAAAGCTCAACAGAAAAGTATGCATGAGTAAAGGTTCATAACCATTCTATGTGGAATACACTTTAGAGGACAACGTTCTACGCAGGGGCTGTAACGGATTCACGCAAGCAAGTAATAAAGAATGTCCAACAAGTACCGCTCATCCGAGACACTATCGGCCGGGTAATACGTAGCGCTCATCCGAGACACTATCTCCCAAATGTGTGTAAAAATAAATATAGCCCCTACGCTAATAGCTGTCCCCTCCCCCCAATGATACTATACGTGTGTCGTAACCATGACACACAAACACGTGTCGTTTCCACCACATTGTTTAATTCTTAATAACTGCCAAGTCTTCTACATAAATATATTAGTAGTTATATCCTAATGCACGGCCGGTACGCATCGATGTACGGTCGATACGCAAGTCCGAAACTATATGCGACTCACAACTCACACACAATTCATGGCACATCGTGACAGTTTATGAGATGCTCTAATCATAGGGTAGTCCCTTAACTCTAAACCAATTGCATAAACTATAGTAATTTGCATCTACATATAGTTTTGAAAGAACAAAAAAATAAAAAAAAATATGTATGATATTGAGCAAGAAATTAAACAGTAAAGACAAGGTGTCTTACCTGGAATGTCGTCTGGTGTGGTGCGATGATCAGACAAGTCCGAGTAGTCCATTAGCCATGATTGATGTACAAGGGTCCGAAATTCACGAGAAAATAGGGAAGGATGATTAGTCATGATTGGTGACGATAATCGAAGAGAAATTGGAATAAAAGATACTTATGCTAGTTTTAGAAAGTATTTCATAATATATATATATATATATATATATATATATATATATATATATATATATATTTAAGGACTAAATTTATGTTAGAAAAAATATTTTCGATAACACTTAAAATAAAATTTTCATTTTAGGTAAGAAAAACCCTTAAGTTTGTAAAATATGTTGTTTGGGTAAAACTCTATTTCATATATGAAATCTTTAAGTAATTATTCAAAAATATTAAAAATTCTTTTATGCTGAAAACTATAAATTTGTCGAATATATAAGTATAAAAATAACTAACAATATTTTGATGCAAAAACTAAATTTTATCACAATACCATAAAAATAGGATAATATATTCTAGGCCAAAACTCTATTTGAAATCACTACAGGCAAAAACTCTCATATCATAAATTTTGCAAATCATAGTAACAAAATTAATACTAATGATATAACAGTAATAATAATGTAATAATAATACTAATAACAATAATAATAATAATAATAATAATAACAATAACAACAACAACAACAACTATAATAACAACTATACAGCTCATCCCTCCTGTAGTGCCCCGTCCCGCTCAGTCAATCGGAGGAATCAGAATGCCGACGACGTTCGGACTTAGCCTTGCAACGGCTTCTCGAAGACATCGCTCGGTCAAGGCGACCGCTCGCTCAGGTGGGATAGTTTCGGTGAACTTGCCTCATCTTTTCCTTCACATAATAAATCGTATGTTTTTAACTTGCACAAGTATGCTTGATAATAAAAGAGACGAATTCACATAGCTAAGGGAATAATCTCGACAGGTCGAATTGATTTAGAATATGGAAAGGTCCAACGGTCGGCTTAGAGTTGGTGCACGACGTGCTTTGAAAATGACACTCGGTCCTTCGTCCCACGACTTGGGAGAAGGCAAAGTTGGTCTTCGCCACAAGATAAGAGTTAGCCAAATTCATAGGCGTCGTCCGCATAAATGCTTCATAAAGCATGCAAGGTCTCATCGCCCAAGGCGTGGCATAGCCTCTGCTCGCCCGACGGGTAGTTGTATTGCCCAACTTATGGCATAAGTCTAGGCACCCCAAATAATTTGATTGTTCAAAGTCGAACGCGTGCACGACACGTTCCCACGACGCAAGGCTTGACGCAGCCTTTGCTCGTCGAGTCGTTGTGCGATTGAGTTAGGCAAAATTATGTTAGGCTATTAAGTAGTAGCAAGCACGATCCCACGAGTTCTACGGCTGGGTGTAGCCACAAAGTCCTACGGTCTCTAAGCTAGTCATATGGAGTGCGTGTTGGACGATAGTGTCGCACGAAACACAAGTCGGTTTAAGGCACGAGCCACAGTTGTTTCAAAGTGAGTTATGGAAAAAAGGGGCTATCAAATAGTCATTCCTAAGTTGAGTAAAAATGATATTACATCAAGGGAGAAGGCTCGCGGCCGTGGGTCATCGAGGGATCTCAAGGATAGAAGTCTTGAACTTGGTTTGAAAGAGAGGGTAATACTGAAAAGAAGGATGACTGTGTGAGACGTCAGTTTGAGTCGAGTCTTGCATGGTCATGGATAACTTGTCGACAAGGGCGAAGTTTCCTCGAGCGGCAACCCGGGGCCACGGGACCGACTCGGTCGAGGAGGAAACATGGTATAGTCGTGCATAAGGTTTTAGCACGGGTTAAGTGGGGGCTTACAACGGAGCTAGCTACTTGCGTTGAAAGGACCCCGATTAACAAAACTATACATCGCAGGATACCTTGTTATGCTAGTAGCCAAGTTCATATAGATGTCGACAAAATAGCGGCTATCCGCATGTATGCTTTTGGATTGAGTCGAGTTGAATGTGTGTATAGTTAGAACACAAATTTTGGGCCTAAGATTGGGTTTCAACATAGGCATCGTGCTTCGGCACGAGATGGGGCATCAAGTCTTAAGTTGTTGGATAGAGTCGCATAAGTTGGCTTGAGTCGTTGGAGTTTAAGTCAAGAAACCGTCGTAAGGCAAAGTCGGTTGAGTGACACTAAGTTCACAAGTCTCGATTGGGTAAGTTGGTGACCAAGATAGCAAGGGCCGCGAGGCGACGATGTGGTTTAATCTCACTGAAATGCGAGGCACGACCTCAATATGGTTTTATAGCACGGTCACATGGAAATGGAGTCTCATCACGTAGTTGCGTCTCTGATTTTAAGCCGTAAGGCAAACACGACTTGATAGGTTAACGTTGTCGGTACGAAAAGACTCTAAAGGCAAGATATATGTTAACGTTATTGTTGTAAGCACGGGATGGTCTAGAGACACAAGATAGGCCAATGCGTCTTTCCTAAAACTGATCCTAAGACAAGAGTAGGAAGTCAATCATAAAAGGACTATGTTGTACGAAGTAAATCAAACGTGTTGGTTTTGTATGGGTGGGCGAGGAGCTCATTCTACCAGTATAGTTGAGTATTGACACCCACATAGTTTTTATGTGCAGGCACAGGTAGAAGCTCATGGCGCGGAGCTCGCTTGGATGCGTCGAGGCACGGAGTTCCTTGGCGATTCGAAGCGTACGGCCACATGGAGTCAAGACTTATACGGGACATAATGTATGGACGTTGCCTTCTAAAGCTTTCGCTGGCTCAAGCATTGTATCGAGAGATGAGAGAGAGCAGAGTGAACTTGTAAGGTAAGAAAAGTGAGCTCGAGAGACTTGTAATCCCCATTGTAACCTATGTTTCAATATCAATAAAGAGCTTCTTTTGAATAACTTGTGTTTGTTCTAAATTTTTACTGCTATTGTTCAATGTCTCTGTATGGGACTTCTGTGCGACGACCCTGTCGCAGCCGCTAAAATCGGCCGTTATGGAACCCGTCTTGCACGAGCACAATCTAGCCTCGTACAGCATCACGCCTTAGCGAGGACGATCGCTCCTACGGGAGCGGGGCGTGACATAATTGTATCAGAGCATGGCTTTACGTTATTGGACTTTTGATTGAATTCTTTAACTCCGTTGTTTTCGCAAACTCTGAAATGTTGCTTCCGTAAAGTTGATATCATTGGTGCGCTCTCTCTCAAATGTCCCATGGATGTCCATAAAATAAGTCTATCTATTTGGCAAAACATAGGAGAACAATTTTTGACAAAATAAAAAGATGGTTTACGTAAGCACGGTTGGCTAAGTCGGGCTGGGCATATACACCAAGGATCGTGTCGACCTTAGCAAAGTCGAGTATGGGATACGTAATATTTCGAGCTAGAATGAGTAGAACTTGATTGAGTAAAGTGAGATGACTATCGATAGGGGTGCTATCGAGCGACGATAACGTCGGTACGATATAGATGAGCGTGCTTGAAATTCGAGGAATGGTTCGAACGAAAAAATTTAAAGAAGTCGATTTTGATTTGAATGATAGTTTGGGGATTTATTGAATGACTTCATCCCTGAGTGGTGTATGCGATAGCTTCAGGGATGTCGATCGATCGATTGAGGATGCGGGGTGTCGGTAAGTCTATCAGCAAGTGTCGCGTTATGCAAAACCTTAGATTGAGTGTCATTGAACAAGTTGTAGTCTTAAAGATTTAGATGAGTTGATTCGAACAACTTAGAATTGACGCGCACGGAACGTGCACGAGATTGAGATTGCGCAAGTATAAAATATGGAAATGATAGAGTAGGCAAATCAAATCGAGAAAAACTTAAGGTGTAGTAAATGGATGGTTTGATCGAAAAAATTGATACGGATCGTAAAGAAAAAGTTAGCACGATGGAAAGATAGCGTGTAGGAAAAGTTGAGTTTTGAAGTTACGAAATGACTCTTAAGGATTGGATTGAATGTTGTTCGATAATTTGAGTTAGCAAGAAATGATGCGAATTGAGGAAATACGTTGGTCGATGACTTAAGATAGACGGATAAACAATATGCAATTTTGGGTTTAAGGAAATTGATGTTATGAAAGATTCGAGGGATAATGATCGAACTTGAATTTGAATTTTAAGGAGATTATCCAGTCGGACGATAGCATCATTCGCACGACTCGAAATTGGTTGCAAAGGAAGATCGTTAGGTTACGCATGTCATCGATGGTATTGAGGCGTATTAAAGATCGATATACGATAACTCGGGAGTACTCTGACTCGACGAATGATGCTCATGCAAGTGTTATTATTCTGACGAATGCTATACTAGGATTTGATTGAAAAGAATGTTGGATGAAAACGATTGTGTCTTGATGATTACGCGGATAACCATAGCGTCGACATTCTTGTCTTGCACGAGCGCAACTCTAGTCTCGCACATGCGTCACGTCAGAATTGGGGCGATCGTTTTGCATGAGCGTTGACATAGTGATTCATGTCACGGGAATGATCGAACTCAAAAAATCAGGATGAGGCAACTTTGATTGTCTCGACGTATTGGTTTTATGCGAAGAAAAATTTGAGGATTTCTAGGATTCGTGATTGACGATTGAGTAAAATTTGAGGATTGAGTAGGTCCAATCCGTGCATCGAGAATAAATTAGTCTAGACACAAAACAAAAGTTATGTTCCGATGAGAATAATTATTCCGTGGGAGCGTTGCATGGTGATTTCATGCCCACCATAGATAATCGGACTCGCGTGAGATCGAGACGCAACATATTGTTAAGCTAGACGACCTCATGATCGAATGCGTGAATCGGGATGAATGACTTAGGGAATCTGAAATGTGAATATGGTTTGGCGATGAATTGTGTCGTAGCGTGTTTAAATTTGATAAGGATTGATAGGCGAACTATATCGAACGTATTGAAAGGGATGACAATGCAAGATGGTTTGTTGAACGAGCAATATTGATACGTCATGGAATTGGTTGAATGTAAGTTGTCATAGGATGGCTTTGCTGAATGACTCAGACCCCATGCGATGAATGTCGGGATGTGTGTAGAAAATCTATGTTCGAAGTTTAGAAATTGGAGTGATGCGAGCTTGGGTAGAAAACTCCCGTACTATCAACTTGGTTTGACCTTAGGATGGGGTCAATGTTGATATCTTTGTTTGGGAGCTATGATTCTAATACTGATGGAAAGACATAGCCTAGCGGTTAGACAGACGTCCGAGTACGAAGTGGTAGGGTTTGTGGAGACACCACTCGCGAGTCTCGGTTAACATGCACGTATATCAGGGACGCCCAAATATGTGCACGATCCGACTCGAGTGGTGATGGCGGATTCTCTATCACGAGGCTTGGCTGAAATATATGTATTTTGGGGACGCCTGGAATATGTGCACGATCCAACTAAGTGATACGTTGAAGCAAGTGAGACTTGAGAATGGATAAGTGTCGAGGATTTTGAGATTGTGAGTTTTGAAGGAAAGACGTGGGTAGCATGAGCGTGGCTCGGACTGAGGGAATGCGTAGGAGAAATGTGTGCGATAAACGTAGGATGTTGAAAGAAGTGATAAGTCGATAAGTAAGTACTCAGTTAGTTTCGAGGACAAAACTTTTTCTGAGTGGTGTATGATGTAGTGCCCCGTCCCGCTCAGTCAATTGGAGGAATCGAAATGCCGACGGCGTTCGGACTTAGCCTTGCAACGACTTCTCGAAGACATCTCTCGGTCAAGGCAACCGCTCGCTCAGGTGGGATAGTTTCGGTGAACTTGTCTCATCTTTGCCTTCATATAATAAATCACATATTTTCAACTTGCACAAGTAGACTTGATAATAAAAGAGACGAATCCACATAGCTAAGGAAATAATCCCGACAGGTCGAATTGAGTTAGAATATGGAAAGGTCCAACGGTCGGCTTAGAGTTGGTGCACGGCGTGCTTTAAAAATGGTACCCGGTCCTTCGTCCCACGACTTGGGAGAAGGCAAAGTTGGTCTTTTCCACAAGCTAAGAGTTAGCCAAATTCATAGGCATCGCCCGCATAAATGCTTCATAAAACATGCACGGTCTCATCGCCCAAGGCGTGGCATAGCCTCTGCTCGCCCGACGGGTTAAGTTGTATTGTACGGTGTTTGCCATTAAAATCTTTTAATTGTAAATTTCAATACAAATAGAACAGTGTTACAATGTAGGACTTCGACGTAGTCCTAGGAGTACACTTTTGTTTATTTGGGTCCCTTGTGCCGATGGAGCGAGTGGTAATGCGTTGACTCCGTTGACGATCTAACGACGGTTATCGGTTCTCCGAAGGTCTGGGTTGCTCTGGGTGCTGGAGCTGGTGGAGAGGAGGAAGACGTTGAGTGTCTATATCTGCCTCTCTGGTTGTGCGACGTCTCTGTCAGTATATGTATGTTCGTTTGTATATATCCCCGAAGAAGGAAATGATCCCTCTATTTATAGCTTTACAGGCTGGCTGCTCATGCGCGCATATGTAGGATGTGCCTGGACGTGGGGACGCCACGTGGTGATTGCTGATGGAGGCGTATGGACGATGTGCCCTGATCGAGGGGTTGAATTCTTCATGCTGCTGTTGTGGGCCGGCACGTAGCATAGAAGAGGATCTTTCTGTTGCTGAGATCTTGGGTAAATCGAGTCAAAGGACACGTGTCATCGACCCATGGCTCGGAGATCTCGGATTTGGTGGGGAATAATCTGGTAGGATATGCCTGGGATTGGACGCATGAGGAGACTTTGGCTCGTAACCTTTGGGAGTCACGAACCATTCAAGGCGCACGGCTTTTGAGGCTCATGCGAAGCTTCAGTAGCGACTTTACTTCTGTCTTTAGGGATCAGAGAAAAGTCTGATGTGCATGGCTTTTGAGGCGCATATAGAGCTTCAGTAGTGACTTTACTTCTGTCTTTAGGGATCAGAGAGAAAATCTGATGTGCATGGCTCGAGGCACATGCAGAGCTTTGGACGCATGGCTGCGGAGGCACATGCGAGTGGTTGGGCGGCCACGTGGCTGTAACCGCCGGAGAAGAGTAATGATGATGCTGACGTTGGCGACGCTTCATTTTCTAAAAAAACTGTCAATTGTTCAGTCCCCGAGAGGCGTACTGCCAACTCTGTCAGACCTCAGCATTTAATGTTTTTGACATTTGATGGTCTGTTGAGTGGGCGCATCGATCGGCGATCCCCTAGGCACATGGGGCCGCACGGGGGTGCATGTTTTGTGAAGCACCTGGTACTGAGAAGCGCGTCTGTGTGATGCGCGGTCTGGCCGACACATCTGTTGCATGACGCATCTTTATTGATCCGGCTGTTACGTTCTTTGAGTCATTAATGACTCTCTGACTTAGCTGAATTCGAAGGGGCGAATTAATCATCATGAATACAAGTTCATTGTACTAACTTCGAAAATGTTGCCACTTGGCGCATGGGTTTGATTTGCCCTGGCCTATGAATAGCAACAGTTTGAGAGAGTTTTGTTGTCTCTCCCTTGACTTCTCGACGAAGATGGATTCGACTGATCCTCCTCCTTGGCAAGACGTTGTACTGTGGATGAATGGTTCTCCTTGTTCGAAGAAGCTTTGACGGTTTAACTCCTTCAGAAGATAAGAGCCCCAGGCTGGTAGATGCGCCTGTGCGTTGACGAGGAAGTGATTCACTCTGACGGGACGGAGTGATGCGCTGGGAGACAGGTACAGCAGGTTACAACAATTGGAACACAGATTGCCTTAGTGGTGGAGCTACTGTCTTGCGGTAGCAGCAGTTGATGGCGACCGTAGCACAAATGTGCCCTGTGAGGGGCACATTATGCTTGTTGGTCGGCTCTCCTGATCGGCGTTTGTGAATGATCACATTACGCAAATCGTTAGAGGAGAGTGCCACCTTCACACCCCCATCAGGCGCATGGCAAGGCCAAGCGCCGGGGTGGTCAAGCGAGAGTGCCACCTTTACACCCCCATCAGGCGCATGGCAAGGCCAAGCGTCGGGGTGGTCAAATGAATGCTGCGCCCCTTGATCCAACACCAAACAGGCGCTCAGATCAGTAGTAGGGGTACAACACTTAAAGTGACTTGAACGAACCTCGGACGTACAAACCAAAGGAGGGGCGGGAGTTCAAGACCATAGGGTTTGCCTTGCTCGACTTGGTTGCGAACGCAGTAGATGTGCCCAAGTGAGACAAGGACTTTGAAGGTCGACTCGTTTCTGGCGCAGAAGCACCCGAGTCGACCTTATACAGCTTACCATCAGCAGCGCGCATGATTGTGAAGGCATGCTTCTGGTTTGCCGTTGGCATTGCACATTTGAGGCGCATGGCCCGTGCCGCCTTGGACTTCTTCGTACCAGCCCATGGGGCGTATAATACTCAGAGTACAAATTATCCTTGCCATAACAACGAGTGAAGAACTTGCAGCCAACCCAGAAGAAGAAAAGAACAACTGCAACTTTTTGTGGCTCGAACGGGCTCCCTGGATAACGGGATCCCTTTTCTTTATTTATTTTTGGTGCCTTTTTCAAAGGAGGCAAGAGGGCTCTATATATAGAGTAGAATGAGACCTCTCTTCTTCTCCTTTCCGATGTGGGATTAAAAGTAAGATCCCTTCTTTTTCATGCTTCTATAAGACCCCCTTCAAAGTTTTTAAAACTTTTGGACAAGTTTTAAAATACTTTGAACAAAAAGCATGAACAGTAGAGCTGTTTAGGTGTGACAATCCTATCAGAGGTAGTATGGAAGTGATAGGTTTGGGTACTTCCACTGGAGAATTTATGTGGACTTATCATCCTTGGCGCACCTTGGTTCTAGGTACAGATAATAAGTTGAGAGAGAGAGAGAACCAACATATTTACTCAGAGGTAGTACGGACATGGTAAATATGGGATTGATGGTAGAGCTTTCCTACTCAGAGGTGATATGGACGTGGTAGGAATGACTCTGGAGGGAGATACGCGGAACTACTCAGAGGTAATATGGACATGGAAGTTCTGCTGGGGAGGGTGTAAACCTTTACTCTCTTTTTTAGAATAAAAAAATACAAAAAATTTTGTGATGTGTTTATTTTTGCTGTCATGAACTTGATAATTTGTGTGGACCTATTATCTTTTGCGCACCTTGGTTTTTAGGTACAGATAATAAGTTTGAGAGAACCAACATGTTTGTTCAGAGGTGTTGTGGACATAGCAAATATGGGATTCAAAATGGTAGAATCTTCCTACTCAGAGGTGTTATGGACGTGGTAGGAATGACTCTGGGGAATACGCGGAACTACTCAGAGGTAATGTGGACGTGGAAGTTCTGCGATCAATGTACGACAACACAGGGGTTGTCTGTACGGGATGTTTACTCAGAGGTAATGTGGACGTGGTAAACATGATAGGTAGCGTAGTCTTATGGAATGTAAGATTTCGCTTTGTAGGGCGTAGGGGAACAACTCATAGGTGATGTGGACGTGGTTGTCTTTCTACTGGAGGATGCCACGGAACAGCTGGGTTCCGGAAGCGTATAATTTTGTGGAAGGGAATTGTATGTGAGCCCTGATGATTGGGTCCACAGATCCCCTTGTGGAAGTACATGTCTGAAAGATGTCAAGAGTAGTACTTCTTTAGAAACTTGTCGTTGATGGGCATCATGAACAAGTCTCCATTGGGTTTGGCGAGGCGGTAAGCTCCGTTTGAGTATACCGTCTCTATGATGAAAGGTCCTTTCCACTTGGGCTCGAACTTTTCTGGTGTCTTATGAGTCAACACCATCGGCCTCCTGACTGCCAGAACCAGGTCGCCTACTTGGAAAGTCCTCTGCTTGACCTTCTTGTTGAAAGCCTGTGATATACGGGCTTGGTAGAGCTCGATATGTTGTTGAGCTAGGAGACGCTTTTCGTCAAGTGCCTCCAGTTTCCGCAGACGACGACGTTGATTGTCCTCTTCTGTAAGGTGGTTTGTGATTACTACGCGGAGTAAGGGTATCTGGATCTCGAGAGGTAGTACCGCTTCACTCCCGTAGACCAGGGAGAATGGTGTATTGCCTGTCGGGGTTCGTACCGTCGTACGGTAGGCCTAAATGCATTCACCGAGCTTTTTGTCCCAGTCGTGTTTGTTGGATGACACGAATTTTTTGAGTAGCCTGACGATAGTCTTGTTGAATGCCTCGACCAATCCGTTTGCTGCCGGATTGTAGGCGGTTGAGGCCACGTTTTGAATGCGATTCTTGTCACAGAATCTGCTGAAAATATGACTGATGAACTGAGGACCATTATCGTGGATGATCCTCCGGGGTACTCCGAAACGGTAGATGACATGGTGCTTGATGAAGCTGATCACCCTAGAGCTCTTCACTTCCGCCAGTGGAACGGCCTTTGCCCATTTAGAGAAGTAGTCGGTGATGGCTAGGATGAAGCGGTGTCCTCTCGATAAAGAAGGGGTGATCGGTCCCACAATGTCCATGCCCCAAGCTTCGAAGGGCCAGAAGGCGATTGTAGGATGTAGTGGTTGTAACGGTGTATGAATGAAGTCTGCGTGAAGCTGGCACGCATGGCACTTCTTAGCATAGTCGACAGCGTCAACGGCCATGGTTGGCCAGTAGTAGCCCATGCGTCGCAGTCGGTCCTACAACTTAGGGCCAGGTTGATGGGCCCCACAGGTTCCATCGTGAGCTTCTCGAAGGGCTTCGGCTCCTTCTTCGTTGGATAAGCATCGAAGGAGAAGTCCATCGTAGGAGCGTCGGTACAGTATTTTAGTAGCTGTATCGTAGTAGAATCGAAGGGAGCGCCTCCTGACTGAGACAGCTTCTTTCGGGTCCTCTGAGAGAATTCTGTAGACAGCAAAGTCGATGAACGGGAATCTCAGTCTCGAACGTTAACACCGGCACTTGTTGTCATGGCATGAGCCACTCGTGAGCACAGGTTGTTTTTAGGACAGACCAAGTCTCGACCAACTACCGTGACGTAGTGTTGAGTCCCGAGGGGTGCTGCCAATGAGGTTGCGAGGCCAGCCAGAGCATCCGCCTCCATATTTTGTAGTCGAGGTACGTGTTCGATGAAGAACTCAGTGAAGGTTGAAATGATGTTCAATTCAACTTCATGATAGGGGATCAGATCTTCATGGCGAACTTCGTATTGCCCGCTTATCTGGTTTACGACGAGTTTTGAGTCATCGTAGGCTTCCAGATGATTCACCCCAGCTGTTATGCCAACTGGAGTCCCATGATGAGTGCGTTGTACTCGACAACATTGTTGGAGCACGGCTTTGAAAGGGAGTAAGTATGCTGGATGACCAGCTGATCGGGAGAGACTAATACCACCCCCACTCCTGCGATGATTTGGCCTTTGGGGCCTGTTCTTGAAGCGCCATCGAAAAACATCCGCCAGACGGAACCTTCTTCGGTGACGTTTGATTCTTGGACCTCATCCGGGGTGTCTTCATAGAGTCTTGAGGACTCTGGGATGGGGTGTGCAGCTAAAAAGTTGGCCAGAGCTTGACCCTTAACGGCTTTTTGTGGAACGAACACCATATTGTATGGCGTTAGCAAGATCGCCCATGTGGTAAGCCGGGAGTTTAATGATCCTGGCTTCGTCATGAGAACTCTGAGCGGATTGACTCAGGAAATGACATAATTGTCTGGCCCGAGACATAATGGCGAGTCTTTTGGATGGCAAATACCAAAGCCAAGCACTCCTTTTCAACGGGGTTGTACCGATGTTCGGTCCCGATCAATGTTCTACTGAGGTAGTAAATAGCTTGCTCATAGCCTGTATCGCTGTTCTGAGCCAGCAGAGCGCCGAGGGAATGATCCATGGCTCGGACATAGAGGAGAAATGGTTTACCGGCGACTGGTGCCACCAGGACTGGCGGGCTCGTCAGTTAAGCCTTGATGTCGTCGAAAGCTTTTTGGCATTCCTCTGTCCAGACGTAAGAGACTCCCTTCTTCATGAGCTGAGTGAAGGGTCGACATTTTTCGAAAAGGTTTGCTATGAACCTCCGGATGTATGCCAGACGCCCTTACAGGCCTCGAAGTTCTCGGAGGTTCTTCGGAGGGTCCATGTCGAGGATGGCTTTGGTCTTCTCGGGATCGACATGAATGCCTTTCGCCGTGATAATGAAGCCCAAGAACTTTCCTCTAGAAACCCCTAGGAAGGATTTAGCGGGGTTCATCTTGAGTTGATGCGCCCACATGAGATCGAAGACTGTCTTGAGGTCTTACAGGTGATCTCCTTTGAGACGGCTCTTGACTGCGATGTCGTCAACATAGCATTCGACTGTCTTACGAAGATGCTGACGAAAAATGGTGCTCATAGCTCGTTGGTATATCGCACCAGCGTTCTTCAAGCCGAAGGGCATCACTGTGTAGCAGAAAACACCCTTTGGAGTCCTGAATGATGTGTGTTTTGCGTCATCGGAGAACATCTTGATCTGGTTGTAGCCCGAATACCCGTCCATGAAAGACATGCGTTCGAAGCCACATGTGTTGTCGATCATGACGTCGGTAATTAGAAGCGGGAATTCATCCTTCGGGCAAGCAGTGTTGAGGTCCCTGAAGTTGATACAGACTCGTATCTTCCCATTCTTCTTGGTGACTGGGACGACATTGGCCACCCAATCCGGGTGTTGTTCTTCGCAGATGAAGCTGTTGGTCAAGAGTTTGTCCACCTCCTGATCGATGGCGTTCATGATGTCCGGACGAAAGCGTCGTTGTTGTTGTTTGATAGGCTTGGCATCAGGTAAGATGTTAAGCCTATGCATCGCGATCTGGGGATCAAGTCCCGACATATCTTCGTAGCTCCAGGTGAAGACATCGATATACTCTTTAGCCAGCTGGATTAAAGATTCTCGGTCTTCTCCTTTTAGGCTTTTGCTGATGAAGATGGGTTTGGAAGAGGATCCGTCCCCAAGGTCGATCTGCTCGACTTCGTCTTCGGTAGAAGGTTCACGTAATTCAAAACGGGACTCCCACTGTTCTTCTAGGCGTTGAGCCCAGGGTTCTTCTTCGAAGAATTCTGGCATTTGGTCTTCGCCTTCATCTTCTTGAGATTGTGCAGATATCATGTTGGCTGACAGCACTTTCTTGAAGACTGAGCCGATACTCGTATCGGAATCCCAAGTTGATGCTTCGGATGAGTGAGAATGTTCTACTTCTTCTGCTTCCGAACTCTCTGGAGTTGATGGAGGCGTGACATAGCCTACGCCCCGCCGAGTTCGATGATAGTAGTCTTGCGGCTTTTCTTTAGGTGTTGGAAGCCGGAGAGGAAGACGTCGACCCTTGCCGTAGTTCAGGCCTTTGTTACTTTTTAGGTCATAACCCATCTTTTGGATGAGATACTTTGCCTTGTCCGTGTACCGATAGACTTGTATTCTGCCGGTATCTGGTTCTGGTTCGAGCGGCGGGAGATCTGGATGACGCTCAACCTTGCCGAAGATGATGGATTCTTCGTCTCGACTTCGTGACGGGACTACAAAACAGACCCTTTGGGACGGGACTACTCGATTTACAAGATGGACGGTCGTTATTTGTGTTTATAACGACCATAGAGCGTTATCTAATGTATACATGGTATTCCAATGTGGAAGACTAGAATAATTAAAAGACACTCTATTATTGATGAAATACGATATTTTATTCCGCGGGATTACATTGTCCAGAGAGGGTACATCTACATCAGCAGAGATATATTCCCCTAGCTCTTCGTCTGTGAGTACTGGGGTAGGATCGGGAGAATCCACCACAACGTTGGTCTTGGGGTCCGAGAGGACTATGTGGGCCTTCTCTGGCAGCTTGAGTTGCGACGGCTTGCCTTTAAGACGCACCTTCAGAGGTGTCTCCACTGTGAATCCGGTGATTGGTGCCTTCCCCTATAGTTTTTCTACAAGGGGAGCCGATATTTGAGGCGGCTTTCCCTTGAGCCGTATCTTCAGGGGAGCTTCAGGAGTAGTTAGAGCTTTTCTGGGTAGCTTGATGTTCATGGGAGGCAACTTCTGAGGCGGTTTGCCTTTGAGTCGGATCTTCAACGGAGCGTCGGGAGTCATCTCAGGCTCCATGTTCGGCTCTGCTACCGTTTCTGCTTCGTCGTCAGCATCATTGGCTTCCTCCTCGTCAGGTGACTTGTACAAGGAGGAATCGGTGAAGTAGGCTTCAACCCCTTTGAAAGGGTCAATGTCCGCGAACTTCGTCCGGATGAGTCGTTGGTGGACACGTACTTCATACATTGGTGGAGCGTGGAGGGCACCACCATGTACTCATGCAGCCATAGACGACCCAACAGAAGATTGTAGTTGACTTCGGCGTCCACGACATAACAAGTGACCTCGGTTCTGAGGTTACCATATGGCACTTTAGTCATATTTTGCCCAGTGGCTCACTTTTGCTAGCATTGAAGCCACTGATTGTTGTGTTAGAAGGTGCCAGTCGGTACATTGGGATCCCCAGTGTTGAGAGTAGCATCTTCAAAATGATGCTGAGGGAAGACCCCGTATCGATCTGAATCCGCTTCACCTTGACTGAACCGATATACCCTGTATAATACAGCGGCCTGTTGTGTCGGTTGTGCTTGAGCAGCATGTCTTGTTGGGTGAAGGTTATGTTGGGGATAACCTCATCCGCACAATGACAGTGCACACATGTAGTTGGGAGATCTTCAGGCTACTTGACCTGACTGATAAAGGACTCAGCATCCTTCAGAGCTTCACAGAGAGCTTTCCGAGTGTCTTTGGAAAGACGTAGGAGCTCAAACAGAGATAGACGGGCAGGAGTACTGGCCAGTTGTGCCAGTATGTCAAAGTTGTGGGGCTTGGCCAGCCCCGAAGCATTCTCCTTTCACAGAGGCCTATCGAAGCAGGCCTCTACATGCTTCTGCTTATTGGCTGCTGGGGGATTAGACGGGCCCTCTTCCTGGGCAGCAGGGACGGTGCAAGGAGGCACCACCTCGATGGCAGCTTCGTCGGGTTGGGCGTTCTGTTGTGAACGTGTCTGTACAGGAAGTGCCTCTTCCGCTGAGGAAGAGACCATGCGGCAAGACTTGATCTTCCTGCCTTTGGATTTGGAGGTAGGACGTACCTCCGGTTGAGTAACCTTGGAGACGAGATCAGGGTGAACCCATAAGATCTCTCCCCGAGATGTGGTGAGTGGGATGAGTCCACTCACGTTGTCACGAGTAGGTGGTAAGTTAACCACCTCCATTGTCGCCTTAGGGATGGGGACGACGCCATCTTGTGTTATAGTTGGCGACAACATACCGAACTGGAGTAACACCACGTTGGCCGATACCGTCTTCTCTTCGTAGTTGATGGAGATAACATCCGCATTGATCATGCGCTGGATGTAGTTCTTGAGGACGTAGCAGTCCTTGGTTGGGTGTCCGACAAACCGATGGTAGTGACAGTACCTCAGATTGTCCACTTTCCCAACCTCGTCGGGACGCTTCGGGTCCGGCAGCTTGATCTTGTCACCCTGCTTCAGTATCTCAAAGAGTTGCAGGGTGTCTTCATCGTTGAACGAATAAACCTCCTTTGGTCTTGGTGCAAGTAGAGGCTTCTGAGTAGGCGCTGACGCACCTTTTGAGGCATTGACAGTCAACGCCTGTTTCTCCTTCGTCTCTCGTCCGGGGTTGTTGGCTGCAGGCCGTTTCCCCTTGTCCTCAAAGACAGGGAAACTAACTCCCAGAAGGCGAGCATTGGATGCCTTCTTTTCGGCTGCTTCTGCTTCGATGATCAAGGAACTCTAATCAGGGGGAGGAGTAGAGTTGAGCCAGAGTTTGACTGCAGGCAACATGTTCATACTGCAGGAGGAGAGGAGTGCATGTTCTGGCATGCCCGGGGGTAGTCTGAAGCAGGCCTGTCGGAAGCGTTCGATGAACACTCGAACAGCTTCCTTCTCCTTCTGGCGTATCTCTATGAGGGACGCCATTGTCATGTCCTTTCCGCCGTCGTAGAAACGGTCGAGGAAAAGGTGCATCAAGTCGTCGAAGGAAGATATAAAATTGTCGAAAAAGCTGCAGTACCAGTCATACGCCACTCCTTTTAGTGCCCCGACGAATATGCTGGTGAGTAGCGTATCCTCCTTCAGAAGATGTCCCATCTGGGACTGGAAGTATGTCAGATAGCGACACGGAGAGTCCTTCCCGTCGTATGGCATCAATGTTTGTGGTTTATATTTGGGAGGATAAACCACCTTGTTCCATTCGAGAGGATAAGGTTGGAGAATGCCCATCTTTTGGCGCTCTTCTTGTTTATTCTTGGACTCAAAGCGTTCGCGCAGGTCCCTGATCATCTCGACCACGTCTTCCGTAGAGCTGAGAGTCGGGGAAGGTGGTACCACCTGGAGTTGAGAATTTGAGGGCTCCGATGTCCGAGGTGCTTCGTGGCGATCCGTATCCAAGGATACCCGTTGAAAGGGTACACTTGACTCTCCATTGGCCCCTGGGTCGGGACCGGTAGAAGGTGTTCTGGCCAAAGCTGACCGAATCTCAAACACTGCTTGAGTCAGTGTTTGCATAGAGGCAGAGAGGGTCTTGAATCCTCCCTCTAATGTATCCATGCGTTGGACGAGGTCTGGTGGCGACGCATCAGACTCGGTATCACCCTCAGTCATGTATACTGTCATGACACGGCTGGAAGTGGATGGATCGGTTGAGGCTTCACTCTCGGCTTCACTCTCCTGGAGCTTCATCTTGGCCACCCCCAACTATGTTCTGGAGAACATTCTCGTCAGGAGCATCTGTAAGGGCCTGATTACCCTCAGTTTTGTCTTGAAGGACTTCTTCGTCTTCGAGACTCAGATCCGTAGGGGCCAGACTACCCCCAGCTATGTTTTGGAGGACACCCTCGTCTTCGGAAGAAGTATCCGTAAGGGCCTGATTACCCCCAGTCCTGTCTTGAAGGACCTTTTCGTCTTCGAGATGTAGATCCACAGGGGCTAGACGACCCCCAACTACGTCCGGGAGGCTGACTTCGCCTCGAGGATGAAGATCCACCCCCTTTGTGCTTTGGAGGACACCTTCGTCTTCGTAAGGAGGCTCGACAAGTGTCTGACTACCCCCAGCTTCCTCCAAGATCTTCTTCCTCCCCCAAGTGCCTTCGAACACTCCGGAGGATGAGACAGTTGTCTTGGTTTTCCTCGGTTGGCTCTTGGACGAGGACGAGGAATTGCCAGTCACCTTTCGGACTGACGAGGAGTTAGAGATCACGTTGCATGAAGCAACCCTTGGCTCTTCTTTTGTTGACACCTTCTTCCCGAGGCGACATCGGAGGGGTGTCGATGATTGCAGCCGCTGGAACACCGATTGTCTTGGAGGGACTACTGCCTTGCAACAGCAGTTGATGGTGACTACAGCACAAGTGTGCCCTGTGAGGGGCACATCGTGCTTGTCAGTCGACTCTCCTGATTGGCGCTTGTGAGTGATTATGTTACGCAGATCGTTGGAGGAGAGTGCCACCTTCACACCCCCTTCAGGTGCATGGCAAGGCCAAGCATCGGGGTGGTCAAGTGAATGTTATGCCCCCTGATCTAACACCAAACAGGCGCTCCGATCAGTAGTAGGGGAACAACATTTAAAGTGACTTGAATGGATCTCAGACGCACAACCAGAGGGGACACGGGAGTTCAAGACTACTGGGTTTGCCTTACTCGACTTGGTTGCGAACGCAATAGATGCGCCCAAGTAAGATAAGGACTTTGAAGGTTGGCTCGTTTCTAGCGCAGAAGCACCTGAGTCGACCTTATACAACTTACCATCAGCAGCGCGCATGATTGTGAGCGCATGCTTCTGGCTTGCTGCTGGCATAGCACGTTTGGGGCGCATGGCCCGTGCTGCCTTTAATTTCTTCGTACTAGCCCGTTGGGGGGCGTAGTACTCAGAATCTAAATTCTCCTCGCCACTACAGCGAGTGAGTCTGTCAAAGACAGAGACCTTCTGTGGCACATCAGAGATGATGCGCGGGGCATTAGTTGCGCCCCTGCTCCGTCGACGCATCTTCCTCGCCTGAGAGGGAGATGGCTGGAGAATGTGGTCAGCTGCACGTTTTCTCGAGTGATGCGCTGCACCGGTGGGCGCATCTTGGTTGCTGAGGACGTCAGCAGGAAGGGAAGACTGGATCGGCGCATCCCCTTCGGTGGTGGTGCTAGAGGCGTCGACCTTGCGCACCCAGACTCGGCGAGTCTTCTTCGGCTTCGACAGCCGCTTCGAAGGAATCGCACTGCCTTCAGAGATGAACTCCTCATACGCCTGTTGATTGAGGCATACGACCAGCGTCTTGTGGGAGGAGCCCACCTTCACGTCGTCGGATTACGACACAGCTTTCTCGGTGGAGGAGAAAGAGGTCCCCAGCAGAGTCGCCAGCTTGTTTGCCATTAAAATCTTTTGATTGTAAATTTCAATACAAACAGAACAGTGTTACAATATAGGACTTCAATGTAGTCCTAGGAGTACACTTTTGTTTATCTGGGTCCCTTGTGCCGATGGAGCGAGTGGTAATGCGTTGACTCCGTTGACGATTTGACGACGGTTATCGGTTCTCCGAAGGTCTGGGTTGCTCTGGGTGCTGGAGCTGGTGGAGAGGAGGAAGACGTTGAGTGTCTGTATCTGCCTCTCTGGTTGTGCGACGTCTCTATCAGTATATGTATGTTCGTCTGTATATGTCCCCGAAGAAAGAAATGATCCCTCTATTTATAGCTTTGCAGGCTGGCTGCTCATGCACGCATATGTAGGATGCACCTGGACGTGGGGACGCCACATGGTGATTACTGATGGAGGCGCATGGACGATGTGCCCTGATCGAGGGGTTGAATTCTTCATGCTGCTATTGTGGGCCGGCACGTAGCAGAGAAGAGGATCTTTCTGTTGCTGAGATCTTTGGTGAATCGAGTCAAAGGACACGTGTCATCGGCCCATGGCTCGGAGATCTCGGATTTGGTGGGGAATGATCTGGTAGGATGCGCCTGGGATTGGGCGCATGAGGAGACTTTGGCTCGTAACCTTTGGGAGTCACGAACCATTCAAGGCGCACGGCTTTTGAGGCACATGCGAAGCTTCAGTAGCGACTTTACTTCTGTCTTTAGGGATCAGAGAAAAGTCTGATACGCATGGCTTTTGAGGCGCATGCAGAGCTTCAGTAGTGACTTTACTTCTGTCTTTAGGGATCAGAGAGAAAATCTGATACGCATGGCTCGAGGCGCATACAGAGCTTTGGGCGCATGGCTGCAGAGGCGCATGCGAGTGGTTGGGCGGCCACATAGCTGTAACCGCCGGAGAAGAGTAATGATGATGCTGACGTTGGCGACGCTTCATTTTCTGAAAAAGCTGTCAATTATTCAGTCCCCGAGAGGCGTGCTGCCAACTCTGTCAGACCTCAGCATTTAATGTTTTTGATATTTGATGGTCTGTTGAGTGGGCGCATCGATCGACGATCCCCTAGGCACATGGGGCCGCATGGGGGTGCATGCTTTGTGAAGCGCCTGGTACTGAGAAGCGCATCTGTGTGATGTGCGGTCTGGCCGGCGCATCTGTTGTATGACGCATCTTTATTGATCCGACTGTTACGTTCTTTGAGTCATTAATGACTCTCTGACTTAGCTAAATTCGAAGGGGCAAATTCATCATCATGAATACAAGTTCATTGCACTAACTTCGAAAAGGTTGCCACTTGGCATATGGGTTTGATTTGCCCTGGCCTATGAATAGCAACAGTTTGAGAGAGTTTTGTTGTCTCTCCCTTGACTTCTCGACGAAGATGGATTCGACTGATCCTCCTCCTTGGCAAGACGTTGTACTGTGGATGATGGTTCTCCTTGTTCAAAGAAGCTTTGACGGTTTAACTCCTTCAGAAGATAAGAGCCTCAGGCTGGTAGATGCGCATGTGCGTTGACGAGGAAGTGATTCACTCTGACGGGGCGGAGTGATGCGCTGGGAGACAGGTACAGCAGGTTGCAACTGTTGGAACACAGACTGCCTTGGTGGTAGAGCCACTGTCTTGCGGTAGCAGCAGTTGATGGCGACCGTAGCACAAATGTGCCCTGTGAGGGACACATTATGCTTGTTGGTCGGCGCTCCTGATCGGCGTTTGTGAATGATCATATTACGCAAATCGTTAGAGGAGAGTGCCACCTTCACACCCTCATCAGACGCATGGCAAGTCCAAGCGCCGAGGTGGTCAAGCGAGAGTGCCACCTTTACACCCCCATCAGGCGCATGGCAAGGCCAGGCGCCGGGGTGGTCAAGTGAATGCTGCGCCCCTTGACCCAACACCAAACAGGCGCTCAGATCAGTAGTAGGGGTACAACACTTAAAGTGACTTGAACGAACCTCGGACGCACAAACCAGAGGAGGGGCGGGAGTTCAAGACCACAGGGTTTGCCTTGCTCGACTTGGTTGCGAACGCAGTAGATGCTCCCAAGTGAGACAAGGACTTTGAAGGTCGGCTCGTTTCTGGCGTAGAAGCACCCGAGTCGACCTTATACGGCTTACCATCAGCAGCGCACATGATTGTGAGTGCATGCTTCTGGTTTGCCGTTGGCATAGCACGTTGGAGGCGCATGGCCCGTGCCACCTTGGACTTCTTCATACCAGTCCGTAGGGCGTATAGTACTCAGAGTCTAAATTATCCTCGCCATGACAGCGAGTGAAGAACTTGCAGCCAACCCAGAAGAAGAGAAGAAAAACTGCAACTTTTTGTGGCTCGAACGGGCTCCCTGGATAACGGGCTCCCTTTTCTTTATTTATTTTTGGTACCTTTTTCAAAGGAGGCAAGAGGGCTCTATATATAGAGTGGAATGAGACCTCTCTTCTTCTCCTTTCCGATGTGGGATTAAAAGTAAGATCTTCTTTTTCATGCTTCTACACACGGCTTATGGCATAAGTCTAGGCACCCCCAAATAACTTGATTATTTAAAGTCAAATGCATGCACGACACGTTTCCACGACGCAAGGCTTGACGCAGCCTTTGCTTGTTGAGTCGTTGTGCGATTGAGTTTGGCAAAGTTATGTTAGGCTATCAAGTAGTAGCAAGCACGATCCCACGAGTTCTACGACTTGGTATAGCCACGAAGTCCTACGGTCTCTAAGCTAGTCATATGGAGTACGTGTTGGACGATAGTGTCACACGGAACACAAGTCAGTTTAAGGCACGAGCCACAGTTGTTTCAAAGTGAGTTATGGAAAAAGGGGGCTATCAATAGTCATTCCTAAGTTGAGTAAAAATGATATTGCATTAAGGGAGAAGGCTCGCGACCGTGGGTCGTCGAGGGATCTCAATGATAGAAGTCTTGAACTTGGTTTGAAAGAGATGGTAACACTGAAAAGAAGGATGACTGTGTGAGACGTCAGTTGAGTCGAGTCTTGCATGGTCATGGACAACTTGTCGGCAAGGGCGATGTTTCCTCGAGTGACAACTCGGGTCCATGGGACCGACTAGGCCTAGGGAGGAAACAGGGTATAGTCGTACATAAGGTTTTAGCACGGGTTAAGCGGGGGCTTGTACAGAGCTAGCTACTTGCGTTGAAAGGACCCCGATTAACAAAGCTATATGTCGCAGGATACCTTGTTATGCTAGTGGCCAAGTTCATATAGATGTCGGCAAAATAGCGGCTATCCGCGTGTATGCCTTTGAATTGAGTCGAGTTGAATGTGTACAGTTAGAACACAAAGTTTGGGCCTAAGATTGGACTTCAACATAGGTGTCATGCTTCGGCACGAGATGGGGCGTCAAGTCTTAAGTTGTTGGATAGAGTCGCATAAGTTGGCTTGAGTCGTTGGAGTTTAAGTCAGGAAACCATCGTAAGGCCAAGTCGATTGAGTGACACTAAGTTCACAAGTCTCGATTGGGTAAGTTGGTGACCAAGGTAGCAAGGGCCGCGAGGCGGCGATGTGGTTTAATCTACTGAAATACGAGGCACGGCCTTAATATGGTTTTGTAGCGTCACATAGAAATAAAGTCTCATTGCGTAGTTGCGTCTCTAATTTTAAGCCGTAAGCAAACACGACTTGATCGGTTAAATTGTCGGTACGAGAAGAGTCTAAATACAAGATATATGTTAACGTTGTTGTTGCAAGCACGGGATGTCTAGAGACACAAGATAGGCCAAGGCGTCTGTCCTAAAACTGATCTTAAGGCAAGAGTAGGAAGCAATCATAAAAGGACTATTGCACGAAGTAAATCAAACGTGTTGTTTTGTATGGGTGGGCGAGGAGCTCATTCACCAGTACAGTTGAGTACTGACACCCACATAGTTTTATGTGCAGGCACAGGTAGAAGCTCGTGGCGCGGAGCTCACTTGGATGCGTCGATGCACGAAGTTCCTTGGCGATTCGAAGCATGCGGCCGCATGGAGTCAATACTTATATGGGACATAATGTAGACGTCGCCTTCTGAAGCTTCCGCTGGCTCAAATATTGTATCGAGAGACGAGAGAGAGCAGAGTGAACTTGTAAGGTGAGAAAGTGAGCTCGAGAGACTTGTAATCCCCATTGTAACCTATGTTTCAATATCAATAAAGAGTTTCTTTTGAATAACTTGTGTTTGTTCTAAATTTTTGATGCTACTGTTCAATGTCTCTGCATGGGACTTCTGTGCGACGACCCTGTCGCAGCCTGAAATCGACCGTTATGGAACCCTTCTTGCACGAGCGTAATCTAGCCTCGTGCGGCATCACGCCTTAGCGAGGACAATCACTCCTACGGTAGCGGGATGACACCTCCTCCCCCAAATTCGATAAAGAGAGAGAAAGAATAGAGAGAGGGGAGAGAGGAAGTACGGGGAGAGGGGTTTAGGGGGGCGGCTCCGCGTGGTCGCCGGCGACGCGTCGACGGTGGCGGTGACGCAGTTGCGACGAGGGCGGCTGTGGTCGATGCCGGGGGTGGATGCGACGAGGTACGGAGGAGGACGAAACTATGCGAGGCTCGACCAAGATCGATGCCCAGCGCAGCTGTGGTCCCGCGCTCGAGCACGGCTGACTGGAAGGGTGGCCGACGGAGATGAAGCGGGAGGAGGAAAGTTCTTCGGGCGGTGGGCAGAGGTAAAGTACGGCACGGTCGGCCGGGTTTGGACGGCGCGCTCCTGGCGGCGAGAGCGGCTGTACCAGCAGAATCGGGAGGAAGTACGACTGTCGGAGAGGGGCAGCGGTGGAGGGCGCTCCGATGGAGGCGGGGTCACCTGTCGGCCGCGGAGAGAGGCAGATCTGCTCGGATGGGGGTCGAGGCGAACGAGGCGAACGTCGGAGTTCGCTGCGGCGACGGCTCCAGATCTACGGGTGGGTCGAGGCGAACGTCGAAAGGCGCTGCAGAGGAGGCTGACTCGTGCGCACGCCGGAGGGGTCGTGGGGCGGCGCACGGCTCGGGGTGGTTTTGGTGGTGGCCGCAGCAAGGCGCAACGGCGAGTCATTCTCGTGCGACGGATCCGGCCGCTGTTCCGACGACGAGGTCGGATGCGGGACAACCCGATCCGACGATGCGGAGCTTTCGGAGGGTGTGGGATCTGGCGATGGGGTTTATGGTGGTCACCGCGGACACGGACGACGTTCAGCGGAACCACGGACATATGAGGTTCATGGCACTTTTTGGTTATTTTTTAGGCGTGTGGTGGCTATTATCGGCGACGGAGATGGTTTGTGGCCGGGTGAGGATGGGGCCTGTAGTGGTGATGACGGTGATGGTGGGTTTGTAGGGCGATCGGTGGAGGGTTTGTAAGCCCTAGTTTTTAAATATTTTTTATATATAATTTTAAATAGTGTTTATATCCTTAAAATGAATTATTTTAATTATTAGGAATTTTCTAGAATTTTTAAATAATTTTAAAATTTTTAAAGCCAAAAATATCAATTTGGTTTATTAAAATGTTTTAAATGCTTTTTACAATTATTTTAATTATTTAAAGCCATTTGTAATTTTTGAATTGTCTGTGCAAATTAAATTTGCACATAACATAGCGGAGGGGTATATACAAATTGTGATTTGCATATTGTAAGGCGGTGGGCTTTCTTGTAATTTAGGAATCTAGGGGGGTTTTTTCTAAAATCCACCCTCGTCGTCGGCTGGCCATTGGCCGAACGGTGACCGACGACCGACCTAGCCGAAACCCTAATTCCTATTTCCTACCTGAAAGCCCCAATTGACCCCAAATTCTGGCCTATAAAACCCCTCCAGTCGAAACCCTAACCCTAATCACTACCCCGACCGCCCTAGCCACCACCCTTCACCCGTCTTCCCCGACGAACCCTGCCGAAACCCTAGATCTAGGATTCCAGCCGCCCTAAGCCATGTCTCGACGAGCCACCACCACCAATCGACTCGCCTGAGCAAGGTGACTCGGCCCAAATTTTTTCAGGCCACATCGGCGTCACCTCCGCCGTGCAGTAGCCTCGATCGCCAGACACGTATGTGTCTTCTCGTCTCTCGTGTTGCGTTATGTCTCGTATTTACATCAGTGGACTCGCCAGGACACGAGGAGTTCACTGATGTGCTCAGGTACGGCAAATTTGTGTCGTACGTGTCGTGCTAGCCACGGACACAGGACTCGTATCGATTTCGCACTCGTGTCCCTAACTGTCCGGACACGGGTTTAATATTAATGGGCTAACGGGTTTCATTTAAATGCTAACGGGTTTGACCCGTACAGTAATGGGTTTTAATTCAAACGGGTTTACTGTTTTAAACGGGTATAGGTTTGGGCCCAATGGGTTTGGGCCGGTTTATATATATATAATATATATATTATATATATATATAATTATATATATATATATATATATATATATATATATATGTATAGTGTATTTTATATATATATTACATACATAATATAATCTATATACATATATATATATATATATATATATATATATATATATATTATACTGTATTTATATATATTTTATATTAAGCATTTTTCTTATTTATCTTAGAACAGCTTACTACGCTTTGTCTCAAGCGTGGGCTGGACATGACTCAGCCCGGCCCAACAATTTGGGTAGCAGATCGTGACATATTTTTAGTGGTGGTCCATATGGGTGAGCATCGGTTCGGTTCGGTTCAAACCGAACCGAATATGTGAAAACCGAAATAACCGTAAATCGTATTTTTCAAAACCGAAAACCGAACCGTTTTATAAAAACCGAACAAAATCGAACCGAATTAATTCGGTTCGGTTTTCGGTCGTTCGGTTTCATGGGCCAATGTGCATGGCCTTCAAGTTTTTAGCAAAATGGGCCTATTTAAATAACAAAATTTTAAAATATATATGATATATGTATTTATGAATTGTTATATTATAGAGTGAAAGATATTAGTATATATAGATTGAGGGTAGATAGAGAGAGTGCTCAAAGAAGCACCGATATAGAATAGAGAAGAGAGTGCGCTCAGTTAGGGGTTAATAAACATTAGTATATGTATATTGTGAGTAGTTTGATAAATTACTAAATCTAAATCGGTTTTTGGTTCGGTTCGGTTTTTCGGATGAAGAACCGAAAACCGAACTGTTATTTCAAATTTTCAAATTTTCAAACCGTAAATCGATAACCGAAAAACCGAACCGTTTGTCATATTTCGGTTTGGTTCGGTTCGGTTTTCGATTTTCAACCGTTATATGCTCACCCTAGTGGCCCATACAGGTCCTGACTAAATTGTTTGGTTACGTCATTGTACCAAGCATGCCTGCAATTAAGAACTTAAGGTAACTAGACAACACTAGGAATGACGCTTAGAACACCTAAGGATTAATAGGATTGCAACATAGGAAACACATCACATCATATGCTCGCTATTACAATTAATTTATTGTTTATGATTGTTTACTTAAAAGAGTCCTTAAATTCTTTTATTTATTAGATGGTGCTCACCGCTCATCCCAGTATGCCACACCTGAAAATGGCACACTTCCATCCAGTCGATTGACCAGTTGACCGATGCACCTCCACCTCCACCTACCATACTCTCCACTACATAAATCCACCAACCCAGATGCCTCCACATCACAGTACCAGCAGGACCCGATACTCCCGCGACCACCTATTACTATACCTGTCCAGGATTCCGTCACTCTCGACGGGAACCAACTGCTCACTCTGATCCAGGGGTTCCTAACGACCCATCAGGAGCAGACCACCCTACTCCGTCAGAGCATGGAGCGTTCTGAGGAGCGTATCGTGGTCCCACCACCGGTAGAGCTATGGCAGAGAGCGGGGAACGTCAAAGACTTCATGGGTTTGAACCCCAAGGAGTTCATGGGGACCGAGGGCATCGTAGTAGCAGGTGACTGGTTAGACTCGGTAGAGAGGAAGCTCCTTGGAGCTAGGTTGCCGGATGACCTCCAGGTCGAGGCATCGAGATTTCTGCTGACAGACTTGGCAGGAGTTTGGTTCAGGAATGAGCCATTATTCGCGAGAGAAAAGGCCACTTGGGATCAGTTTAAGACCCAGTTCAAGAAAAAATTCTTCTCGACCACGCTAGGGTAGCCATGGGACTACGATTCCAGAACATCTAGCAGGGGAACCATTCTGTTGACGATATGCAGCAGAGTTTAGTCGTTTGAGCCGTTTCGCTCCTAGTCTAGTTGTAGACCCAGAGGAGATGACGCGTAGGTTTTGCCATGGTCTAGTTCCAGACATTTGTATTCTTATAGTGGCAAACGGTACGACTGACTACCAGAGCCTAGAGTTGGCCAGGAGCATAGAGGAGCATCTTCAGTCTTGCAAGAGTCCGACTTCTGTACACCTCGAAGGACCCTCCAAGCGTCAAGCTTTCCAGCCAAGAGCACCGGCACCGCACCAGCAGACTTACCGTCCTCCCATACTACATCACCCAACCCCACCAGTTAGAGCCCCGGGACCTCAGCCGCAGAAGGGAGATCTGTGTATATTTTGTCGAAGGCCAGGGCATGATTACTCCGTCTGCAGAAAGAGGTTGAGGCAGTGCTTAGCTTGCGGGTCTGCCACCCACCAGCTTCGGGAGTGCCCAGTAGCAAGGATACCAGGTGCCGGACCACCATCTAGAGGATCGCCGCTTTTGACTCAGCAGCAGAGGTTTGGGCAACATCTACAGCAGCAAAAGGGGCCCCAGGAGAAGGCTTATAGTCTGGCTCTTGAGGCAGAATCAGAGTAGGTTTCGTAACCAGATTATTTGGCTGACGTTATCACAGTTCATGTTTGTTTACATACTTTCTAGCTCTATGCTTGTTTGATTCTGGAGCATCACATAGCTTCATGTCATTAGAGTTTATACATAAACACCACTTAGTAGCTACACTACCGAGGAGATGATTAGAGTAATAACGGGAGGTGGACCAGTATCCATTAGAGGTATCTATCGATGTTCTATTACTATAGCTGGAGAGAATTTATGGGACGATTCTTTGTGATGTCCCTCGCCGGGTATGATATCATATTCGGAATGGACTGGCTTAGCTATGCTCACGCAGCTATAAATTGTCATGAGGATAGTATTCTGTTCAGTCCCCCAAGCACGGCACCATTCAGTGTCAGGAGGACAGGACCGGAGATCAGCCTAGAGCCGAACTGTTGTGCGACAGTTGGGGAGATAGTATCGCCACACCCTATCATTAGGGAGTTTATGGATGTATTTCTAGAGGATCTTCTAGGACTTCCGCCTGACATGGATATGGAGTTCACTATAGATTTAGTATCGGGTTCATCACCAGTATCCCAGGCTTGCTATAAAGTGAACCCCAAGGAGGCCGTAGAGATGAAGGAGCAGATTGATGACCTGTTGAAAAAGGGTTTCATTCGATCTAGTGCTTCTCCATGGAGAGCGCCAGTACTCTTTGTACTGAAGAAGGATGGTACAGTCCGATTATATATTGACTATCGGGCGTTGAATACCATCACCATTAAGAACAAATATCCTCTGTCCAGGATAGATAATTTGTTCGACCAGTTGAATGGGGCAAAATATTCTCCAGGATAGATTTGAGATTCGGTTACCACCAGGTGAAAGTCAGGGCTGCAGACATCCATAAGACGACGTTCAACACAAAGTACGGGCAGAAAGAGTTTTTGGTATGCCATTTGGTCTCACAAATACGCCAGCTGTCTTTATGAACTTGATGAATAAGACACTTTACCAGTATCTGGATAAGTTCATCGTAGTATTTATCGATGCATCCTGATATACTCGAAGACGCCGGAGGAGCACGCAGAGTACTTACGAACAGTTTTGGGAATTCTGAGGCAGGAGAGGTTGTATGCCAAATTGTCGAAGTGCTAGTTCTTTTTGGACCGAGTGGAGTTTTTTGGTCATGTAGTTATGCAGAGGGGATCTCGGTGGATCCTAGGAAGATTGCTGCCGTTGAGACATGGAAGGCTCCGACGTCAATTTCAGAGATCAAGAGCTTTTTGGGTTTAGCAGGCTATTATAGGAAGTTCGTCCAGGACTTTGCTAGGATAGCTGAACCTATGATGAACTGACACAAAAGGACGCAGAGTACATCTGGTCAGAGGACTGCCAGGCAGTATTTGAGGAGCTGAAGATGAGGCTAACGATCGCTCAGTTCTGACATTACCTTCAGGGTCTGGAGGTTTTACCATATACAGCGATGCTTCGGGAAAGGGGCTAGGATGTGTCCTACAGCAGCATGGAAAAGTGATTGCTTATGCATCTAGGCAATTAGGGACTCATGAGCGGAACTATCCTACACACGACCTAGAGTTAGCTGCGGTGATCTTTGCACTCAAGTTGTGGAAACACTACTTATACAGAGAGCAAGTGGAAATCTTTACTGACCACAAGAGCTTGAAGTATGTGTTCACGCAGAAAGAGCTGAACATGAGGAATGATAGTTGAAGTTGATGAAGGATTTCGATATCGATTTATAGTATCACCCCAAAAAGGTAAATGTGGTGGCGGATACGCTGATCAGGCATCCGATGGTATGGTATCTGATGATAGATCGACATTTGCGGGAAGATCTGGAGAAGCTTTGCATCGAGATAGTTCGGTCAGGATCAGTGATACAGATGATGGCGCTAGACATTCAGTCAGGTTTGATAGGACAGATCAAGGAGGCACAGTCTACAGATGAGAGCCTCTGCAGATTCAGGGCCCAGGCTTTAGCTGGATTGCTAGATGACTTCACGATAGCAGAGGATGTATCCTTGAGGCATGGTAGCCGGTTGTGCATGCCAAAAGGAGAGCTGATAGAGGCAGTCTTGCAGGAGGCGCATCGATCGCGATATTCTATTCACCCTGGTGCCAACAAGATGTACCGTGACTTACGGGAACATCTTTGGTGGCACGGGATGAAGAGGGATGTATCACGTTTTATTTCGAGATGCCTAGTTTGCCAGCAGGTCAAGGCAGAGCGTCAGAGGCCAGTTGGTCTATTGCAGCCGTTATCCATTCCCGAGTGGAAGTGGGAACACATTACGATGGACTTTATTTCAGGGCTTCCTCGTTCCCAAGGAGGGAAGGATGCCATTTGGGTCATCGTTGACAGGCTGACGAAGTGTGCGCATTATACCCTTCAAGGTGAGGCTCTCCATCGAAAAGTTGGCGGAGCTATACATGTAGCAGATAGTTCGCTTACACGGAGTACCAGTGAGCATCATATCGGACCGAGATAGCATATTCACGTCCCACTAATGGAGGAGCTTGCAGGAAGAGAGGGACGATCCGGTTCGGAGAGGCAGCAAGTTGAGCCCCAGATACATTGGACCGTTCGAGATACTTGGCAGGATCGGAGAGGTAGCTTACATGGTTGCACTTTCACCCAACCTAACAGAAGTTTACGATGTCTTTCATGTTTCTTAGCTGAGGAGATACGTTTCGGACCCCAGCCATGTGCTAGATCATTCAGAATTAGAGATCGGACTGAGTCTTGCAGTTACTGAGCAGCCAGTGGAGATATTGGATAGGAGGAAGAAGTGTAACTCCACTTCCCGGTTTTCAAAATAAATAAATTCGATTTCTGAAATTCTATAATGGTTATTAGCTTTAAATAATAAATTAGTTTTAAATTATAAATTTAGAAATATTTTTGGAGGGAATTAAATTTGGGCCATTTTTCAAATTTGAGAAGTTGTTGTAACAAACTTGTGGTCCCCATTCCTTATTTTAAAATTTTCTAACTGTTTTCCTTTCAGTATGCAAATACTGAAAAGGAGGGGGGTTATGTGTATAAGTCACCATAGCGGGAGGGGGTTTCTGTTATTTGCCATTTTCTTTCTTATATCGAGTTAGAGAGAGAGTGAGTCTCATTTCTTTTTCATTTTCGAATTCTGAGAGCAGAGTTCTCGTTTCCCCAATTCCCAAACTCCTCTCGAAAACCTAAATCTAACCTCCCTCTTCGGCACGATGGCAGCTGTGGCAGCGGTGACGATACCCTGTCTCCGGCGACCCTAACGGCGACGACTGAAGGTTCGACGGCTCATCAGAAGTGGAAGCGACGACCGGATCACAGTAAGTACTCGTTTTCCTCGACCGATCCGTAATGTTCAGATCTGTCCATCGATCGAGTAACTGATCGGTCTATTTCTTCTTTGATTGTCCAGATTTTGTTTAGGAATTATTCATGTGAGAATCTTCGATCTAGATTTCCTTTCCGAGAGCCGATTGATCACCTACATGATTTAATCGACGATTCGGTAAGAATTTCTGTTTCAGTAAATTTGGATCTCTGTGTGGATTGGTGGACGATCGAGTTTGTAATCTATTTTCTGATTATTTAATTCTGCCAGGGGAGTTCGATTTTGGAGTTTCGATGTTTATTTCTTTTCGTTTAATTTCAGAACAGTTCGGTTCAGGTATCGATCCATTCCTTCTTTCAAATTTTACTGATGCAATAGAATTTAGTAGATAGTTGGGGTTGATTTATATACAGGGAATAGAGTGTTGGAGTATAGTAATTGCATTTGATTTTAGTCTTTGGTTGTATCAGTTCGTATCTAATTTAAAATTCATACCCAGGTAAATCCTTGAATTAACTTCATATGGGTTGTAGCTCTAGCAGCTATGGCGTGGGTAACTTGATGCCCTGTTATTGGGCTGGATAGATTAACAGATGTCTTAATTGCATACATATAGCCATGTTAGTACTGGTTAGGGGGGCTAACTGTTCTAAGGCAGGGCATTTAGTAAGTCTCTTATGCTAAATTCAGTAGATGATGAGACTAGCCTATATCAACTGATCAAGGCAAGTTTACATCAGTCATGATTAAGGGAATGGGCTGATCCTTAATCGGTTCACCTGTGTTCATGCATAAACCTATATGAGTTCTTTGAGATCTCTTTGATTCAGAATGAATCTGAGATCGGTCATCAAGTCTTGAATGCTTTATCAGTAAGATGAAGATGGTTGGTTGAGAGTAATGACCTTAAGATATGGAGATGAACCTTCCTTTCATTGCAGTAACTTGGCCTTATGTTTTAGAGTCCTCTTTTCATACCTGTTTAGTAAATACCTGTGCATTCAGTGACTGGGTAATGGGCAATTGAAGATCCTGGGCATATCAGTGCTGGTTTCAGATTTGGTTCCATCTCCTTGAACCAATCCTGATAAGCATGGGTAGGCTTGTTGATCTTAACTGAGTTAATAATGTCTGTACTTGGCTAAGCCTGGACTCATATCCAGCTTGGTTTGATTTTAACTAAGATTTACATTGAATGTTTCCTTCCATTGAACTTTAAGTTGTGCAAGTTGGGTTTGAATATGAGATAGTGGTGCAACTAATTCAGTCTATGGACTCAAATCCATTTGGTAGATGAACCTGGGTATTACCTAGGGTGTGACTGGGTTCCAAGAGCCTATGGATTTAGTGGAGTTTAGAACTTTTGATGTTGGCATCTGGTACCATTGGGTGGTTGATACCAGTTGCATACTTGAGCTATGACCTTGGGATGTTGGTTTTACTTTACTGTTCCCTGCTTGCTGCCATAATTCAATGGGCTGTGATACAATTGTTGTATTCCTGTTTATTATTGACAGGATTGTGGCCAAGTTCCAGTCCTTGGCTCGATTCATTAAATATGACCTGGTAGCAAGATAGGGCATCACTGAACCTGGTAATTCTGAGAGTGCAAACTCAGAGCACATAATTTGAATCTCAGTTAAAACCTGAGACCATTTATCCTTGATTCATTTTGTTAAATCTAAGATTGAGTGGGCATGGGCCTATACTATCCTGTTACATATTTAAATTGGTGGGATGGGATTGACTCTTGATGATGTTAAACCTGAGATATCAGTTCAGTTGTGGGACTCTTTCTTAGTCCAGGTCTTTGGGTGAACTAAGGAGTAATTTTGGATGGACCTGAGTTTAAGAGTTTGGGCTTAAGTTGACAGTGAGATGGCATCTCACTGTTAACTTCAGTTTTAAATTCTTTAAACTATAGTTATATTACTTCATTGTTGTTTTGTGAAATCTGGAGACCTGAGACTGTACTTTGACTTTTGAGATTGAGGACCTGAATGCTGACCTGCAGATGCCATGTTGCATTTTGGGTTCTGTTGACAGCCAGGTTTGGGCTTGACTGAAAGATCAATCCCCATGTCTAGTCTGGAAGTTTAGACTGTTTTCTTCAAACAGTTAGGCATTGATGATCAGTCAGTTTGAACTTTACAAGTGAACTCTTGTAGAGTATTGAGAATGGGTAGAGGACCTTGGATCTTTAGCTCTATAGCAAATAGTGATACTGAATGGTTTGATTTATTTCAATTCCTTGTCTGCCCTGTTTAGCCATATGTTTAGTGATGATATTTATCTAGTACATTTCTTTTGAATTAAAAGTTGACAAGGTTGGGTAGTAACTTTCCCTAAAATGTTCTTTTCAAATATATGTTCAAATGATCCTAGATAAGTTATCATCATAGAAGCATATGCTGCCTATATATTTGAGTGGGTAGCTCTCATATGACAACCACAGGTATACCATTTATGTCAGTTTCAAAGATTGATTTATTTTATATAAGTAAGTTATAAACCTAAATCTAGTTTACTTGTCTTTAGGCCAAGGTTAAGAAGTTACAAGATAACTAGTTTGTACTGTGTAGATTATAACCAATTTGTATCAAATCATTTAATACAGGAAGATATCCAGTCCCTTTCACTACCCGTACTTTTTTGGAGCAAGGCAAGTACATTCTATGGTCTTGTGCATTTCATTATATCCTGTGCTTTCTTGATTGACACGTTACAACACGTCATGTACTTTCTGGTGCTCATGTTGTCTTGTTCTTACTTGTACCTGGGGTGGGAAATATACTATCTATGTGACCAATCCCAAGTAACAACTCAGGTGTGTTTAGCTTAGACCCGCATCGTGCACGCGGGTCCTAAGCCGCCCATTCATGTGCTTTCATGTGCTTACCCTAGCCGTCACATATTTAGTTATATTTTAAATATAGTACACACATGTTCAGGAGATATACCTTGTACTTATTTCCTGTGATTCCATGATATCATGTTCTTTCAGGTGCTTACATATCATGTACTTTCATGTTCTTACATACCATGTTTTTTCATGTACTTTACACACCATGTTCTTTCATGTACTTATTCACATGTTCTTTCCTGTACTTTTCACGTTCCCTTGTACTTTCATATCATGATGTCTTGTTCATTACCTAGAATTGTACTTTGCTCCGCTCCTGAATAGGATATGTTGCAGGTATGCTTGCAGGACATTGATCTACTCTATGGGCCAGAGCCCAGGATTTAGCTGAGCAGGATGAGGCTTAGCTTGAGGCTTCAGGTTTAGATTACTTAGCTTTACTTTTAGATATTGACTCTAGAGTTCATAGCACTTTTTTCCTTTTGATTCTGGTACATTATGATATCTGGATTTGTGGATTATGGTGATCATTCTGGATACGTTTTTAGATGCTGTGATTCTATACTTTCATGTTTATCTGGTTAGTTTCCCTAGCTTGGTACAGCTTACTTCATTGTGTCTAACAATGAAGGCTGGGCGTGTCCGACTCGTGTCCGATTATTCGAGCGGGTCGTGACATGTTTTTTGGTGGCCCATGCAGGTCTATCCTAATGGTACCTAGGTCTTAGCGTACTATTGGGGGACTTGATTACACTAGGGAAACTTGATCACAGCATAGGAAAATCGGGAAATAAGGGTATATCAGGTATATTGATATTCTATAAACACTTGTTGTATTTAGGTCTAGGTTATTTTAACAGTTTTCTGTTTTTCAGATAGTTCATGCACGCAACACCGGAACAATCGATCCATCTACACTTGAAGGTTTCGATGCTCACACTTTCTACCACTCTACTATCCCCATGGGTAGTACGTAGATGACGAGACATTTGAAGAGTCCCTTGACAACCAGAGGGAGCATGCCATTCTTTTCAAGCCAGACTTGTGGATATACTCTCCGAGCCAGAAAAGACTTCTGATTTTCAGACTCTCAGACACTTGGATTTTTTCGACACCGAGCGCATATCTTGCACCAGGGAGCAGATCGAGAACCTGGAGTCACCACTGAAGATCATCCAAGTTCCTGAGGACCCAACTTCTCTGAAGATTAGAGTCACCAGCCAGGAGATCAAGAATGTAGCGCAGACAATGAAACGAGACGGAAAGTTGAAGCTCATGAAGGACATGAAGATTTATGACGGGGATGACAACTACTATGGATCCACAAAGCGTCATCAGACTCAGACAGTTTTCTTCAATCGCATCATCAGATTCAGACAATGACCAATTGTGCTTCCTGCTGCCATCCAGGACATCGCTTTGAGGAGTGCCGCAAAAGACGGAGGCTATGCTTGTTCTACGGATCGTCTGCCCACCCAGTCAGGGATTGCCAGAGTCCATTGATCACACTGCCCAAGGGCGAACAGGAAGAGCACCAGGACTACAGCAAGGGGACCAGCCTCTCTAGATTCAGCAACCACATGGAGTACTACCGCAGGGATCAACCTACGCCAGGACAATTGAAGGAGGTTAGAGAGATTTCCGTTCCGGAGGAATACTGAAGACAGACTAAAGACTGAAGATTTTTGCATGGTTGGAGAAAACCATGGATCAGGATTCATAATCCAGTTTTTTCTTAGATTTCTCTTGCACCTAGATTGTTGCTTAGAAACTTCCTTGTTTCCTATTTAAGGATTATTAGATTTTATTTCCTATTCTGAAACCTTGGTCGCTATTCGAGATGTATTTTGAAAGTTGTTTCCATCCTTGTTCGTAACTCTGCTCTTATTCGAGGTTTTCTTCCTGCTCGATAACTTGTTTCCTATGGCGTTTTTCCTAATTCAAGATTTGGTTCAACTCGAATTTTGTTCCCCATTCAGACCCTGTTGATATTTAAGACTTTACTTCGGATTACATTCCTATTCAAACTTATGCCATTCAAAACCTTGTTTGAATCTTGCTTCTATTCGAGATTTTATTTGCAGATTTTGTTTTCTATCTTGAAATTTTGACTCGTCCCCTATGAGATTTTATTTCTCATTCGTGAATTATTTTTGTTCTATTCACGATCTTGTTGATCTTGCCTCGTATTTTGAGATTTCACTTGTTTCATATCCGCTATTTAATACCATGTTTTCATATTCATTTTTCATGACTTTGTTTTCTATTTTCCTGTTCCCAACCTTGTTTCGATCTTGTTTCCTATTTGGGGTATCGCTTGTTTCATGGATATTTGTTTTCTATTCACCCATTGATTCTCTTTTCCTATTCGTAACTTGATTCAATTCGAGATTTTAAGATCATGTTTCCTATTTTCGAGACTTTGTTCTGTTCGTGATTTTGTCTTATATATCCAAGATTTTTCGGACTTTGAAACTCCAGTTCCTACTCGCGACTCAATGAGCCTTGTTCCCTATTTGATGGTTTGTTTCCTCGTCAAGATTTTTATTCGAGATTTTAATTCCTAATCACGACTTTGTTGATATTGGTTTTCTAATTGAGACCTTGTATTCTATTGGAGGTTGTTTTCCTTCGAAATTTTGTCTGAGGTTTCATTGTTAATTGAGATGTTGAACCTTGTTTCCAGTACGGAATTTTATTTCTTATTTTGAAACTTGTATCTTATCTAATACCTTGCTCAGATCATCCTTCGAGACTCTGTTATCCCTTCGGGATAATGTCCCATATATGGAATCTTGTTACCATTCCAGATATCAGTTGAAATTCCGTTATAATTTGAAACTTCGCCTGTCTGAAATTTTAAATCTTCTGATTGCCCTTTTATACTCACTGATGGGATCCCTCGTCTCTTAGTACCTAATAAATCCTTGTATTCTAACAGTCAGGTAACTTCACCATTTCCGTGACTTGGACTACTGAAACCCATTTTGAATTCCTTGAAGCCTTTGGAAATTTCCATGGATAAAGTCGAGAGGCTATTCGATGATCTACTATGGCATGACAGTTGCGCGCTGCAGCCATTAGCTGGATTATGGAGGCTGGGGGTTCACTGCAGCCAGTAGCGCACTGGCGAGGCAGGAACTCTAAGTTGAAGTGATTTCAGACATTCATAGGTTTTCGAGTATTATCGAGACTTTGTCAAAATCTTTATATTAAGATCTCTTGAGTTGCTTTGTTGATAATTGTTTGAAAATAGATAAAGTTGATATGTTATTCGGTAACATATTGTTATTTAAGTCATGGAACCAAAAGTTCACTGCAGCCAGACATACACTGGCGGGGCAGGGATTCTAAGTAAAGTGACTTCAAATATCTATATGTTCTTGGATATCATGGAGACTATATTCCATTTTCATATAATTGATTTTCGAGAATCACAAATCCTTGCACGTTTATCCTGATTTGATACTGTATCTCTTGAGTATTTCATACGTTTCCTAAATCAATCCTTGCTAATTTTCCTTCTAGCATTTTATCGTTAGACCATTAATTTCCTCAAATTATTCATTGCTAGATTTAATTCCATACTCCATTCATGTCTTGTCAAAACTTCAATCTTAAATCATGTCTATCTGACCATAATTTTTCTATCTTGTCCTAGTCCACTTGTGTTAAACTATCAATTTTGATCGTATTTAATAGCTTGTGTCTTCATGATTTTGCTCCTCTAAGTTGTCATCGAAACTTCATTCTATCTCGTACCTATTTGATTCTTGATCATTGTCAAATCGTGTTATTCCAAATTCTTGCGTGTAATTATCGTATAAGGTCTCAAGGCTCAGGGAGCATCTCAGAGTTGCACGGGATTGACAGGAGCACTGGACGGACAGCAGCAGACGGCCACTGGAGTTCGCGGTTGGAAAAGGAGTGTTCGTGAAGATCCCACCAACCAGAAGTACATTCGTTTTGGCAGAGGCGACATCGGCCCTTTCGACGTGACTGCACGGATTGGCGAAGTGACATATCGACTAGCACTTCCAGCTAGCTTGGAGGGAGTACACAGCGTCTTCCACGTATCTCAGCTTCGACGTTACATTCCAGACCCGAGCCATGTAGTGGACTACTTAGAGTTAGAGGTGAGTCCGAGATTGACCTACGAGGAGCAGCCAGTGGAGATCCTCGATCGAAGGGAGAAGCGCTTGCGGAACCAGACTATTCCTTTTGTTCGCATCATGTGGAGACACCACTCTCCGGAAGAGTCCACATGGGAGCGCGAGGACGAGATGCGGGAGCGCTATTCCAATCTGTTTAATTGATTTGATTGTACTCTATTTCTTTTGAAATTATATTTCAATAAATGACTGGTGTTTGGATCTTTTGTGCATTGCTGAGATTTGGTTTGGTCCTTTGAATTTCGAGGACGAAATTTTTTTAGGGGGAGATTTGTAACTCCACTTCCCGGTTTTCAAAATAAATAAATTCGATTTCTGAATTCTATAATGGTTATTATTAGCTTTAAATAATAAATTAGTTTTAAATTATAAATTTGGAAATATATTTTTGGAGGGAATTAAATTTGGGCCATTTTTCAAATTTGAGAAGTTGTTGTAACAAACTTGTGGTCCCCATTCCTTATTTTAAAATTTTCTAACTGTTTTCCTTTCAGTATGCAAATACTGAAAAGGAGGGGGGTTATGTGTATAAGTCACCATAGCGGGAGGGGGTTTCTGTTATTTGCCATTTTCTTTCTTATATCGAGCTGGAGAGAGAGTGAGCTCTCATTTCTTTTTCATTCTCGAATTCTGAGAGCAGAGTTCTCGTTTCCCCAATTCCCAAACTCCTCTCGAAAACCTAAATCTAACCTCTCCCTCTCCGGCACGATGGCAGCTGTGGCAGCGGCGACGACACCCTGTCTCCGACGACCCTAACGGCGACGACTGAAGGTTCGACGGCTCATCAGAAGTGGAAGCGACGACCGGATCACAGTAAGTACTCGTTTTCCTCGACCGATCCGTAATGTTCAGATCTGTCCATCGATCGAGTAACTGATCGGTCTATTTCTTCTTTGATTGTCCAGATTTTGTTTAGGAATTATTCATGTGAGAATCTTCGATCTAGATTTCCTTTCCGAGAGCCGATTGATCATCTACATGATTTAATCGACGATTCGGTAAGAATTTCTGTTTCAGTAAATTTGGATCTCTGTGTGGATTGGTGGACGATCGAGTTTGTAATCTATTTTCTCGATTGTTTAATTCTGCCAGGGGAGTTCGATTTTGGAGTTTCGACGTTTATTTCTTTTCGTTTAATTTCAGAACAGTTCGGTTCAGGTATCGATCCATTCCTTCTTTCAAATTTTACTGATGCAATAGAATTTAGTAGATAGTTGGGGTTGATTTATATACGGGAATAGAGTGTTGGAGTATAGTAATTGCATTTGATTTCAGTCTATTTTGGTTGTATCAGTTCGTATCCAATTTAAAATTCATACCCAGGTAAATCCTTGAATTAACTTCATATGGATGTTGTAGCTCTAGCAGCTATGGCGTGGGTAACTTGATGCCCTGTTATTGGGCTGGATAGATTAACAAATGTCTTAATTGCATACATATAGCCATGTTAGTACTGGTTAGGGGGGCTAACTGTTCTGAGGCAGGGCATTTAGTAAGTCTCTTATGCTAAATTCAGTATAGATGAGAGACTAGCCTATATCAACTGATCAAGGCAAGTTTACATCAGTCATGATTAAGGGAATGGGCTGATCCTTAATCGGTTCACCTGTGTTCATGCATAAACCTATATGAGTTCTTTGAGATCTCTTTGATTCAGAATGAATCTGAGATCGGTCATCAAGTCTTGAATGCTTTATCAGTAAGATGAAGATGGTTGGTTGAGAGTAATGACCTTAAGATATGGAGATGAACCTTCCTTTCATTACAGTAACTTGGCCTTATGTTTTAGAGTCCTCTTTTCATACCTGTTCAGTAAATACCTGTGCATTCAGTGACTGGGTAATAGGCAATTGAAAATCCTGGGCATATCAGTGCTGGTTTCAGATTTGGTTCCATCTCCTTGAACCAATCCTGATAAGCATGGGTAGGCTTGTTGATCTTAACTAAGTTAATAATGTCTGTACTTGGCTAAGCCTGGACTCATATCCAGCTTGGTTTGATTTTAACTAAGATTTACATTGAATTGTTTCCTTCCATTGAACTTTAAGTTGTGCAAGTTGGGTTTGAATATGAGATTGTGGTGCAACTAATTCAGTCTATGGACTCAAATCCATTTGGTGGATGAACCTGGGTATTACCTAGGTGTGTGACTGGGTTCCAAGAGCCTATGGATTTAGTGGAGTTTAGAACTTTTGATGTTGGCATCTGGTACCATTGGGTGGTTGATACCAGTTGCATACTTGAGCTATGACCTTGGGATGTTGGTTTTACTTTACTGTTGTCCCTGCTTGCTGCCATAATTCAATGGGCTGTGATACAATTATTGTATTCCTGTTTATTGTTGACAGGATTGTGGCCAAGTTCCAGTCCTTGGCTCGATTCATTAAATATGACCTGGTAGCAAGATAGGGCATCACTGAACCTGGTAATTCTGAGAGTGCAAACTCAGAGCACATAATTTGAATCTCAGTTAAAACCTGAGACCATTTATCCTTGATTCATTTTGTTAAATCTAAGATTGAGTGGGCATGGGCCTATACTATCCTGTTACATATTTAAATTGGTGGGATGGAGATTGACTCTTGATGATGTTAAACCTGAGATGATCAGTTCAGTTGTGGGACTCTTTCTTAGTCCAGGTCTTTGGGTGAACTAAGGAGTAATTTTGGATAGGACCTGAGTTTAAGAGTTTGGGCTTAAGTTGACAGTGAGATGGCATCTCACTGTTAACTTCAGTTTTAAATTCTTTAAACTGCAGTTATATTACTTCATTGTTGTTTTGTGAAATCTGGAGACCTGAGACCGTACTTTGACTTTTGAGATTGAGGACCTGAATGCTGACCTGCAGATGCCATGTTGCATTTTGGGTTCTGTTGATAGCCAGTGTTGGGCTTGACTGAAAGATCAATCCCCATGTCTAGTCTGGAAGTTTAGACTATTTTCTTCAAACAGTTAGGCATTGATGATCAGTCAGTTTGAACTTTACAAGTGAACTCTTGTAGAGTATTGAGAATGGGTAGAGGACCTTGGATCTTTAGCTCTATAGCAAATAGTGATACTGAATGGTTTGATTTATTTCAATTCCTTGTCTGCCCTGTTTAGCCATATGTTTAGTGATGATATTTATCTAGTACATTTCTTTTGAATTAAAAGTTGACAAGGTTGGGTAGTAACTTTCCCTAAAAAGTTCTTTTCAAATATATGTTCAAATGATCCTAGATAAGTTATCATCATAGAAGCATATGCTGCCTATATATTTGAGTGGGTAGCTCTCATATGACAACCACAGGTATACCATTTATGTCAGTTTCAAAGATTGACTTATTTTATATAAGTAAGTTATAAACCTAAATCTAGTTTACTTGTCTTTAGGCCAAGGTTAAGAAGTTACAAGATAACTAGTTTGCACTGTGTAGATTATAACCAATTTGTATCAAATCATTTAATACAGGATATCCAGTCCCTTTCACTACCTGTACATTCTTGGAGCAAGGCAAGTACATTCTATGGTCTTGTGCATTTTTTATATCCTGTGCTTTCTTGATTGACATGTTACAACACGTCATGTACTTTCTGGTGCTCATGTTCTCTTGTTCTTACTTGTACCTGGGGTGGGGAAATATACTATCTATGTGACCAATCCCAAGTAACAACTCAGGTGTGTTTAGCTTAGACCCCGTATCGTGTACGCGGGTCCTAAGCCGCCCATTCATGTGCTTTCATGTGCTTATCCTAGCCGGTCACATATTTAGTTATATTTCAAATATAGTACACACATGTTCAGGAGATATACCTTGTACTTATTTTCTGTGATTCCATGATATCATGTTCTTTCAGGTGCTTACATATCATGTACTTTCATGTTCTTACATACCATGTTCTTTTATGTACTTTACACACCATGTTCTTTCATGTACTTATTCACATGTTCTTTCCTGTACTTTTCACGTTCCCTTGTACTTTCATATCATGATGTCTTGTTCATTACCTAGAATTGTACTTTGCTCCGCTCCTGAATAGGATATGTTGCAGGTATGCTTGCAGGACATTGATCTACTCTATGGGCCAGAGCCCAGGATTTAGCCGAGCAGGATGAGGCTTAGCTTGAGGCTTCAGGTTTAGATTACTTAGCTTTACTTTTAGATATTGACTCTAGAGTTCATAGCACTTTTCATTCCTTTTGATTCTGGTACATTATGATATCTGGATTTTTGGATTATGGTGATCATTCTGGGATACGTTTTTAGATGCTGTGATTCTATACTTTCATGTTTATCTGGTTAGTTTTCCCTAGCTTGGTACAGCTTACTTCATTGTGTCTAACAATGAAGGCTGGGCGTGTCCGACTCGTGTCCGATTATTCGGGAGCGGGTCGTGACAAAAGGAGGCTGAGGAACAAAGTTATACCCTTAGTACGAGTAGCTTGGAGCCGTCACTCTCCGGGGAATCTACTTGGGAGAGGGAGTCGGACATGAGGGAGAGATATCCTTACTTGTTCGACCCAACAGCCGCGTGGGAACCACCCATTCCCGCTTGATACCTTAGAGGTTAGTCTTAATAGTAGCCTTAGTCATTTGTTTGTATTGCTTGCTATGTTAGAATATTTGTAGTCTTCTATCCTTGTGAATTTCGAGAACGAAATTTTTCAAGGAGGGAAGATTTGTAAGCCCCTAGTTTTTAAAACATATTTTTAATATAATTTTAGATAGTGTTTATATTCTTAAAATAAATTATTATAATTATTAGGAATTTTCTAGAATTTTAAATAATTTTTAAATGATTTTTAAAGCCAAAATATCAATTTGCAACTTATTAAAATGTTTTAAATGCTTTTTGCAATTATTTTAATTGTTTTAAAGCCATTTTGTAATATTTGAATTGTCTGTGTAAATTAAATTTGCACAGAACATAGCGGAGGGGTATATATGTAAATTGTGATTTGCATATTGTAAGGCGGTGGGCTTTCTTGTAATTTACTAATCTATGAGGGGTTTTCTGCAAAATCCACCCTCGTCGTCGGCTGGCCATTGGCCGAACGGTGACCGGCGACCGACCTAGCCGAAGCCCTAATTCCTATTTCCTATCCGAAAGCCCTAAATTGACCCCAAATTCTGGCCTATAAAACCCCCCAGTCGAAACCCTAACCCTAATCACGACCCCGACTGCCCTAGCCACCACCCTTCACCCGTCTTCCCCGACGAACCCTGCCGGAACCCTAGATCTAGGATTCCAGCCGCCCTAGGCCAGGTCCCGACGAGCCACCACCACCAATCGACTCGCCTGAGCAAGGTGACTCGGCCCAAATTTTCTCAGGCCATCCCGACGTCTCTTCCGCCGTGTAAAAGCCTCGATCGCCGGACACGTACGTGTCTTCTCGTCTCTCGTGTCGCGTTGTGTCTCGTATTTACATCACTGAACTCGCCAGGACACGAGGAGTTCACTGATGTGCTCAGACACGGCAAATTCGTGTCGTGCTAGCCACAGACACAAGACTCGTGTCGATTTCGTACTCGTGTCCCTAACTGTTCGGACATGGGTTTAATATTATGGGCTAACGGGTTTGTAGCTTCCCTTCCCAGATTTTTTTGAAATATTTTTATATTTATTAATTGATTTGAATGGTGATTTATAATTAATTATTTTAAATAATTATTACGATAGATGACTTAGCCATGGTTAGGAATTAGAGTACCAGACACCTAGAAATCGTGGCACGGATAGTGCAGTGGCGTACCTTGACTAGTGGATTAGCCATGCCAGGGAAGACCGAGCCATAGCGACGTCCTAACTAGGAAACCAGACTAAGTTGCGGCTTAACCATTACCGAAATTTTA
>JANAVB010016800.1:26433238-26460738 GCA_029216955.1 Iris pallida
TGCCTCCACATCACAGTACCAGCAGGACCCGATACTCCCGCGACCACCTATTACTATACCTGTCCAGGATTCCGTCACTCTCGACGGGAACCAACTGCTCACTCTGATCCAGGGGTTCCTAACGACCCATCAGGAGCAGACCACCCTACTCCGTCAGAGCATGGAGCGTTCTGAGGAGTGTATCGTGGTCCCACCACCGGTAGAGCTATGGCAGAGAGCGGGGAACGTCAAAGACTTCATGGGTTTGAACCCCAAGGAGTTCATGGGGACCGAGGGCATCGTAGTAGCAGGTGACTGGTTAGACTCGGTAGAGAGGAAGCTCCTTGGAGCTAGGTTGCCGGATGACCTCCAGGTCGAGGCATCGAGATTTCTGCTGACAGACTTGGCAGAGTTTGGTTCAGGAATGAGCCATTATTCGCGAGAGAAAAGGCCAATTGGGATCAGTTTAAGACCCAGTTCAAGAAAAAATTCTTCTCGACCACCGCTAGGGTAGCCATAGGGCTACGATTCCAGAACATCTAGCAGGGGAACCGTTTTGTTGACGAATATACAGCAGAGTTAGTCGTTTGAGCCATTTCGCTCCTAGTCTAGTTGCAGACCCAGAGGAGATGACGCGTAGGTTTTGCCATAGTCTAGTTCCAGACATTTGCATTCTTATAGTGGCAAACGGTACGACTGACTACTACCAGAGCCTAGAGTTGGCCAGGAGCATAGAGGAGCATCTTCAGTCTTGCAAGAGTCCGACTTCTGTACACCTCGAGGGACCCTCCAAGCGTCAGGCTTTCCAGCCAAGAGCACCGGCACCGCACCAGCAGACTTACCGTCCTTCCATACTACATCACCCAACCCCACCAGTTAGAGCCCCGGGACCTCAGCCGCAGAAGGGAGATCTGTGTATATTTTGTCGAAGGCCAGGGCATGATTACTCCGTCTACAGAAAGAGGTTGAGGCAGTGCTTAGCTTGCGGGTCTGCCACCCACCAGCTTCGGGAGTGCCCAGTAGAAAGGGTACCAGGTGCCGGACCACCATCTAGAGGATCGCCGCTTTCGACTCAGCAGCAGAGGTTTGGGCAACATCTACAGCAGCAAAAGGGGCCCCAGGAGAAGGCTTATAGTCTGGCTCTTGAGGCAGAATCAGAGTAGGTTTCGTAACCAGATTATTTGGCTGACATCATCATAGTTCATGTTTGTTTACATACTTTTCTAGCTCTATGCTTGTTTGATTCTGGAGCATCACATAGCTTCATGTCATTAGAGTTTATACATAAACACCACTTAGTAGCTACACCTACCGAGGAGATGATAAGAGTAATAACGGGAGGTGGACCAGTACCCATTAGAGGTATCTATCGATGTTCTATTACTATAGCTGTGAGAGAATTTATGGGACGATTCTTTGTGATGCCCCTCGCCGGGTATGATATCATATTTGGAATGGACTGGCTTAGCTATGCTCACGCAGCTATAAACTGTCATGAGGGTAGTATTCTGTTCAGTCCCCCAAGCACGGCACCATTCAGTGTCAGGAGGACAGGGCCGGAGATCAGCCTAGAGACGAACTGTTGTGCGACAGTTGGGGAGATAGTATCGCCATACCCTATCATTAGGGAGTTTATGGATGTATTTCTAGAGGATCTTCTAGGACTTTCGCCTGACATGGATATGGAGTTCCCTATAGATTTAGTATTGGGTTCATCACCAGTATCCCAGGCTTGCTATAAAGTGAACCCCAAGGAGGCCGTAGAGATGAAGGAGCAGATTGATGACCTGTTGAAAAAGGATTTCATTCGATCTAGTGCTTCTCCATGGGGAGCGCCAGTACTCTTTGTACTGAAGAAGGATGGTACAGTCCGATTATATATTGACTATCGGGCGTTGAATACCATCACCATTAAGAACAAATATCCTCTGTCCAGGATAGATAATTTGTTCGACCAGTTGAATGGGGCAAAGATATTCTCCAGGATAGATTTGAGATTCGGTTACCACCAGGTGAAAGTCAGGGCTGCAGACATCCATAAGACGACGTTCAACACAAAGTACGGGCAGTAAGAGTTTTTGGTATGCCATTTGGTCTCACAAATGCGCCAGCTGTCTTTATGAACTTGATGAATAAGATACTTTACCAGTATCTGGATAAGTTTATCGTAGTATTTATTGACGCATCCTGATATACTCGAAGACGCCGGAGGAGCACGCAGAGTACTTACGAACAGTTTTGGGAATTCTGAGGCAGGAGAGGTTGTATGCCAAATTATCGAAGTGCTAGTTCTTTTTGGACCGAGTGGAGTTTCTCGGTCATGTAGTTATTGCAGAGGGGATCTCGGTAGATCCTAGGAAGATTGCTGCCGTTGAGACATGGAAGGATCCGACGTCAATTTCAGAGATCAAGAGCTTTTTGGGTTTAGCAGGCTATTATAGGAAGTTTGTCCAGGACTTTGCTAGGATAGCTGAACCCATGACAAAACTGACACAAAAGGACGCAGAGTACATCTGGTCAGAGGACTGCCAGGCAGCATTTGAGGAGCTGAAGATGAGGCTAACGATCGCTCTAGTTCTGACATTACCTTCAGGGTCTGGAGGTTTCACCATATACAGCGATGCTTCGGGAAAGGGGCTAGGATGTGTCCTACAGCAGCATGGAAAAGTAATTGCTTATGCATCTAGGCAATTAGGGACTCATGAGCGGAACTATCCTACACACGACCTAGAGTTAGCTGCGGTGATCTTTGCACTCAAGTTGTGGAAACACTACTTATACAGAGAGCAAGTGGAAATCTTTACTGACCACAAGAGCTTGAAGTATGTGTTCACCGCAGAAAGAGCTGAACATGAGGCAAAGATGATAGTTGAAGTTGATGAAGGACTTCGACATCGATTTATAGTATCACCCCAAAAAGGTAAATGTGGTGGCGGATGCGCTGATCAGGCATCCGATGGTATGGTATCTGATGATAGATCGACATTTACGGGAAGATCTGGAGAAGCTTGGCATCGAGATAGTTCGGCCAGGATCAGTGATACAGATGATGGCGCTAGACATTCAGTCAGGTTTGATAGGGCAGATCAAGGAGGCACAGTCTACAGATGAGAGCCTCTGCAGATTCAGGGCCCAGGCTTTAGCTGGATTGCTAGATGACTTCACGATAGCAGAGGATGTATCCTTGAGGCATGGTAGCCGGTTGTGCGTGCCGAAGGGAGAGCTGATAGAGGCAGTCTTGCAGGAGGCGCATCGATTGCGATATTCTATTCACCCTGGTGCCAACAAGATGTACCGTGACTTGCGGGAACATCTTTGGTGGCACGGGATGAAGAGGGATGTATCACATTTTATTTCGAGATGCCTAGTTTGCCAGCAGGTCAAGGCAGAGCGTCAGAGGCCAGTTGGTCTATTGCAGCCGTTACCCATTCCCGAGTGGAAGTGGGAACACATTACGATGGACTTTGTTTCAGGGCTTCCTCGTTCCCAAGGAGGAAAGGATGCCATTTGGGTCATCGTTGATAGGCTGACGAAGTGTGCGCACTTCATACCCTTCAAGGTGGGGCTCTCCATCGAGAAGTTGGCGGAACTATACATGTAGCAGATAGTTCGCTTACACGGAGTACCAGTGAGCATCATATCGGACCGAGATAGCATATTCACGTCCCACTAATAGAGGAGCTTGCAAGAAGAGAGGGATGATCCGGTTCGGAGAGGCAGCAAGTTGAGCCCCAAATACATTGGACCATTCGAGATACTTGGCAGGATCGGAGAGGTAGCTTACATGGTTGCACTTTCACCCAACCTAGCAGAAGTTTACGATGTCTTTCATGTTTCTTAGCTGAGGAGATACGTTTCGGACCCCAGCCATGTGCTAGATCATTCAGAATTGGAGATCGGACTGAGTCTTGCAGTTATTGAGCAGCCAGTGGAGATATTGGACAGGAGGAAGAAGTGTAACTCCACTTCCTGGTTTTTAAAATAAATAAATTCGATTTATGAAATTCTATAATGGTTATTATTAGCTTTAAATAATAAATTAGTTTTAAATTATAAATTTGGAAATATATTTTTGGAGGGAATTAAATTTGGGCCATTTTTCAAATTTGAGAAGTTGTTGTAACAAACTTGTGGTCCCCATTCCTTATTTTAAAATTTTCTAACTATTTTCCTTTCAGTATGCAAATACTGAAAAGGAGGGGGGTTATGTGTATAAGTCACCATAGCGGGAGGGGGTTTCTGTTATTTGCCATTTTCTTTCTTATATCGAGCTGGAGAGAGAGTGAGCTCTCATTTTTTTTTCATTCTCGAATTCTGAGAGCAGAGTTCTCGTTTCCCCAATTCCCAAACTCCTCTCGAAAACCTAAATCTAACCTCTCGCTCTCCGGCGCGATGGCAGCTGTGGCAGCGGCGACGACACCCTGTCTCCGGCGACCCTAACGGCGACGACTGAAGGTTCGACGGCTCATCAGAAGTGGAAGCGACGACCGGATCACAGTAAGTACTCGTTTTCCTCGACCGATCCGTAATGTTCAGATCTGTCCATCGATCGAGTAACTGATCGGTCTATTTCTTCTTTGATTGTCCAAATTTTGTTTAGGAATTATTCATGTGAGAATCTTCGATCTAGATTTCCTTTCCGAGAGCCGATTGATCATCTACATGATTTAATCGACGATTTGGTAAGAATTTCTGTTTCAGTAAATTTGGATCTCTGTGTGGATTGGTGGACGATCGAGTTTGTAATCTATTTTCTCGATTGTTTAATTCTGCCAGGGGAGTTCGATTTTGGAGTTTCGACGTTTATTTCTTTTCGTTTAATTTCAGAACAGTTCGGTTCAGGTATCGATCCATTCCTTCTTTCAAATTTTACTGATGCAATAGAATTTAGTAGATAGTTGGGGTTGATTTATATACAGGGAATAGAGTGTTGGAGTATAGTAATTGCATTTGATTTCAGTCTATTTTGGTTGTATCAGTTCGTATCCAATTTAAAATTCATACCCAGGTAAATCCTTGAATTAACTTCATATGGATGTTGTAGCTCTAGCAGCTATGGCGTGGGTAACTTGATGCCCTGTTATTGGGCTGGATAGATTAACAGATGTCTTAATTGCATACATATAGCCATGTTAGTACTGGTTAGGGGGGGCTAACTGCTCTGAGGCAGGGCATTTAGTAAGTCTCTTATGCTAAATTCAGTATGGATGATGAGACTAGCCTATATCAACTGATCAAGGCAAGTTTACATCAGTCATGATTAAGGGAATGGGCTGATCCTTAATCGGTTCACCTGTGTTCATGCATAAACCTATATGAGTTCTTTGAGATCTCTTTGATTCAGAATGAATCTGAGATCGGTCATCAAGTCTTGAATGCTTTATCAGTAAGATGAAGATGGTTGTTGAGAGTAATGACCTTAAGATATGGAGATGAACCTTCCTTTCATTACAGTAACTTGGCCTTATGTTTTAGAGTCCTCTTTTCATACCTGTTCAGTAAATACCTGTGCATTCAGTGACTGGGTAATGGGCAATTGAAGATCCTGGGCATATCAGTGCTGGTTTCAGATTTGGTTCCATCTCCTTGAACCAATCCTGATAAGCATGGGTAGGCTTGTTGGTCTTAACTGAGTTAATAATGTCTGTACTTGGCTAAGCCTGGACTCATATCCAGCTTGGTTTGATTTTAACTAAGATTTACATTGAATTGTTTCCTTCCATTGAACTTTAAGTTGTGCAAGTTGGGTTTGAATATGAGATAGTAGTGCAACTAATTCAGTCTATGGACTCAAATCTATTTGGTGGATGAACCTGGGTATTACCTAGGTGTGTGACTGGGTTCCAAGAGCCTATGGATTTAGTGGAGTTTAGAACTTTTGATGTTGGCATCTGGTACCATTGGGTGGTTGATACCAGTTGCATACTTGAGCTATGACCTTGGGATGTTGGTTTTACTTTACTGTTGTCCCTGCTTGCTGCCATAATTCAATGGGCTGTGATACAATTGTTGTATTCCTGTTTATTATTGACAGGATTGTGGCCAAGTTCCAGTCCTTGGCTCGATTCATTAAATATGACCTGGTAGCAAGATAGGGCATCACTGAACCTGGTAATTCTGAGAGTGCGAACTCAGAGCACATAATTTGAATCTCAGTTAAAACCTGAGACCATTTATCCTTGATTCATTTTGTTAAATCTAAGATTGAGTGGGCATGGGCCTATACTATCCTGTTACATATTTAAATTGGTGGGATGGAGATTGACTCTTGATGATGTTAAACCTGAGATAATCAGTTCAGTTGTGGGACTCTTTCTTAGTCCAGGTCTTTGGGTGAACTAAGGAGTAATTTTGGATAGGACCTGAGTTTAAGAGTTTGGGCTTAAGTTGACAGTGAGATGGCATCTCACTGTTAACTTCAGTTTTAAATTCTTTAAACTATAGTTATATTACTTCATTGTTGTTTTGTGAAATCTGGAGACCTGAGACTGTACTTTGACTTTTGAGATTGAGGACCTGAATGCTGACCTGCAGATGCCATGTTGCATTTTGGGTTCTGTTGACAGCCAGGTATTGGGCTTGACTGAAAGATTAATCCCCATGTCTAGTCTGGAAGTTTAGACTGTTTTCTTCAAACAGTTAGGCATTGATGATCAGTCAGTTTGAACTTTACAAGTGAACTCTTGTAGAGTATTGAGAATGGGTAGAGGACCTTGGATCTTTAGCTCTATAGCAAATAGTGATACTGAATGGTTTGATTTATTTCAATTCCTTGTCTGCCCTGTTTAGCCATATGTTTAGTGATGATATTTATCTAGTACATTTCTTTTGAATTAAAAGTTGACAAGGTTGGGTAGTAACTTTCCCTAAAATGTTCTTTTCAAATATATGTTCAAATGATCCTAGATAAGTTATCATCATAGAAGCATATGCTGCCTATATATTTGAGTGGGTAGCTCTCATATGATAACCACAGGTATACCATTTATGTCAGTTTCAAAGATTGATTTATTTTATATAAGTAAGTTATAAACCTAAATCTAGTTTACTTGTCTTTAGGCCAAGGTTAAGAAGTTACAAGATAACTAGTTTGTACTGTGTAGATTATAACCAATTTGTATTAAATCATTTAATACAGGAAGATATCCAGTCCCTTTCACTACCCGTACTTTTTTGGAGCAAGGCAAGTACATTCTATGGTCTTGTGCATTTCATTATATCCTGTGCTTTCTTGATTGACACGTTACAACACGTCATGTACTTTCTGGTGCTCATGTTGTCTTGTTCTTACTTGTACCTGGGGTGGGAAAATATACTATCTATGTGACCAATCCCAAGTAACAACTCAGGTGTGTTTAGCTTAGATCCCGCATCGTGCACGCGGGTCCTAAGCTGCCCATTCATGTGCTTTCATGTGCTTACCCTAGCCGGTCACATATTTAGTTATATTTTAAATATAGTACACACATGTTCAGGAGATATACCTTGTACTTATTTCCTGTGATTCCATGATATCATGTTCTTTCAGGTGCTTACATATCATGTACTTTCATGTTCTTACATACCATGTTTTTTCATGTACTTTACACACCATGTTCTTTCATGTACTTATTCATATGTTCTTTCCTGTACTTTTCACGTTCCCTTGTACTTTCATATCATGATGTCTTGTTCATTACCTAGAATTGTACTTTGCTCCGCTCCTGAATAGGATATGTTGCAGGTATGCTTGCAGGACATTGATCTACTCTATGGGCCAGAGCCCAGGATTTAGCTGAGCAGGATGAGGCTTAGCTTGAGGCTTCAGGTTTAGATTACTTAGCTTTACTTTTAGATATTGACTCTAGAGTTCATAGCACTTTTTATTCCTTTTGATTCTGGTACATTATGATATCTGGATTTGTGGATTATGGTGATCATTCTGGGAGACGTTTTTAGATGCTGTGATTCTATACTTTCATGTTTATCTGGTTAGTTTTCCCTAGCTTGGTACAGCTTACTTCATTGTGTCTAACAATGAAGGCTGGGCGTGTCCGACTCGTGTTCGATTATTCGAGAGCGGGTCGTGACATGTTTTTAGTGGTGGCCCATGCAGGTCTATCCTAATGGTACCTAGGTCTTAGCGTACTATTGGGAGACTTGATTACACTAGGGAAACTTGATCACAGCATAGGAAAATCGGGAAATAAGGGTATATCAGGTATATTGATATTCTATAAACACTTGTTGTATTTAGGTCTAGGTTATTTTAACAGTTTTCTGTTTTTCAGATAGTTCATGCACGCAACACCGGAACAATCGATCCATCTACACTTGAAGGTTTCGATGCTCACACTTTCTACCACTCTACTATCCCCATGGGTAGTACGTAGATGACGAAGACATTTGAAGAGTCCCTTGACAACCAGAGGGAGCATGCCATTCTTTTCAAGCCAGACTTGTGGATATACTCTCCGAGCCAGAAAAGACTTCTGATTTTCAGACTCTCAGACACTTAGATTTTTTCGACACCGAGCGCATATCTTGCACCAGGGAGCAGATCGAGAACCTGGAGTCACCACTGAAGATCATCCAAGTTCCTGAGGACCCAACTTCTCTGAAGATTAGAGTCACCAGCCAGGAGATCAAGAATGTAGCACAGGCAATAAAACGAGACAAAAAGTTGAAGCTCATGAAGGACATGAAGATTTATGACGGGGATGACAACTACTATGGATCCACAAAGCGTCATCAGACTCAGACAGTGTTTCTTCAATCGCATCATCAGATTCAGACAATGACCAATTGTGCTTCCTGCTGCCATCCAGGACATCGCTTTGAGGAGTGCCGCAAAAGACGGAGGCTATGCTTGTTCTACGGATCGTCTGCCCACCCAGTCAGGGATTGCCAGAGTCCATTGATCACACTGCCCAAGGGCGAACAGGAAGAGCACCAGGACTACAGCAAGGGGACCAGCCTCTCTAGATTCAGCAACCACATGGAGTACTACCGCAGGAATCAACCTACGCCAGGACAATTGAAGGAGGTTAGAGAGATTTCTGTTCCGGAGGAATACTGAAGACAGACTAAAGACTGAAGATTTTTGCATGGTTGGAGAAAACCATGGATCAGGATTCATAATCCAGTTTTTTTCTTAGATTTCTCTTGCACCTAGATTGTTGCTTAGAAACTTCCTTGTTTCCTATTTAAGGATTATTAGATTTTATTTCCTATTCTGAAACCTTGGTCGCTATTCGAGATGTATTTTGAAAGTTGTTTCCATCCTTGTTCGTAACTCTGCTCTTATTCGAGGTTTTCTTCCTGCTCGATAACTTGTTTCCTATGGCGTCATTTCCTAATTCAAGATTTGGTTCAACTTGAATTTTGTTCCCCATTCAGACCCTGTTGATATTTAAGACTTTACTTCGGATTACATTCCTATTCAAACTTATGCCATTCAAAACCTTGTTTGAATCTTGCTTCTATTCGAGATTTTATTTGCAGATTTCGTTTTCTATCTTGAAATTTTGACTCGTCCCCTATGAGATTTTATTTCTCATTCGTGAATTATTTTTGTTCTATTCACGATCTTGTTGATCTTGCCTCGTATTTTGAGATTTTACTTGTTTCATATCCGCTATTTAATACCATGTTTTCATATTCATTTTTCATGACTTTGTTTTCTATTTTCCTGTTCTCAACCTTGTTTCGATCTTGTTTCCTATTTGGGGTATCGCTTGTTTCATGGATATTTGTTTTCTATTCACCCATTGATTCTCTTTTCCTATTCGTAACTTGATTCAATTCGAGATTTTAAGATCATGTTTCCTATTTTCGAGACTTTGTTCTGTTCGTGATTTTGTCTTATATATCCAAGATTTTTCGGACTTTGAAACTCCAGTTCCTACTCGCGACTCAATGAGCCTTGTTCCCTATTTGATGGTTTGTTTCCTCGTCAAGATTTTTTATTCGAGATTTTAATTCCTAATCACGACTTTGTTGATATTGGTTTTCTAATTGAGACCTTATATTCTATTGGAGGTTGTTTTCCTTCGAAATTTTGTCTGAGGTTTCATTGTTAATTGAGATGTTGAACCTTGTTTCCAGTACGGAATTTTATTTCTTATTTTGAAACTTGTATCTTATCTAATACCTTGCTCAGATCATCCTTCGAGACTCTGTTATCCCTTCGGGATAATGTCCCATATATGGAATCTTGTTACCATTCCAGATATCAGTTGAAATTCCGTTATAATTTAAAACTTCGCCCTGTCTGAAATTTTAAATCTTCCTGATTGCCCTTTTATACTCACTGATGGGATCCCTTGTCGTCTCTTAGTACCTAATAAATCCTTGTATTCTAACAGTCAGGTAACTTCACCATTTCCGTGACTTGGACTACTGAAACCCATTTTGAATTCCTTGAAGCCTTTGGAAATTTCCATGGATAAAGTCGAGAGGCTATTCGATGATCTACTATGGCATGACAGTTGCGCGCTGCAGCCATTAGCTGGATTATGGAGGCTGGGGGTTCACTGCAGCCAGTAGCGCACGGGCGAGGCAGGAACTCTAAGTTGAAGTGATTTCAGACATTCATAGGTTTTCGAGTATTATCGAGACTTTGTCAAAATCTTTATATTAAGATCTCTTGAGTTGCTTTGTTGATAATTGTTTGAAAATAGATAAAGTTGATATGTTATTCGGTAACATATTGTTATTTAAGTCATGGAACCAAAAGTTTACTGCAGCCAGACATACACTGGCGGGGCAGGGATTCTAAGTAAAGTGACTTCAAATATCTATATGTTCTTGGATATCATGGAGACTATAATCCATTTTCATATAATTATTGATTTTCGAGAATCACAAATCCTTGCACGTTTATCCTGATTTGATACTGTATCACTTGAGTATTTCATACGTTTCCTAAATCAATCCTTGCTAATTTTCCTTCTAGCATTTTATCGTTAGACCATTAATTTCCTCAAATTATTCATTGCTAGATTTAATTCCATACTCCATTCATGTCTTGTCAAAACTTCAATCTTAAATCATGTCTATCTGACCATAATTTTTCTATCTTGTCCTAGTCCACTTGTGTTAAACTATCAATTTTGATCGTATTTAATAGCTTGTGTCTTCATGATTTTGCTCCTCTAAGTTGTCATCGAAACTTCATTCTATCTCGTACCTATTTGATTCTTGATCATTGTCAAATCGTGTTATTCCAAATTCTTGCGTGTAATTATCGTATAAGGTCTCAAGGCTCAGGAAGCATCTCAGAGTTGCACGGGATTGACAGGAGCACTGGACGGACAGCAGCAGACGGCCACTGGAGTTCGCGGTTGGAAAAGGAGTGTTCGTGAAGATCCCACCAACCAGAAGTATCATTCATTTTGGCAGAGGCGACATCGGCCCTTTCGACGTGACTGCACGGATTGGCAAAGTGACATATCGACTAGCACTTCCAGCTAGCTTGGAGGGAGTACACAGCGTCTTCCACGTATCTCAGCTTCGACGTTACATTCCAGGCCCGAGCCATGTAGTGGACTACTTAGAGTTAGAGGTGAGTCCGAGATTGACCTACGAGGAGCAGCCAGTGGAGATCCTCGATCGAAGGGAGAAGCGCTTGCGGAACCAGACTATTCCTTTTGTTCGCATCATGTGGAGACACCACTCTCCGGAAGAGTCCACATGGGAGCGCGAGGACGAGATGCGGGAGCGCTATTCCAATCTGTTTAATTGATTTGATTGTACTCTATTTCTTTTGAAATTATATTTTCAATAAATGACTGGTGTTTGGATCTTTTGTGCATTGCTGAGATTTGGTTTGGTCCTTTGAATTTCGAGGACGAAATTTTTTTAGGGGGGAGATTTGTAACTCCACTTCCCGGTTTTCAAAATAAATAAATTCGATTTCTAAAATTCTATAATGGTTATTATTAGCTTTAAATAATAAATTAGTTTTAAATTATAAATTTGGAAATATATTTTTGGAGGGAATTAAATTTGGGCTATTTTTCAAATTTGAGAAGTTGTTGTAACAAACTTGTGGTCCCCATTCCTTATTTTAAAATTTTCTAACGGTTTTCCTTTCAGTATGCAAATACTGAAAAGGAGGGGGGTTATGTGTATAAGTCACCATAGCGGGAGGGGGTTTCTGTTATTTGCCATTTTCTTTCTTATATCGAGCTGGAGAGAGAGTGAGCTCTCATTTCTTTTTCATTCTCGAATTCTGAGAGCAGAGTTCTCGTTTCCCCAATTCCCAAACTCCTCTCGAAAACCTAAATCTAACCTCTCCCTCTCCGGCACGATGGCAGCTGTGGCAGCGGCGACGACACCCTGTCTCCGACGACCCTAACGGCGACGACTGAAGGTTCGACGGCTCATCAGAAGTGGAAGCGACGACCGGATCACAGTAAGTACTCGTTTTCCTCGACCGATCCGTAATGTTCAGATCTGTCCATCGATCGAGTAACTGATCGGTCTATTTCTTCTTTGATTGTCCAGATTTTGTTTAGGAATTATTCATGTGAGAATCTTCGATCTAGATTTCCTTTCCGAGAGCCGATTGATCATCTACATGATTTAATCGACGATTCGGTAAGAATTTCTGTTTCAGTAAATTTGGATCTCTGTGTGGATTGGTGGACGATCGAGTTTGTAATCTATTTTCTCGATTGTTTAATTCTGCCAGGGGAGTTCGATTTTGGAGTTTCGACGTTTATTTCTTTTCGTTTAATTTCAGAACAGTTCGGTTCAGGTATCGATCCATTCCTTCTTTCAAATTTTACTGATGCAATAGAATTTAGTAGATAGTTGGGGTTGATTTATATACGGGGAATAGAGTGTTGGAGTATAGTAATTGCATTTGATTTCAGTCTATTTTGGTTGTATCAGTTCGTATCCAATTTAAAATTCATACCCAGGTAAATCCTTGAATTAACTTCATATGGATGTTGTAGCTCTAGCAGCTATGGCGTGGGTAACTTGATGCCCTGTTATTGGGCTGGATAGATTAACAAATGTCTTAATTGCATACATATAGCCATGTTAGTACTGGTTAGGGGGGCTAACTGTTCTGAGGCAGGGCATTTAGTAAGTCTCTTATGCTAAATTCAGTATAGATGATGAGACTAGCCTATATCAACTGATCAAGGCAAGTTTACATCAGTCATGATTAAGGGAATGGGCTGATCCTTAATCGGTTCACCTGTGTTCATGCATAAACCTATATGAGTTCTTTGAGATCTCTTTGATTCAGAATGAATCTGAGATCGGTCATCAAGTCTTGAATGCTTTATCAGTAAGATGAAGATGGTTGGTTGAGAGTAATGACCTTAAGATATGGAGATGAACCTTCCTTTCATTACAGTAACTTGGCCTTATGTTTTAGAGTCCTCTTTTCATACCTGTTCAGTAAATACCTGTGCATTCAGTGACTGGGTAATAGGCAATTGAAAATCCTGGGCATATCAGTGCTGGTTTCAGATTTGGTTCCATCTCCTTGAACCAATCCTGATAAGCATGGGTAGGCTTGTTGATCTTAACTAAGTTAATAATGTCTGTACTTGGCTAAGCCTGGACTCATATCCAGCTTGGTTTGATTTTAACTAAGATTTACATTGAATTGTTTCCTTCCATTGAACTTTAAGTTGTGCAAGTTGGGTTTGAATATGAGATTGTGGTGCAACTAATTCAGTCTATGGACTCAAATCCATTTGGTGGATGAACCTGGGTATTACCTAGGTGTGTGACTGGGTTCCAAGAGCCTATGGATTTAGTGGAGTTTAGAACTTTTGATGTTGGCATCTGGTACCATTGGGTGGTTGATACCAGTTGCATACTTGAGCTATGACCTTGGGATGTTGGTTTTACTTTACTGTTGTCCCTGCTTGCTGCCATAATTCAATGGGCTGTGATACAATTATTGTATTCCTGTTTATTGTTGACAGGATTGTGGCCAAGTTCCAGTCCTTGGCTCGATTCATTAAATATGACCTGGTAGCAAGATAGGGCATCACTGAACCTGGTAATTCTGAGAGTGCAAACTCAGAGCACATAATTTGAATCTCAGTTAAAACCTGAGACCATTTATCCTTGATTCATTTTGTTAAATCTAAGATTGAGTGGGCATGGGCCTATACTATCCTGTTACATATTTAAATTGGTGGGATGGAGATTGACTCTTGATGATGTTAAACCTGAGATGATCAGTTCAGTTGTGGGACTCTTTCTTAGTCCAGGTCTTTGGGTGAACTAAGGAGTAATTTTGGATAGGACCTGAGTTTAAGAGTTTGGGCTTAAGTTGACAGTGAGATGGCATCTCACTGTTAACTTCAGTTTTAAATTCTTTAAACTGCAGTTATATTACTTCATTGTTGTTTTGTGAAATCTGGAGACCTGAGACCGTACTTTGACTTTTGAGATTGAGGACCTGAATGCTGACCTGCAGATGCCATGTTGCATTTTGGGTTCTGTTGATAGCCAGGTGTTGGGCTTGACTGAAAGATCAATCCCCATGTCTAGTCTGGAAGTTTAGACTATTTTCTTCAAACAGTTAGGCATTGATGATCAGTCAGTTTGAACTTTACAAGTGAACTCTTGTAGAGTATTGAGAATGGGTAGAGGACCTTGGATCTTTAGCTCTATAGCAAATAGTGATACTGAATGGTTTGATTTATTTCAATTCCTTGTCTGCCCTGTTTAGCCATATGTTTAGTGATGATATTTATCTAGTACATTTCTTTTGAATTAAAAGTTGACAAGGTTGGGTAGTAACTTTCCCTAAAAAGTTCTTTTCAAATATATGTTCAAATGATCCTAGATAAGTTATCATCATAGAAGCATATGCTGCCTATATATTTGAGTGGGTAGCTCTCATATGACAACCACAGGTATACCATTTATGTCAGTTTCAAAGATTGACTTATTTTATATAAGTAAGTTATAAACCTAAATCTAGTTTACTTGTCTTTAGGCCAAGGTTAAGAAGTTACAAGATAACTAGTTTGCACTGTGTAGATTATAACCAATTTGTATCAAATCATTTAATACAGGAAGATATCCAGTCCCTTTCACTACCTGTACATTCTTGGAGCAAGGCAAGTACATTCTATGGTCTTGTGCATTTTATTATATCCTGTGCTTTCTTGATTGACATGTTACAACACGTCATGTACTTTCTGGTGCTCATGTTCTCTTGTTCTTACTTGTACCTGGGGTGGGGAAATATACTATCTATGTGACCAATCCCAAGTAACAACTCAGGTGTGTTTAGCTTAGACCCCGTATCGTGTACGCGGGTCCTAAGCCGCCCATTCATGTGCTTTCATGTGCTTATCCTAGCCGGTCACATATTTAGTTATATTTCAAATATAGTACACACATGTTCAGGAGATATACCTTGTACTTATTTTCTGTGATTCCATGATATCATGTTCTTTCAGGTGCTTACATATCATGTACTTTCATGTTCTTACATACCATGTTCTTTTATGTACTTTACACACCATGTTCTTTCATGTACTTATTCACATGTTCTTTCCTGTACTTTTCACGTTCCCTTGTACTTTCATATCATGATGTCTTGTTCATTACCTAGAATTGTACTTTGCTCCGCTCCTGAATAGGATATGTTGCAGGTATGCTTGCAGGACATTGATCTACTCTATGGGCCAGAGCCCAGGATTTAGCCGAGCAGGATGAGGCTTAGCTTGAGGCTTCAGGTTTAGATTACTTAGCTTTACTTTTAGATATTGACTCTAGAGTTCATAGCACTTTTCATTCCTTTTGATTCTGGTACATTATGATATCTGGATTTTTGGATTATGGTGATCATTCTGGGATACGTTTTTAGATGCTGTGATTCTATACTTTCATGTTTATCTGGTTAGTTTTCCCTAGCTTGGTACAGCTTACTTCATTGTGTCTAACAATGAAGGCTGGGCGTGTCCGACTCGTGTCCGATTATTCGGGAGCGGGTCGTGACAAAAGGAGGCTGAGGAACAAAGTTATACCCTTAGTACGAGTAGCTTGGAGCCGTCACTCTCCGGGGGAATCTACTTGGGAGAGGGAGTCGGACATGAGGGAGAGATATCCTTACTTGTTCGACCCAACAGCCGCGTGGGAACCACCCATTCCCGCTTGATACCTTAGAGGTTAGTCTTAATAGTAGCCTTAGTCATTTGTTTGTATTGCTTGCTATGTTAGAATATTTGTAGAGTCTTCTATCCTTGTGAATTTCGAGAACGAAATTTTTCAAGGAGGGAAGATTTGTAAGCCCCTAGTTTTTAAAACATATTTTTAATATAATTTTAGATAGTGTTTATATTCTTAAAATAAATTATTATAATTATTAGGAATTTTCTAGAATTTTAAATAATTTTTAAATGATTTTTAAAGCCAAAATATCAATTTGCAACTTATTAAAATGTTTTAAATGCTTTTTGCAATTATTTTAATTGTTTTAAAGCCATTTTGTAATATTTGAATTGTCTGTGTAAATTAAATTTGCACAGAACATAGCGGAGGGGTATATATGTAAATTGTGATTTGCATATTGTAAGGCGGTGGGCTTTCTTGTAATTTACTAATCTATGAGGGGTTTTCTGCAAAATCCACCCTCGTCGTCGGCTGGCCATTGGCCGAACGGTGACCGGCGACCGACCTAGCCGAAGCCCTAATTCCTATTTCCTATCCGAAAGCCCTAAATTGACCCCAAATTCTGGCCTATAAAACCCCCCAGTCGAAACCCTAACCCTAATCACGACCCCGACTGCCCTAGCCACCACCCTTCACCCGTCTTCCCCGACGAACCCTGCCGGAACCCTAGATCTAGGATTCCAGCCGCCCTAGGCCAGGTCCCGACGAGCCACCACCACCAATCGACTCGCCTGAGCAAGGTGACTCGGCCCAAATTTTCTCAGGCCATCCCGACGTCTCTTCCGCCGTGTAAAAGCCTCGATCGCCGGACACGTACGTGTCTTCTCGTCTCTCGTGTCGCGTTGTGTCTCGTATTTACATCACTGAACTCGCCAGGACACGAGGAGTTCACTGATGTGCTCAGACACGGCAAATTCGTGTCGTGCTAGCCACAGACACAAGACTCGTGTCGATTTCGTACTCGTGTCCCTAACTGTTCGGACATGGGTTTAATATTAATGGGCTAACGGGTTTGTAGCTTCCCTTCCCAGATTTTTTTGAAATATTTTTATATTTATTTAATTGATTTGAATGGTGATTTATAATTAATTATTTTAAATAATTATTACGATAGATGACTTAGCCATGGTTAGGAATTAGAGTACCAGACACCTAGAAATCGTGGCACGGATAGTGCAGTGGCGTACCTTGACTAGTGGATTAGCCATGCCAGGGAAGACCGAGCCATAGCGACGTCCTAACTAGGAAAACCAGACTAAGTTGCGGCTTAACCATTACCGAAGATTTTATTTATTATTTAATTATATTATTGAGTTTTCGGGAACCCGGTTGTACCAAACTTGTCCAGACTTGACCCGAGCCAAACCCCAAATCCATGTAAACAAGTAGTGCAACCAGAGACGTTCTTATAAGGATATATCTACTTATATATATATATATATATATATATATATATATATATATATATATATATATATATATATATATATATATATATATATATATATATATATATATTCGTATTTTATCGTAAGGCACTAACAAATATTTTCCCTAAATATTTGTTACATATAAGTGTTATTGATATTATATATGAAGGGTATTTTCTTAAAATGCTATTTTTGGGACTTTTAGGCTATATGTAAGCTTGTGTACATAGTAGTATGTTCAAGTATGTGAATAATAGTCTTTATAAATAAATTATTTTTTAGTTAATTGTTTTATATATATAATATCAATTTACTGACAATGATTGAATATTAAACATATATATTATTTTACTAATTAAATTATCTTGGATATATATATATATATATATATATATATATATATATATATATATATATATATAAATAAATATATATATGTATATGCGCGTGTGCATATTTGTATATATAAATATATACATGTATTTGTATGTGTATATATATAGATATATATATGTGTATATATAGATAAATAAATTATACATATATATATATATATATATATATATATATATATATATATGTATTTGTATGTGTGTATATAAATATATATAGTGTACATGTGTACGTATATATATAAATACATAATATAATATGTGTGTATGTATGTATAAATGTATACAAATATATATATGTATAAGTGTATATATATAAATATATATGGGTATACATATATTGGTATTTATGAATATATGTAGAAGAATAATAAAAGAAAAAGAAAAGGCAATAAAAAAAGAGAGAAGCCAACACCCCAACTCCCCCACGAACCCAGCAGGCTAGCCCAGCCCAAAGCTCGGTCTCAGCCAGGGGCCCAACTCAGCAACCTCTTTTGTTTTCAGCACTGTAGCACAGTACCCATCTCGACCCCAGTTTATATACGCGAGTATATATAAAGAACCAAGAACGAGAACCAACACAAAACACCAAAAACCCTAACGCCACCACAGCCTCCCCGACTGGATGACCCCTTCAGACCACCACGTGCACCGCCGGCCGGCCAGGCGCAGAAGCCCGACCCCGCGCGCGCACTGGCGCGGGAACAGAACAGCAACATCAGCCTTTGCGAGGCCGACTTCACGGGAAGGAAACGACCTCCATGCTATACCAATCTTCGAATCGATTGCGCAGGTAAAAACCTAACCTATACGCCTTTATTCCGATATGATAGTTTCGGTTTAAACCAAAATGAAATCGAGTTAAAAATCGATGTCAACTTGACAAAAATCTGTCTCAAAGTTGACAGTAAACACCAACCAATGCACTGTTTTGGAAGGCCGATCCCGGTCGAACCAATGATCAATTTGGAAAACCACTTGGACAGCCTTATTTACAACATATACGACAGTAAATCTATTTTTATGGATCTTGATTTCATTAAGTAGGGACAAAGTTATTTGATTCCAAAGTTTAGCAAAAACCCGTTTTCAAAATATTAGAAAACTAGAAAAATCCTCCGGTACGACGTGCGTCCTGCCAATCCGGGCGACGTGGTAGCGAACCGAAAGCATCGAAATGTGCGTAACGGCTTCGTGGTCGTGTGGGCTTTAACGAAATTCAAATTGGTCGCGTGTGCGCGACGAATTTGATGCGTATCCGTCAAAATTTACCGTATCGGCCTCTGTACAAATTCTCCAATTACTTTGTGCACGCTCGTCAGATCGAGACGAAACTTATGCCAACAGGACCGTATCATTTTTTTGGTCCTGTATACCAAGTTTGGTCCGATTCTGAGACAGTTGGTAAAATCATCGTTTTGCGGGTCCCACGGTCCGACTTAACGGACGATTTTGTGCACGGCCCGCCGGAATCCAACTTTGGACATACGATTGGGTTCGTATCGGAAAACCGAACCTGTTGACATACAGTTTGACGACTTTAGAGACCATTGACCCTGACACGCTTTTCGGTACAAAGCGGGTCCAACGACGGATATCGTTTTTGCCCGAAATTACCATTTTGCCCCTGTGTCCAGAATTGGACTTAAGGACAGGCAATCCTAGCTAATTTGACTATTCTGAGAACATCAGTAATATTTGTTTCAGCTTTCGGAGACAGTTGTGATGACTTGGACTTTCTGACTTATTGATTGGAGTTACATTATTGGTTCTTCGTGCAACCCCCATGCAAGATACCTTGCCTCCCTCTACAGTTTATTTACATGCATATTTCTATTATTACTATACAATTTTACTAGTTGATTATTGACACAAGATTTGTACATCGTGCATGCTAGTATACATATAGTTCTCTAGTTGTTCATGATTTACATGCTTAGTTAATCCCTATATCTTTATATGCTAACAGTTTGTTATTACAGTTCTTTGATTTGCATACTTTACTTTAGACAGTGTTTACTAGTTTACTAGTCGTGTTCTTTTATCGTTATCATGCTTGACTGGATGTCGTGGTTCTATCGGATTGGTTTTCTCTCGTACCGTGTCGTGAGTCGTATCGTATCATAGGATGAATAAGTCATATCGGAACTGCTTTACCTCCTTGTCTTGAAATCTTGATGCTAACCTGCGAGTCCATATTAGGGACGAGGGTTAGTAGTTAAGCTAACCTGCGAGTCCATATTAGGGACGAGGGTTAGTAGTTAAGCTAACCTGCGAGTCCATATTAGGGACGAGGGTTAGTAGTTATCTGTCCACACCTGTGAGTCCACATTAGGGGCGAGGGTGATGCTAACCTGCAAGTCCACATTAGGGACGAGGGTTAGTTGTCACGACCCGCACCCGCTTTTCGGATACGAGACGTGTCCAAGCCAGCCTACGCCGCAGAGTCGGCGGTAGAACGCTGTCAAGCCCGCAAGAAATAAATGCTCAAGAAAATAACATTTGCTGCTCATTCACAATTCTAAATTTATTACAACATTTATAATTAAAGAAAATACAAGATTTTACTATTAATGAAATGATACAAGTGCTTTCTATTTCTAGGTCGGCCTCAGCATACCCATGTCTTCCCAGTGCTAAGAGTGATCGCGGCTAAACCTGAAAAATGTTGGTTTCCAGTCAGGAATGAAACAAGTACACAAACCGACGGCAATACAAAAATACAATAGAATCCACAAGACATGAAAATAACATATGAGATATGAAAACTGGAAGATAACTGATGACATAGCACGATAGAGAAATAAACAAGAAAAAACTAATAAAAGACATATATCTAGGTGGTGTAAAATATCTGTTTCGACATGTGAACGGCTAGGAGGGTAAATACGGCTCACTGTACGTGTCGTGTGCAGCTGCTATCATGCAAGATTAGACATATTGGGATATTTCTGGATAGTCCACATGTATACTAAGATATTTTTTCTCCCGACTACTCCGTGTGACGAGCGTGTCAACAAGCAGCAAGATATATGTATAGACATGAAATAAAAGACTACTATGAATCGAAAAGCAATCAGAAAGTGCACTTGCCTGAGGTCCTTAGCTGGAAAACCAATAGTAATATACCACTCAAAAGCAACAATCAGTCAACACATGCAGAAGTCTTCGGATGCTGAAATAAACAGTACCAACATTCTCAGAATAGTCAAATTAGCTGGGATTGCCTGTCCTTAAGTCCAATTCTGGACACAGGAGCAAAACGACAATTTTGGACAAAAATGATGTCCGCCGTTGGACCCGCTTTGCACCGAAAAGTGTGCCAGAGTCAACGGTCTCTAAAGTCGTCAAACTACATGTCTACGGATCTGATTTTTCGATACGAACCCAACCGTATATCCAAAGTTGGATTCTGGCGGGCCGTGCACAAAATTGCCCGTTGAGTGGGACCGTGGGGCCCGCAAAATGGTGATTTTATCAACGGTCTCAGAATTGGACCAAACTTGGCATACAGGACCAGAAAAATAATACAGTTCTGTTGGCATAAGTTTCGTCTCGATCTGACGAGCGTGCACGAAGTAATTGAAGAATTTGCAAGATGCACGATACGGTAAATTTTGACGGATACGCATCAAATTCGTCGCGCACACGCGACCAATTTGAATTCCGCCAAAGCCCACACGACAACGAAGCTGTCACGCAGCTTTCGATGCTTTCAGTTCACGACCACGTCGCCCGGTTTGGCGGGATGCACGTCGTGTGGAACAATTTTCTAGTTTTTGAAAACAGATTTTTCGCCAACTTTATCCTAATTTTAAACAAAAAATAACTCACAAGAATTAAATCTAAAAATAGGGTTTCTATCTTGGTTAGGTTGTCTAGAAGCCTGTTCAGGCGGTTTTCTAAAATTTGCGATGTTCTGGTCGCAAATCGACCGCGAATATTGGGCGTTGGGGCAGTTTCTATACCCAGGAAATCAAGGTTTTCCTCGGTTTGGAACTCGATTCTCGTTGTGCACAGTGCGTGTTAAAAGAATCTACGTGAAGGGGTTTACAGCCCTTTGGGTTGTGAACGTACCTGAAGTCGCAGATTGATAAACGATTGACCACGTGTTGCGAAAATGCGTCGCGAAGTAGCCTCGGCGCTGGCTTTACGCTGTAGCTGTTGCCGATTCTAAGCGCTGTACGCGCGCATTTCTCCGCCGTCCGGCGACTCAACCGGCGGTGTGCGGCCGTGGATGACCGCCCAAGGAGGGGTGGTGACGGCCGTGTGAATTTTTTAGGGTTTGGTTCTTTCTCTAGCTCTCGATCTCCTCTGTTTCGAAATTTCGTTGTTACGAACAGCAGAGGGGTCGGGTTTGCTCTTAAGCTGAGTTGGGATTACTAAGGGGTGTTGGGCCGGCTCGGGGTGGGTTTGCCTGGGCTGGCCCAGGACTGCTGCTATTTCGGTTGCTTTGCATTTTTCTAATTCATTAATTAGTGTATTCATATATATATTTATATATATATGAATACAATATATACATATATATATATATATATATATATATATATATATATATATATATATATATATACTCGTATTTATACACATTTATATATAAATATACACATATTTCTATATATATTTATATATACATATACTCATATACTTATACGTATATTTATATATATACATGCCAATCTACACCTATATATATACATGTATATATATATATATATATATGTATTTATTTATACTCATATTATTACTTATATAATAATTCTCCAAAGACATCTAAATAAATATTTTTAGTAGAAAAATATAAATCTCAATATTATCTATTTATATATATATACACGTATACAGCTATATAATATATATATTTATATATACATACTCTCATGTATAATATTTATACACTTATATATATCTATACACATATATATTTATATATCTACACATCCATATACACGTATATTTATTTATACATGCACACACATACATATATTTATATATACACACATCCATTTATATATACATATATATATATATATCACATTTATCTGACCAAAATAATATAACCAATAAATTAATAATATTAAATAATAATAACCTCAATAATATTGATAATAAAATAATAATAATAAAATCCAATAAATCAATAATAGTGTATTCACCACCATGTACAGTCTAATAATCCCAAAAATGCATGAGGACCTATTTTATGCAAATATCATTGAATATCAAACAATAATGATATTTATAATATTATAAATATGAATAATAGAAAATTATTCATTAGATAATTAAAACGGAAACCCACACACTCATACCAAAATACGTCAACACGAATGTCATTGAACGTACTGCATGACTACATGGGCTTGGGCTCAGTTCGGGTTCAGTTCGGGCTTGGTTCGGTACAACCGGGTCGCTACGAAGTCAATAAATTTAATAATAAATAATTAAACTATTTATAATGGCCATGCTATAACTTGGCCTGGTTTTCCTAGTTAGGACACACTTATGGCTCGGCCTTCCTTTGCATGGCTAATACACTAGTCTAGGCACGCCACTGCACTATCAGTGCCACGATTTCTAGTCACATTGTACTCCAAATTTAATCATGATTAAAAATCATCTACCGTAATAATTAACTAAATAATTATTTACAAAATTCTAAAATTACCATTTATATCAAATAAATAAATAAAAATATTTCAAAATTCCGGGAAGGGGAGCTACAAATCTACCCACCTTAAAAATAATTTTGTCCTCGAAATTATAATTCGTAGTTATTCCGTAAACTTCTAAAAGAAGTCTGCCTTAACCTCAATCTCCTTAAATTTAATTTTTCAAAAATCGTTTGTATCCTTCTCTAGTCATTTGGTATTTACGAAATCTCGAGGACTTCTACCCACCTTTAGTCATGCTACTCCCTTGAAATACAGGTCACTAAAATATTATAATCTTCTAACTAGTGGCTAATACCTTTTTCAAAAATATCTAGGACATATGGTATCTATAATCCTCTCGTATCTATCAAGCAACCCAAAATTTAACAAGCACAAATTTATACCAGTAGCTAAGAAATATATTGATAAACTCTAAACAGTATGACCATTCGTCGCTCTAAAATAGAAAGGATGGGAAGGTAAGGAAGAATAATCGAGAGCAATTATGAAGTTTAAAGAGCGGTAGAGAATATATAATAATACAGGTCGAAAGAGTATTTATGAACCTATAGTCTCATTCGCTAGATTGGGCTACTCTAGTCCAGTCACTTGCTACATCGAAGAACTCTTCGTTTCCTAGAGGGGCTCGTAATCCATGTAATACAGAAACTCCGTTCTCGAAATTCTAAACAAGTTCCAAAGTAGAACGGAATTTGAGAAATCAAGATTGTGATATATTCCGTGGTTATTTAAACACACAAGCAAGGGATATAATTGTAATGGAAGATCTTCTCGTGACTTCTAGGTAGATGGAATATGGGTTATGGATGGCATCACATCCTAAGAGGTGGAGACTACATAATAAGTATAGGGTCCGATTTCAGTTCTATAGCCCAAATATGCCTCCCGTGACCTTTGTGTTTAAGCAGCACATGAGGCCTCAATTGGGTGGCACACTAGTGGCATGTGCGTAGTGGACTTCGAGTAGATCACAACCATATATTGGGTCAAATGTACTGAGTCAAGGTTGAGGCTCTAGCGGAGATCAGAAAGTATACCGGTGTTGTGGTAAGGGTTATAGCTAGTCCTTTTGTCCTGAAAGTCGTACCACAAGAATAGAGTACAAGGGGACAGGTTTGAGTGGGACATGATATACCTAGATGAGGGTGGATTCGTCTAGATCTTGCATGTGAAATTTGTTGGAAGGTAACAACTGACCTCGTGCTCCGAATATTAATGACACGGTCGGGGCACAAAATAATCTAAATGAAAAGTGGGAGTCTATGGGGAACTACTTATCATCCTAATGAAATTACTCTAATCAAACAGTAATCCTGGTATATCCTAAAATTTTAGAAGACTTACAGTCTACCCACCTTAGAGGCTAAGATATGGTGGCAAGGTTCCTGTCACAGGGCTGGCCGATGGTAGCTACACTTGCATATACAACTATCATAGCCATAGGAATACTCCGTATCTATCCATCAATTACGAGTTTTCGTCTTTCCAATCAGCGAAAGACAAAAACAATAAAGAGTTCAAGAGATGTCGCTGAATACAATTACGTGATTCAAAGGCGAATAAATAATTCAAGAAGAATTATCAAGCAATCGAGGATGAGATCCTGGATATCTCTATATCTCAGTCCACGTAGGGTAATTAAATAAAGAGCGAACCAAATGCATCATGGTTGATCAGACCGTAACACAATGATTCTGATTAGGCAATATGTTAGCGGGCGTCCCCAATAAACATATGTCTCGAATCAAGCTCGATAAAAGAGTAAGCTTGCAAAACTAGGCTGTAATAGCAGCATTGGTCAAGATAACCAAAGTACAAGTACGCAAGATTTTTGGAAGGAGGAGATAGTAGTTCGAGTTTTGAGATAATCAAAACCTTACCTGGTGTTCTTGCTTATACAGTCTTCCTATAATCTTTCTATCTCTAAGGCCTTGGTCGACTAATGGGTTATGGACTTCTGAGTTCTATTTTCTAAGTAAACCTATTAGTGTTAGTTAAATCCTTGTTAATAGATCACAAGGGCCACATGATACTAGGTTGGGAGGCAGGCTATCAAACTTACAGAACTTTCACTATTTTGGCTTTGGATCTTACGGTACACACAGGGCATTTTTTTCTATTCTCTATAGTATTCTAATCTTGTGTTCACGTCAAAAATCATTTTACCGAGAATTATGCCTTGCTCATATAATCTGGCTGTGGCAAACTCTTGGTTCCGTGATTCAGGGGCGATATGCTATCAGGTACTCTACTCTATATTAGCACAAGGGTATCTAAGATCTAAAGAGGTCAACAAGAACATAATCTTAGCAATGTTCCATAGACTATGATTCTTCGAAATGATTTCAATTCTGTGTGTTGTGCCTCGCCAGTGCGCTGCTGGCTGCAGTGAACCCACATCTCCACTCTCAGATAATTGACGACAGTGCGCTGCTGTCTAACCATTCCTTTAACTATATCCGTAAAATTCAGGGGCTTCTAGAGATTCGAACAGGTTGACTAAGAAAAATATAGTTATTTATCCTATCAGTCACAACACTTAAAAATAAAAGGGTTAACATGGAGGAAGTAACTAAAGATGAAGGTAATACAAACATTCTAGTATCTATTTCATGTGTATTTCAATGGTTGATGGAAAATCTCAAGTCAATCTACCTCGAGATTCGCATAGAATAACAGAATCATGAATTATGAATCAATTCCTTACAGCAAAATAGAATTTAAATAGACAGTTCTAATTTATGATATGATATTTATATCTAAATAGAGCAACAGATAAATCAAACAGTTTATCATGATTAAAGCCTTAATTATAGAGAAGCCTAACTTACCAGTGAATAATGGATCCACATTGGATCATAATGTCATATCAAAAGTATCAGTATATCTTATAGAGACCTGGCAAGCATTCTAAATAACATGGCCTATCTAACATCCTTAACTACCCAACGGTCAATTTGAACAAGGGACTCCTAGTCCTAGTTATTATTTTAATCCTAATTGTGAATGAGCATTTCTTGGGCGCAGGCTCGCAATAGTACGACTAACGTACCATCACGAGTTTGTAATCTTTTGCGAAAACTGACCTGCATGGGCTACCACAAAAACTTGTCACGACCCGCACCCGCTTTTCGGATACGAGACGTGTCCAAGCCAGCCTACGCCACAGAGTCGGCGGTAGAACGCTGCCAAGTCCGCAAGAAATAAATGCTCAAGAAAATAACATTTGCTGCTCATTCACAATTCTAAATTTATTACAACATTTACAATTAAAGAAAATACAAGATTTTACTATTAATGAAATGATACAAGTACTTTCTATTTCTAGGTCGACCTCAGCATACCCATGTCTTTCCAGTGCTAAGAGTGATCGCGGCTAAAACTGAAAAATATTGGTTTCCAGTCAGGAATGGAACAAGTACACAAACCGACGGCAATGCAAAAACACAATAGAATCCACAAGACATAAAAATAACATATGAGATATGAAAACTGGAAGATAACTGATGACATAGCACGATAGAAAAATAAACAAAAAAAACTAATAAAAGACATCTATCTAGGTGGTGTGAAATAACTGTTTCGACATATGAATGGCTAGGAGGGTAAATACGGCTCACTGCACGTGTCATGTGCAGCTTCTATCATGCAAGATTAGACATATTGGGATATTTCTGGATAGTCCACATGTATACTAAGATATTTTTCCTTCCGACTACTCCGTGTGACGAGCGTGTCAACAAGAAGAAAGATATATGTATAGACATGAAATGAAAAGACTACTATGAATCAAAAAGCAATCAGAAAGTGCACTTGCGTGAGGTCCTTAGCTGGAAAACCAATAGTAATATACCACTCAAAAGCCACAATCAGTCAAC
>JANAVB010016800.1:26468238-26638238 GCA_029216955.1 Iris pallida
CGACATGCATGATATGATGTATATGTACTAATGGAATAAGAACGTGGAACACGGACACGATGCACAACAATCGGGTGGAGAAACTTGGCTTTTGTGAATTTTGTGATGAACAATGACAGAGCTCCCCTTTATATAGGGTTGAGGAGTATTCGGTAGATAATATTAGAATTTATTTAAACAAAAATAGAAATTTTTGTTATTAATTTAAATCGAATCAAGGTAACTTCATAAATATAAATATAAATATAAATCAAATCAAAACGTTATCTCCAGTTCATACTATTTATAATCCATAAAGCCAAATCTCATTTTAAATTACCATGACAATATAAATATTCAACCCAACAAAATCAAATTTTATTTTTCATAATATATATATATATATATATATATATATATATATATATATATATATATATTAATAAGAATTTCGAAAATCACTATATATTTTCAAATATTTTGAAATACATTTGGAAATTAGATAAAACAATCAGTATTTCGAAAATCAATACGGGCATGAAGTGGATTTCATGTTACTCGCACTCAACAGTATATTTATCTGAAGTAATGGTTTTTCAATCTACTACTCATATTTGTACCCTAATTAAATACACTTTTTATATTACATAAATAAATAGTATTTTTTTCAAATCTATACGCGACGAAAAATCACAATAATTATATGTATATATATAAATACATTTACGAGAAAAATCTTTTGATAAAACACTTGTATGTAATAGTATAGATACCATCTCGAAATCTCGTACGCGACGTATAAATACAAAGTAAAAAATTTAAATACCAATTTAAAATATTTAAAAACTATAGTAAAAATTTAGGGAGTTTACATCCTACCAAACTTAAAAGAATTTCGTCCTCAAAATTTAAGAATAGATGGGATAGGCAGGGTAGAGGAGATAGAGTGAAAATCCAATCAAATTTTCGACGAGATGACAAAGCATACTATGGAATAAATTTGGACTAATCGAAAGAATTTAAATAACGAGGAAGATTTAAATTCACGGATATAGTTAGAAGATATCTCATGACAACCCATCAATAACGGTTTTTGATCCATACTATCATTCAATAAAATAATAAAATGTGTAACACCCAATTAGGCAAAAGTTTTCTCCGTCCAACTTACGATCAATAACTCAAATTTTAACTTTCATTTGATATCGTCATAATCATCAATCCCCTTTTATATTCAACTTTTTATATATTTTATTAATCCTCTCAAGGTTTATAACCATCATTCCTTGAAATCTTTTTACCTCCAACAATCGCTCCACAAAAGTTTTGAATTTCTACTATTTTCATATATCTAATCAAATATCGCAACGATAGAAATTTGATAAGTCAATACTTTTGGATTCGGTAAAAAGAATTTCTTCCAACATATCGGTATACCCTTTTTTTTCTTTTTTTCCTCGAAAATTAAAATTTAGTAATCCTTCAATCACCTTAATTTAACGGAAAATAGATTTCTATCTTTCATCAACACAGAAAGGTCAAATCCTCAATTTATCGAAATTTTTTCAAAATTCTATCCTCAAGGTTCATTCCTCCCTCGGAGTTGAAGTTCAAAACTTTCAATCAATTTTCAAAGTCAAGTCAAATCTAAGGATTTCATACTCATTTTTCATTGTAAAATTCTCCATAGGCATCATGATAAATTCCTCGAACCTTTTTGTAATTAGCAAGTTTAACTATCCTTCGAACATCCCATTTCTTCAAAAGAAAATATCACCTTTTCTTAATTTCACCAAATAGCAAAATTAACTCATGTGTTCTAATCATGCAATTATTTTATTTAACTATAACATTAATCTCTCTAATCTACTTCCTCTTTAACCGAAGGGTGTCATGATTCAGTTCCATAATCGTACAAGGAAATCATATATATAAAAGGTTGCATAACCACGGAGGAAACATAGTAAATATGAGTGAAGTAATTCAATTGAAAGGGAGAGAAGTAGGGGGTTGCTAATATTGAAAAAAAGATGTTATGCGTCCAAGTAAATCAAAATAAGACATGAAAATAAAAGGACAATGGTTAAGCAATCAAGATAAAACACAAGATTTAGCATTTAAGGGATTTAGTAGATCATAATCATGTATTGGGTCGAAGAATTTGAGTCGAGGCTGAGCCCATATCTATAGCTAGATAGTATATTGGTTTCATGGTAAAGGTTATAGTTTAGCTTATTCGACCCGAAAGTCGTATCAAGAAATTAGAGTACAAGAAGACGCGTTTTAGTGAGACATGATATACCCACATGAAGGTGGGCTCGTCTAGGTCTTGCATATGAAATTTGTTGGATGAAAAAGTCTAGTGTTGTGCTCTAAATACCCAAGTCACGGTAAAGGACACAAAAGAATTTAAAATAGAAAGTGGAAATTCATTAGATAATGATTAACGTATGGAATAATTGACCAAGTTAAAAGCATGAAACAAAGATAATTTAAATTCTAACAAATCAAGGTAAAATAAGTTAGGAGTACAGTTTCTAGAGATATGATAATCCCTTAGATGGAGTATGATCAAGGAACAACCTAATCACTTTTCTCAAGTTTCAAATGGTTAGAAAGTCACGGTAAATCTAGACTTGAGGGAATGTCGAGTGAGTCAAGATTGAAATATAACCACATATTTTTGTAGATGACTAACAACACTTGTGTATATACTACTATCATGGCTATGAGGGATATGGCAATTAGCGTGGAATCCTTCTAATCCATTAGGGTTATCTTGGTGGCCTATCCTTTAAAATTTAAAACTCAAGTTTTCCTTCAAAAGTTTCTAAATAAATTTCCAAAATGAACAACCATAATTTGTATTTACTCCAAATCGTCTAATTTAATCATGATTAAAAGTTTTATCCCTTCCATAATTCTCCAAGTGATCTTTCATTCCGTTACTAGTAACTTTTTCAAGATTTAACGTTTTCACTCCAACCTTCGAACTCAAGAGTTCATAAACCATGAATCTATAAATTTTTTGATATTTCTTCATAACTTTAAAACTCCAAAATTTTCTCAAAATCCTCAAGTTAAATCCTTAGCATATCATGAGCAATCTAAAAATTTTCGCTCAATATTTTAACGCACTCATCAATCATAACTTCAATTCTAAGTCATTCAAACATAATCTCAACTTTTAAATGGTAATTCCTTTAATCAATAAAAATAACTTTTCATCACATCGTTTGTAACTTTTCCAAAAATTTAATATTAGCAATTCAATTTTTAAACTCAATATTCAATTTTTTTTATACCAAAATTTGATATCCATAATCACAACTTTTTAAACCCAAAATCTAAATAGATTTATAAATCCTCAATCAAACGACACGATTTCAAATTTAAAATTTTCCTCAACAATCGTTTCCATTTCTTTCAAATATTTTAAACCAGAATTTCAATATCATTACCTTAAACTTGAAATTCAAAATTTCATGGACTTATTAATTGTGAACCATACAACGCAATTTAAAACCTTGGGAGTTTACCAAGCTTTATCAATCGCCCTCATAAATCTTACAACAGCATTTAAATAAAAATTCTTTTCAACTATCTTTATATCTCTTCAAGGATGTATAGCTATAATTCATTGAATCGTATATATTTTTCAAAGACCTTCAAAAATCAAAACTCAAAAATCAATTCAATTTTCTTTCTCAATTGTATATAGATTCCACTATCATTTTGTAGATAAAATTCTAACAATCCTTCGAAGTTATTAATGTTGCTACTACCCAACTTGGAATTAACTAATCCCTAAGTTCATACTTCTAGAAAAATATGGTTCCTCTTATCCTCATATCTTTATAACTCAAATAGGATCTCAATGCATACTATTTGTCAATATAATCCTTTGTCACGCCCCAGAACCAGAATACTGGAGAGCGGGGGAATGGCTCAGCCAGCTACGTATTACGGGTAGATGAATACCGTATAATACGATCAATGCTGTCTAACCAGACGAGGGGGTGCATACTACATAAAAGTCTTGCTATGGTCACTTCACATCTATTGTCTCAATCATTCGAACAAGAAAACAAAAATAGAGAACATGTAAGATAAAGCAGTAAGGCGTCCCAAACGCTCAGTCAAAATGTTCTTGAGATCTGGCTTTACAAAACATAGATAGATGATATAGCAAAGTGTACACAATTGTTATCAGCTGCAGTCTGACTTAATTACAATTATGCAAAAGTAAGTACAAGACAATTCGACTAACATGTCGGTGCCAAACGGCTAAGTATAAAGTAAATAGCAAAACGAGCAGTGAAGTAAGAAAACCCACTCGAGTCCACCTGCGATCATTCCTCTAGTATTGACCATCCTGGAGGTAGAAGTAAGCTGAGTCCTCGGGAACCGGCTCTAAATCTGGCCATGCAAAACCAGAGAGGTTAGACCTCTAATAGCAAGTACCACAAGGAAGGACGATATAAAGGACTAAACCAGTAAGTAAGAGAATATAATAATAGGTCTCTGCTTGCTACTAGGATTCACATCACATCACGATACTTCGAACCAACCTCCCAACCAAACAAGGACAGAAGTTGGCCCGTCATGTCCTGACATTCTGATCACCCCAGTTAGGTAACAGAGTAGTACAGTACACAAACAAATCATCTTGAACGGCCAATCAAATTCTACGGCTTGCTATTGTGAGCCCCAAGTTATCCTGGAATAATGCAATAAAGATTCCTTAGTTCTTACTATGTACGAGCAAGGCTAGTCTATCCAGTCAATCATGTGCGCCATGCATGAATTAGACGAGTCCCAGCAGGACGCCCGTCATCAATATATAATATACAATAATAATAAAAGCATATACTGTTTCCTGTCCGTGTGGCAGATTTACAGTATCTGTGGGAACCAGCCGGCCCGTCGGGTACTACTCGTCCCAAGGGGGCTGCCATGTAAGAACTCGAGAATCCATTCTCTCCATGCAATCATTATTTTTATTTAACTTAATAGTCCCTACGTTGAGTGAAATCTCATGCCGTGGATCATGGTCATTCAAATGAGTACTTTCATACGGGGTACGATATGCACAACTCTACAACGATACCAGTGCGGTTAGGTTGCAGGTCTTACATAGCGTAATACAATAATCCAAACTAACCACGGAATAATCATGCCTTGACCATAAAGTACACATGCTTCTTTTGTAGAAAATAAATAAGTAAGTAAATTGAAGCCTGCATGTGTGCCTGTATATCAATATTCGGGATTGGCTAATCGATTACAATAGTTCATAACATGAACGTGTCTCATTTATTTAATTCAATAAGACGAATAGCCAGTCTCTTAGTTCCAACTAGGAACGCATGATCAATTTAGTCAAGATAACCATCGTCATCAATGGTGACAAGGCATGAAAGTCAATTATCATTAATTGGGGTCGAGTCTATAACTCTCAAGGTCAAGTTCCAGTCTCACTGGGTATCTATGAACTAATCAAGACACAAGGTACGTTCTACACAACCATATCCATTAAAGATATTAACCTGCTAAGATTATCGAGTTTATGCAAAAAGGCGTAAGGATGAAATAGGAGAATTATCATGCTACTATTAAATGAGTAAATTATAGAACAAATAAAAACACCCAGGTCAAGAAGTCACGCCAGTAAGTCTATGCTAAGGCCAATAAGTCACGCAAGAAGTCTATGCTAAGACCAACAAGTCACGCAAGAATCGTGCGCGTAAAAAGTACGCCAAGTTAGGCTAGGAGTGAGCGTGAAAAGTGATACACACTGGCAAGCGTGAGCGTGACTAAAAATATACGCACGTACAGAGTGAGCGTGACTAAAAATACACGCACGCACAGAGTGAGCGTGACTAAAAATACACGCACGCACAGAGTGAGCGTGACTAAAAATACACGCACGCACAGTGTGGGCGTGACTAAAAATACACGCACGCACAGAGTGAGCGTGACTAAAAATACACGCACGCACGAAAAGACGTGAGCGTAACTCAAAAGTCACGCACGCATGTAAAGACACGTGCGTGACTAAGAATTTACGCTGGCATGTAAGAACGTGAACGTGACTCAAATTTCACGCAAACACGTAAAGACGTGTGCGTGACTAACGAGCAGTTTTACCACATGAACTATCTATCTCCGAAAACACACTAAGTTGGTGGACCAAAACCCATGAACAGCCGAAAATGTAACAACTTAGATCTAGAGAAAACAAGCCACAGAAATCAAAAATACCAAGCACTAAACTCTCTCAGGATCATGAGAGGAAGAGTAATGATCCATAAAAATGGATGAAGGAGAAGCAAGATTGCACTTGCCTTCTCCTGCTGCTGGTAGGTGGAGAGTGATGAGAGGAAGAAGAAGTAATGGTGAGAATGAGTAATAAGAGAGAGAAGGAGATAGGAGCTTTAAATAGCAAAGGGGGTGGTAGGTGGAAGACTTGTGGGCCGGGTTTAAGGGAACCACCAAGTCGAAACCCAATAAGACTAAAGCAGAAAATAAAAGCAGAAAGAAAAATACAGATAATAAAATTGCAGGGAATTAATTAACATAAAAATTAAAGAGCAAATAATTATAGGAATTTAAATACATGATAATACATGATAAATACTAAATAAATACTTATGAGTTGTACATGTATAAAAATATGCATTCCGGGAACGGGGAGTGACATCTCTACCCACCTTGAAAAATTCCGTCCTCGGAATTTCAAATTCAAGCAAGATAGAAATATCAGAGCTAAACTAATACAAGCAATTCTAGCGAGCAAGCAATAATTTTGCCCATATCAAAAGCAAGTACTATATATATAAATCCATCAATCTACGATATCAATCAGTTCTACCCATAAGGTGATAAGCATGAGGAATCAGGACAATCAAGGTATACAGAAAAAGATATACCTTGTGAGTCAAACAAGTGTGGATATCGTGATCGGATATCATCCTCACGTTCCCACATTGACTCTCCCAAGGAGGGATGACTCCAAGCAACACGGACAAGACTAATTGTTCGGTTCTTGAGTATCTTCTCTCTTCGGTCCAAAATGGACAGGCTGTTCCTCGTAAGACAGGTTGGTACCAACAACCAGCTCAGAGTGATCGAGGACATAGCTTGGGTCCGATACATACCTACATAACTGAGATACATGAAACACGTCATGCACCTCTCGTAACGAAGGTGGAAGGGATAAACGATAAGCAACATCGCCTACCCGATCAAGGATAACGAATGGGCCCACGTACCGCTGACTCAATTTCCCACGAACGCCAAATCTAATGACCCTACGAGTAGGTAAGATCCGCAAGAATACGTGGTCCCCAACAGAAAACTCTAGCGGCCTACGATGCTGGTCCGCCCAATGACGATGCCGATCCTGCGCAACTCGAAGTCGCTCTCTAATTCCCTTAACCACTTCAACCGTCTGAAAAATCATTTCCGGGCCTAACATCTTTCTCTCCCCAATATCATCCCATGCAAGCGGTGATCTGCACTTCTTACCATATAATGCTTCAAATGGCGCCATCTGGATACTGGCTTGATAACTATTGTTGTACGAGAATTCGACTAAGTGCAGGTGGCTCTCCCAAGATCCTCCAAAATCCAAAGTACAAGCTCGCAACATGTCTTCTAAGGTCTGAATTGTCCTTTCTGATTGCCCATCCGTCTGCGGATGGTAAGCCGTGCTGAATCTTAACTTGGTACCCAGACTATAATGTAAGCTCTTCCAGAAATGTGATGTAAAGCGGGTATCTCGATCCGACACAATATTGACAGGGACTCCATGCTGCCTGACTATCTGTTGCATATATAACTCTGCCAACTTTTCTGTAGATTGCCCTACTCTGAAAGGAAGAAAGTGTGCTACCTTTGTAAGTCGGTCCACTATCACCCAAATAGCATCCTTACCACTTGGTGATCTTGGTAAACCGGTCACAAAGTCCATCGTAATATGCTCCCATTTCCATTCCGGAATAGGAAGCGGTTACAATAATCCAGCTGGCCTCTGCTGTTCTGCCTTCACTTGCTGACATATCAAGCAACGGAAAACAAATCTAGCTATCTTCCTCTTCATCCCGTTCCACCAGAAATGCTGTTTGATATCTTGGTACATCTTGGTCCCTCCAGGATGAATAAAATACTGAGAACTGTGAGCTTCTGCCATAACCTCCTGTCTGATATTTCCACTAGGCACACATAGACGCGATCCAAACCTAAGTGTACCATCTTCATGAATTCTCATCTCCTTCCTGAGTCCTGACTCACATTCTGCCCTAAGCTTCTGAATCCTTGGGTCCTGTGCCTGAGCTGCCTTGATTCTATCTACCAAGTTGGATTGAACTTGTAGACTTGTTAGAACTCCTACATCACTAGGAAGTATAACTTCGATGCCCATCTCCTGAAGGTCTTCTAAGATATGCCTCTGCGTTGTCAACATAAATGCGCCGCCTCTCCTGCTAAGAGCGTCTGCCACTATATTAGCCTTGTCTGGATGATACTGAAGCTCCACGTCATAATCCTTGATCAACTCCAGCCATCTTCTCTGCCTCATGTTTAGTTTCTTCTGAGTAAAGATGTATTTTAGACTTTTGTGGTCCGTGTACATCTCCACTCGGTCACCATATAAGTAATGCCTCCATAGCTTCAGAGCAAACACTACTGCCGCCAACTCCAAATCATGAGTTGGATAATTCTTCTCGTGGTCCCGAAGCTGACTAGATGCATATGCTATCACCTTCCCATGTTGCATAAGGACACATCCAAGTCCCTTACCTGACGCATCACAATATACTGTAAAACCTCCGGGTCCAACTGGCAATGTAAGAATAGGTGCTGATATCAACTTCTGCTTCAAAGTCTCAAATGATGCCTGACACTCTGCCGACCAAACGAATGGTACATCCTTCCGGGTCAAGCGGGTCATGGGTGCTGAAAGCCTTGCAAAGTCTGACACAAACCTTCTGTAATATTCGGCCAATCCCAAGAAGCTCCGCACATCTGCTACGATCTTGGGTACTGGCCAACTCTCCACTGCTTCTATCTTCTTGGGATCTACTGCTACTCCAGCTCCTGATATAATGTGACCCAAAAATGAAATGTGATCCGACCAAAACTCACACTTGCTGAGCTTGGCATACAACTGGTTCTCTCTCAGAACCTGTAACACTTTTCTGAGATGGTCTTCATGCTCCTCTTCACTAGCAGAGTATACGAGAATGTCGTCAAGAAACACAACGACAAACTGGTCCAAGTATGGCATAAAGACGCGGTTCATCAAATTCATGAATATTGCTGGAGCATTGGTCAAACCAAACGGCATTACTAAGAATTCATAATGCCCATACTTCGACCAAAATGCTGTCTTGGGAATATCTTCCTTCCGAACCCTCACCTGATGATACCCTGAACGAAGATCTATCTTGGAGAAAACTCTAGCTTTGCTCAACTGATCAAATAAGTCGTCGATCCTGGGTAATGGATACTTGTTCTTCACTGTTGCCGCGTTAAGCTTCCTGTAGTCAATGCACAACCTGGATGACCCATCCTTCTTCCCCACAAGTACCACTGGTACTGCCTACGGTGATAGCTAGCTTGGATGAACTTCTTCTCCTTCAGTTCCTCTATGTGCTCATATACCTTGGCCTGGTCTGAATCCGTCATTCTATAAACCCGATCTGATATCGGTTTAGTTCCTGGTGCCAATTCTATACTGAACTCAATATCTCTAACTGGTGGTAGACCTGGAAGTTCTTCAGGAAATACGTCCAAAAATTCTTCAACTACCTTCGGAATCTGAACTTCTTCCATTGCCGTTATCACTCCCTGCTCTTGTTGAGTTGCCTCTGATCTGACTAAGGTGAATCTCTTCATGCCTGGAATATCAAAAGATACACTCCCTCAACGACAATCTATTGTCGCATGACTGTCTTTCAGCCAGTCTATGCCTAAGATAACGTCGAAATTTCCAACAGGAAATTCTATCAACCGGGCGGGTAAGGAATGCCCGCAAACTACAATGCTACATGCTAAAATAACTCTACTGACTCCTACGAGTCCATTACCAGTGAGTATATTCAACTTCCCTGGCAATGCCTCGAACTCCATTCCTAGTCGTGTCACAAATTGTGCAGATATAAATGAATGGGATGCTCCCGAATCAAACAATGCTACTGCGGGATATGAGGCGACGAGAATGTTACCTGCCACAATATCTCCCGATGCCAATGCCTCCTCCAAGGACAGAGTGAATGCTTGTCCTCGACCTCCTTGCTGGTTCCTATGTTGCGGTCTAGCCTGGTGCTGCTGCTGGCCCCTTCCTTGGTGATGCTGGGGTGGTCTATACTGGTGTTGCTGCATCGGCGGTCCCTGCTGCCGAAACATCTGAGCCTGCGGTACTAACGGACGCTGTGCCAATGGCCTAACTGCTATTGCTAGTCCTCGATACTGGCCTGCCCCTGGTGCTGGCAGAGCAGGAAACTGTTGCCCTGGTCCTCCTAACCTCGAATTCATGGGACATGTGGTAACCCGATGGTCTGGATTTCCACATATCAGACACAGTCCATTCAATGTCTGACATACATCTCTAGTGTGTCCTATCTTCCCACAATAAGTGCAGCCCGCCGGAGGTTGCTGGTTCTTCCTCTGTTGCTGTTGCTGCTGCTGCCTTGGTGGTACCGGTCCTCGTATTACCACATCGTGGATACGAATACCAGTGGATGGTACTGTTGTTCGGGGCGCTGCTCTCCTTCCTCCTTCAATCTGACTGTGGGACCTCTTCTGACCCCCAGTCCTTGCCGCCAGCCTCTGAATGGTGATCTCATGCCTTCGATTTGCTGTCAATACTTCATTAAAAGTCTGGTAATTGTGCCCCTCTATCAATTGCAAGAGTTCAAGATGAAACCCTTGCTGAAATCTCATGGCCCTATGGCTCTCTGTTGCTACCATCTCTGGGGTGAATCTACTCAACCTGCAGAACTCCGCTGCATAAGCATCTACAGTCTTGTCGGCCTGCCTGAGGTTGATAAACTTCTGTTGTAGCTCAAACCGTGCCACAACTCCATAGTACTTGGTCTTGAATCTTGCAGTAAAATCATCCCAAGCCACAGGACGTCTGATGCCCACTTCCTCTGATTCCCACCAATCACGTGCAAGATCCTGAAGTAACAACTTCACTAGATCCACACGTTCTTCTGCCGGTACCTTAGCTGCTGTCAGGATAGCCTCAATATCCTTAAGCCATGCATCTGCTGAGATGGCATCCTCCGTGCCCTCGAAACGGCGGGGGTTGTACTTACAAAACCGGGTGATGCTCCCGAATCAGTCCTCACTCCTCTTTCCAAAGCCGTCTGCAATCCTTGGTTGAACAACATATTCTGCTCTTGTAGCTCAGTGTGCATGCGCTGCTGGGCCAACATCTGATGTTGCTGAGCAGCCATCATTCCTCTCATGATCTCCAGAAGGGCTGGTGTGTCTACTCCCAAAGTAGGTGGAACTGTTGGTGGTGGTGGAACCTCCGGATACTGCGGTTCAGCTGCTGGTTCCACTATTACTTCTTCTTGGAGAGTCTCCTGAGGTAAGACTGGCCCTTATTGCTGACCAACCTGGTTAGGTTGCCCATATTGCCCTTGTTGTTGTCCAGCTCTGACCGATGCGAACGAAGTACCCCTAAGAAAAGGGACAAGAGAACAATCAAACAACCGGACATGAAGGATCAATGAAGTCAAAGGATACCGGAATGTCAAGCAAGGGTCGAGAACAACGAATCATGAGATCAAGGGGGAACATGTGTGATTGAGACATCCTACAATCAAAACACCCCACAAGTCTGAAATCAGACCTGCATGGGCCACCACTAAAACCTTTTCATACCCCAGAACCAGAATACTGGAGAGCGGGGGAATGACTCAGCCAGCTACGTATTACGGGTAGATGAATACCGTATAATACGATCAATGCTGTCTAACCAGACGAGGGGGTGCATACTACATAAAAGTCTTGCTATGGTCACTTCACATCTATTGTCTCAATCATTCGAACAAGGAAACAAAAATAGAGAACATGTAAGATAAAGCAGTAAGGCATCCCAAACGCTCAGTCAAAATGTTTTTGAGATCTGGCTTTACAAAACATAGCCAGATGATATAGCAAAGTATACACAATTGTTATCAGCTGCAGTCTGACTTAATTACAATTATACAAAAGTAAGTATAAGACAATCCGACTAACATGTCGGTGCCAAGCGGCTAAGTATAAAGTAAATAGCAAAATGAGCGGTAAAGTAAGAAAACCCACTCGAGTCCGCCTGCGATCATTCCTCTAGTATTGACCATCCTGGAGGTAGAAGTAAGCTGAGTCCTCGGGAACCGGCTCTAAATCTGGCCATGCAAAACCAGAGAGGTTAGACCTCTAATAGCAAGTACCACAAGGAAGGACAATATGAAGGACTAAACCAGTAAGTAAGAGAATATAATAATAGGTCTCTGCTTGCTACTAGGATTCACATCACATCACGACACTTCGAACCAACCTTCCAACCAAACAAGGACAGAAGTTGGCCCGTCATGTCCTGACATTCTGATCACGCCAGTTAGGTAACAGAGTAGTACAGTACACAAACAAATCATCTTGAACGGCCAATCAAATTCTACGGCTTGCTATTATGAGCCCCAAGTTATCCTGGAATAATGCAATAAAGATTCCTTAGTTCTTACTATGTGCGAGCAAGGCTAGTCTATCCAGTCAATCATGTACGCCATGCATGAATTAGACGAGTCCCAGCAGGACGTCCGTCATCAATATATAATATACAATAATAATAAAAGCAGATACTGTTCCCTTCCCGTGTGGCAGATTTACAGTATCTGTGGAAACCAATTGGCCCGTCGGGTACTACTCGTCCCAAGGGGGCTACCATGTAAGAACTCTGGAATCCATTCTCTCCATGCAATCATTATTTTTATTTAACTTAATAGTCCCTACGTTGAGTGAAATCCCATGCCGTGGATCATGGTCATTCAAATGAGTACTTTCGTACGGGGTACGATATGCACAACTCTATAACGATACCAGTGCGGTTAGGTTGCAGGTCTTATATAGCGTAATGCAACAATCCAAACTAACCACGGAATAGTCATACCTTGACCATAAAGTACACATGCTTCTTTTGTAGAAAATAAATAAGTAAATTGAAGCCTGCATGTGTGCCTGTATATCAATATTCGGGATTGGCTAATCGATTACAATAGTTCATAACATGAACGTGTCTCATTTATTTAATTCAATAAGATGACTAGCCAGTCTCTTAGTTCCAACTAGGAACGCATGATCAATTTAGTCAAGATAACCATCGTCATCAATGGTGACAAGACATGAAAGTCAATTATCATTAATGGGGGTCGAGTCTATAACTCTCAAGGTCAAGTTCCAGTCTCACTGGGTATCCATGAACTAATCAAGACACAAGGTACGTTCTACACAACCATATGCATTAAAGATATTAACCTGCTAAGATTATCGAGTTTATGCAAAAAGGCGTAAGGATGAAATAGGAGAATTATCATGCTACTATTAAATGAGTAAATTATAGAACAAATAAAAACACCCAGGTCAAGAAGTCACGCCAGCAAGTCTATGCTAAGGCCAATAAGTCACGCAAGAAGTCTATGCTAAGACCAACAAGTCACGCAAGAATCGTGCGCGTAAAAAGTACGCCAAGTTAGGCTAGGAGTGAGCGTGAAAAGTGATACACGCTGGCAAGCGTGAGCGTGACTAAAAATACACGCACGCACAGAGTGAGCGTGACTAAAAATATACGCACGCACAGAGTGAGCATGACTAAAAATACACGCACACACAGAGTGAGCGTGACTAAAAATACATGCACGCACAGAGTGAGCGTGACTAAAAATACACGCACGCACAGAGTGAGCGTGACTAAAAATACACGCACGCACAGAGTGAGCGTGACTAAAAATACACGCACGCACGCACGAAAAGACGTGAGCATAACTCAAAAGTCACGCACGCATGTAAAGACACGTGCGTGACTAAGAATTCACGCTGGCACGTAAGAACGTGAGCGTGACTCGAATTTCACGCAAATACGTAAAGACGTGTGCGTGACTAACGAGCAATTTTACCACATAAACTATCTATCTCCGAAAACACGCTAAGTTAGTGGACCAAAACCCATGAACAGTCAAAAATGTAACAACTTAGATCTAGAGAAAATAAGCCACAGAAATCAAAAATGTCAAGCACTAAACTCTCTCAGGATCATGAGAGGAAGAGTAATGATCCATAAAAATGGATGAAGGAGAAACAAGATTGCACTTGCCTTCTCCTGCTGCTGGTAGGTGGAGAGTGATGAGAGGAAGAAGAAGTAATGGTGAGAATGAGTAATGAAGAGAGAGAGAAGGAGATAGGAGCTTTAAATATCAAAGGGGGTGGTAGGTGGGAGACTTGTGGGCCGAGTTTAAGGGAACCACCAAGCCGAAACCCAATAAGACTAAAGCAGGAACTAAAAACAGAAAGAAAAATACAGATAATAAAATTGCAGGGAATTAATTAACATGAAAATTAAAGAGCAGATAATTGTAGGAATTTAAATACAGGATAATACATGATAAATACTAAATAAATACTTATGAGTTGTACATGTATAAAAATACGCATTTCGAGAACGGGGAGTGACATCCTTCTAGCCATGTGGTTGACCTATGAGCATATATTAGTGTAGTCATCTTCCTATCAAGTCTGGAAATAAGGATTACGATAGAAAGAGCTCAAGCAAGATGTAGATCAATGAAGTTGAACAAGTGATTCAAAATTTAGTCAAAAAAGAGGGTCACGCAGGTGGATGAGATCCTATACTCTAATCCTATATTGCAGGCCCGTTTGCTACAGTCATGTAACCGAAACGGCAACTCGACCTGCATGGGCCACCACAAAAACATGTAACGCTCCAGTCCCAAAATACTTGAGACTAGATACGTATCATGCCAGCTGTGTACATACGAGTATAAGAGATGTTCGTATGTATACATAAGCTGTGAACTGTAGAAAGCCATGACAAACTAAATAAATCTCATCCATAATTACTAAGGTTTAACGATATGATCAAATAGTCATTTGTACAAACGTTGGGCGGAGACATATCCACTACCAACCAGTTTAAATAAGAAAAATATATACAAATAACTGATTTGGTCGAGCGAAGCAATGCCGAGTCCAAAAGCAATCATCACGACGGAATATAGTGCAAGTCATGGCCTCAGCTAGAGCACCTGCAAGAAATCATGAATTACACACCTGGAGAGATCATCAGGTCCTCAGAGGGACGTAACAAGACACATAATATCATGCCAATAAACTGAATAATAAAAGCTCAACAGAAAAGTATGCATGAGTAAAGGTTCCTAACCATTCTATATGAAATACACTTTAGAGGACAACGTTCTACGTAGGGGCTGTAACGGATTTCCGCAAGCAAGTAATAAAGAGTGGCCAACAAGTAGCACTCATCCGAAACACTTTCGGCCGGGTAACACGTAGTGCTCATCCGAGACACTATCTCCCAAATATATGTAAAAATAAATGTAGCCCCTACGCTAGTAGCTGTCCCATCCCCCCAATGATACTATACGTGTGTCGTAACCATGACACACAAACACGTGTCGTTTCCACCACACTGTTTAATCCTTAATAACTGCCAAGTCTTATACACAAATCTATTAGCAGTTATATCCTAACGCACGGCCTGCACGCATCGATATACGGTCGATACGCAAGTCCGAAGCTATATGCGACTCACAACTTACACACAATTCGTAGCACATCGTGACAGTTTATGAGATGCTCTAATCATAGGGTAGTTCCTTAACTCTAAGCCAATTGCATAAAATATAGTAATTTGCATCTACATATAGTTTTGAAAGAACAAAAAAAAGAAAAAGTATGCATGATATTGAGCAAGAAATTAAACAGTAAAGGCAAGGTGTCTTGCCTGGAATGTCGCCTGGTGTGGTGCGATGATCAGACAAGTCCGAGTAGTCCATTAGCCATGATTGATGTACAAGGTGGTCTAAAATTCATGAGAAAATAGGGAAGGATGATTAGTCATGATTGGTGACGATAATCTAAGAGGAAATTGGAATAAAAGATACTTATGCTAGTTTTAGAAAGTATTTCATAATACATATATATATATATATATATATATATATATATATATTTAAGCACTAAATTTCTGTTAGAAAAAATATTTTCCATAACACTTAAAATAAAATTTTCATTTTAGGTAAGAAAAACCCTTAAGTTTGTAAAATATGTTGTTTGGGTAAAACTCTATATCATGTATGAAATCTTTAAGTAATTATTCGAAAATATTAAAAATTCTTTTACGCTGACAACTATAGATTTGTCGAATATATAAGTATAAAAATAACTAACAATATTTTGATGCAAAAACTAAATTTTATCACAATACCATAAAAATAGGATGATATATTCTAGGCCAAAACTCTGTTTGAAATCACTATCGGCAAAAACTCTCATATCATAAATTTTGCAAATCATAGTAACAAAAATTAATACTAATGATATAACAGTAATAATAATACTAATAACAATGATACTAATAATAATAATAATAATAATAATAATAATAATAATAATAATAATAATAATAATAATAATAATAATAACAACAACAACAACAACAACAACTATACAGCTCATCCCTCCTCCCTCCAAATTTGACATGAGAGAGAGAAAGAATAGTTGAGAGAGGAAGAGAGGAAGTGCGGGGAGAGGTGTTTACCGGGGCGGCTCCGGCGTGGTCGCCGACGGCGCGTCGGCGGGTGGCGGTGACGCAGCTACGATGAGGGCGACTGTCACTACCACATTTCTAGTTTGAGGGTATTTTTGTCATTTTTAATTTATTTGAATTTAATATATATTTATTTGGAATTTAATATAATTATTGGAATGATGTGATTTAAATATTCTTTAATTAATTGCCTTATGTTGTGTTTAGCCCTAACCTAGATTTGACCTAACCTAGATTAGTCATAGCTAGACTTAGTTGGCCATGGTTAGTGTTAGTTAGTATTGATTAGTTTTGGTTAAGTCATGATTAGTTAAAACAAACTAGGTTGCAACTTGACTAGAAGGTAAACCTAGATTTTAGGCCATTGATTAGCTAGATGGAATGAGAGCCATATATCTATCCTAAAACCCTAACCCTAGCTTATGGGCCGGCCTAGGGATTTCCCTCCCATCACTATATAATCCCTCTCAAAATTTAGTTGCCTCTTTTTATCCATCCCTTCATTTTCTAGAGCAAGGTTTGTTCTTCATTTAATGCTTCCTATTTTAATCAATATTAATCCATTTCCTTTCAAATTTCTTCCATGGTGACCTAATTTGTGTTCCCCTACTGTTGGTGTAGACTAATGACAGATTTGAGCCACTTTGGAGCTTGAGCTAGCTAGAGGAGGTCTCATCTTTTGAAGTTTTCATTGAAGAAGAACACCTATAGGTAACTTCCTATTCCCTTCATGAAATTTTGATTTCTTTGTATGGATACAAAGCCCTAGGTGTCCTCTAACTGTAGGAATAGGATTCGTGCCATTTCGTGTCCGTATCAGACACGTATCAGTCAGCATTCATTAGTGTTCGACGAAATGCCACAGTGGGCATTTTGATCATGTTTTAAGTATGTGTTTGAATAGAAATTCATGTTTTTGTGTCGCTTATGGGTTTCTACGTGTCTGAGCTGAGTTCGTGTCGATTTGGTGTCGAGTCGGACCCATGGACACGCCCGCGCACGTGACTGGACTGTCCTGCTACTTGCGTGTTCGTACGGCCATTCTAGGGCACGTGGACACGTGTCCTTGGACACAGAGCTTGGGGAAATGTCTGACATGACACTTCCAAAGTCTCGTGTCTAATAGATTCGTGTCGAGAGTGCTTGGACTCGTGCACTGGTCGCACGGTCTGTGTCAGTCGTGTGTATTATGATTCGTGTGGTTCTGGACACATTCGTGTCCTGTTTTTGGGCACGATACTACATGTATGACACGTGCACATATTAGTCATAAAATACCAACCTTTAACCTACTTGTTAAATGCTATTTCAATATTGAAATGGGAATTCCTATTTACTGATACTGTCAAGTATCAGTGAACCTATTACTCATTGTTTTTCCCCATTTCAATTTACATTTAAAATGCTAATATCATATAATATAATGTGGGTTAGTTGTTATTACAATTAGACATCATGTTAGGGTATGCTAGGCTCGAGTTTGGCTTTTAAATTGCTTTTGGCTTTCAAATTACATGAGATGCATACACTGTCTTTTGAAACCTGAGATTAGTTACATATCCTGAGATTAATGAAACCTGAGACACTGTTTGATGGGTAAATCGAATGCTCTCTCTTAAATACAAACCTGAAATTCAGAGACACTGTCATTCACTGAACCTGGGATTGATCTACACTTGTATACATATTACTAATTTTTCCATTAACACTGTCACTTTGTTTTAAAATATAAGAACTTAGCACCCTTTGCCTAAATTCACTGATAAGCTATCTAATTGACTTTGACACTCTCATATATCCAATGTGTACACACACCTATAATTGAAACCTGGGATGCATACTCTGTTAGACTGAATATTTGGGATGTAGCCTTAGCCTATGTATGCACACACTGAAATTGGTTCCTGAGACACTAAGACACTGTCACTTGATTCACCTAGGGACTATTTTCATATTTCTGTTATTATGTAGAAAATCTGAGAAACTTTACGTTTGTACAAACCTGGGAATGTTCATGCTACCAATTCCTGAGAATGCCACCATTATTCATTCACTCACACACACAACTGTCCATTGATACACTCTGAAAACTGGAACCTGTGACAATATGATACACTGAAATTGGTTTCCTGAAAACTGAGGACACACTGAATTCTAGTCCTGAGAAACTAAGGTTGCACACACACTGTTTTGAATTCCTGCGACACATTTCCTGTACACAGGCACCATATACCCTTTCAATTGGAAATCCTATTTTCATATGATAGCTAATTATTTTCAGCTCACCCCCACACAGGGATTAGCCTATACACTCCTTATTTCACAGGCTTCCTATCTAAACACACACCTACACACTAATGTTTCCTGCCACACTGTTTTCCTCACATTTTCATATGTTCACACACACTCACACACACATGCCTACACACACATATACACAACACTGTGGTTTCTGTCACACACAACAAACACACATACACACACACACATTTGCCTTTATTTACATAGCTCTCTCTCTATGTGTATGTATAATTATATGTATATATAATGTGAATGTATATTGTGTAGTTGAGATTCCTATAGAAATATACATATTTGTGTGTGTGTATATATATATATATATGTGTGTGTGTGTGTGTGTGTGTGTGTGTGTGTGTGTGTGTGTGTGTGTGTGTGTGTGGAGTGTATAGGTGTTGGCCTATATGGGATTGTTATTCCGTAGAGGTATAGTCTAGGTGGTAATGTAATGCAAATATTGCATTGCCTATGAAGATAGTGTGTTCATAGATATATGGCCTAGTGTATGGCTATTGCCTATGGGATAGGGCCTATGGCCTATAACCTAGACGACATAGCCTAGGGTACTCTTGAGTGGTATTGTGTGTATGAAATATATATATGTGTAATATCCTATAGACTAGTGTATGGTGTGTACTAGCTAAGGTAGACTGTTTAGACCTAGTTAGACTTCTTTGAGTCTGGGTTGACCTAGTTGACTAACTTTGACCATTAGTTGACTGAAGTTGACCAGGGTTGACTTTGGTCTAGGACTGACCTAATATCATGTAGACTACATCATAGTATCTTACTTTATTAGCTGGACATGTTGTGACTTGTACTATTCTGATTAGGAGCCAAACACCACTCCTCGGGCAGTATTTTCTTTCGGACATTCAGGATATCAGGCGAGTACATTCTCTGACCGTTTCATACTTGTTAGGAGTATTTTCTTGCTCTAGATTATTTTACTTGATGCTTACACGATGGAAACACGGATTAGTACTATATGGATTTTTTCATACAATGTTATCCCCCTCGGGAGCATCAGATACATCATGTCATGGCGTTTCACTCTCATCATGTATTCTTGTGCTTTTACTATTCATGTGTACTCTCGTGATTCATGTACTCTCATGATCACGGAGCCCCCATGTTTATATTCATGTGCACCCATTTATGGGTCCCCATGTGAATCTCATGTGTAATAACATAACTTAAACAGATCCTTGTGTATTGATTGGGGTACGGGGGAGTATAAATAGTCATGTGGACAATTTCTAAATTAGTGTAGTCATGTGCAAACTCTCATGTTTATTATCAAGCCGTTCACATGTCTAGCTTGTGCTCTAAATCACTAGTTCACTGTAGCTCTTTACTTATAGTAGATATTTCATTACAGTCTTCTCTTTTTACTTATGCATACTCTTCAGCAGTTCATGTATTTTACTCTATTGCCTATATTTTATTCCTTCCATGATATGAACTGCGTGAGATGTACTGTGCTCGCTCCAGTCTTGACTGGACCTGTTGAAATATTACAGATGACTTCGAGGAGCAGTGTTCCACCTACTACGGAGCATGCATAGACGACACACTTGAGCTGGACCCTCAGGAGGATCCAGTACTTGTTGACGACACTACCCCTGTAGACTAGGCTAGTTAGCTAGGCTAGTTCTATTTACTTCATGTTATGATACATTTGTATATATTGGAGTTGTACTCTGGATTGTGGAGATGTTTATCTTAGTTTCAACTATCTCTCTGTCTTGTATTATCATCTGTGGATTCTGAGTTTTATCTATTCTATCGTTCAGTACTATCTTTCTTAGTTGTAATTTAGTTGTACTTATTTATATCACCTCCATTCAGAGTGTATAAACTGTACATGTACCTTATAAACTGTTAGATGTATGTGACCTAGGACAGCGTTCTACCGCCGACACTACGACGTAGGCTGGACGTACCTACGTCTCGTGTCCTTACACTGGGTGCGGGTCGTGACAGCGGCTGCGGTCGATGCCGGGGTAGACACGACGAGGTACGGAGGAGGACGGAGCTGTAAAAGGCTCGGCCAAGATCAGCACCCAGCGCAGCTGTGGTCCCGCGCTCGAGCACGGATGACTGGAAGGGTGGCCGACGGAGATAAAGCAGGAGGCGAGGAAGTTTCTTGGGCGGTGGCGGAGGCAAAGTATGGCACGGTCGGCCGGGGTTTGGGCGGCGCGCTTCTGGCGGCGGGAGCGGCTATACCGGCAAAATCGGAAGGAAGCACGGCTGTCGGAGAGGGGCTCAGCGGTGGCGGGCGCTCCGATGGAGGCGAGGTCACCCGTACGGCCGACGGAAAGAGGAGGATCTGCTCGGGATGGCTCAGAGGGGTCGCCCCGGTGTCACACGCACGGCGGTCGGAGTTTGCTGCGGCGACGGCTCCAGATCCGGGGGTACGGGTCGAGGCGAACACCGAAAGACGCTGCGGAGGAGGCTGAGTCGCGTGCACGTCAAAGGGGTCGTAGGGCGATACGCGGCTCGAGGTGCATGGTTTTGGTGGTGGCCGCAGCAAGGCGCATCGACGAGTCGTTCTCGTGCGGTGGATCCGGCCACTGTTCCGGCAACGAGGTCGGGTACGGGACAGCCCGATCCGACGGTATGGAGCTTTCGGAGGGCGCGGGATCCGACGATGGGGTTTGTGGTGGTTGCCGCGGACACGGATGACGTTCAGCGGAACCACGTACATGTGAGGTTCATGGCTCTTTTCTTGGTTATTTTTTGGACATGTGGTGGCTATTGTCGACGACGGAGATAGTTTGTGGCAGGGTGAGGAAGGGGCCTGTAGTGGTGATGACGGTGATGGTAGGTTTGCAGGGCGAACGGTGGACGGGTTGGCTGGGACGGGGAATCGGGAAGGAGGGGTGATGGCAACGGTGATGGACAGGAGTTGGCCGGGATCAAGCGGCTGGAGTTCTGTTGGTGGTGGCGATGATGGCAAGATTCGAGATAGCTGCTATGGGTTTTGCTAGGATAGGATTCGACTGTGTTGGGGGTGAGTCCGACATGCAGGATATGATGTATATGTAATGGAATGAGAACGTGGAACACGGACACGATGCACAACAATCGGGTGGAGAAAGTTGGCTTTTGTGAATTTTGTGATGATCAATGACAGAGCTCCCCGTTATATAGGATTGAAGAGTATTCGGTAGATAATATTAGAATTTATTTAAACAAAAATAGAAATTTTTGTTATTAATTTAAATCGAATCAAGATAACTCTATAAATTTAAATATAAATATAAATCAAATCAAAACGTTATCTCCAGTTCATACTATTCATAATCCATAAAGCCAAATCTCATTTTAAGTTACTATGACAATTTAAATATTCAACCCAACAAAATCAAATTTTATTTTTCATAATATATATATATATATATATATATATATATATATATATATATATATATATATATATATATATATATATATATATATATATAAGAATTTCAAAAATCACTATATATTTTTAAATATTTTGAAATACATTTGGAAATTAGATAAAACAATCAGTATTTCGAAAATCAAGCGGACATGAAGTGGATTTCATGTTACTCGCACTCAACAGTATATTTATCTGAAGTAGTGGTTTTTCAATCTACTACTCATATTTGTATCCTAATCAAATACACTTTTTATATTACATAAATAAATAATATTTTTTAAATCTCGATGCGACGAAAAATCACAATAATTATATGTATATATATATAAATACATTTATGAGGAAAATCTTTTGATAAAATACTTGTATGTAATAGTATAGATACCATCTCGAAATCTCATACGCGACCTATAAATACAAAGTAAAAAATTTAAATACCAATTTAAAATATTTAAAAAACATAGTAGAAATTTAGGGAGTTTACACTTTATCAAACTTCTCATTCCATATCTTGGAAGCTTGCTTCAGACCATACATATATTTTACCAACTTGCAGATTCTGCCTTCGAGGCCTTTGACGACGAATCCTTCTAGCTATTGCATGATCTCTTTAGTCAACTCACCGTGCAGGAAAGCAGTTTTGACATCCATATGATAAATAACTACCTTGTGAATTGCACTCAGAGCAATCAACATCCTGATGGTCATCATCCGTGCTACTATAGCATATGTGTCTAAATAATCGATCTTTTGTTTCTGAGAAATTTTTTTGGCTACCAACTTAGCCTTGAACTTGTCAACAGTTCTATCGGCCTTCATCTTCTTTTTGAAGATATATTTACATCTGATTGGTTTTGCTCCTTCAGGAAGATCGACCAACACCCACGTATTGTTGGAGGTTAGTGAGTCATACTCATCATTAATAGCCTCCTTCCAGAATACAACATCTTTGGTCTTCATCGCCTCATCATAGGTAAGCGGATCTGCTTCCACATGATAGGTGACAAATCCTCTCCGAAGTCTTTCTGCCTTCTCACTTGCTTAGATACTGGTTCTACGAGATCTGGTTCAATAGTTGTTTCTGCTACAACTTCTTCTTAGACTACATCTTTGTTAGGAACTTGAACCTCATGTGCACCCACGCTATTCTCTGAAATGTTCTGAGAATAATGTTCTTGTGCCTTGCAAATTTATCTTTAAAGAATTCTACGTCGTGAGATTCAATGATATGATTTGATTCAATATCAATGAACCTCCGAGCATCACTCTTATCGGTATAACCCAGGAATATAGTCTTTGTAGTCCTTGTTTCCAACTTCTGAATCTTCAAATCCGAAAGTTTCATATATGCCAGACACCCCCACACTCGAATAACATTCAAGTTGGGTCTGATCTTAAACCAGATTTCATGAGAAGTGACATCGGAAGTTGCATACGGTACTCTATTCAGAATAAAAGTAGCCGTAAGCGTTGCTTTATCCTAGAAGCAATTTGGAAGACCCTTAGTCAACAACATTGAGTTCATCATCTCTATTAATGTCATGTTCTTCCTTTCTGTAATATCGTTTAATTGAGGGGGGTACGGAACAGTCATCTCGTTGACAATTCCATGTTCTCTACAGAATAATGCAAATTTATGAGACATATACTCCCCCCTTGATCACTTATAAGTCTCTTGAGTTGTTGTCCGGTTTGACTCTCGGCTTCAGCCTTGAAGTCCTTAAATTTCTTAAACGCTTCATCTTTAGACTTGAGCAGATAAACAAATGCGTACTTTGAAAAGTCGTCGATGAAAGGAATAAAATACTTCATCCCAGCCTTTCTGGAGAAATGTTTGAAGTCACAGATATCTGAGTGTACCAACTACATAAGATCTGTACTTCGGTTTATCCTCTTGAACGATTTTCTAGTGATATTCATCTGCGCACAGACCTCACACTTCTCCAACTCCTTAACCCCACACTTGGAGATAAGCCCTAGACTAGACATCTTGTTTATTCTTCTACAATGAACATGTTCTAGTCTATTATACCACAACTCAAAAGAATAACCAGAAGAAGAGACTGCATTTATTATTTCTATTGGAGTTACAAGTTGAAGTTTGAACATCCTTTCTGTACAATAGGCCTTTACGAAGTATGTTCCTTTGTAAGACATAACTGTAAACCCTCTTCTCGAATCTTTAAATTTTCTTTTATTTTATTTCAGTTTCTAGAAAATAAAATTATTTTTTTATATGTCTTAGAAAAGAAAATACGATTTGTGAAAGATATTTTAAGTTTACAAAATTATAGAAATATTAATTTATACTTTATGATTTGAATTTATGAAATCTGTCTAAATAATATTTGATATTATTGGAAGCTCAATTTGAATTACTAAGGTTACCAAATACTATAGTTAGATTTAATTAATCTAGTTTTATTTTTATATACAAATATTTGAATTATTCTCAACAATACGTTGAGAATTGATTTTATGAAAATTTATTTTAAAGATTATTTAAAATACTAAATATCATTTTTAAAAGTATTATGTTGACCTTTCATTTGAGCTAGATCTCAATACATATTATTCAATCTATTTGATAATACTAAATGTTAATCTAAAATATTGGTATTATCAATTATTTGGTTTAGATTAGACTAAACTAGTTTTGTTCCAATCCAGATATGATTCATCCGAAGCCAAATCTTTTCTCTATATATCTTATATATATCTCCTTTCCTCTCTCACCTCTAATATATAATCCCAACCATGTGCAAAATCATTTCCTCTCAAATCCATCTGGCTCTCAAATCCATCTAGCCATCACTTACGTCCAACCAACATCAACCAAGGTGTGGTGTATCATGTCTGTGTCTGTCCTTCCTCATTCCACTTTATAGATACATTTACATCTACGTAAGAACTCAATTTCCAGCAGCACCGCTGCCAATCACGAAACACCAGCACGGCCGACCGCTCCATCTTCTTCCGTGATCCTTCGGCCATCCGTCGTACCCGTGGTCCATAGCCAACACCTCCTTCCCTGTCACCCAACTGCCAGCCATTCCCCGCACCGTCCCAGCGACCAAATGCAACCGCCCACACCACCATCATCACCACCTCTGACCCCCTTCCCCCACGGCCAGACCCATCGTCACCCATATAACCGCGGCTACCATCGTCAACAACTGGGCCACTAACAGAGAAAGAAAGGAAAAGAAATCAAAAAGCCAACCCAAAATTGAACCTCCTGACGCGCTCGAACCGTCGGCGACCCGTTGCGCCGAGTGCCACCACGCTCGAGAACCAGGTCGCTCCCCTACAACTCGAAACCCCTCGCTTTCTCCGGAGAGATGTCGTGCGCCCTGTCGTGCCAACACACGGCGTCGGCGCCATCGTTTGAACGTCTTGCTGGCCGAATCTCGCCCCACTGCTGCCTCTTTCTTAGGCCGCCAAAAGCACCAAATCTGAGCGGTGCTACAATGCCCATGCCACCCGGATCCGACCCCTTCATCTCCTTCTCACCGACAAGCCTCCTTAGATGCGCCGCCACATATTCGCTGGGGTGCTGACCACCACGGCGTCGCCACCACCCGGCCGCTCATCTCCGTGCCAACGCTAAAGTAGTCGCCACGCCACAGCACGTGGTGCTCGACCGAAAATTGAGCGCTGCCGTGTATCGAAATCCCTCGACGTGTCTGCATCTTCTGGCCGTCGCACCCTCTGGATCGGCTAGCGCCGCCCGACCCCGGCTTCCCGATCGATCCGCGCCTCCCCAGTCGAGCTCACTTCTCGCGTCGCGCCGCATCTCCAAACCAGCAGGCGCGCCACCGATAACTTGGAAATGAACCCTCTGTAAGTCCTCTCTCACTCTTCCCTCCCTCTTTCTCGACTTTCCTTTTGAGTCTTCTCTTTTCTGTTGTCTCTTTCCCTTGGTTTATTAAATGCTTAATAAATAATGGATGGGGACATGTGGGATTAGTTGGCTTTGCCTAGTCTGTCATAGTAGACCATAAATGATATGTAGATGTATTTCATACAATTGTCATTCAGTGTATTACTATACTAATTATAGGATAATGTATGTATATTTATTATTAGTAACCATTATTCCTACTACTAGTGTTATCAAATGTATATAATTAATATTTCCAAATATTTATATTAATGTAGTTTTGGGCTTAGAGAACTGGAACTTTTGTTCGTTTGGCACTGTTGTGGGCTATGAGGGCTGGGTCAGCCTTAGATTTCATTATATAGATAAGCTTGGTTCCTTTTTGGGCTAGAGCCCACAATAGTTTGAGTTCTAAAGTATTTTATGAGCATAAAAAGTATTTTATAAATTTTTGGCCTTTAAGAATAATATGTTGTTATGTACTTAACCCATAAAGGAATTGATATTAAGAGTTAAAAATAGTTTAATAGGATCTACAGGTATTTTCAAAATTAAAATTTATAATGTTGGATTTGTATTTATATTGCAAACATTTGTAAGAATAAATATTATGGTTTTGAATATGCTGTCAATGTGTATACTTTCTCAAAGGATATATATATATATATATATATATATATATATATATATATATATATATATATATATACATTTTCTAAATATGTTATAAATATTTTCTAGATACATGTATATTTTAAATATGAATTCTCCTTCCTAACACAAATGTCCTCTTAGATTAATCATTACCATGACTAAATGATATTCTTATTTTTCTTACGATTTCGAAATTCTTCACACCAATCCTAGGCCAACTAGACTATCCCAGACACAATAGAATTATCGGTTTCACCAGCTAAAGACCTTAGGCAAGTGCACTTTCTGATTGCTTTCGATTCGTAGTAGTCTTTTCATTTCATATGCACTCTTGCTTGATGACACGTTGTTACACGAATTAGTATCATGGATTTGTTTATACCTCTTGACTATCATTTACATGTTTACCATGCTTTCGACTTGATTCCATGAGTACTAGCTGGGCGGGAAAATATCCTAGTAGACGTGTGAACTATCCAGAATATCCCAAAATGTCTGATCTTGACTGATAGCAGCTGCACCCGACACGTGCAGGATGTCGTATTTACCCCTTACTCGTTCACACGCCGAACTTGATATTTCAAAACACATAGGTAGTATCTTTTACTTGTTTTTCCATGTTTTTTTCACCACTTGCCATGTCACCCTGCTTACATGCTTTTCTCCAGTTGATACATCATTTTTAGACTTACCTATTCTCTTTCTAGATATGCCATGATATCAGTTACTATCTAGTTTCATTTCACATATGTTCTTTTCTTGTCCTGTGAATTCTATTATATTTTTGGATAGCATTTGGTCTGTGTGCTTGTTCCATTCCTGACTGGAAACCAACATTTTTTAGGTTAGCCGCGACTACTCTTAGCTTGGAGAGATACGTGTGTATTTGCAGGTCAAAACCTAGATATTAGATAGATATTGTTGTAGTCATTTTTCAATATATGTAAGAAATCTTGTACTTTTCTTTGGATAATTCTTGTAAATATTGTAATCAATTTAGCAATGTGAATGAGCAATAAAGATCTTTATTTATGAGCAATTATTTACTGCGGGCTTGACAGCGTACTACTGTCAACACTGTGGCATAGGCTGGCTTGGACACGCACTCGTATCCCAAAAAGCGGGTGTGGGTCGTGACAAGTTTTTGTAGTGGCCCATGCAGGTCAGTCTTTGCAATAATTATGCAAACTCATGGTAGTACCATATTAGTCGTACTACTACAAGCCTGCGACTAGGAACTAGAATGCTCATTCACAAATAGGCTCAATTTAATTTTAGGGGAATAACTTGGACTAGGAGTCCCTTTATTCAGTTTGATTGTCGGGTTGTTAAGGTTGCTATACATGCCATGTAATTTAGCCAAGGATTTATCGAATTTTAACCCTATTTAGATAACTTTTATAGAAGGATACGATGTTGTGTAGGAAGATAGGACCCAAGGTGAGTAGGCTACTCACTTGATAACTTAGGACTTCTAGTATTTTATTCCTAACCTTGATCATTTGTTTTCATCTTATCTTCTCTCCCCTAATCATCATAATCATATCATAAAAATTCGTATTGCTCATTTATTTCTCTTGACCATAAGGAATTATACAAAAAAATCCTGATTATTCATCTCAAGCCTTGATTTAAGGAATATAAGTTTTTCCTCAATCATCGAATATTCGTGACACAAGAATTAGGAGATTCACCCTTATTTTGGTTTCAATCATTACCTTTCCTAATCGCTCATTTTATATTTCACGATACTCGAATAATAAATATTTACACATTTCCTATCATGATCAACTTGTTTAAAATTCTAGGATCTTCTTGAAAATTTTACGGATATAGTTGGAATAGTTTTCAATGACTCGTAATGGCAAGACAACAGCACACTGTCGTCATTTATTTGAATTATCGAGACTATGGGTTCACTGCAGCTAGCAGCGCACTGGCATGACATGATCCCTAAGTTGAAGTAATTTCAAGTAAGCATGGATTATCAAATATTGTTGAAAACTACGTCTTAATTGCCCTAATTGATCCTTGAGTTATTATGTCAATATTGGATAGAGTTAATAAAATATTTGATATCATAATATAATTGAGTCACGAAAACCAAGGGTCTACTGCAGCCGGGTATACACTGGCGATGCATAAATTCTGGGCAAAGTGACTTCACGTATACATATGGTTCTCAAAATATTATAGAGACTACGTCCTATTAGCATATGACTATCATGGTTTGCCAAATTCATGCATTCACTTGAAGTTTTGATTTAGTCTTTACCCTTTCATTCTTATTATTATTATTATTATCATATCGCTAACTGTCTTCCTAGAAACCTTTTAAACCCATTTTAAATTCCTTCCACTAGATTCATAATTATATCTAGATTATGATTCTATAATCATGCCTACATAAATGATCGTGCTAAAATGATTTCGATTTGGACCATCCTTAAACAATTTCGATCGCGACTAGACTACTTTGATTATATGTTGATTGTATCAATTTACATATCTTCCTAAATTTTGATTCTGTAATAATTTTGCTAATCGAGTTAATCTGCCGAACAAATTTGAATTTTGATCGTTTCTAAACGACTTTGAATCGTGACTAACTATTTTGACTATAGTCATAGTCGTGCCTATATTTCAACTCTAGTATTTCTAATATTAGATTTATTCACCTGTGATCATGACTATTTTGATCATGTTCATGCTCGTGCCTAAAATTTTAATTTTGATTCAGACTTCGTCAAAGTTTTGAACATTCTTAAGCAATTTTGGTCTTGACTAGATCACTTTGAGTATAATGGATCGTGGACGCTCACCTAAATTTCATTTGTATCACTTTTCTCGATTATGTTTTATTAGTAGTGCCTAGCACTATCCTTCAAAATTTTGAGGACAAATATTTCTAAGGTATGTAGATTTGTTCCCCATTTTTTTGTTTTAAATAAATTTTGCTAGAAAATTGTATTTACTTTAATTATTATATATACACATTTCCTGTGTTGGATAATGTTTTAAATTTTTTTAATTACAAGTTGCTTTATAAAGGGCACTTCTAGAGTCATTACCATTTATTTACAAAATGTTTTAAATATTAGTTGGTAATATTAGTGTTATTTCAAATTCTCATTTTGGATTGAGATATGACCAATCTATGAATTATTTGATTGAATCTTTGAACGATCCATTCCAAAATCCCTAAATCACCAATATCCCCAATTCTAACCCTAATCCTAATTTCCCAAAATCCCTAAACCAAATTTCCTAATCTTAACCCTAATCCCCAATTTCTGAAACCCCAATCCCAGCCCTAAAATTTTCTTTTTCCTTTTCTTTTTTTCTCTTTTCCCTTCATTTATTTGAATCAATATTTTTCCTCATTAATTATATATTTTTCCCGATCCCGCAAGTTCGTCTATCCTAGTAGTCCATAAATTCGAGGACGAATTTATTTCCAAGGTGGGTAGATTTGTAAACCCTCTTCCCGAATCTTTAATTTTTTTATTTCATTTCAGTTTCTAGAAAATAAAATTATTTTTTATATGTCTTAGAAAAGAAAATACGATTTGTCAAAGATATTTTAAGTTTACAAAATTCTAGAAATATTGATTTATACTTTATGATTTGAATTTATGAAATCTGTCTAAATAATATTTGATATTATTGGAAGCTCAATTCGAATTACTAAGGTTACCAAATACTATAGTTAGATTTAATTAATCTAGTTTTATTTTTATATACAAATATTTGAATTATTCTCAACAATACGTTGAGAATTGATTTTATGAAAATTTATTTTAAGGATTATTTAAAATACTAAATATCATTTTTAAAAGTATTATGTTGACCTTTCATTTGAGCTAGATCTCAATACATATTATTCAATCTATTTGATAATACTAAATGTTAATCTAAAATATTGGTATTATCAATTATTTGGTTTAGATTAGATTAAACTAGTTTTGTTCTAATCCATATATGATGCATCCGAAGCCAAATTTTTTCTCTATATATCTTATATATTTCTCCCTTCTTCTCTCGCCTCTAATATATAACCCCAACCCTGTGCGAAATCATTTCCTCTCAAATCCATCTAGCTCTCAAATCCATCTAGCCATCACTGACGTCCAACCAACATCAACCAAGGTGTGGTGTATCGTGTTTGTGTCTGTCCTTCCTCCTTCCACTTTTTAGATACATTTACATCTACATAAGAACTCAATTCCCAGCAGCACCGCTGCCAATCACGACAACACCAGCACGGCCGATATCTTCTTCTGTGATCCTTCGGCCATCCGTCGTACCCGTGGTCCACAGCCAACATCTCCTTCCCTGTCACCCAACTGCCATCCATTCCCCGCACCGCCCCAGCGACCAAATGCAACCGCCCACACCACCATCATCGCCACCCCAGACCTCGTTCCCCCACGGCCAGACCCATCGCCACCCATATAACCGCGGCTACCACCGTCAACAACTGGGCCACCACCAGCGAAAGAAAGGAAAAGAAATCAAAAGGCCAACCAAAATCAAACCTCCTGACGCGCTCGAACCTCCGGCGACTCGCTGCACCGAGCGCCACCGCGCTCGAGAACCAGGTCGCTCCCCTACAACTCGAAACCCCTCGCTTTCTCCAGAGAGATGCTGTGCGCCCTGTCGTGCCAATACACGACGCCGGCACCATCGTTCGACCATCTCGCTGGCCGGATCCCGCCCCACTATTGCCTCTTTCTCAGGCCGCCAACAGCGCCAAATCTGAGCGGTGCTGCAGTGCCCATACCGCCCGGATCCGACTCCTTCATCTCCTTTTCACTAGCGAGCCTCTTTAAACGCGCCACCATATATCTGCTGGGGTGCTGACCACCACGGTGTCGCCTCCACCCGGCCGCTCGTCTCCGTGCCAACGCTAAAGTAGTTGCCACGCCAAAGCACACGGTGCTCGACCTAAAACCGAGCGCCGCCGTGTGTCAAAAACCCTCGTCGTGTTTGCGTCCTCCGGCCGTCGCCCCCTCTGGATCGGCTGGCGCCCCCCGACCTCGGTTTCCCGATCGATCCGCGCCTCCCCCGCCGAGCTCCCGTCTCGCGTCGCACTGCAGCTCCACACCAGCAGGCGCGCCGCCGACAACCGAAAATAAACCCTATGTAAGTCCACTCTCACTCTTCCCTCCCCCTTTCTCAACTTTCCTTTTGAGTCTTCTCTCTCTTTCTATTGTTTCTTTACCTTGGTTTATTAAATGCTTAATAAATAATGGATGGGAACATGTGGGATTAGTTAGCTTTGCCTAGTTTGTCACAGTAGACCATAAATGATATATAGATGTATTTCATACAATTGTCATTCAGTGTATTACTATACTAATTATAGGATAATGTATGTATATTTATTATTAGTTATTATTAGTAACCATTATTCCTACTACTACTGTTATCAAATGTATATAATTAATATTTTCAAATATTTATATTAATGTAGTTTTGGGCTCAGAGAACTGGGCCTTTGGTTCTTTTGGCACTGTTGTAGGCTATGCGGGCTCGGTCAGTCTTAGATTTCATTATATAGATAATCTTGGTTCCTTTTTGGGCTAGAGCCTATAATAATTTGAGTTCTAAAATATTTTATGAGCATAAAAAGTATTTTATAAATTTTGGGCCTTTAAGAATAATATGTTGTTATGTACTTAACCCATAAAGGAATTGATATTAAGAGTTAAAAATAGTTTAATAGGATCTATAGGTATTTTCAAAATTAAAATTTATATTGTTGGATTTGTATTTATATTGCAAACATTTGTAAGAATAAATATTATGGTTTTGAATATGCTATTAATGTGTATACTTTCTCAAAGGAAATATATATATATATATATATATATATATATATATATATATATATATATATATATATATATATATATATATATATATATATATATATATATATATATATATATAAAAGAAAAAAAATATATATATATATATATAAATTTTCTAAATAGGTTATAAATATTTTCTAGATACATATATATTTTAAATATGAATTCTCCTTCCTAACACAAATGTCCTCTTAGATTAATCATTACCATGACTAATTGATATTCTTATTTTCTTACGATTTCGAAATTCTTCACATCAATCCTAGGCCAACTAGACTATCCCGGACACAATGGAATTATCGGTTTCACCAGCTAAAGACCCCAGGCAAGTGCACTTTCTGATTACTTTCGATTCGTAGTAGTCTTTTTATTTCATATGCACTCTTGCTTGATGCCATGTTGTCACACGGATTAGTATAATGAATTTGTTTATACCTCTTGACTGTCATTTACATGTTTACCATGCTTTCAACTTAATTTCATGAGTACTGGCTGGACGGGAAAATATCCTAGTAGATGTGTGAACTACCCAGAAATATCCCAAAATGTTTGATCTTGACTGATAGCAGCTACACCCGACATATGCAGGGTGCCGTATTTACCCCTTAGCCGTTCACACGTCGAACTCGATATTTCAAAACACATAGGTAGTGTCTTTTACTTGTTTTTCCATGTTTTCTTCACCACTTGCCATGTCACCATGCTTACATGCTTTTCTTCTGTTGATACATCATGTTTTAGAGTTACATATTTGTCACATCCCGCTCCCGAATAATCGGACACGAGTTGGACACGCCCAGCCTTCGTCGTTAGATACGATGAAGTAAGCTGTACCAATATCTAGGAAGAACTATGAATCAAGATAAGAATGAGAGTAAATCACAGCATCTAATATATCAAATCCCAGAATCTCAGATACAAGTCTAAATGTTATTACATTCCAGCAAATGTAAAATATACTGATATCTCTAATACAAGTCTAGATAAAGCTAAGGTAGAAAATACTAGGCTTCCTCGGCCTCTAGGTCCTGGGCAACATCAACTGGCTCATAGGTGCCTATAGTCTCCTGCCCGTAGTAAGTGTTACAGATAGCCTCTAACTCACCTGCAACATATCCTAGTCAGGAGGGAAGCTAATTATATCCAAGAAAATGAACATGAATATCATGGTATGAACAAGAACACATGAAATATATATAAAGTACGAAAAATGAGAACAAGACATGAAAACTGAACATGAATACTGTAAGTAAATACAGGGAACATGATATAAGTCCTGAACATGAAATACAACCTGAACCTGAAATGTGCAACATATCGAAATACATCCAGAATGTGTGATCGGCTTGGGTAGATTCAATGAACATGAAATGGTACGGCTTTGGTCCCGCGTGCACGATACAGGGCCTAAGCTATTCACATGAATAGTAACATGGGTTTGATCACACATCTGTAGTATTTCCCCTTCCAGACACAAGTAACTCAAGAACATGATACAAGACAATCTCGTGATATATCGTGTCAACAAGGAGATACATGAATGAATATACAAGACACAAAGAACTAAAACAACCAATATATATATATATATATATATATATATATATATATATATATATATATATATATATATATATATATTATATATATATATATATATATAAATATAAATATAAATATATATATATATATATATATATAAAAATATATATATATATATATATATATATATATATATATATATATATATATATATATATAAAAATATATATATATATATATATATATATATATATATATATATATATATATATAAATATAAATATATATATTTATATATATATATATATATATATATATATATATATAAATATAAATATATATATTTATATATATATATATATATATATATATATATATATATATATATATATATATATATATATATATTATCAGTCTCACAAGGTCGGGTACAGTCCCTTGACAGATACTCTAATCAGTTTTCTGGATACAATGATCTTTACTGATTCTAACACTTAAGTTTATGAACCTGAACTCTCCACTCTTAACTTCCTAACCCAACTCCATAATAAAGAGCTGCAAGATGTACACATATATGTAAAATCAGAGTTCTTCACTAAACCAGCCATCCATTGTTCTAACTACAACAATTAGAAAAAGAATGAAAAGAACATGAAGCCAGGTTCATTAAACCAGGATGTCAACCAATCAGGACTGGCCTCATTCCTTGATACATTCCAATCAGTTATCCCTAACTTCACATTCCAAACCTGTGCCTGAACCAACCCAATGCATAACACTAAATCTAGATCTCAATATCTGCCATAGATTAAGAATTTAAGAAAAATATTCAATAATTATGCTCGATTACTAACTGTTATCAAGACAGAGTATCAGTAATCAACCAGACCCTATGTGAAATTCCAGATTACATCTTTAACCAAATCTTTGAGAAGATAAAGTCAATAATTCGATAAGCAACTAAGATTATCTGATAAAATGAAAGTGTGCTGATCTGATCCTTATTGACACAAACTGAGTGCAACTGCTTCACCAATCCTGTCCACAATCAGCTACCCCTGTTTGACACTTTCTTGAATCCACAACACAAAGTTTCCAGATCACAACCATCAGATCTCACACCAAACACCCATACTCTGATTTAAGGAACTAAAATTGAACTCACCTACGTTCGATTTGTCCAAAGTAACATTCAATTGGTGTTTAGATGATAGACATCAATCACATTAGCTCTGATACAAACACGTGACACTCGAAATTACACACAGAAATTAGGGAATTACCACAAACCAAACTTAATCCCATAGAAGAAATAGCTTCTCACCTCTAACTGCTGATGATCTCAAGCGAGAACAGCTCAAGAGTTACGAAGGGGGATCACGAGATGGAATCAACTATTTCAAACAATATTCATGCATTCTCAAACTCAGATCACAAAGAGAAATGACAGGACGGAAGATCGAACGAAGATTGATTACTTTCTCGAGAGTTAACAGGAACTCACCTAAATTGTTGGTGACGAAAATAAGGAGTCGATCAATCGATCAACAGTGCTTGATCTGTAGATCCCGATCCACAAGAAGAACAATTGAATCAATCGATCAATTCGATTAAAATCGAGTAATCTCAAGGATTGTACGATTCTTACCAATCATTGGATCGAGGAGGGAGTTCGAGCTGATGATCCAGAAGAACTCCTATTGAGTCGATCACTGAAGTCCTATACCGATCAATCCTTCGAAGGAGCTTCAATTGAGCAGCATCACCAACATCGCCATGGTTTCTTCTCCGAGCTTAGTTGCAGGAAATTGGAAGGTGAACAATGGAATGGTATGAATTCAAGGAGGAAGGAGGAGGCTTAAATAGGCTGTTAGAATGGTCTCCACGAAATCAAATTGGAGGGGAAATGAATTATTCCCTTGCCAAACGGTTACAACCTAACTAATTTCAAATTTCCCTTTGCTTAGAACAATTTAGAAGAAAGAAGAAGAAATCAATTTACTTGAAAAGAAGACAAATGTAATACCATTCTTGCCCCTTATGGGCCAGGACAGTCCACAATTACATTGGCCCAATGAGATAAAAGGTTAAACCCAAAATTTATCCAAGCCCAAAATAACAAATAGACCCTAAATTAATTTAAATATAAACAAAAATTAATTTCAGAGTTTAAAACAAGAATGAACATTAACATTATATATATATATATATATATATATATATATATATATATATATATATATATATATTTATATATATATATATATATATATATATATATATATATATATATAATAATCCATAAAATTGACATAAGACTTATATTTGGGGAATGTGGAGTGACAAATCTCTCCCCCTTGAAAAATTTCGTCTTCGAAATTCGAAAACAATCAATTAATACCTAAAACAAATTCACAATGAAAATTTAAGTACAAACCATCTTATTGAATTTAAAATTTTAATATCAAAAGTACAATCAAGTAAACAAGCTGGGATAGCGTTCCCGCATCTCATCCTCGCACTCTCATATGGACTCTCCCGGAGAGTGGTGTCTCCACATGAAACGAACAAGTGGAATAGTCTGATTCCGTAATTTCTTATCCCTCCGATCAAGGATCTCCACTGGCTGCTCCTCGTAAGTCAAGCTTGGACCCACCTCTAACTCTGAGTAGTCCACTACATGGCTCGGGTCTGGAATGTAACGTCGAAGCTGAGACATGTAGAAAATATCGTGTACTCCCTCCAAACTAGCAGGAAGCACTAAGCGATATGCCACCTCGCTAATCCGTACAGTCACATCAAATGGCCCGATGTACCTCGGATTGAGCTTTCCGTCTCTGCCGAAACGAATGACGCCTCTGGTCGACAAGATCTTCATGAACACTCTATCTCCAATGACGAACTCCACTGACCGTCTGTGGCTGTCTGTCCAGTGCTTCTGCCGATCCTGTGTAACTCTGAGACGCTCCCTGATCAGTCTGATCTTCTTAGCTGAGTCTACCACTATCTTTGGCCCAAGCAAAGCCCTCTCGCCAACGTCGTCCCAAGATAAAGGTGTGCGACATCTCTGCCCATACAGTGCCTCGAATGGTGTTATCTCGATGCTAGCCTGATAACTGTTGTTATAGGCAAACTCCATGAGATGTAAGTGATCCTCCCACGAACTGCCGAAGTCAAGTGCGCAAACCTGCAGCATATCCTCCAGCATCTGAATGGTACTCTCGGACTGCCTGTCTGTCTATGGATGATAGGCTATGTTGAACTTCATTTGTGAACCCAAGCTCAGCTGTAGACTCCTCCAGAAGTGTAATGTGAAGTGACTGTCCCTGTCTGAAATGATGCTCACCGGTACCCCCGTGAATCCGTACAATCTGTCACATATAGAGGTCTACAAGCTTCTCGATCGACAGCCCTACCTTGAACGAAATAAAGTGAGCAGACTTCGTTAGTCTGTCTACGATAACCCAAATAGCATCCTTGCCACTGGACGTACACGGTAAACCAGAGACGAAGTCCATGGTGATATGTTTCCACTTCCACTCCGGAATAGGTAAAGGCTGGAGTAATTTCGCTGGTCTCTCGCGCTCTGCCTTGACTTGCTGGCACACAAGGCATCTGGAAACAAATTTGGCAACCTCTCTCTTCATCCCATACCACCAAACATACTCTCGTAGATCCTTATACATCTTGGTAGATCCAGGATGAATAGAATACTGCGACTGGTGGGCCTCCTACATCACCTCCTTCCGCAAATCTATGGGCACACACAACTGAGTTCCGTTCCTCAGGGATCCATCATCTGCAATGGTGAAGCCGTCAAGCAATCCTGCCTCCGCCTGGCCTCTGAGACATCGGAGTCCTTTATCTAGAAACTGGGCCTCCTTGATCTTCTCTATCAGTTCTACTGTATCTGCATGTGCATCAACTGCCCCCAACTCCTGGAAGAACAATCTCAATCCCAAGGCTCTCAAGATCCTCCAAAAGATGTCGATCCATAGCGAGAAACATAGCAACAGGATATCAACTAAGAGCATCTGCTACCATATTCGCCTTCCCAGGGTGGTACTACAGATTGATGTCGAAATCTTTTATGAGTTTCAGCCATCTGTGCTGCCTCATATTCAGCTCCTTCTGAGTGAAAACATACTTCAAACTTTTGTGGTCCGTGAAGATGTCCACTCTCTCTCCATACAAGTAGTGCTTCCACAATTTTAAGACAAAAATGACTGCTGTAAGCTCCAAGTCATGTGTAAGGTAATTCTTCTCATGAGGCCTCATCTGTCTAGAAGCATAAGCAATGACCCTCTTGTTCTTCTCAAGCACACATCCTAAGCGTTTTCCTAATGCATTGCTGTAGATGACGAATCCTCCATATCCGGATGGTAAAGCTAAAATTGGCGCTGTAGTGAGTCTTCTCTTCAATTCTTCAAATGCTGACTGGCAGGCGTCGCTCCAGATGAACTCCTCGTTCTTCCGCGTAAGCTTGGTCATCGGCTCCGCTATCTTGGCAAAATCTTTCACAAACTTCCTGTAGTATCCTGCTAGCCCCAGGAAACTACGAATCTCAGCTATTGACTTGGGAGGTGCCCATGCTTCCACTGCTTTAATCTTTTTGGGATCTACAGAAATCCCCTCTCCAGTCACCACATGCCCTAAGAAATCTACTCCGTCCAGAAAGAACCCGTACTTCGAGAGCTTCCCGTATAGCTTCTTCTTCTGCAGAATCTCTAATACGATCTGCAGGTGCTCCATATGCTCCTTCCCGGTCTTCGAATATATCAAGATGTCGTCAATGAAGACTACGACAAACTTGTCAAGATACTTGTGAAAAACTTTATTCATCAAGTTCATAAATACTGCTGGGACATTGGTGAGTCCGAACGGTATTACCAAGAACTCATACTGTCCATAACGGGTGTTGAAATCTGTCTTCGGAATATCCTGCTCCTGAACCTTCATCTGATGATACCCCGACCGAAGATCAATCTTGGAAAAGACCTTCGCCCTACTCAGCTGATCAAACAACTCATGAATCTGCGACAACGAATATCTATTCTTGATGGTGATGTTATTGAGTGCATGATAATCGATACACATCCTTACAGTCCTATCCTTCTTGGGCACGAAGAGTATCGATGCTCCCTAGGGTGAAGCACTGGACCGAATAAAAGCTTTGCCTTCCAACTCATCAATCTGGGCCTTCAACTCTGCAGCTTCCTTCGGGTTGATCTTGTAGCAATGCTGGGACTTCGGCGCTGATTCGGGTACTAAGCCGATGCTGAACTCCACATCTCGATCTGGCGACAATCCTGAAAACTTCTCGGAGAAGACATCGAGAAACTCTACAATCAACGGATGCGGCAACTCCTGGGCTTCTACTACTGCTCTGAAGTAGACTCCCTCTGGCCTCTCTGTGATCCGTCTTCTGACCTTGAATGGCGGAACTCCAGGTGGGTTGAAAGTGACCTTCCCCTCATGGCATTCTATTACCGCAAACTGCTCGCTCATCCAGTCGATGCCGAGGACTACATCGAATTTGGGCAATGATATCACTAGAAGTCGAGTCCTAAGCTCCCGTCCAGCTATAGTGTAGGGCAATCCACCATCTCACTAACTGGCACTACCCCTCCTCCTGTCATAATTCGACAGTTCCTCCTAGTGGGCTTGGGTTTAAAGCCGTGTCTATGCAGAAACTCATATGATACAAAGTTATGTGTGGCTCCAGAATCAAACAATGCAATAGTATGAAATAAATATATGATAACGGAACCTGTGATAACATCTGAAGCTGCCTCATCCTCAACTGCTGGCCATGACGTAAGCACGTCCCCGCTGTGATCCTCCCCTCTGCTGCTGCTGGTGCTGTGCAAACCTCTGCTGCTAAGGTGGTAGAGCTGGTCCTCCTCTCTGGGGTGCAGCAGGTAGTGCTCTGGGTGGTACAGGTGGTGGTCCTCTAGCTCCTCGGGGTCCTCCTGCTAGTCTGGCTGTGGCCTGCTGGTAGTCTCTCATCTGGTATGCATCTGACCCGCAGAAGAGACAGAGTCTAAGCCTCTTACGACAGACCTCTACGTGGTGTCCTGGCCGATGACAGTATGTACAAGTGACCCCCTGCTGTCTCTGATGCTGAACTACTGGAGCTCTGCGAGGACGGTGCTGAACTGCTGTCTGCTGAGCTGGCCTCATCTGAGTCTGCATCTGCACCTTCTTCGTCGGTGCCTGATAACTGCTGCTGCCGATGTCCCTATCCCTCTTGGGCCTCGGGTCCATCTCCTTCTTAACTGCTTGAGCGATCTTGAGGATGCTCGAGTAAGTAGTCGCCTGGCTGATCGCCACTGCGTGCCACAGCTCTCTGGTGAGGCCCTTCTTGAACCTCCAGGACCCTCTCCTCCGGCATGCCGACTAGGTTCTCTGCGAACCTGCTGAGTCGGGTAAACTCTAAAGTATACTCCGCACTGACATAGTCCCTGCTGCAAGGCCTCGAACTGCATCTGAAGCTCATCTCTCTCAAATCTGGGAAAAACTTTCTTGAACAGAGTTTTGAAATCTGCCCAAAGAACTTGGGATGCTGCTAACTGGGGCTCCTCGCGGTACCAGGCTCTGGCAAGGTCGAACAGTCGTATACTCGCCACCTCCACCTTCAAATTATCAGGGATCTTGCCATCTTCAGCATCCTCTCGCATTTTCCAGCCACTCGTCTGCGTAGACGATCCCCTCATTGCCCCAAAAGTCCATCGGACAGAGGTTCTAATAATCCCTGGCCGTTCCTGGTCTCGGTACCTGGTGCTGGAGGTGCTACCGGTGCTGGTGCTGCCTTGAGTCCTGAGTGCGTCGACGATGGTCGCTCTGAACTGTGCTGCCTGGTGGTTCTGGGCCTCCATGAACTGCTGGAACATGGACATCACCTGGACGTCGTCAAACATCATCATCAGGGCAACGGAGGAAAAATATGAGGTGGTGGCAAAAGCTGATCTACTGGAGCGTCTAGCTCGGGCTGTCCCGAACTGCCTGCAACTCCTGGCTGAACCACAGTCTTTCTCGTAGTGACCATCCTACAATAGAAAGAAAACTTCGTTGATTGAAAAACCCTAAAACCTAAAAAACAATATTTTTATAATATCAATGCACCTGATAAACCTGATATACCCTTATTTTCTAATTTTTTCTATGCTGTGATCAAGTTTCCCTAGTGTAATCAAGTCCTCCAATAGTATGCTAAGACCTAGGTACCATTAGGATAGACCTGTATGGGCCACCACTAAAAACATGTTACGACCCGCTACCGAATAATCGAACACGAGTCGGACATGCCCAACCTTCGTCGTTAGATACGATGAAGTAAGCTGTACCAATATATAGGGAGAACTATGAATCAAGATAAGAATGAGAGTAAATCACAGCATCTAATATATCAAATCCCAGAATCTCAGATACAAGTCTAAATGTTATTACATTCCAGCAAATATAAAATATACTGATGTCTCTAATACAAGTCCAGATAAAGCTAAGCTAGAAATACTAGGCTTCCTTAGCCTCTAGGTCCTGGGCAACATCAGTGCCTCCAGGCTCCTGCCCATAGTAAGTATCACAGATAGCCTCCAACTCACATGCAACATATCCTAGTCAGGAGAGGAGCTAAGTATATCCAAGGAAATGAACATGAACATCATGGTATGAACAATAACACAGGAAATATATATAAAGTACGAGAAATGAGAACAAGACATGAAAACTGAACATGAATACTGTAAGTAAATACATGGAACATGATATAAGTCTTGAACATGAAATATAACCTGAACCTGAAATGTGCAACATATCAAAATACATCCAGAATGTGTGATCGGCTTGGGTAGATTCAATGAACATGAAATGGTATGCTTTGTCCCACGTGCACGATGCGGGGCCTAAGCTATTCACATAATAGTAATATGGGTTTGATCACACATCTGTAGTATTTTCTCTTCCAGACACAAGTAACTCAAGAACATGATACAAGATATCTCGTGATATATCGTGTCAACAAGGAGATACAAGAATGAATATACAAGACATGAGAAAATGAACAAGTCGAGGAGTATACTTGCCTTGCTCAGGGTGATCAAGTATGGGATGTACTGCTGGATATCCTCCTGTTTATAATTTACAAGTTGATTAATAAACAGAATAATTCTAATTCTGTTATCAACAATTCTAACCATGATTAACTATGATCCTAAAATACACTAGTTGGTTAATTCACTTCTTCAAATTTATATTACTAAACAACTTCTATTATCACACAAAACTATATGCCATGATTCCTTAAATGGCCAACATCTAATGATACTATAGTTTCTAATTGTTGTATGAACCACAATATTTAAACTAAAGAAACATGGCACTTAAAGCTTAAGGTTAAAACTCAAGGTAGATTTGAACAATACCAATCTTCGGATTACTGAACAAAGCTAGTCTTGGATCACTGATACAATAGTTCAGTCCTAGGCTGATGTATATCAGTCTTAATTAAGACCCGGATTCAGTTCAGTCTAATAGAGGTACTGTAATGAATCAGTCTTAGTTAAGACTGATGCATACCAGTTCTAACCTGCCTCAAAATCATTCCTGAAGATGAATCTCAGATATATGAACACTTTTATGAATAGATGAACCTTAAATCAATCCCAAGATGCTGAAATTTCATCATGGATATAACCCCAACTGACAGTTCAATTCCCAGGTAAAATTTAGTCCTAAATAGGACTGATCAAATCAGTCCTGGGTCACTCTATGCATTAGTCCAACCTTGAATTAGATATCAAGTTCATATTTTTGAAATTGTTCTTAGAAAACCACACAGGTACAGCTTGTGTAGTTTTCAACTGTTGGCCCATTGGTCATATGGTCAACCTGATTAATAATTGATCAAACTCTGTCTCGATATGTGAAGCTAGTCAGGATGTATCGGACTCTTGGACATGAACAAGAACAGCTATCTACACAGTTCAAGACCGAAGCTATGTTTGCCTGTTCGAGTCTGTATTCCTTTGAGCAATGTATTTGTCATTTTATTGAGTCTAGAATACGTTGTACACCGAGTCGTACTGGCAAATAGGCTATTCTAAAATTTTAAAATATCCTTTGTTTTAAAAACATTCTTTTAAACAAAAGTTTTAAAAAGGTTTTCAAAAAGGTTTTCAAAAATCATCAAAAACTAATTTTTAACCTAACCTAACCCTGACAGAACTCGGCCAGAGTTCGGCCAGAGTTCGGTTGGTGGCCGTTTGATTTTTGAATTCTCTAAAACTTGGTCCTCCTTCAGTTGCGGATTTGGACCAAGATTTCTCATAGAGTTCTGTCCGAATTCTGTCCGAATTCTGCCAGAATTCTGTCTTTGGAATTCCTATAAATAGAGAAGGATTTCGATCATTTCAACTCACTCATTCACTTTCAATCTTCTCTCTATCTAAAGCATTCAGTCTTCCAAAAGTTTTTCTTGAGATTTAAATTTCAGATCCAAGCCAATTACAATCCTCTAGTCGATTTGCCAGTGCAGTACGGTCTAAAGTTTCTGAGAGATTGTAATCAGAAGGCTTGATTGAAGAATACCTCTTCACAATTGAAGTTGGACGAGTTCTTCGTATCAAAGCTCGCGTTGTAGAAGTTGCAAGGACTTCGTAAGAAAACTTGCGATTTTGCCAATAGTGGATTCAACTGGTAGCAAGAGTTCTACCGACTGGATTAGTCCTCAACAGAGGGAAACCAGTATACATCGCTGTCTTTGCGTTTGCATTCTTATCTCTGCCTTTACTTTACTTAGTTTGATTATTATTCTGTGATCTTGCTGCTAACAATTTTTAATTAGCATTATTCCGCTGCCTACTCTATTACCCCCCTCTAGAGTATTGTGCTTTACGATTTCGTTCCTACAATTGGTATCAGAGCGGGTGTTACAGGTAAAGCAAAAGTAACAGTGCAATTATTTATTCATTTTAATTAACTGTTATATAGATCACAGCACAACACATGACAACTGTGAAATTCACAAGTGAAGGCCAAGCCACAAACAGACCTCCACTGTTGATGGTACGAACTATACCTATTGGAAAATAGATGAGTTTCTTCTTGAAATCTCTTGACTTTGATTTATGGTCTATTGTTATTGATGGCTATCAAAAGCCACCTCGTATAAATGTTGATAGAGTTTTAGTTGAAAAACCCCATAGCAGATAACAGGAGGAAAAAAAAGGCCAGTCTTGACACGTGCTATTAACGCTCTATTTTGTGCTTTAGACAGAACTGAATTTAACAGGGTGTCTATCTGCACAACGGCTAATGAAGTGTGGAAGCTACTTGAAGTCACAATGAAGGCACGACTCAAGTCAAAGAATCTAAAGTCAGCAGACTTACTCAAGAGTATGAGGTGTTCAAGATGAAGCCCAACGAAATAGTTACTCAGATGTTCGAAAGGTTCTTGGATATTGTAAATCCTTTGTCCTCCTAGGCAAAGAGTACAGTAACCATGAAAAGATTGCAAACTCCTGCGAGCACTTACCAAGAACTGGATAAAGGCTACTGCAATCATTGAGGGAACGACCTCACAACTATGTCCCTCAAGTACTCATGGGTAAGCTACTCACTCATGAACTGGAGCTACAAGATTTTGAAGAGCCTGCACCAAAGGAGAAGACGATCGCTTTCAAGGCTCAGCACAGAAAAGTTGCTGAAGGTGACTCAACAGCAGTGAATCTGATGCTGAAGATCAAGCACTTCTAGCAAAGAAATTCAAAAGATTCATGAGATATGAGAAGAGAGCCAAAGAAATCAACAGCAGCAACAACTGGTATCAAGATGATGCTGTCTGCTACGGCTGCAAGAAAAAAGGGACACATGAAGAAGGATTGTCCTACAAACTCACCACATTAGTTTCTACCACCTTGAAACCTTACACTTAGTTTCGTTCACTTCCTAGCAGGTGTAACAAAATTTTACAATCCCTATGGTCGGTTCATTCTTCAACATCCTCTCTCGACACAAGCCTAAAACATGAACGGAGAAACACTGCACATCTATCTATAGTAACAGTATGCATTTATAGGAGTGTATAAGCTGAAATCAAACAACAAACCTAGTTTTTTATAGTATTATTAGAAACTATAGTTCTACTGCCAACAAATCTACACTCAAAACCATTGCTATGCTTATAAATCAGAGGCAAGATTGAAAGGAGCTTACCAGGGGAATGGGATCGATGGAGTCGAGAAGCTGAGCCACGCTCGGTCGACTCCGTCGCGACTCCGCCTTACTGATGCTGGTGGTCGCCGAGAAGGAGTGCGTCGTCTTCGGCCTAGATGAAGCGTGGTTGCCTCGCAGGAGATGAACGTAAGCTGGGAGGTCTACAAAGCATCGTTGACAGCGAGTAGGTTTAGGTTTGGGTGGCATCGTCGCCTCGCTGTCACCTTCTGACTACGCAGAACTCCTTGGACTCCAATGACAACGACCTCTTAACTCTCTTCGTCTCTTAATTTCTGAGTATGTCTTCAAAGAAGGCACAAAAAAAGTATTTATAGAGTTGGGCTGAAATCCTAATTCTAATCCTGGCCGTACACTGACTACGAAAAGATAGAATAAATCATGGAAAGATTTAACTGAATCAAATTTAAATCCTACAAAAATCGGATATAAAATTTGACTCAAATCTTTCTATAACCGTTAGAATCTTCCAATCAGTGCTAACAGCAGCACAGGCGCGCGGATGCACAACATCGTGTGCAATAGCGCATCAGCACAGGCGCACAGCAACGCATACAACATCGTAGCAGCACAGGCGCATAGAAGCCCTAGGCGCAATAAGTAGGAGCACGAGCGCATGCGGCAACTTTGAGCCGCACCTAGCCCGCGCACCTGCTCCGGACCAGCACCCATGCCTGCACTCGTACCTGCGCCCGTGCCCGTGCCTACCCTCGCCTATGTGCCTCGCCCATGCGTCGAGCCCATACACCTAGCCCATGTGACTCGCGTATAAGACGAGCGTAACAACATCGCACAAAGTGTCATACGTCGATGCTGACGTGCTAAGTGTAACAACAAAGCGCCATTTTGTGCCCATGTGCCCGAGTCCGAGTCGCTAGCTCCATAGGAATAATCCCATGAGCATGACAAAAAGCCTAAATGCTTCTTTGTGGAGTTAGCCTTCTTTCTACTAGAAAAATACTCTCACATGGCACCCATGTGCCTCTCCATACCTCATGTGCATCCCTCAACACAAGCAAACCTTTATATAGAGATACAATCCATTTGGTGTGAGCAATGTGGGACTACCTTTCTAGTCATAAGGCAAACACCAACAAATAGTGTCGATGCATTCTATTGTCCATTAGTTTTTTTTGGTTCTGAAGCACCATATTATCAATTGGATATTTGGTTTTCTTTTCGATGGATGAGATTGATTTAGATCATGACATAGATCGCTGATGTGGCAGATGCAACAGTCATGATTAATCCCTGACTTCTATATAAGCCTCACCATTTTATCTCTCATCTTTCTTTTCTCTCTTTATTTCTTCTTCTCTTCTCTCCCTCTTGTGTTTGCATAGGAGCTGTCATAACCTTAAAATTTCTATTTTTATTTCGGTATTTTACTTATTTTCAACTATTCAATTTTTTTTTATTTTTTCCTAAAAATTTCTCAAAATAATTTAGATAAATAGTGTAAATAAACAAAACATCCTTCTTTCAAATACCCCCTCATGCAATTTTATTTTTGCACTCTTCTACATAGAAGAGTATGTGCATGCATGCAATGGGAAGTGCCAAGTGTCACTTTTCTCTCATGACAATGCCTCATGGGCATTTTGGTCTTTTTTTCCTATCTTTCATTCTTTTATTTAGAATGAGGGAGAGAGAAAACCATTCTCTTCTCATTCCTCTTCCTGGTAAGCCTCTTCTCCCTCTCATTAATTCTTTTCCTCCTTCTTCTTTATCTTATTATTCTTCTTCTTTTTCATTTTACTTTTCCCCTCCCCCTTCCTTAAGTTGCTGCTGCTACTGCCGCTAATTGCTGCGCTGCTGCTGCTGCATTTGCTGCGCTGCTACTGCCGCGCGGCGCCGGCGCCGGCGCCGCCGCCCGGTCGGCCACCGGCCGACCCCCCCCTTTTCTTCATCTTCTTATTCTTCTTTCTCTTCTTTTCTTCCAATTCCTCTCCATTTTAATTTCAATTCATTTCTAGGGTTCTAAATCTTTAACCCAATTCCAATTTGTGCCCTAGGTTTCTAATTTGGGTTTTGAAGAATTTCTTCTAGGGAGGACATACTCAAGCAAGGCAAGCCCTCTCCTTCCACCTCTCACATTATTTTTTTATGTACATTTTTAGTTGTTCTTGTATTGGCATGAATATTCTGAGTATAATCTGAATATATATATATATATTTAAACCAATATTCTATGACAATAGTGAGGTTGATTTTTAAGGATAACTCGGTAGTAGTGTTTTGGATAAATATATACCCTTAAGTATGATTGGACAAATGTTGGACACTTCAACTAGGATAAATTGTGAATGTTGAATTTTCCGTACAAGGTTATACACATATATTTGCACATACATACATACTAAGTTCATGAAATAAATAGCCCAATATTGTAGGTTTCATGAGAGTACTTCTAAATAACTCCAAAATGAGAAATTATGAGTTTTATCCATTATTTTTATCTCAATTCAATTCTGTCCAGAATTGAAATTATACATATTTGACATAATTAGTGTGATTTCATAGTTAAATGTATTTATTGATACCGGTTCATTAAGGTAACTTCAATTATGAACTTTTACGTCAAAAATAACTATTTTGTGCCCCTAAAAGTTAGTTTTAGTATGTAATAGTATTGGACATGTTAAAATTGGAATTAGATAACTTGTTCATTTGTGATTGTGCATAGAAACCTCATTTTGCTTTTTCAAGAAGTTAGGATTCGGTACAATAATGTATGAGTTAAATTACTATGTGATAGGAGTTGTTGTCAACCATTTTTTTTTTTTACATAATATGCAAATCTGTCCAGAAATTCATTTATGCTTAAAATGACCACTTTGTCATAGACACATAGTTAGAATTGATATTTAATAGATACCAGGACCAATAGGTTAACATACTAGTTAACTTTTCAAGTGAAAAGACTATCTTGTACACTCAAGAAGTCCACTATATCATTGCTAGTTAAGATTTTGTGCTTTGTTTGTAAAACAACTAGCATTAGGCCTACAATATATTCTTTACTACTACATTAAGTTTTCTTGAGCTTGGAAGAGTGTTTTAGAAGAAGGGCAAATGCTAAAATCTTATTCCTATTGCTTGCTTGCTCGCCAAGGTGAGAAAGCTACCTTATGTGCATAACCTTATTACAAATTGCGTGTGTTCCGGTGTTGAGGGTTGCTCCACCGAAGGGGTCGGCGTACCCGTTTATATTTGCGTGTTGCCGGTGTTGAGGGTTGCTCCACCGAAGGGGTCGGCGTGCCCGTATATTATTTCTTTTGTGTTTACTTGTATCGGATTAATTTTCCGGGTCAGTAAATACAAAGGAGACTCTGCCTGAAATTTTTGAGAATTTCCAGAGTTAGTCTATTTTCGACAAACTCGGATTTCTTAGAAAATTTGACTCTAGTTCTAGACCACTTGAACCATCCATCTCCGACCTATAATATCGGAGGGATTTTTGGAATCATGTCCAATTAGATATCTTGGAATTTTACCTTGATTCCAATATTTCTCGGACTACTTTAGTTTCGAAAAGACGAAACTAATATTTGAAAGCGACTTGACTTCTAGGACTCCCGTTTAGGAGATAGTTTCTCTGAAGTCTAAATGTTTAGAATAGGTTGCATGGGTTTTAGGGAGAGAAACCGTTGGATCACACCCGGCTGACTTCTTAGCAATATTATTTTTCATTTTCGTACTGATCAGTCCCTGATACGGTGTTCGTTGCGGCCGTGCGAATATCCGGGGTGAGGCTTAGCTCACTTTCTTGATCGCAATTGGACATCCAGGCCCTGAGTTTCAGCTCAGCTATCCATTTGCACATTACCCTGAGTTTTCAGCTCAGAATATTTGTTAATTTATTAGATATCCAGGCCCTGAGTTCAGCTCAGCTCTCTAATGAATGGGTTCGATATTCTTGGAAAAGTCCAAGTCATACGAACTTCTTGATTATAACACATGATGCGATGACTCGACCCAGATGATTCGGAAACCACTCATGATGTTATCTTGCTTGTAATCACATCAATATGTGATAGTACAGACGGCTGGAGTATCTAAGCACCAACCCGTTTTGTACGAGCCTGATCCCGGGCAAACGGGATTATTGTTGAGATGCTAGGCGAATGTGTGTGATCCAGGAGTTTCTCTAAATTGCATTTAGGTCTAGAAAGTTCTTGTCGTATCCTTGTGACATTAATTGAGAATCACTTACTTTGACTAATATCAAGGTATGAATTTAATCACTCTAGATACTAAATCTTGTTCACTTGTCTTATCATTACGTATTCATACTTCTCCTTTGACTGAAGGGCTTGTTCGTCGTATTGACGACCTAGTTTTGTTCACTAGGGACTGAAGAAGATCATGATGTGGATCAAGCGTACACGGAGAATGATCTCTACGAATGAAGTGGAACGGATGGAATGTAATTTCATTTTGATAATATTTTCAATTATGTAAATTATGTGTTGAAGACTATGAATCAATCATGTGTTTGAAGACAGTGAATTAAAAATGTAAAATATGTGTTTTGATGAATTCTAGACCAAATGTGTAATATTTCTAGATAAATGATTGTTATGTGATTGTGGAATTCGGTGATTATTCCTTTTATCTATGCCTATCCCGACCTTACAGGCGACAATCGCAGGGTACATTTCGGTTCTCATTGTACGGTTGCGTAGCCTGGGGAGAAGTATCACGTGCCTCGTGTCATTCTGGGAACCGGGGCGTGACACGTCTCTTTGGTTGGTGGCCCTGCAGGTCTAGTCTTTAAGGATAGTGTATAGATTAAGGAGAATGTATAGGTAGATAATAGATATTCTAAGGACTCACTTGAAATACCCCAGGACAGAAATGTTTAAGTTGAAGATTGAATTCCTAAATTAAAGAATCGAGGATTATGCAAGGATTTGGGATATGAATCTTGATTGAACTTTATTTAAAATTGATGATGCATTATTTCTTGTCATAGATTTCTAATTCGAGGATTTTTTGGGTATAGGTCATGGCCCGATTTATGCGAGCATCTTTTGGGACGGAGTGACAGAACCTTTTACGGTTACGAGCAGTTCGCCCGGAAGGCATGGCTAGTGGTAGACGATGCGGAACTCCCAGTATTCGGAGTTTACTTTCTTCGCCTGCGTCCCAAGATCCGGGACATTGAAGATGGGGCAGAAATTTATGGGAGAAAGACTGCGTTTGATGTTCTTCCTTGCGAAGGACGATCCCTCTCCCTTCACTTATGGGTATGATGGGACCATCAGCGAGTGGAAGAGACCAACCCCTACGACAAGATTTTGGAGATCACGTACCTGATGACTAGGGGTTAGTCAGGATGACTGGGATATGGGATAGCTTTTTGTCTGCTGTACAACTTTTTGACGGATCAGCAGATATATGTATATGTATGTGTAGAAAGATATGTTGTGGAGGTATAGAGGGGGAATTTTTTTTGTTTGTTATTATGTTTTGAAATTACAACAGATGTATATAGTTTTGTATAGGGTTAGAGTATAGGAGTCGTAAGGACTTCTTTGTGAAGCATATTGTAATCTTGTTTTGTGCAATGAATGAAATATGCTTCTTTTGGCTTGACTATCTTAATTGTGATTGCCTTTTTCTCCTTTAGCAATTAAATTCTTTAAGATTCTCCTTTAAATTTTGCATTAAGAATTTCCGTCCTTAATAATTAAAATCTTCTTCGCCAAATCCCGACACACTGCAAACGGAAACCACCGAGATGCGTCCGACAATGCTATGGAGAATTTTCAAAAAATCTTGGCAGCCAACACCCAACAGATCCAACTTTCCCAAGCTGTGTCTGTAAAGCTACTGGAAAGACTAGATGTCGCAGCTGCTCCTAAAGCTGGGACCCTTTCAGATTTCAGGACGATTAAGCCCCCAGAGTTCAAGGGGACTGAAACTCCTATGGAAGCAGCACAGTGGATTAGGACCACAGAAGGGTTGCTGAAGGGCTCGAAGATCCCGCCAAATGACATAGTGTCTCTTGTAAGGATTCAACTGAAGGACGTTGCGACATCTGGTGGAGCTCCTTACACCCGGAGGAGTCAGATAAGATTGTATCATAGGGAAATTTAAGGAAGAATTTGAAGAGAGATTCTTTCCCCCAAGTGCCAAGTTGGAGCTGGAAAGGAGATTCCTACACTTGAAACAGAATAAGACATCTGTCGATGTATACTCGACGAATTCACAAGGCTAAGCCGGTATGCTCCAAGCTTGGTGACTACGAAAGGCAAAGGTGGTCCGATTCATGGAAGGGCTGGACGATAAGCTGAAGATGAAGGTTGCCCCCTATAAATGTCAGACTTACGCAGAAGTGGTCGAAGCTGCAAGAGACCAAGAAAGGATGCAAAATGATAAGAACAACTCGAAGGCGACAGGACAAAAGCGGAGTCTGGAGACCAGCTCACCTCAAGGAAGGACCTCGGGACAAGGACAACAGAAGCGTGCTCAGCATGAGCAGAATAGAGTCACGCTAAGCTGTTCTTACTGCGGGAAGTCCGGGCATACAAAGAATAACTGCAGAAGACTTCAAGGAAGTGCTTGAAGTGTGGATCCTCCAACCACCGGTTGAACCAATGTCCCCAGAACAATAGAAGATTTGTAGCACAGAATAATACACAGGGACCAAGAGCTGCAAACCAGGGATATCAACAAAGGCCTTTCTTTCAAAGCAATGAGCCCAGTTTAATGCTGCTGCAGCACCACAAGCACAAGGTCATCAGCAGAGACCGGCATTGGCACCACAGGCGCATCAATTCCATCAAGCTCAAAGGGCTAATCAGAATCACAACAACAGAAAGAAGAAGAATCACGGCCAAGCCTTTATGATAGCAATAAAGCTGGAAGTGCGGGAGACGTGGTGACAGGTACTATACTCGCTTCTTCTAGCCCTGCATCAGTATTGTTTGATTCTGGAGCTACTCATTCCTTCATATCTGCATCATTCATAACTGAATAAATATTGAGACTCAACCTCTAGTTAGAAAATTGAAAATCCTTACGGGTAATGGTGTAGTAGAAGTGAGTCAAATTTGTAGAAATTGCCAATCAAGATGGGAGGAGCAAGCTTCCGAACTAGGTTATTGGTCTTTCCCATGGACAACTATGATATAGTATTTGGAATGGATTGGTTAATAGCAACCTCAGCAATCATTGATTGTGGTCAAGGAAAAGTTCAGTTTTCCTTACCTAGTAGGAAGTTGCATGAATTTGTTAGAGCCCAGAAGGAGTTTGACAAAGAAGAGTTAGAGAGGTTTGAACTTAGGAGTCTCATGAACCAAGAAATAGAGGAATGGCCAAGGGTTGTAGATGAGTTTAAGGATGTATTTCCTGATAATTACCCGGATTGCCACCGGATAGGGCAGTTGAATTTAGCATTGATCTAATTCCTGGAGCAGCCCCAATTGCTAAGAAGATATCCAATGAACAAGGAGGAACTAGCAGAATTGAATAAACAAATTAAGGAATTGCTAGCTAAGGAGTTTATCAGGCCTAGTGTTTCTCCGTGGGGAGCGCCTGTTCTATTTGTAAAGAAAAAGGATGGAAGCCTGAGATTGGTGATAGATTATAGAGCACTGAATGAACTGACAATTAAGAACAAATATCCACTCCCTAGGATCGATGAATTATTCGACCAACTTGGAGGAGCAACTGTATTTTCTAAAATAGATCTCAGATCAGGCTATCACCAAGTGAAGATTAAAAAGGAAGACATACCAAAGACTGCTTTTAGAACTAGATATGGACATTATGAGTTCCAAGTCATGCCTTTTGGATTGACAAATGCTCCGCCATATTCATGATTTGATGAATAGGATATTCTATCAATATCTGGATAAGTTTGTGATCGTATTCATTGATGACATATTGATCTACTCGAAGAATGAGGAGGAGCACGAAGAATTTAAGGATAGTACTTGAGACTCTACGACAGGAGAAGCTGTATGGGAAGCTGAGTAAATGCGAGTTTGGTTAAAAGAAATTCCTTTCTTGGGACACATAGTTAGTGGAGAAGGCATTACAGTAGATCCTAAGAAGATAGAAGCAGTTAAATCATGGCCTACTCCCAAGAATGTAGCTGAAGTTCGAAGTTTCGTTGGTTTAGCTGGATACTATAGAAGATTTGTGGAGAACTTTTCCAGAATAGTTGAGCCGCTTACTAGATTGACTCGAAGAATAGAAATTTGTTTGGACTGATAAATGTCAAACGGCATTTGAGGAATTAAAGGAAAGACTGTCACAGCACCAGTACTAGCTCTACCCTCAGGATCAGGAGGTTACGAGATTTACAGTGATGCTTCTGGTATAGGTTTGGGCTGTGTACTGATGCAGCACGGAAGGGTTATCGCTTATGATTCGCGGCAGTTGAAGGTTCATGAGAGGAACTATCCAACACATGATCTGGAGTTAGCAGCTTGTGTTTGCACTAAAACTGTGGAGGCATTACTTGTATGGTGAACAGATCAAGATTTACACAGATCATAAAAGTTTGAAATATGTGTTCACCCAAAAGGAGTTAAATATGAGACAATGTAGATCTGAGTTGCTTAAGGATTTTGATATGGAGTTGGAGTATCATCCAGGCAAGGCAATAAAGTGGCAGATGCTCTTAGTAGGAGGCCTGAGGCTTTCTTTATGAACACCCCAAGAGATATTGGATATCTCAGAAAAATGGGGATTGAAGTGATATGCCCAGTTGCAGATGGATTTTGGGAAGTTTACAAGTTCAATCTTCTTTAGTAGAGAGAATTAAGGAAGCACAGAAGAAGGATGTGAAGCTGCAAAAGCTGGAGTCAAACTGAAGCTGGGGTACAAACTGGATTGACGAAGCATTCTGATGGATCCTTGAGATTCGGAAGTCGTTTGTGTGTACCTTTGAGAACTCCGGACTGAGCTAATGACTGAAGCATATAGTTCTCAGTACTCCATTCATCCTGGAGTACGAAGATGTACCAGGATCTGAGACAAAATTTTTGGTGGCATGGAATAAGCGGAAGATAGCTAAATTTGTCTCGAAATGTTTAGTGTGCCAACAAGTAAAAGTGAGCACCAACGGACTGCTGGACTACTGCAACCACTACCAGTACCTGAATGGAAGTAGGAGCATATTACAATGGATTTTGTATCAGGACTCCCAAAAACACAGAAGGGTAACAATGCCATCTGGGTGATAGTGGATAGACTTACAAAGTCCGCGAGATTTCTACCATTCTGAGTTGGACAATCTACGGAGCATCTAGCGGATATGTACATAAAAGAAGTGGTTAGTCACTATGGGGTGCCGGTAAGTATCGTCTCGGACAGGGATACTCGGTTCACCTCCAAGTTTTGGAGAAGCTTACAAGACAGTCTTGGCAGTCGCCTGAAGTTCAGTTCAGCATATCACCCACAGACTGATGGACAGTCAGAAAGGATGATACAAATTTTGGAAGACATGTTGCGAGCGTGCTCTCTAGATTTCCAAGGATCATGGGATGACCATTTGCATCTGGTAGAATTATCTTATAATAACAGTTATCAGGCCAGCATCAAGATGGCGCCATTTGAAGCACTGTATGGGAGGAAGTGCAGATCACCTATATGTTGGGGTGACGTCGGAGAACGACAACTTCTAGGGCCAGAGTTGGTCACTCAGATAGTAGACATAGTCAAGGCAATCAGAAGTCATCTTCAAGCTGCACAGGATAGGCACAAGATGTGGGCCGACAAGCATCGGAGAATCTTGAATTTCAAACCTGGTGATCATGTATTTCTGAAGATCTCACAAACTAAAGGAACTATCAGGTTTGGAACTAGAGGGAATTTGAGCCCAAGGTTTATAGGTCCATTCGACGTCCTGGATCGAGTTGGCGACGTGTCTTATCGATTGGCCTTGCCACCATCTCTCGAAGGAGTTCACGACGTCTTCCATGTATCTCAACTGCAAAAGTATGTGCCAGATCCCAGTCACATACTGGATCATTCGGAAATCACAGTTGGCCCAACTCTCCGTATTGAACAGAAGCCGGTAGAGATCCTGGATCGGAGGCAGAAGATTCTTAAGAACAAGACCATCTCCTTAGTCCGAGTATCATGGAACAAGGACTCACCGGGAGAATCTACTTGGGAAAGGGAAGATGAGATGCGGCGACTGTACCCCTACCTCTTTGATGATTAAGGTACTTAGCAACCTATCCTTCTCTACCTCTCTTATCTTTAAATTCCGGGGACGGAATTTAAATTAAGGTGGGTAGGGTGTCATAACCTTAAAATATCTATTTTTATTTCGGTATTTTACTTATTTTCAACCATTCAAAAAAAAATTATTTTGTTCCTAAAAATATTTCTCAAAAATAATTTAGATAAATATAGTGTAAATAAACAAAACAATCCTTCTTTCAAAATACCCCCTCATGCAATTTTATTTTTGCACTCTTCTACATAGAAGAGTATGTGGCATGCATGCAATGGGAAGTGCCAAGTGTCACTTTTCTCTCATGACAATGCCTCATGGGCATTTTGGTCTTTTTTCCTATCTTTTCATTCTTTTATTTAGAATGAGGGAGAGAGAAAACCATTCTCTTCTCATTCCTCTTCCTGGTAAGCCTCTTCTCCCTCTCATTAATTCTTTTCTCCTTCTTCTTCATCTTATTATTCTTCTTCTTTTTTATTTTACTTTTCCCCTCCCCCTTCCCTTAAGTTGCTGCTGCTACTGCCGCTAATTGCTGCGCTACTGCTGCTGCATTTGCTGTACTGCTGCTGCGCGCGGCTGCCGCGTCGCCGACGCCGCCGGTACCGCGCCCGGTCGGCCACCGGCCGACCCCCCCTTTTCTTCATCTTTTTATTCTTCTTTCTCTTCTTTTCTTCCAATTCCTCTCCATTTTAATTTCAATTCATTTCTAGGGTTCTAAATCTTTAACCCAATTCCAATTTGTGCCCTAGGTTTCTAATTTGGGTTTTGAAGAATTTCTTCTAAGGAGGACATACTCAAGCAAGGCAAGCCCTCTCTCCTTCCACCTCTCACATTATTTTTTTATGTACATTTTTAGTTGTTATTGTATTGGCATGAATATTCTGAGTATAATCTGAATATATAAATATATATATATATATATATATATATATATATATATATATATATATATATATTTAAACCAATATTCTATGACAATAGTGAGGTTGATTTTTAAGGATAACTCGGTAGTAAGTGTTTTGGATAAATATATACCCTTAAGTATGATTTGGACAAATGTTGGACACTTCAACATAGGATAAATTGTGAATGTTGAATTTTCTGTACAAGGTTATACACATATATTTGCACATACATACATACTAAGTTCATGAAATAAATAGCCCAATATTGTAGTTTTCATGAGAGTACTTCTAAATAACTCCAAAATGAGAAATTATGAGTTTTATCCATTATTTTTATCTCAATTCAATTCTGTCCAGAATTGAAATTATACATATTTGACATAATTAGTGTGATTTCATAGTTAAATATGTATTTATTGATACCGGTTCATTAAGGTAACTTCAATTATGAACTTTTACGTCAAAAATAACTATTTTGTGCCCCTAAAAGTTAGTTTTAGTATGTAATAGTATTGGACATGTTAAAATTGGAATTAGATAACTTGTTTATTTGTGATTGTGCATAGAAACCTCATTTTGCTTTTTCAAGAAGTTCGGATTCGGTACAATAATGTATGAGTTAAATTACTATATGATAGGGGTTGTTGTCAACCATTTTTTTTTTTTTACATAATATGCAAATCTGTCCAGAAATTTATTTATGCTTAAAATGACCACTTTGTCATAGACACATAGTTGGAATTGATATTTAATAGATACTGGACCAATAGGTTAACATACTAGTTAACTTTTCAAGTGAAAAGACTATCTTGTACACTCAAGTAGTCCACTATATCATTGCTAGTTAAGATTTTGTGCTTTGTTTTGTAAAACAACTAGCATTAGGCCTACAATATATTCTTTACTTACTAAATTAAGTTTTCTTGAGCTTGGAAGAGTGTTTTAGAAGAAGGGCAAATGCTAAAATCTTATTCCTATTGCTTGCTTACTCGCCAAGGTGAGAAAGCTACCTTATGTGCATAACCTTATTACAAATTGCGTGTGTTTCGGTGTTGAGGGTTGCTCCACCGAAGGGGTCGGCGTACCCGTTTATATTTGCGTGTTGCCGGTGTTGAGGGTTGCTCCACCGAAGGGGTCGGCGTGCCCGTATATTATTTTTTTTGTGTTTACTTGTATCGGATTAATTTCCGGGTCAGTAAATACAAAGGAGACTCTGCCGAAATTTTTGAGAATTTCCAGAGTTAGTCTATTTTCGACAAACTCGAATTTCTTGGAAAATTTGACTCTAGTTCTAGACCACTTGAACCATCCATCTCCGACCTATAATATTGGAGGGATTTTTGGAATCATGTCCAATTAGATATCTTAGAATTTTACCTTGATTCCAATATTTCTCAGACTACTTTAGTTTCGGAAAAGACAAAACTAATATTTGAAAGCGACTTGACTTCTAGGACTCCCGTTTAGGAGATAGTTTCTCTGAAGTCTAAATGTTTAGAATAGGTTGCATGGGGTTTTGGGAGAGAAACCGTTGGATCACACCCGGCTGACTTCTTAGCAATATCATTTTTCATTTTCGTACTGATCAGTCCCTGATACGGTGTTCGTACGGCCGTGCGAATATCCGGGGTGAGGCTTAGCTCACTTTCTTGATCGTAATTGGACATCCAGGCCCTGAGTTTCAGCTCAGCTATCCATTTGCACATTACCCTGAGTTTCAGCTCAAAATATTTGTTAATTCATTAGATATCCAGGCCCTGAGTTCAGCTCAGCTCTCTAATGAATGGGTTCGATATTCTTGGAAAAGTCCAAGTCATACGAACTTCTTGATTATAACACATGATGCGATGACTCGACCCAGATGATTCGGAAACCACTCATGATGTTACCTTGCTTGTAATCACATCAATATGTGATAGTACAGACGGCTGGAGTATCTAAGCACCAACCCATTTTGTACGAGCCTGATCCCGGGCAAACGGGGTTATTGTTGAGATGCTAGGCGAATGTGTGTGATCCAGGAGTTTCTCTAAATTGCATTTAGGTCTAGAAAGATCTTGTCGTGTCCTTGTGACATTAATTGAGAATCACTTACTTTTGACTAATATCAAGGTATGAATTTAATCACTCTAGATACTAAATCTTGTTCACTTGTCTTATCATTACGTATTCATACTTCTCCTTTGACTGAGGGCTTGCTCGTCGTATTGACGACCTAGTTTTGTTCACTAGGGACTGAAGAAGATCATGATGTGGATCAAGCGTACACGGAGAATGATCTCTACGAATGAAGTAGAACGGATGGAATGTAATTTCATTTTGATAATATTTTCAATTATGTAAATTATGTGTTGAAGACTATGAATCAATCATGTGTTTGAAGATAGTGAATTAAAAATGTAAAATATGTGTTTTGATGAATTTTAGACCAAATGTGTAATATTTCTAGATAAATGATTGTTATGTGATTGTGGAATTCGGTGATTATTCCTTTTATCTATGCCTATCCCGGACCTTACAGGCGACAATCGCAGGGTACATTTCGGTACTCATTGTACGGTTGCGTAGCCTGGGGAGAAGTATCACGTGCCTCGTGTCATTCTGGGGGCGTGACAGGAGCTGGCCTTGAGGCCTTGGATGTGGTAAACCCCATAGGAGGATGAGGAGAAGTTTATGCTTGATTGCTAGAAATCTAGACAATACATGACCATATTTTGTTTTTTGTTTTCTTTAGAAATTAGTTTTATTGGTCAAAAATATATTTCTTCAAATTGTTTACATCTTTAGTATATGGCATTTTTGGTTTTGATTGTTGGTTTTGAATTTGGTGGACGCGGGATATGTTTCAGTTCCCAAAAAGTTAATTCTTTTGAGTATTCTAACGTAATATATCTTTAATCCTAAGAATATTATAGACTAATACCCCTATGTTGTAGGGCAATTTTATGCAATTTTGATTTTTGAAACATCGAATTTCAATTTAAAATGAAATTCGTATGGCCAAAACAAATTTTACGTTTTTAGATTTCAGATTCTATGACAATTCGGAAAATCCGTCGATAATTCGCAAAATCCAATCAAAAAATCTGAATATGTGTAGAAGCATGGAATTGCAGGCGCATTTATCTCATGCGCCTCCGAGGTTATGCGCCCAAAGTACTATGCGTCCCCAAAGTATCATCTTTCAGAAAAACAACAAATAGAAGAGGCATATGAAGATTGATTTTTTATTCCATATAAAAAGTCTATTACATATCCAAATACAACAAAAGTCTACTACAAAGAAGAAAGCCTAAACTATAGCTAGGCGCATCATCCTGATGTCTCAATGTAGGTGCATCACTCTTCCTTGTCAGAGCGAATTACTTCTTCAAGTGCTTCGACCAATGAAGCATTTATTAAGTAGAACGCGGGTTGGTAATCAATCCAAACCCGGTGGCTCTTCCAGCATAACAGAATTCGGGGCACGACGACCCCGATCTTTCCATACAACAGGCACCCAACGCCATCTCGTAGAAAAATATAGCCGACAAGGGGTTTGAACATAAATTGTTGTGTCCATAGCAAACTCGGCGCATCTCAGTCTTCTGAAGGAGTTCATCCTCAAAGCTTATTCGAACGAAGAGATCTGCAACCCACAGTGCAACGTCTCACCAAGGAGGAGGACCGGTCGACTTCATCTCTATTTGAAAAGAAAAGTAAAATGAGAAGCAAACTTCACTTCACGAAACTATTTATAGGCCAGGACAAATCAAACCCATGTGCCAAAGTGGCAAGTCAGTGCAATGAACTTGCATTAATGGTGATGAATCTGCCCTTTCGAATTCAGTCGAGTCAATGAAGCATTAATGCCTCAAAAAATTCAACAAAGACTGACCAATGAGGATGCACAACGCAGTAGATGTACTCGTCAGCACCATACGCTCCGTACCGACGTGCCCAATGGGGCACAGTCAGATGCGTCCAGTGATGCACAAAGATGCACCCACATAAAGCTCGCCACCTATCAAAGCATTTAATGCTAGAGTGACTGAAACGACAGCAGCAGACATCTCGAAGTTAGAAATTGTAGAAGACGAAGATACGCAATCATCACTTTTTTTGTCGGTTACGTCTATGCTCCGCCACATGGCCGACTGATCACCCGCATGCGCCTTTGCAGCCATGCGCCCAACAACCCGCATGTGCCTCCGCAACCATGCACCTAAAGCTCCGTATGCGCCTCCGCAGCCATGCGCCCAAAGCTCTGCATGTGCCTCAAGAGCCATGCGCCCAGACTTGTTTGTGACTCCTAAAAGCCATGAGCCAAGTCTTCTCATGCGCCAGATCCCGGGCGCGTCCTGACAGATCACCCTCTCCCAAATCTGAGATCTTTGTGCCATGAACACGTGCCACGTGTCATTGACTCAGTTCTACTCAAGGATGAGTGATAACCACTCAAGATATCAGCAACAATCAAATCTCAACCATTGTCGCATGTCAGCTCCACCGCAGCCTAATAGTGCAGTTCAAACAGATTCAGCTTCAACTTCAGGACGCATCATTCACAGCAATAATCAAATCTCAACAATTATCGCATGTCAGCTCCACCACAGCCTAATAGTGCACTTCAAACAGATTCAGCTTCAACTTCAAGGCGCATCATCCATGCACCCATCAACATCAGCCATGTAGTGTCCCTACGTGCAAGTTCTCCAGGCGCATAGCACACATGTGCGCATAAGCAGATTATTCTGCTGGCTATAAATAGAAGGATCATCCCTTCGTAGACACACACACACACACTCCAAGCTTGAGCCCACTTCTTGAGCATTTTAAAAGGAGATCAACATCCAGAGCACTTGCAAGAGTCAGAATTCTCTTCAAGTCACTACCCGTTCCAGAGCAATCTAGACTTTCAGAGAGTTCGAGATCGTCGTCAGATCGTCAATGGAGTCAACGTATTACCACTCACTCCATCACCACGATTCCCAGATAAAAATAAAAATGTACTCCTAAGACTACATCTAAGTCCTACATTGTACTCTGTTCTGTTTGTAATTAAAATATATAGTTTATTCAAAATAACCTGTTTTCGATGGAAAACAATATGCCCCTCAAAATTTGATGTGATAGTTCAAAAAATCCCTCAGTAATCCGCAGAAATCTGTTGCAAACAATGTCCTTTTGTCTGTTTTTGTTTGTTTCTTCAAATGTTTTAATTCTTTAGCATAATATTATAATTTTATAAAGATTTATTCTCAACATACAAGACAAGAGTACATGTTCTTTTTTGACACCATGGATTTAGCTTGTTAAAGGTTTAATCTATTGCATCTTGGCACTAGACAATCAAGTGTGAGTATTGTAACATGTATCGCATGTTGTGAGTACGAAGATCCTCGCAAGTATAGCTTGTGAATTACTCGTATATAGCACTTGTTATTTTAGAAAATTCTTGAGTGTCCACGACTTGATAATTTGTAATGAATTTAATAGGGTAAATGACTACTAAATTCAAGTAGATCATTGTAGGAGAAAATTTGCAGCACCAACCCCGAGCTCCAAGGGCCCCATGAGGAGTCGCTCAACCCTGCTAGGCAAGGGCTCCATAACCTACCAAGTTTACAAGTAATGATACACAAACAAGTCACAAGTTATGTCGTGTTCACAAGTTGTGTCTTGTTACGGCATAGTCAGTTATATGTTTTCTTTTACAAGTATATGTTATGATTGTTCATGCTAATAGTTCAAGACATGTTTCATCTGCCAGCAGTCTTATTGGACAATAGATGTACAAGTTACTCATACCCCTGGATGTCATATTCTGATTCAACAAATCTTTCGTCCTCGCATCGATTTCTGTCGAATCAATCGTTCTCGCTGGGACGTGATCTCGTACAAGTCTAGATTGTACTTGTAAAAGGCAAGAATGTGCATTTGATAATTCTTTTGAAACAACAAGTTAAAACTTTACAATTTGTAGAGAATTGAACACGCAAATAAAATATACTTTTCATTAATAGCCTGTAACGAAGTGCAAGGTCGTACTTACATTGGATATGTCATTGCGGCTATATTTGATTGAAACAAAAAAATACTCGACAAGCTGCCTTGTCGTTCCATACATTTCCATCCTTTTATACATTGAAAGCCTTCAAGATGAATCGGCTTCAAAATACTTTAAAATAGAAAGAGCTTCAAAATGTCTCTCCAAACTTCAGTTTGGGCCTAGTACCGTGCACCCTCAACGTTCTCGCCACCTGTGGAGTTGGATATTAGTACACTTAGGAATGCACTAGTGAGCAGGACGAACCCACTCGTCTAAACCAACACTTCTTATTAAGGGAATCATGCATTCAATGTTATCTTGCTATTCAGAACTAGACGAATTTCGGTTCATATCGATTGCATTCTTGAAACAGTTGAACATAAAATTTATATCATTTCTTATTACGAACGTACTCATCCCTGCATAAAACAAATATAATACTTACCACCTCCATAAGACAATTAGATGAGCAAACTATCTATCTTAATCCAGTCATTAATGTTATGACATGATAAAGAACTATCATATGGCATGCGACACGCCTTATCATCCTAGATTACAAGCCCAATTGGAGGTCCTGTAATGTCTCGCGCCGAAGCACGTATCTCAATTTCCTTCTAGGTTTATTCGGTCCCGATGTCCTGGACACCGTTTCAAGGAAAGTTATACCTTGTACACAAGTTGTCCATGACCATGCAAGTGTGTGAACAGTTAAAACTATGAAATATATGCATAACACTAAACAAAATTAAGCAGTATTATCATTATACTCATGCAACAATTTATTTTCCTTAAAGTCGTACATTCTGATTTAGCGACCCGTAGGAACCAAATACTCCGAGGCACCATGCCACAACCGACGTATCATTATTATGTTTCAATCTAACAGTTTATCGGTTTATTGAACCTTAATTGTTCGCTTCGAAGTGCGAAGCTTATAACCTTAGGTTCTTAAGGAGTTCATGGTTTTTGAACCTTAACAACTCGCTTCGAGTGTGAAGCATATCATTTTAAGTTTAGCAAAGCTACTCTAAATCTCTACAGTTATCCCAAGCTATTTATTAATTAGTTGTCCAAAATGCATTTAACCAAACATAGTTGATTTGAACGTATTCGATGCAAAAAGAACTTTATTTACGGGAAATAGTAAAAAAGAAGGGTTCGAACCACCCACGAAGTATCGAATGTGCTGAGAGTAGGAGATCGCTTCACAACGATCAAGCTTCAGTTATGCGAGCTCCTGTAATGACACCAACATCGTATTAGAATACTTCTTAAATCCTTCATTTCAAAATTCTTAGGAATGAATGAAGAAATCGACGGAAAAAACACATACGTCAAAACCAAACAACAAAAACTTCATGAAAACCATACAACAGACCGGTCCCGTTGAAGTGACTTATATAGAGCTCATTCGCCAAGACGCAGTCCGTTGCATGTTGGACTTATTCCAACAGAAGCTGGTCCATTAGTTGGAACGGTTCTCATAACATTTGTCCAAATCTATTTGTTTGGTATCGCAAAGCATTTTTGTATACCAAACTCTTGACTGAGTTAAACTTGACCATGTGTCGTCAGGTCGGACATGCATTGTACACAATACCTACACTTTGTTGTATAGTGTCATATTTGTGTCCTTCCAACATAGTACGAGGCTAAGTTGATGAAAATGTGAGGACTTAGAAGATCTTGTGAAACATGGACACGGCACCTATTTTAGCACTTCTTACTATTTTAGTATATGAGTTGAGTCTAATATGTGTCCGACTGTATGGAACATGGACAAGATCTGACTACTGAAGAATTACATTTCTTTCTATGAGGAACTATACTACAAATGACGAAAAAGAGAAAATGTGAGAGATTGTGATGATCTTTGTGTTCTTGTTTGGGTAACCCATTTACTGGTTCAGGGGTTAGTTGCTTTCTTATTGGCTATACTTTGGACTACATGGGATATCATGTTGGTGGCAGGTGGGATGAGACAATTTGGAAAAGTGTGAAATGAATTATAGTTTGCAATATCGGTCTATATCGATCCCATATGGCCCATATTGATACGGTTTGGCAAATTCCGATCCAATATCGATACCGACACTAGGGGTTTCTTTTCTAGTTAATTCTCCAAATAAAATTGAATGAAAAAAACTAATCAGTAAGGATGTAAAAGTATAGTAAGGTTGTAAAAGCATGTAAAAGAAGAAAACATATCTATTGCAGGTAAACAAATCGGCAATGGTGACTATTATTTTATTCAATTTCAAGACTACTAAAAACAACACATAAAATATTTAAAATTATGTCTAAATGCGTACAATATTTTTTCTAAAATTTTAACAATTTATTAATAATTATTTGCTTCTCGATACCACAAAATCTGAAACTACTAATATCGTCGATACTGTCAATCTTCATAGGAAGGGTCGGATACCGATACTGCAAACCTTGGAAATTATATAAAATATATGATTAGTCTTTGTGGTTAATTATGACATTCTTTCTTGATTATTGTGCTAAAATTGAAGTATTGTGATGGGAAGAGTAGATTAGGAGATGGACATCCTATGAGGTGAAAGGGAATGGGTGAATATTTATATATAATCATCTGACCCATTTGTAACTTCAGTTTAGTTGCAAATGAATGCATAACCCATGTATAAAATAACTATAATAAATGTAGAAAGGAATAGTTGATGATTTTATTATTCAAGAGGGGGTACATATATATTGGAGGAGGCAAGCCTCCTCCATATTTTCTATCCAATGTGGGACTATAAATAAGTCCTCATAACTCAACACTCCCCCTCTAGATGGGCGATAAATATCAGTCATTGCAAAAGATATCAAACTCTCTAAGACTTAAAGCTTTAGTTAGGTAGTCAGCTAACTGCTCCCCTGATTTTACATAGCTCAAAGTCAAAACTCCTTTATTCAGCTGCTCCTTGATGAAGAATCGATCAATCTCCACATGTTTGGTACGATCATGCTGAACTGGATTGTTTGCAATATTAATTGCTGATTTGTTGTCATACCAAAGTTGCAGAGAGTCTCCTCTAAATAATCGTATCTCTGACAACAAGCTCTTCACCCACATCATCTCGCACAGACTAACTGCCATAGCCCTGTACTCGACCTCAGCTGTAGACCTAGCAACTACATCTTGCTTCTTGCTACGCCAAGATACAAGATTGCCTCCAACAAACACATAGTAACCTGTAGTAGATTTGCGATAATCCATACAACCCGCCCAATCGGCATCACAGTAGCATTCAACTCTCGGATGTCCTGAACTTCTGAACCATAACCCCTTTCCTGGGCTTCCTTTAATATACCTGAGAATTCTGTGAACTGCCTCCATATGCTGCTCTCTGGGATCATGCATATATCTACTCACCACACTCATGACATGAGTAATATCAGGTCTCGTGTGGCATAGATATATAAGTCGACCAACTAATCTTTGATATTGCTCATTACTCATCGAATCACCACCCTCGGCACACAACTTCTGATTCTGCTCGATAGGAGTAGAAGCAACCCTACAACCTAGCATCCCTATCTCTGAAAGAAGGTTCAGAGCATACTTTCACTAAGAAAGCACGATACCCTTTCGTGACCTTGCAATTTCAATTCCAAGGAAGTACTTCAACTGTCCCAGATCCTTGACTTCAAATTCCTCTCCAAGTCTTTTCTTCAGTCGTTGCATCTCCTCAGTATCGTCTCTAGTAATTACAATATCATCTACATAAACTGCAAGAACAATGATACGAGTTTTGGAGTGCCTATAAAGTACAGTATGATCTCCATTGCACTGCCTATATCCTATATCACAGGCTGCAAGCCTGAATCTATCAAACCATGCTCTTGGAGACTGCTTCAGTCCAAACAAAGACTTCTTCATTTTGCATACCTTCCCAGTTGCTTGTGAAGCATCAAAGCCCGATAGAATCTCCATATACACCTCATCCTAGATATCTCTATGCAAAAAGGCGTTATTGACATCTAGCTTACGTAGTTGCCAATTGAATTTGGCAGCACATGACACCATCACCCGTACAGTGCTTATCTTTGCTACTGGAGCAAAGGTCTGGTCATTGTCGATACCATAAGTTTGGATGTAGACTTTAGCAACCAATCTGGCCTTGTACCTGTCAATCTTGCCTTCTGGAGTCTGATTAACAATATAAACCCATTACATCCAACAATACGCTTTTCCAGCTGGCAGTGGTACCAGCTTCCATGTGTCATTTTTTTCCCAAGGCCTAAAGTTCCTCCTGCATGGCACTCAACCACCTAGGATCTTGCTTAGCTACCTGTCAGTTGTTAGGTACAAGCACTGAATGCAATGATGCAAGGAAGGACTTATATGCAGGTAGAATAGATGCATATGAAATATAATGTGCAATGTCAGTATCCCAACTGCCAAACTTAGCTGGAGGTTTTCTAGCATTGGTTCTAGAAGTTCTACAAAGCAAGACAGGAGTATTAGAAGTATCAAAGGAGAAATTTTTACCAGGTGACTCAGGTGGAAGGGCTGAAGAAGGACCTGGAGAAGAGAGACTTGGGACATCAATATTTGTTGGTACTGGCATAGGCACAGGAAAAGGCGACTCATAATGCTCATGCTGAGACGGTTTATGCTGCTTCTGGTGCTCATGCTCCCTAAGCTTCCCCTGATTGTCGGTGCCTCCTGACTGTCGGTTCCCTTCTGAGACACCACCACTCCTCGGTGACTCAAAAGGACATGGAATCGTACCAACTACGATGTCATTCTCATTATTCTCCCCCTCTCTACTAGCATCAGTAGAGCCATCATTGAACAAGAAACTCAACTCCGTCTTCTTCCCATAAAGTAATTCAAACTTCCGGAAGGTCACGTCCATACTAACAAACAGCCTTCTTTCAGTGGGACACCAACACTTATATCCCTTCTGACTTGATGAGTAGCCCACAAAAATATATTTAGCTGCTTGTGGATCTAGCTTACTTATCGTCGGTCTGTGATCTCTCACAAAATATGTGCATCCAAACATTCTGGGTGGAACACTAAAAACATTCGAGCCCAAGAGCATCTCACATGGTGTTTTCATCCCTAATACTCTTGATGGCATCCTGTTAATTAGATAAGTTGTTGTCATAACTGTCACCCCCAGTTTTTAGAAATAGGGGTATTTTTATCATTTTATATTTTTGAATATTTTTGAAATTTATTTTATTATTTATGATATTATTTTGGGGTTGAAATTTATTTTATTATTTATGATATTGTTTTGGGGTAATTTTAGTCGGGTTCGAATTTTAACTCAATCCGACTTGAAACGGGGACCCGGGGGGTAGTTTGACTCTAGTGGGACCCACACACTAGTTAGGCATGACCCACATGTTATTAATTTTAGTCCACATGATATTAATTTTAGTTAGTAGTTAGACTAATTATTTATGGATATGTTTAGTTTAATTAGAGACTTAAAACTAGACTAAATTGACCTCAACCTTTAACCCATTCCTAATTTAAATCAAATAGATTAGTGGAGGGCATTTTGGGCATTCAAATAGGGGACACCTCACCCTTTTTGGGCAGCCATCTATGGGGGGGATAAGGAGTGAGTCACTCCTTCATTCATTTGTTTTTATCCACTTTCTCTCTCTTGTTCTTCCCCAAATTAATTTAGAGATGAACCTCCATTGATTTCATCTCCAAATCCATCATTTCTTCCATCAAATCTTCTTCATTTCTCCTCTACTTCATGGATAGAGGGTGCTAGCCAAGTTTGTGAGGATTCAGAGCTCGTTCGTGTCCTTTTGGAATCTCTACGTGTCGGTGTCGTGTCGGAAGGATTTTCCTTTGAATCTCTCTCCCGGAAGGTATAATCCCTCCTCTAATCCATCTCTACATGCTTATAGAAATATTTTGAACCCATAGGAATGACCCCCATGGTTGTATCTCCATTTATGTCCATTTCGTGTCCATTTGGAGGTCATAGGAGTGTCCTTTGTGTTGTGGTTGTGTCCATGTGGGAAAACCCCAAATTTGGACACACTATGTGTTGTTGTTATGTATGAATAAATTATTACATGTTTAATCTCATATTTTTGTTGGAGATGTGTTCTATAGTGTCTCATATATATATATTAGTGTAGAGAGTGAGTTCTTGATATATTATGTTATATACTTGTGTTTCTTTTGTCTCAAACTACCTAAATTCGTCATAATATTTATCCACGTTTTTAGTAGCAATAGTAACTTAGAAATGTCATAACTTTTAGCTTAAAACTCCGTTTTATCTCCCATCTTTTTTTAAAAGAACCGTATCGAAGTTAGCTTTCAAAATATATATTTTAATAAGCCAAATTCGTTCTAGAACTTTCTGTAAAATTATTTAAGTGTCAGTTGTACGAAAGACGAACGCGTTTCGGTGTTTTTGCGATTCCAGGAGCTTCCAGACACGAAAATGCGATCCGTTTAAAGTTTCGGAAAGCTAACACAAAGATCTATAACATACTTTAATCCTAGAATTTAGTGAATGCCCAATTGGTACAGTATTGGTTTTAAGTAGAAGAGTGACTATACGATATATACATTTTGTGTAACCTATGAGCCTATGTAGTATGGATATTAAATGAATATAGTGTAGGAACCCTAGAGGGGGGGTGAATAGGGTCAAGCTAACTAATCAAGCACTTAGCGCAAGCTAATGGACAATTTAAAATTATAAGTGCAAGAGAAGAAGCAATAACAATACCGACACACGATGTATCCTGGTATCCTCCCAAGAGGCACTCCAGTCCCGAAACTCTCTCCGGCTTTAATCCACTATTTGAGTAAATAGTTACACACGAGTTTGGATCCGAAGAACTCGCCAACTTCAACACGAGTTTGGATCCGAAGAACTCGCCAACTTCAACCGAGAGTTTGGATACGAAGACTCTCCAACTTCAACCTTTCACAATAGGTTTTGATCTCCTTACAATAGGATGAAGATCTTTCTTTTCAACTCAATAACTCTAACACAATTTGTGGATAGCAAATGAAAGCTTTGTAGAGTTGTTTGTGGATGGGCTTTGGTGGTTTAGAAATTTTTAGGCTCAAAGCATCAACCTTGAATGAAGGGGTTCAAGGCTATTTATAACCAAAGCATTGAAAAGAGCTCAATGCAACTTTTCAGTCCACGAACCGGCATACCGTCGGTATGATCCGGCATACCGGCGGTATACCGGTCTGGGATTGCAACGGCTAGAAATATAGCCGTTGGGATCATTAACGGCTGGAAATCCGACCGTTGGAATTTCAATGTTTCGGAAGCGGTATACCGTCGGTATGGACCGGTATACCGTCGGTATGCCGGTTTTGTAAACAGAAACTTTCTGTGAACAAAAACCGGTATACCGTCGGTATACACATGTATACCGTCGGTATGCCGTTTTCCACCAAAAATGATCCTGGGCTTATTTCTGCCCTAGCTTTCGATTTTGCCATCCATTTCTTGTGTTTACAATTATTCCTAGGACTCATTACAGACTCCAGATATACTTAGGCAGGTGCAGGCTTCTTCAGAGTCTTGAAATGATGATGGCACGGCTTGGCTTCTTCCTTTGATAGGTGCTGGCTTTTTCCCTTGGCGGCAGCTGTCCAAAGATATCCAGTTTGTAAAAACTGAATACCTTTCGGGGGCTTCGCCCCCGAACCCCCGACGAGGGGCGCTGCCTCCTCGACCCCCGTCCGCTGACCGGGCAGCGGAACCCCCGGTGCGTGGCTCCAGAGATGTCGTCGGGTGGTTCAGAGAAATCTTGTGGGATCCGTCGTCTTTGGCCCACCATGATTTCTTCTTTGCATATGTCCACATTGATCTTGCTTATTGCTTTTCTGCATGTACATGTTAGACGAACAAAGCAATATACATAGTAACAAGTATGATAAATTAAAGCACATTAGGACTATGCAAAGTTTAAGTATAAGTGCTAAGGTGATGGCATAAATGTTAGTGATATCATAATGATTAAACTTAATTGAATGACCACAATCAAAACATAGTTTTGATTTTGGCAATCCAATTAAATTTAAGATAGATAAGCTCATAGCACTAAGATGTAAACCAATGGGCACATATCACCAAAGATATAAGTATAAGTAGAAATGCTATAGTGATAGTATGAAGATTAGTGATAATGAAATGCTAAACTTAACAGATTAACCATATTCAAAAATATGATACAATTATTGGGCCAACATATAGAGTATGTAATACATGATATGTTAGATGAATAAAATAATATATATATATATATATATATATATATATATATATATATATATATATATATATATATATATATATATATATATATATATATATGATATATATTCTCTTTACATTAATGTATATATATGATTGAATGCAAGCATGTAGGAATGCAATTAATATAATGCATATGAGCAATGTATGAATGAAAGAATGATATACAATGTATGCATGAAAGTATATAATGAATGCTAGATATGAATGCATGATATATATGTAATGATAGATATGAATGCATATTGTATAAATATTGTAATGCAATATATAATGATAACATGTATGGTAATGTAGAGTATATGATGCAAGCATGAATGAATGGAGGAAATACATGTATATATGTAATATAGAATGTAATATATGAATGCAAGCATGCAAGATAATGTATTGTATCCATATATGATGTATTCAACTTAAAGATAATATAATATATGAAAGGAATGATAATATATAACATGATATGTACGGTAATACAAAGTATGAAATATATGATGTGTGCATGTTTGTATGTCTCTATGTTAATGTATGAAATGATATGAATATACAATATATGCATATGTATAAAACATGTAGGTAATGCATAGATGCATGAATGAAATGAATGTTTGCAATATGTTAATATAAATACAAGTATCTAATATGCATGGATGTAAGTATAATATAATACAAGTATACATGTATGTATCATGTAAATATAATATACATGATATGTATGTATGCATGTATACAAGGTAAGTATGTATGTATGTATTTCAATAAACTGAGTTAACCTATAACCTTTTACACACATGCATTTATACACCCTTTGACATCATGTATCCCATGTCACATACACCTACCTATCACTAAATTTTAGAACATTAACACATATCCTTTCACACACATGCCAAACACACACATACTCACTTACTCTTTTACCTCTCTTTCTCTCTCTATATATATATATATGTATGTGCCTATATATATAGCTTTCATATATATATATATATATATATATATATATATATATATATATATATATATATATATATATATATGTATATGAATATGTGAATGTGAATAATATATATATATTATATGACTAAGTTTGTGTGCCTTGTTAGCTTATGGTTTAGTTTTGTGCTTGGTTTAGCAAGTGACATAGGCTATGAGTTAGTAGCTATCTTGGATACTTGATTTGCATATACTTAGTTTGTTTAGACCTAGAATAACTTGTTTGACCTAATTTAGACTTGTTAGACCTAGTTTGACCATAGTTGACCTAGGTTTGACTTTCAGGGTTGACCAAGAGTTGACTTTGGTCTAGATGGACCTAGAATCATGTATAATGCATAGTAGAACTTCATATTGCTATTTTGGACTTGTTGTGACTTGTGCTGTTCTAAATAGGAGCCATACACCTCTCTTCGGACAGTACATTTCCTTTGGACATTCAGATAGCAGGCGAGTACATTCTCTGATCTTTTCATACCTGTCTGGACTATATTCTTGCTCTAGATTACTCTATATGATGCTGACACGTATCTTCATGGATTAGTACTATATAGATCCTTTCCTGAGATGTTATCCCTCTACGGGTGCATCGGGTATTTTATGTTCATGTACTTTATTATGTGCATCAGGTACTCCTTGTACTCATACTAGTTCATGTTTTTACATGTTCTCATGTGCTTTCATGTGCTTCATGTGCTTTCATGTGCTTATCATGTGCCTCATGTACTACTCATTATATGAGTTCACGTATCTTAGATGTATTCATGTGCTTATAACGTAACTTGAATGGACCCTTGTATATTGATTGGGGCGGGGTGAGTAGAATTGGTTATGTGAACACTATCCCCAGTAGCTGTATTCATGTGCCTCCTTATTTGTATTCATGTGCCCCCAAGCCGTTTACATAACCATATTGTGCTCTAAATCACGTAGCCACTTACAGTCTCTACTATCATGTATTTACTTTCAGTTACAAAATATCTCCTGTTTACTCGTACTTAATTCAGTACTTCCTGTATTTTACTCTATTGCATGATTTATACTCCTAACCTGCTATGAACTGTTTGAGAGATATGTACTCGCTCCCGTCCTGACTGGACCTGTTGATAAATTTTACAGATAGCTTGGAGGTTATTGCTAGCCTAGAGGAGACACAATAGAGGTCGGAGTAGATAGCTAGAGTTTTTCCTTTATTTTCAGTTGTCTTGAGTTGTATTATGGATTACTGTATTTGAGCATTGAGATATATTTTGGGTTTGTGTATCTTAGACACTTAGACTTCTATTTGCTGTATCTCTTTTGGATTTCATGTTTTGTCTATTTTCTATTATGCTCTACCTTAGATGTGATTGAGTTTACATTCTGCTATGTCACCCCCATTCGGTGAGTATAAACTGTTTAGCCTTATACTGTTAGATGCATGAGACTTAGGACAGCGTTCTACCGTCGATACTGCGGCGTAGGCTGGACGTACCCACGTCTCGTGCCCTAACTCTAGGGTGCGGGTCTTGACACGTTTTTTGTGGTGGCCCATGCAGGTCGAGTTTGTGTAGTGGTATTCGAACTAGAGTACCACTACAGCCTGCAGTAGAATTAGGATATAATTTTGAAGGTATTCAATCACAGTTAGGATTTCTTCAGAGATTCCTGGGACGACCCTTGAGAATCTTATTTTAACTTCGATTTGAAAAACTCTTCTTTCCTTGATTTGATTTATCTTTACTTTCTGTTGTTGAACTTGATTTTGATGATGATTGTGGAGTTTTGAATCTTGATGTTAGCTGTTGCATCCGAGTTGTATTTATATGATTTGATGGATTATTGTTCAGTTTTGAATCTTGATGTTCGTTGATAAATTTGATTTTTGGGTATCCATTGTTGATTTAATTTAATTTTTGTCAAGATGAAATCATATGGGCTAGATCATCTAAGTTATGGAATCTAATCTTCTACAGTCACATTAGCCAGCATGGTGAGGACATATAGTCTGATTTTGGATATATTTCTCGGGTGTGGGAATTTAAGGTTTTTGCAGCCAAGCTAGCGGCATCACGAAAATTTTAAATACCATGATTCTAGAGGTATGTGCCTAAGTCGAGGACTCTGTGATTATCGTAGTCTTGCTTACTAGTATGACGAGGATTTAGAGTACCATGATTTTGGATAGACGCATATGATTATCAGATTGTACCTTAAATATTTTTGAACATGTTTTCTCTAATTTTGTTCCAGTCCTTCAAAAAAAATATTATTTGTTTGTTTTGTTTTGCTTTTCATTATTTAACTTAGGAGTAGGTTTAGTTGTTTTTATAAACTCTTGTGTAACTTCTTGCTATGAGTTTCTTCTTAATACAATGAACCGATGATTTTGCTAGACCTTATCTTGTAATTGATATTATAGTTCTGGGTTTCAAAATGGTTCCTTCTTTTAAACAGATAAGCAGAACAAATTCTATTATCATTTCTTTTCCTGCCAATATTTTTATTCCTATCAATCTTTGTCTTATATAACTGTCCTGATTACATTAATTCCCTGTCTCGTATCTAATTCTGTCAGCTATACCTTGAAAACTCTTGAATCTTCATATCATTTTACCTGAGACATGTTGAGGAAGTGACGTAAATCATCTAGTTCGAAAATAACGTAATTGGTTATCATAGGATGATTTTGTGAATTAGAATGTTGGATGTCAAATATGAAAAATTTGAGAGGGAGATGTGGTAAAGGTTTAGAATAGAATCGAGTGATAAATGTTATCAATTTAGAAACAATCGCAGAAAATTTTGGTTATGAGTAATTCATGGATGTATTTCAAAAAAAAACTAATGAGGATATTAGAGGTCAACCTAGTTTTGAGAACTTAGAAAATCTTGGTTATTGATTCTTGGGAACTATCACAAGGCTATGTAAAAATTTAGAGATGGAAAGGAGAATTTAATTGTATTCAATGATTATGCAAAATTGAACTAGATATTGTAAGAGGGTGACTAAAGACAGAGAGAACACAAGGAGTTTAAGTTATAGGAATTATTTTTAGATGATTGGAGAAAATTGTAGAATTCAAAAGAATAATATTTGAAGGTGAACGTTGAAGAAAATATGAAGGTTGATTTATAAACAAGAATAATTGTATGACAGTGGTATTAGAATTGAGAGAATATGAGACTTGACTTAAACAAGTACAAGGATTTCATAAACTGGATTTAGAGGTTTCGGATCTAATTTAGAACGAGGTGAAGAAATTTAGAAATTTGATTAAATGAATAAGTGTTGATACCAAATTAAGAGGGGTATGCTTCATGGGAAATGTTTTAAAAGTTTAGAATTTTGTCTATGGTGATCATGGTAAAAGTTTAGATGACTGAAGGTTATAAATTTTTTGAGGTAGTCATATAACGGTTGATTTTTATATTGGGATTTGTGAGAAAATATGATTTGGCAATGGTAAACTGATAGTTTCAGAGAGAGATGATTAACTGACTTTCGAATAAAATCTTTCTTGTTTTTCTCTAAAAAAGGGGGTTTTCAATATCATTGAATCCTAGTTTCCTTAATCACGACCAAAATGACTTCGATTATCTTTTCTTATCTTGGATTGTACTCAATTGAATTAAATTTGATTATGACCTGAATATCCATCCTTGTATGCTCGTTCTCAGATTTTGTTGAACTGTCCTCCATATTGCCCAAATCTTGATTTTCCTAATTTGATCAACTTAGATCGTATCGAGACTAAATATTCTTAATATATATTGTGATTGGATTTCCATGCAATTGACTTTCATTCTTTAACTTTTGATTTTGATTTTTTTGAATAGTATCCCTTATTAGATAAATGGTAGTTAACTTTATTTTATTTTGATAAGTACCAGTTTTTATATAGGATGGTAGACTGCCTTACAGTCTTGATGATTGTTATTTTTTGTATCTTTTCTAGTTTAGCACCCTAGATTGCTTGTGTGTTTTGATACCCTATGACCGTTTTGGTTTAGCATGACTAGTATACCTAGATGAGACTTTCACTACCACCGTATGCCATGACCCTGTATGTCATCATTTTAAATCGTATGATTGTTTAAGTTCTGAGACTTTGATTGTGGGGGGGGGGGGGGGGGGGGTTGACTTAGAAGGAGTATGAACATTTTAATTTCGAAGACGAAATTTTTCTAAGGTGGGTAGACTTGTAACACCCAGTTTTCTAAAATGAGGGTAATTTTAAAATTTTGTAATTTTAATCATTTATTGATTTGACATTTAAATCATGATATGATTTTTGGTAATTTTTAAATTATTTTAAAACTATTTAAAATCCTGACTTGTGATTTTGATATTTTACTAGTGAAATCCTAGAGACTGTTTGACCTAGAGCCTAACCATGTGATTATGATGTTTTAATGTCATTTCTGGCCTAAGGATATTTTGCATTTGACCTCTTTGAATTATTTTGATATTTATTGCGTTGGTGATTGTTGATTTTGACCTTTGATATGTGTGATTTTGTGATGGTTTTGTATCCGTAGCGGACACGTATCAGTTTTTATTTACAAAAATTTGATGTGCCTCAAAGAGATTTTTTATTGTTGATTTTTTTTTGAAAAGTAGTTGAATGAGATTGTTTTCTACATATGTTTCCTGTGATTGCTTTGTTTTAATTTCGAGGACGAAATTTTTTAAGGTGGATAGATTTGTCACCCCCAATTTTCAGAAATAGGGATATTTTTGTTATTTTACATTTTTGAATATTTATTTTATTATTTATGATATTATTTTGGGGTTGAAATTTATTTTATTATTTATGATATTGTTTTGGGGTTATTTGAGTCGGGTTCGAATTTCAACTCAATCCGACTTGAAACGGAGACCCGGGGGGTAGTTTGACTCTAGTGGGACCCACACACTAGTTAGGCATGGCCCACATGTTATTAATTTTAGTCCACATGATATTAATTTTAGTTAGTAGTTAGACTAATTATTTATGGATAGGTTTAGTTTAATTAGAGACTTAAAACTAGACTAAATTGACCTCAACCTTTAACCCATTCCTAATTTAAATCAAATAGATTAGTGGAGGGCATTTTGGGCATTCAAATAGGGGACACCTCACCCTTTTTGGGCAGCCATCTATGGGGGGATAAGGAGTGAGTCACTCCTTCATTCATTTGTTTTCATCCACTTTCTCTCTCTTGTTCTTCCCCAAATTAATTTAGAGATGAACCTCCATTGATTTCATCTCCAAATCCATCATTTCTTCCATCAAATCTTCTTCATTTCTCCTCTACTTCATGGATAGAGGGTGCTAGCCAAGTTTGGGAGGATTCGGAGCTCGTTCGTGTCCTTTTGGAATCTCTACGTGTCGGTGTCGTGTCGGAAGGATTTTCCTTTGAATCTCTCTCCCGGAAGGTATAATCCCTCCTCTAATCCATCCCTACATGCATATAGAAATATTTTGAACCTATAGGAATGACCCCCATGGTTGTATCTCTATTTATGTCCATTTCGTGTCCATTTGGAGGTCATAGGAGTGTCCTTTGTGTTGTGGTTGTGTCCATGTGGGAAAACCCCAAATTTGGACACACTATGTGTTGTTGTTATGTATGAATGAATTATTACATGTTTAATCTCATATTTTTGTTGGAGATGTGTTCTATAGTGTCTCATATATATATATATATATTAGTGTAGAGAGTGAGTTCTTGATATATTATGTTATATACTTGTGTTTCTTTTGTCTCAAACTACCTAAATTCGTCATAATATTTATCCACGTTTTTAGTAGCAATAGCAACTTAGAAATGTCATAACTTTTAGCTTAAAACTCCGATTTATCTTCCATTTTTTTAAAAGAACCGTATCGAAGTTAGCTTTCAAAATATATATTTTAATAAGCCAAATTCATTCTAGAACTTTCTGTGAAATTATTTGAGTGTCAGTTGTACGAAAGACGAATGCGTTTCGGTATTTTTGCGATTCTGGGAGCTTCCGGACACGAAAATGCGATCCGTTTAAAGTTTCGGAAAGCTAACACAAAGATCTATAACATACTTTAATTCTAGAATTTAGTGAATGCCCAATTGGTACAGTATTAGTTTTAAGTAGAAGAGTGACTATACGATATATGCATTTTGTGTAACCTATGAGCCTATGTAGTATAGATATTAAATGAATATAGAGTATGTAATGCATGATATGTTAGATGAATGAAATAATATATATGATATATATTCTCTTTACATTAATGTATATATATGGTTGAATGCAAGCATGTAGGAATGCAATTAATATAATGCATATAAGCAATGTATGAATGAAAGAATGATATACAATGTATGCATGAAAGTATATAATGAATGCTAGATATGAATGCAAGATATATATGTAATGATAGATATGAATGCATATTGTATAAATATTGTAATGCAATATATAATAATAACATGTATGGTAATGTAGAGTATATGATGCAAGCATGAATGAATGGAGGAAATACATGTATATAGGTAATATAGAATGTAATATATGAATGCAAGCATGCAAGATAATGTATTGTATCCATATATGATGTATTCAACTTAAAAATAATGTAATATATGAAAGGAATGATAATATATAACATGATATGTACGGTAATGCAAGGTATAAAATATATGATGTGTGCATGTTTGTATGTCTCTATGTTAATGTATGAAATGATATGAATATACAATATATGCATATGTATAAAACATGTAGGTAATGCATAGATGCATGAATGAAATGAATGTTTGCAATATGTTAATATAAATACAAGTATCTAATATGCATGGATGTAAGTATAATATAATACAAGTATACATGTATGTATCATGTAAATGTAATATACATGATATGTATGTATGCATGTATACAAGGTAAGTATATATATATGTATTTCTATAAACTGAGTTAACCTATAACCTTTTACACACATGCATTTATACACCCTTTGACATCATGTATCCCATGTCACATACACCTACCTATCACTAAATTTTAGAACATTAACACATATCCTTTCACACACATGCCAAACATACACATACTCACTTACTCTTTTACCTCTCTTTCTCTCTCTATATATATATGTATGTGCCTATATATATAGCTTTCATATATATATATATATATATATATATATATATATATATATATATATCTATGTATATGAATATGTGAATGTGAATAATATATATACATTATATGACTAAGTTTGTGTGCCTTGTTAGCTTATGGTTTAGTTTTGTGCTTGGTTTAGCAAGTGACATAGGCTATGAGTTAGTAGCTATCTTGGATACTTGATTTGCATATACTTAGTTTGTTTAGACCTAGAATAACTTGTTTGACCTAATTTAGACTTGTTAGACCTAGTTTGACCATAGTTGACCTAGGTTTGACTTTCAGGGTTGACCAAGTCGACCAAGAGTTGACTTTGGTCTAGATGGACCTAGAATCATGTATAATGCATAGTAGAACTTCATATTGCCATTTTGGACTTGTTGTGACTTGTGCTGTTCTAAATAGGAGCCAGACACCTCTCCTCGGACAGTACATTTCCTTTGGACATTCAGATAGCAGGCGAGTACATTCTCTGATCTTTTCATACCTGTCTGGACTATATTCTTCCTCTAGATTACTCTACATGATGCTGACACGTATCTTCACGGATTAGTACTATATGGATCCTTTCCTGAGATGTTATCCCTCTACGGGTGCATCGGGTATTTTATGTTCATGTACTTTATCATGTGCATCAGGTACTCCTTGTACTCGTACTAGTTCATATTTTTACATGTTCTCATGTGCTTTCATGTGCTTAATGTACTTTCATGTGCTTATCATGTGCCTCATGTACTACTCTTACATGAGTTCACGTATCTTAGCTGTATTCATGTGCTTATAACGTAACTTGAATGGATCCTTGTGTATTGATTGGGGCGGGGTGAGTAGAATTGGTTATGTGAATACTATCCCCAGTAGCTGTATTCATGTGCCTCCTTATTTGTATTCATGTGCCCCCAAGCCATTTATATAACCATATTGTGCTCTAAATCACGTAGCCACTTACAGTCTCTACTATCATGTATTTACTTTCAGTTATAAAATATCTCCTGTTTACTCGTACTTCCATTCAGCACTTCCTGTATTTTACTCTATTGCATGATTTATACTCCTAACCTGCTATAAACTGTTTAAGAGATATGTGCTCGCTCCCGTCCTGACTGGACATGTTGATAAATTTTACAAATAGCTTGGAGGTTATTGCTAGCCTAGAGGAGACACAGTAGAGGTCGGAGTAGATAGCTAGAGTTTCTCCTTTATTTTCAGTTGTCTTGAGTTGTATTATGGATTACTGTATTTGAGCTTTGAGATGTATTTCTGGGTTTGTGTATCTTAGACACTTAGACTTCTATCTGCTGTATCTCTTTTGGATTTCATGTTTTGTCTATTTTCTATTATGCTCTACCTTAGATGTGATTGAGTTTATATTCTGCTATGTCACCCCCATTCGGAGAGTATAAACTATTTAGCCTTATACTGTTAGATGCATGAGACCTAGGACAGCGTTCTACCGTCGACACTGCGGCGTAGGCTGGACGTACCCACGTCTCGTGCCCTAACTCTAGGGTGCGGGTCATGACAATAACAACCTCACTCCAGAAGAACTTAGGCACATTCATCGTCAGCATCAATGAACGTGCTACTTCTAGCAAATGCCTATTCTTGCATTCAGTCACCTCTTTCTAAGCAGGAGTGTCTGGACAAGCGGTTTGATGAAGAATTCCCTGACTAGAGATGAAAGTAGCAAATTCTTTGTTGGTGTACTCAGTCCCATTATCTGTTCGAAAAATCTTTACATGTACTCCAAACTTGGTCTTTACATATGACGATAAATCTTGAAAACATTTGTACACCTCAGATTTTTGCTTTATCATGTAGATCCAGGTCATACGTGAGTAGCAATCAATAAAAGTAACAAACCATCTGAATCCACTGATAGAAGTAGTAGGACATGGTCCTCAAATATCAGAATGAACAAGTGCAAATGGCTCAAAACTTTGAAGGTTGACCATTTTATAAGTAGAACGTATATGCTTCCCAAGTTCACACGACAAGATTACAAAATAACCTTTTTCTTGTCTACTTTATTCATTATCTCAGGTTCTAACTTATTCAAACTATCAAAAGATAAATGCCCCAATCTGCAGTGTTGAAGTATTGCTTCTGCCTCTGGCCCCCTACTAACAGTAGCAGCAAGCATTGCAGCCTTCCTGTCCAGGTACCAAAGGCCATCACGCCTGATGCCAATCCCAAGCCTCTTCCCCATGTCCTTCTCCTGGAAAGAACAAATATCTTGATAAAAAAGAATAGTGCAATTCAATTGGTCAATGAGAGAGCTAACAAAAAATAAGTTGACCAGAAAAGAATGAACATACAATACAGATGACAGGGTAATAGATGAAGTACAATAGACCGAGCCAGTACCCCTGATGGATTGGGATGTCCCATCAGCAGTCTGAACTGTCTCAGGATGCATATATGCTTGCTTGGATAATATAATACAAACTCACTAGATGCACCTGTGATATGCCTAGATGCACCCGTGTCTATGATCCAACAAGCATGAGATTTAGTGGATGCAAGTGCTTGAACTGAAATACCTTTGCTCGTATGAGCGTAACCAAAAACGTTATGAAAGTAGGTAGTGTCATCAAGATCCTGAGTGGCGTGTCCCTTGCCCTTAGACTTTTCAGCATGACGCTTGAACTGACGTAGTTCCTCCAGCTCTGTCATCTCAGCTTTAGTTATCTTAGTAGAGGTCAGGGACTCCTCTGCCACAGCTAGGTGAGCAAATCCTCGGCCGCCACGTCCCCTGTCTCCTTGACCTGTACATCCTCCTCTCTGTCCTTTGCCTCCTCGACCACGACCAGAATTGCGGGGTTGATTGTCACGACCCGCACCCAGTGTAAGGGCACGAGAAGTGGTTACGTCCAGCCTACGCCACAGTGTCGACGGTAGAACGCTATCCTAGGTCACATACATCTAACAGTTTATAAGGTACTTGTACAGTTTATACACTCCGAATGGAGGTGACATAAATAAGTACAACTCAATCACAACTAAGGAAGAAGTACGATACGATAGAATAAATAAAACACAGAATCCACAGATGAATAATACAAGATAGAGAGATAACTGAAACTAAGATAAACATCTCCACAAATCCAGAGTACATCTCTAATATATACAAGTGTATCATAACATGAAAATAAATAGAACTAGCCTAGCTAACTAGCCTAGTCTATAGGGGTAGTGTCATCAGCAAGTGTTGGGTCCTCCTGAGGGTCCAGCTCAAGTGTGTCGTCTAAGCCTGCTCCGTAATAGGTGGGACACAGCTCCTCGAAGTCATCTGTAATATTTCAACAGGTCCAGTCAAGACTGGAGCGAGCACAGTATATCTCACGCAGTTCATATTATGACAGGAATAAAATACAGGCAATAGAGTAAGATACATGAAACGCTGAAGAATATACATGAAGTAAAAGAGAAGACTGTAATAAAATATCTACTATAAGTAAAGAGCTACAGTGAACTAGTGATTTAGAGTACAAACTAGACATGTGAACGGCTTGATAATAAATATGAGAGGTCGCACATGACTACACTACTTTGGAAATTGTCCACATGACTATTTATACTCCCCCGTACCCCAATCAATACACAAGGATCCATTCAAGTTATGTTATTGCACATGAGATTCACATGGGGGCCCATAAATGGGTGCACATGAATATAAACATGGGGGCTTCGTGATCATGAGAGTACATGAATCACGAGAGTGCACCTGAATGGTGAAAGCACAAGAATACATAATGAAAGTGAAACGTACATGACATGATGTATCTGATGCTCCCGAGGAAGATAACATCGTATGAAAAGATCCATATAGTACTAATTCGTGTTTCCATCATATCAGCATCAAGTAAAATAATCTACAGCAAGAAAATACGCCTAGCAAGTATAAAATGGTCAGAGAATGTATTCGCCTGATATCCTGAATGTCTGAATGAAATACTGCCTGAGGAGTGGTGTCTGGCTCCTAATCAGAACAATACAAGTCATAACATGTCCAGCTAATAAAGTAAGCTACTATGATGCAGTCTACATGATATTAGGTCAATCCTAGACCAAAGTCAACCCTGGTCAACTTTAGTCAACTAAAAAGTCAAAGTTAGGTCAACTAGGTCAACCTAGACTCAATGAAGTCTCACTAGGCCTAACCAGTCTACCCTAGCTAGTACACACTATACACAAATCTATATGACTCTACACGTGTATATTCCATATACATAATACCACACAAGACTACCATAGACTATGTACCTAGGTTATAGGCCATATCACATATAGGCCAATACATCCATATACCATACACTAATACACATTATCTACATAGGCAATAAAATATTTATTTCACATTACACTATCACATTACACAATCACACTAGGTTAGATATTATATATATACATAAAGGGGAGTAGGGAATCAAGGCATAAGTGTGTGTGTAAAGTGTCTTGTGTGTGACAGGGCATTGGTTTAGATATGTGTCAATAGTGTATGTGTGTTTGTGTGAGGGTGCATATAGGCTAATAGTGACAGGAATTGTAAAATAGAGTGTGTGTGTGTGTGTTTAAATAGTGTTCAGGTTTTAGGGAATCATAAAACAATATGATATAACAGTGTCATGTGTGTGTTATAGTGTCACACAGGTGAGTTCTCAGTTCTAGGTAACAGGAATGTGAGAGTGTGGTGAGGGTTCAAGTGTGTATAGGCTTGTGTACAAGAGAGTATAGGGCTAATCCCAGGTTGAATCAAAGTGACAGTGATATGTATATACAAGTGTAGATAAGCCCAGGTTTCAGTCCACAAAGTTTGTATCCCAGTTTTAGTGAATGGCAGTTTCCAGATCACATGGCAAATGACAGTTCAATTAACATTTAGTTAAACATTAGAGTGTGAAGGAACAAACCATTCTCAGGTTCAAAATGAACCCAGGTTTCAAAAGTGTCTCAGGAATTCAAGTTAACTTAGGTAATTCGAGAATAGTGTGTCAGTTCACAAACAGTGATTATGGTGTCTGTGTACAGGGAACATATGTGACAGTGTCAAAATAGTGTATCACCATTAGATGCTAAATTCTCAGGTTGTATCAAAGTGTGTTCAATCTCAGGAATATGGAACATAATCTCAGGTTAATAAAATGGCACTTGATCTCAGATTTGGCAACTTAGGCATTCAATAGGAAGAAAATCAATTCATGACTTCCAAATAAAACTAACTATATTAAATCACAGGATGAGTCTTACCTCCCAGTTAATTCAGTGTGTACATAATAAAGAATTTTAGGGAATTGTGACAGTAAATGTAGGGCATCAATGTGTATCAGCGAACATTGCAATCCCAATGTATTCGAACACTCATTTATCAATTCAACACAAAAAATGAATCCTTACAAACCTTAACATGTTATCTAAATGTACAGCAATTAGCCCACAACTATTTACATGATATTAACATTTAAAAGTGAATTAAAATGGTGAAACAATGTATAATATATTCACTGATACTTACAGTATCAGTAAATAGGAAATTCCTATTTTCGAAATAGAAATAGGAGTTAACATATTGGGTTAAAGGTTGGTAATTAATAACTAATATGTGTACGTGCTATTCATATTGTATCGTGTCCAAAAACAGGACACGAAAGTGTCCAACCTACACAAACATTGCCCCAAGCCCTGTGTTGAATGACACGTGTCCACGTGTCGAGAATAGGCCACACGAACTCGCCGGTAGCAGGACAGTGTTGTCCGCGCACGCGTGGCGTGTCCACGAGTCCCATCTCGATACGAAATGGACTCGATACGTGCTCAGTCGTGTAGAAATCAATAAGCCACCTAAAAAACGAGTATTCCTATTCAAAAACATTACGAAAACAGGATCGAAATGCCCACTGTGGCATTTCGTCGAACACCAATGAACCCAGACTGATACGTGTCCGATACGGACACGTAAAGGACATAGTGACACGAAACCTATTTCTACAGTTAGAGGACACCTAGGGCTATACAACCATGCCAAAAAATCATAAATCTAATGGGTGGATAGAAAGTTACCTATGTGGTGCTCTTCCCTCAAGAAGCTCAACAATGGAGATTCCCTCTAGCTAGCTCAAAGCTCCAAAGTAGTCCAAAACTGTTGTTAGCGTCCACCAACAGTAGGAGAACAGGAATTAGATTGCAATGCAAGAAGTTTGAATTAAAATGGATGAATATTGATCAAAATAGAAAGGGTTGAATGAAGAACAAACCTTGCTCTTGAAGAAATGGAGGAATGAACAAAAGAGGCAACTATTTTTGAGAGACATTAAATAGGGTGGGTGGGTGTGGATCCCTAGGCCGGCCAAAAAAGTCTAGGGTTAGGGTTTTAGGAATAGATCAATGGCTCTCCTTCCATCTAGTCTAATCAATGGTCTAAAATCTAGGTTTCACATTAGTCTTAAGTTGCAACCTATTTAGATCTAACTAATCATGACTTAACCAAAACTAGTCATAACTAACTAATACTAACCATGGCTAACTAAGACTAGCTATGACTAATCTAGGTTAGGTCAAATCTAGGTTAGGGCTAATCACAACACATGGCAATTAATTAAATAATAATAAATCACACCATTCCAATAATATATATAAATTCCAAATAATTATATATTAAATTCAAATAAATTCAAAATGACAAAAATACCCTCAACTAGAAATGTGGTAGTGACATTGATAGCAGTTGTAGCTGAGCTGCCCTTTCTTCCCGCAATTGCAGCACTTCCCGTCATCGCTGATCGGAGTACTGGGAACCACCAATACCGAACGGACAATAGGTGAGGTCTCGCCTTTCATCACCTTCTGTCGAATCTTCTCTTGCTCCATCGATACAACATCCTTATCTAGGGATGGAAGAGATGCCAGATGACACATTGCTGCCCTCCTAGCCTCAAACTGTTAGTTCAGGCCTTTGAGAAAATGAACTACCCGCCGACATTCAAGATACTACTTTCCAAGGAGAACATCTGCTGGGTCCTGTAATGATAGTGGATCATAGTGGTCCAAGTCCGCCCATAAGCGACGTAGCTCCGCTGTATACTGCAGTATTGTCTTCTCCCCTTGTGTGGTAGCATCAATCTTCTCCTCAACTTTCATCATCATCATAACAGTTCCAGCTCCAAAGTACATCTTAGCCAATGTCTTCCAGACATCAATCGCACTGTAGATTGACTCCACCATCCCAGCTATGGATGGAGACACAGAAGTCAACAGCCAAGAAACCACCAGAGAATTAAGGTGATTCCGTGTGTTCCACTCAGCACTCGTCGTATCCTTTGGCTCAGTGAACTCTTCCTTCACACATTTTTCAAGCCCCTTGGTCTGAAGGTTCAGCAACGCCCTCCTAGACCAACTCAAGTAATTTCTCGTTCCCTCAAGTTTGATGTCATTGGGTAGCAACTCTATCTTCTTTTTCACCTGCGACGGTTCTGGTGCGGGCACGACTGTCCTACTGGATGAGGTCTCCTCTAATTTGGCCTGAAACACCTTGGTCACCCCCTCCAGTATCTCCTTCAGCTCCTGACTAGTCACAGGTGTTCCCATCTCCACAGTTGCACTTATCATAGGGACGAGATCAAACACAACTCAATCACGGGCCTTGTGTCTACATGCGATCACGACTTTTCTCCATTTTGAATCGCCAGGAGTCAGCATCCACTTGAGCCTTTGCCACTCCACCACAGCGTGCGTCCAGTGCCACCGATCAGTAGCCGCCCAAAGCCTATGGAGGCCAGATCTGCCACTAGACCCAGCGATCGATGCCGCCGTTAACGTCTTCGCTGCGCCTCCACCAGCCCTAACAGCTCCTCCATGCTACCACAGAACCCAGCGGTCACCGCCGTCTTTAACGTCTCCGCCATTGTTGACGGAGGAGAGGAGTGGAGAAAAGAGAAAAAAAAGAAGAAAAAAGGAAAAGGAATTTCCTTTTAACAAGAAGAAAGGAAAAAAGAAAAAAAATTCTCAGAATTTTGGCTCTAATACCATGTAGAAAGGAATAGTTAATGATTTTATTATTCAATAGGGGGTACATATATATAGGAGGAGGCAAGCCTCCTCCATTTTTTCTATCCGATGTAGGACTAAATAAGTCCTCATAACTCAACAATAAATATTTCATCAATATAAGGTTTATTCTGTTGGATCCGAAGACGGATATTGTAGCTAGTGGAAGGAAATAAGAGGACCCCGAAGGTTGTACTAAATTTTTGTCTATTAAGATATGTGCATGTTCATCAATTAGGATTTAGTGACCTTTCTTGTCGATTTAGATAAAAACTTATGATTAGCTGGTAGATGGGTGTAGCAATGTTCATGGCAAACCTCATCACATACAATAATAACATCCTATCCATGTGTTGAGACGACCGTTGTTGTGTTCTCAACTTGCTTCCCCTTGTATCCTTCCCCTCTCTCCTCCAAACAATTTTTTTTGCTTGATGTTGCCCTTCTTGACACAATGGTAACACTCGGAGTTCTCGTACAGACTCTTGGAATTGTCTTTGCTCTTGTCTCTGCTATTGTCCAGACCCCTTGGCTTTCTGAAACAAGGCCTCTGAATGGGATATGAATGACGTGTCCTGAGATTTTCTTTGCATCTCTTCATTCAATACCCCGCTCTTGGCGAACTTCAGACTAACCACACCTTCTGAAGTAGAAGCCGCATGGATACTCGTTTGTTTTCCCACTAGTCTGACAACATACATAACAACTAAAGCCCCTGTACATCATCGTCGAAATTTTACTCTCATAAAGGAATACTGGTCAACCACATCCTAGAAGTCACTCAAGTGATCCGTAATGAATGAATCATCCTTGTATCTAAGATCCATCATCTGTCAAACCAGGAACAATTTATTTACCACGGTCTTTTTCGCATACAAGGATTCCAACTTATCCATATTATCTTTGTGTGATCAATATTGACATTGTGATTATACACATTCTCATACTACCTGATATACCCCACCTATATATGCTTGAAATTTCAATGTTCTTCCGATTTCTCACTAGGCTTCTTGGAAGTAAATATCGAAAGATGCAGCTTCTTGATGAACAACAAATCTTTCATATTGCTCCGATAATAGTGATAATTTGAACCGTTTAGGTTTATCATGCGCACTGACTTCGTATCCATCTCTTCTACTCGATTTGACTGTTAACTCCTGACACCTGACAACATGTGCTCTGACACAGCTTTGTCAACCATAGCTCTGATACCACTCTTTTGGTATCAAAGTATGGCTTTGATATCACTCCGTTGGGAACGAAACACGAAAACTGATTCCCCAAACCTATAGGAACTGGCAAGGATCGAAGAAAATAATGCACAAACCAAATTACCAAAATCATAAAGAAAAATCACACAGAAAGCACAACACAAACACCAAGATATTTATGTGAAAAACCTGACAGAAAAGATAACGAGACGATCGGAGTCCAATCCGAAGAAGTCTCCACTAATGGAATAAAGGAAATAGACCGACTCATTTACAAAATCCTCCCCGATCCACACAGATCAAAGCAATACTTATGGAAATAAATTACAATGAGTAAAAAGAAGATTACCGAAGACTAGACGAGGAAGAACCAACGAATAACTCCTCGAAATGATCTCTCTTTGAATCAACCTCTGAAACTCCGAATCTCTCTTCCAATCTTAGAAAGTTGCAAAATTTGGGACCTCTCTCCTTTTGATCTCTTGATAATAGATGATAATGAATTAGGGTTAAAAAGACCTATTTAAAGCACCACAATCCTGATCAGATCTGGACCGTTGATTTTGATCAAACGGTGGAAATAAAACATCCAATTTCGACATTCAGCCCCGAAACCGGAATACCTTCGGTATACCGGTTGCAGCATACCTTCGGTATATCAAAAAATGCAGCATACCTTCGGTATATCAAAAAATGTCCTCTTTGAGTCGGTACATATTCTCGAACAAACTGTTGTCAAACTGGTATAGCAATAGCGATGTACCTTCGTTATACCTGTCTCTATAGTTTTCCAATGTATTCTGATACATGCTCAAATCGAGCCATCTTCGTCGCATTCGACTTTCCGAGCCTCTCCGACATACACACGGATGACACTTGCCGTACTCCGAGTTGTTCTCCACAGGTTGGAAACCCCATCCAACACCAACATTGGGTCATCACCAAGTAGTTTCCGTCAACTCTTTGGGCTAGAATGTGGAGGATGTCTACAATGAGATCGATCAACGATCTCGTCTCAAGCTAGAAATGTAAAGGTGGCTATAGTAGAGGCAAAATATTTGGTTATTTCTGGACATAAACAGATATTTAAGGTGCATCTAAATAAGAAATTTTTAAGAGAGCAATTGCCTCAATCATACATGAACTACTCATCAAACTATCTACATAACAGTAGCATATAGACAACCTTCATTTTACAACAAATATATCATAAGGTGCTTACAAAGAATATATCATCTGATAATTTATATCTCGTGGATGTGTTTCAACTTGTGAATCTACAATGCGTTAACTAGGATCTCCTCTGGATGTGTTTCATGTCTTCTTCTCAGTAAGTGTTGCAATGAGTTCGGCCTTGGCCTTCTCAAGGGCTTCCGACAGCTTCTCGGGCCGCCTTCCACCTGCCTGGGCAAAGTTAGGCCTGCCACCACCCCCGCCACCACATACTTTTGCTATCTCTCCTATAAACTTCCCAGCCTGAAGGCCCATGCCCACGATTCCAGGACTAAATGCAGCAAGCAGGCTCACCTTCCCTTCACCAGGGCATGATCCCAGAACAACAGCTGCAGGATCCTGCAAATATTCCACTAGATACTCAGCAGCATTCTTCAGTGCATCAGCATCAGTGTCATCCATACTCTCAACTATCACCCTAGAAATAATATTCCGCAGATTAGCCAGCCATAAAACAATATACAGAGGAAAGAAAAAAAGAACAAGAAATACAAGACATTACCGGACATTAGAGCTTCCAATCTGGAGGGCTTTGTTGGCAATAGTCGAGGCTTTCAATATTGCCACTTTACTGCGTAAGTTGGACACTTCAATCTTGGTCATTCTTAGCTCCTCAAGGACATTCTCTACTCGACTGTTCACATCTTCTGCTTTTACCTAAAAAATGAACAAAATATGGAACCGATAATCTGGATGTTCATGTACGCACAGTATGCCAGTTTACATACAGCAAGAGACACTAATACACCCCCATTTTCAGATAGAGATGTGTAGACTTTGCAATTTTGTTTGTACGAGGTATAATTGTTTGACACGTGTAAATTAAAAACAGAATTGGCGCACAATTTAGAGCTGCTAAGCTGGAGACGACACATATCCATACAGAAATAATGGTATAGGAAAAAAAAAGATTTTTTTTTTTTTTGAAATAATGGTATAGTAACTGAGCAATGCAGCGTGCAGTGCACAAAGTCCCGTGCGTAATGCCGGGCATCTTAAAAAAAAAACTGAGCATGCACAGATAAACCATCTTTTTTGTTTTAAGTAATTAAATATATAGCAGACAGTTTTAGTTTATTCATGAATGAAAGGAAAATCTGAAACACAAATGTGAAATTAACTAGCAAGGCTTCTATGAATACACACCTTAAGCATGTTACATAAATGTTTCATGTAATTATCTCGAGCAGTAACATATTCGATGAAAGCTTCACCAGCAACTGCTTCTATTCGTCGGATTCCTGAAGCAATTCCTTGCTCTGAAATTATTTTGAACCCACGAATTTCTGAGGTATTGGTTACATGGGTGCCACCACAGAATTCCATGGATACACCAGGGACCTCCACAACTCTAACCTGTGAAACAACATGCATAAATCATCTCTCTCAAGTAACGTAATGAGTCTAACGACCTCTCTGTTTCTCACCCCTCACTATAACATAATATGTCAATTTTAGAATAATCATGTATGAGAAACTGAAGGTTGGAGCAAGCAAAACAGGACAGATGAAACTCCAATTGCATGTAAACAAAAACATGAAAAACATGTATTGAGAAGTTTGTACCACAATGGACCAAAAAAACGAAAATCATGTATACAACGAGAAGGCTCTTCGCACGTCACTCTATTCATGTTGAGCAAGTCAATACAGAAAAACTCATAGGAATTAGGATAAGCATGTATTAATTCTAAAACTAGTTTTTTCCCTAAAAAAAACAAACTTAGCTAAGAAAATTCTATAAAATTTCCAGAAAATGCTATAGGCTACTAGAACCGTACCGTATGTGCCAAGCTTGGGGTCATTCTATGGTAGGGATAAAAATAATAATAAGACGAGACTTGAAGATAAATTTTGGATGTCCGATAACATTGAAAGCATTGAGCCTTTCCATCAGCAGGTTTCAGAGCACTCACAAAGTTCCTCCCTAAGGTTCTTTCAGTTGGTGATTTAAGATGATCTTGGTCTCTCACCTTTTAGGACTTGTAGAAGAATATGGTAGTCTATTTTAGTATTAGTAGGTGATTTGGATCTACTAGATTTAGTCAAAATTAGCTTCTATTCCTCCATCCCTATGACTACTGTCATCTAAAAATCAAAAGGACTCAAAGAAGAGAATCTCAAAATACTTTATTATAAGATTCGATGATAATGAGGGTTAGAAGATCCTATTCATCAGCCTCAAGTTAACTAGTAGGAATTGATTACTAGTCCTTTATATTAACTAGATCGATATAAGAAGTGAATTGATATTGAAATTCCAATTTCAGATCAAGTATCAAAGGTATCACAACTATAAACTCATCCATAAACAAAAAATAAGCCCGTAAATATTGATATCAACCTGCCGTCTTCTCTTTGACATCTTTATGTTCATGGAAGTGTTCTTGCGCCACTTATTGTTGTTGATCCCATATCTATAGATTCTATACATTAACTCAACCCCACAGCCAACCACTACCCACTCCAACAATGCATCATTCGTTCATCCATTTATTATTATCATAGTTATCATAGTAACAACAATGATATTCATGATAGAGTTATGTAGAAGCATTACATTCTGTTCTTTGTCAAACTCGCAAATGTACTAATGTTGGTTTTACTTTGATGGATAGACATCTTAGGCAGATCATCGATATTCAATACTAAATTAGTGCAATTAGCCCAAAGTTCCCAAGAATTTTCAAACCTGTTCTCCATATTTTTCGCCGAACATAGCAATAGCGCCTGATTTCTTGGCATCCAGCAGAGGCATCACTTTAGTTTGGAGATTTGTCGCATCCCCAATCCATTGGTTTATCAACAATTCAATTTTCATAATCTCACCATCCGAGAGGGGGCGATGGAAGTTGAAATCAAAGCGCAGACGATCAAAAGCAACCAATGAACCAGCTTGTGAGGTATCTTTACCGATGACATTTTTAAGAGCAGATTGTAGTAGATGTGTTGCTGTATGGTGAATCTGAAAATAAGTATACAAATTAACAGAAAGAAGGTTGACAAATCACTAATGTTAAACAGTTCAATGAAAATAAAACGTCCTACTATCACACAGGAACAATAGTCATTAACATGCAACCCTTTCTCACCGTCCAACCAGGATCCGCTTAGAGAAACTCTTAAGTCAAGATTTTTATGTGATGAATGGCCAAAATTTAATGACTAGCCGGCAAAATTTTAACAAATCTACATGACGGCCAAACTTCTAGTCAAAAAAATCATAGGTAAAAATCGGAGAAGTATAGGTAAGATTGGACTTGCGACAAAGCATAGAAAGCAATAGAATTTAGTAGAATATTTGACTTGTTTATTATTGAGGTGGAGCTACACTTAAATAGGAGAGGCTAACCCCTCTCCCTATTATTCTACCCGATGTGGGACTAAAAGTCCATTAATACTCTCAACACTCCCCCTCAAGATGGGCGATAGATATCAATCATCCCCATCTTGTTACATAGTTTAGCGAGACTTAATGAATTAAGCCCCTTAGTAAGACAATCTGCAATTTGTTCTTCTGAGCGAACATGATCGAGCTTTAGTATTCCTTTCTCCAGCTTTTCCTTGGTGAAAAACCGATCGATCTCGATGTGCTTCGTTCTGTCATGCTAAACTGGATTGTTAGCTATACTCAGTGCTGCTTAGCTATCACTCAGAAGACGCAATGGTGTTCCTTGGTCTAGCTTCAACTCTGTCAGCAATGCTTTTACCCACAACAATTCTGATACTCCCAGAGCCATAGCTCTATATTCTGCTTCAGCGGTTGATCGAGCTACCACAGACTGTTTCTTGCTTCTCCATGAGACTAGGTTACCCCCTACAAATACACAATATGCTGAGGTAGACCTTCTGTCATCTATGCAACTTACCCAATCTGCATCATAGTATCCCTCAACACTAAGGTGTCCATTGTTCTTGAACCATATCCCTCTTCCAGGAGCCTCTTTAGATATCTCAAAATATGAAAAACTGCATCCATGTGGCCCTTCCTTGGATCGTGCATGTAACGACTCACTACACTCACAGCATATGAGATATCAGGACGAGTATGACCCAGATAAATCAATCTGCCTACAAGTCTCTGATATCTTTCACGATCAACCGACTCTCCTGCCTCTGCTCCCAATTTATCTTTCTGGTCAATCGGAGTGACTGTCGGATGACATTCCAGCATACCAGTTTCTGTGAGCAAGTCTAGTACATACTTCCTCTGAGAGAAGACGATCCCATCTTTTTCTCGAGCTACCTCAATCCCAAGAAAATACCTCATCATTCCCAAGTCCTTTACTTCAAATTCTTTGGCAAGTTTTTTCTTCAGTTGGGTAATCTCCTCTTCCTCATCACCTGTGATCACTATATCATCCACGTATACCGCAAGTATAGTAACGTGGCCTCTCGCATGTCGGAAGAAGACTGTGTGATCTGCATTAGTCTGGCTGTACCCCATGCCCGTGACAGCTTTTCTGAATCTTTCAAACCATGTCCGAGGAGATTGCTCGAGTCCATACAGTGATTTCTTCAGCTTGCACACTTTTCCTGCTGACGGTCTCGTGCAAAATTCAGGGGGAGTCTCCATGTATACTTCCTCCTGTAGATCTCCATGAAGAAAGACATTCTTCACATCTAATTGATGAAGTTGCCACCCATGGTTGGATGCAAGAGAGACCAGGGTTCTTACAGTGCTCATCTTCACTACAGGAGCAAACGTCTCATCATAGTCGATGCCATAGGACTGAGTGAATCCTTTTGCAACCAATCTTGTCTTGTATCGCTCTACCTTTCCTTATGGCGTCTCCTTCACAGTGAAGATCCATTTGCACCCGACTGCCCTTTTTCCTTCAGGGAATGGAATAAGTTCCCATGTCCCATTTTTTTACAGTGTCCCATGTTCCTCCAACATTGCAGCTTTCCACCTTGGATCTTCCTTCACTTCCTGCCAACACTTAGGCAAAGAGGTGCTGTCTAACGATGCAATGAATGCTCCATAAGTAGGGGATGGATTAAAGTATGATAGAAAATGAGCAATATCATGCTCATAACCTTAACGAACAGGAGACTTTCCTGCATTACTACGAGAACTTCTTAAGGGAATATGAGATAGTGAAGGAGAGATCATACCATCCGAATCAGAGGGATCCGCATCCGAATAAGAGGAATCCGGTGCGGAAGGTGCATCTTCAGGAGTTGGGGCAGGGTTAAGCGAGGGACATGGCACAGTTGGCACAGTAGGGGCAATAGACACAGTAGTGGACTGCTAATTCCTTCTTCTGTAGACTTGGAGCTCTGTAGTTTGTTCCTCCCCCTGTTCTGTAGTCTCCCCTGCACTGGAGCATCACTTCCTTCCTCCTGATTGTATGCATCATCATCACTTTCCTCACTCTCGCTATCTCCTCCTGCTTTTCTTGGACCAACTTCCATCATTGGGCATGGAACTGACCCAACAACCATGCTTGGGACTATCTCCCCCTCACTCCTAACACCTCCTGTGTTAGGAGTGTCACCAAATACGGAGCCTTCACCTGAACCATGGTTCCATCTCTCTGAATGTAACATCCATGCTCACAAAGAGTCTTCGCTCCACTGGACTCCAGCAGGAATATCACTTCTGAGTCCCTGAGTAGCCAACGAAGACACATTTCACTGCCCGAGGGTCCAATTTCCCTACTAGAGGTCTATTATCCTTCACAAAGCATACACAACCAAATACTTTTAGGGGAACAATGTACTTGTTCTCACATGCAAGCATCTCAAACGGTGTCTTCCATCCTAACATCTGAGATGGCATCCTGTTGATAAGGTATGCAGCAATCAACACGGCATGTCCCCACAAGTGTTTCGAAACATTCATAGCAAACATCATCGACCTTGCCACTTCCAACAGGTGCCTGTTCTTCCGTTCCGCCACGCTATTTTGTGCTGGTGTATAGGCACATGAAGTCTGATGATGTATCCCATTGGCTGATAAGTACTCCTCGATGGCTTTGTTGGTATATTTTGTCCCATTGTCAGATCTCAAAATCTTCACTTTGGCACCGTACTGTGTTGAAACCCTGCGATGGAAGTCTTGAAAGCATGCAAAGACATCACTCTTACTCTTCATTAGGTATACCCAGGTGACACGAGTATGATAGTCAATAAAGGTGATAAACCACTTAAAACCATTAACAACAGTTGTAGGAAAAGATTCCCACACATCAGAGTGTATCATATCAAAAGTAGCTAAACTTCTATTTCTAGAACTCATATAAGAGCTTCTGGTGTGTTTTCCAAGTTCACAAGCATCAAAAACCAACTTTTGCTTATTAGCTTTTTGATACATAGATGGAAACATTCGACTAAGTAGACCAAATGAAGAATGTCCCATGCGCTGATGTTAGAGTAATAATTCTTCTTCTACGGTACTTTGCGGCTTCTCCGGTTGTGCTTCATCCACCAGTGCTGCCAGTGCTGTATCCAGCCCACCCATGTCCAAGTGCCAAAGCACTTTATGCCAAGTGCCAGTCCCCAACTGTCTCCCCGTTCCCTTCTCCTAAAAAATAACCTTCGGAATGTCAAAAAAAAAACAACACAATTAAGTTGAAGAACAATGGCACTTATGGACAATAGATTAACAGGAAAGGATGGAGCATGCAAGACATCAGTAAGACACATCGAAGGGGTGCATTCAACTGTCCCTTTATCCACAATAGGTCTAGCAGTACCATCAGCAGTCTGAATACTTTCAGGTGTCATCAGGTAAGTGTAATCTTGAACTCATCACAGGCACCCGTAACATGGCAGGATGCCCAGAGTCAATTATCCAATTTATACTTTCTGGTTTGTGGATAGATGCAAGGACATGAGCAGGTATACCTGTGCTTGTACTGGCATAGTATGTGATGTTACCCCCGGAGGTGGTTGGAGTCGACGTCCCAGCAGTGTTGGCGCGACTGTCGCTGGTTCCAAGCTTCATGTTCCTCTATATTTTTAGCATCTCCCTCTCACTAGAGGTCACATCGGATGACTGATTTTCACCTCCCCTTCTGCCAGGTTTGCCTTGTGCCCTCCAGAATAATGTCCTCTGCCACCGACATAGCCTCCTCTGCCACCTCGACGTCCTCCACGGCCGCGTCCACGACCGCTGGACTGGCCTCTCATAGGCTTCGTACAGAATCTGATAAAGTGTCCTGGGTCTCCACAGTTGTAGCACCCTCCCCCTCCTGAAGGGTTTGGGTTAAAAACTGCTAGAGCTGATTTCTCTTTCGGAGTGTTAGTGGTGCTGGACATAAGCTTCAACCGTGCTTCTTCTTGTGCCATAGCAGCAATGACCTCCTTTAGCGATGGCAGTCCGGGTTGTGCGAGTAGCACATTCCTCCTTTGCTCGAATGCTGGGTTGAGCCCCTTAAGGAACTTCATCATCCTCTGTCGCGAGATATACTCCATGAACTTCTGGTAATGCTTCACAAATGCTGGTTCCACTTGCTCATTTTCCACACCAATGGGATCATAGTGGTCGAGATCTGACCAATACTTCTTCAGCACAGCCGCATACTCGGAGATGGTGTGATCTTCTTGGACCACCTTATCAAGTTCATCCTGCAGTTGGAAGACTCTCATAAGGTTGCCCGTCCCCGAGTACATGTCCTTCAGCGTCATCCAAATATCACCGGCTCCCTCCATTGCCTCCACGTTGTCCGACACTTGGTCGGTCAAAGAGGCTGTTAACCATCCTGCTACAACATTGTTGACGATCTCCCACACAGCAAACTCCCGTGAGGAATGATCTTCAGATGCCTTGGTTTGGCCATTCACATGGCCCACCAAGCCTCTTGCCTTCAGAGTCCGCATCGCCTGACGCGACCACTTCAAATAATTGGAAGTATCCTCCAACTTTACTTCCAGTTTCTCCAACTTTACTATTTTGTATGGTGAAAGATCCACATCTGTGTGTGCAGGACGGAAACTAGTCTCGGTCAGCCTCGTGGAGAAAAGATCGTCCACCAAAGCCTTCATCTCTTTGGTCGTCAGCTTGTCGTAGATCGTCTCCATCATCTTCGTATTCTCCTCTTCCATCAACAAGATAGATCGAGACCGTCTGCACCTTTGGTCACCGTCCTCTCCACGTCTACTGTTCCTCCTTCAGCGGTAGCGGCGTCTCTGAGAGCCGCTCCTCATGTCCCATGCCGGATTGCGACTGGAGGTCGCATGGCCGGACGAGAAGGAGGAGAAGGGCCAGTAGGGGGTGGAGGCCGATGTGAAAGGAGAGGGGGTGGGGCGACGGTGGGGGGGGCAGTGCTGGCGGCGAAGGAGGGGAGGCGGGCGGAAGCCGGACGGTGCTGAGAGGGGAGGGGAGGCGGGCGAAGGCGGGGCGTGGGGGCGTAGAAGGTGGAAAGGGGTTGGGGGGTTGGCGGCTAGGGTTTTGTGGGGTAAGGTTAGGATTTTGTGGAGTAGGGTTAGGGTTTTGTGGAGAGGAATGTCGACTAGGGTTTGGTGGAGAGAGAGGTGGTGGTTCTGATACTAAATAGAATTTAGTAGAATATTTGACTTGTTTATTATTGAGGTGGAGCTACACTTAAATAGGAGAGGCTAACCCCTCTCCCTATTATTCTACCCGACGTGGGACTAAAAGTCCATTAATACTCTCAACAAAAGCCATATGACAGGTGTCCAGATATACTATTTTGTTCATGCAAGCATGTACGAACTTCCGAAAGATCCCCCAGGGTAGGATATAACTTCAGATTAAAAAAAGGGGGGGGGGGGGGGGGGGGGGGTGGTTGGGGATGAAACGATTTCTTATTTGGAACTGCAGTGATCTCTTAGAAAAATTTAAGATAAAAGAGTCGAACAGAAACACAACAAATTCCGCTTAGCAGACTCATTTTTTTTCCCCTTCTTCCAGAACCTAGTTCAATTCACTGCATAAATATCATAGAGTACATTATACGTGACAAAATACCATATAGTCTGTGAGGTCTGTCGCAAAGATATCAAATCAGGACTTCTTCAAGTGAAGTTTGCATGGGTTGTTCCTTGACTGCAAGCCTTTAAAGTACATGCCCAATAAGCTAGGTTCCTCGCCTTCAAAATGTCCTTTTGATAGCGAACTTTTCTCTTGCCCATAGTTTACATAGACAGCAATTGGCTCTAACCTCAACGGTTGAGATCAGATTGAAATGCGGATGTAAATTTCGATTATGTCTGAGGACCTTTCCCACTCTTAAAGTTGTTTTCCACAAACAGACCCATTTTCTTTTTACGGTAAAGGATGAAGTTTGACTCATTTGCTTAATCAATCATCTTAAAAGAATTACAGAAACAAGATATAAGAAAGATACATAGAAATATGCTTCTAAACAACCACCAATCAACACTAAATGATTATCATATGTAGATATGTACACAGCAAGACAATCTTTCAAACAAAAATAAAAGGAAATCACATGTTAAAAAGCATCTAATTGGAAATGAAAATACACATAAAATAGGAAGGCTGCTATTTTGAAGTTAGACAGTTAAGCATTAATAGGTAAAAAAGGGTAGCACCACACAGATTTTTTTTCTTCATATATACTTAATGAGCCTTCTTTGTGTTACACAGGAATCCATCCTACTACAAAATTATCTCCGGGAATAGTTTAGTGCAATAATGAAGAAATATTTTGTTGTAATGTCAAAATAAGGAGGGAGATAATCGTCTTATGATACTTTTGAAACTTTAAATTATGTAATGGACATGATTATCTGTATTTTCAAAGACTCAAAAGTCAGGAGTAATGCGTTGTCCTAGGACAGCAGTGAACTTTGCCAAAGACCATTTATAGTTATACTGACTGCAACTTATGAGGAAAATTTGGGCTCCACTTTTAACTGACAATAGTATAGACAAGTCAATACTTCTGTAACAATCTAGGATACCAGTCAATAGAAATCAAACCAATCATACCAATTATAGTTATACTGACTGCAACTTACGAGGAAAATTTGGGCTCCACTTTTAACTGACAATAGTATAGACAAGTCAATACTTCTGACAACAATCTAGGATACAAGTCAATAGAAATCAAACTAACATGATTGATTTGTTTATAATAAATATGGGCACCTTTCTTTCCTGACAAATAGGATATTTGAAAATTCAACACAGTGAACAAAGTACGCAGCCGTAAGGTTATTAAATAATCAAAAGTTTCAAATAATATAAACAGAAATGTTTGTTATGAAATATATAAAGTGAAATGAACAGAAGAATATGTGATAGCATTCACAAAGATTATTAAATATAAACATGCATCTAGCATGCATGCAGCGCTGAATAGATTTTGAGACCAGGACTCATCCCATTTATATATCTTCTACAAGAAAGCTTTACAATATATAAATGGTTGATATACAAGATGATATTAAGGAGGTGAACTTCTTACTTTAGCGCCCTGCCTCAATTTCGCATCAACTGCTGCATCTACTTCTGAACCAACCTCTATCATCCCCTCTTTGATTGTACCCTTATGAACAAAAACATTCCCAAGAGACTTCTGGACATCTTTGATTTCCACAATTGTCTTCTGTTTACCATCTTCATCTCCTAAGGAGTACATCAATCCATTATCTCCAATCTGACCACCAGATTCAGCATAAAATGGTGTCCTGTTCAACAAGATTTCAACATCACTGCCTTGAGAGACCTGCGTTACAGGGTCACCATTCACCATCAATCCCTCCACTACAGCAGAAGCAGAAAGAGTGTCGTATCCTAAAAATTCAGTGTCAGGAATAGTCTGTAAGAGCTTCCCTTCACTCTCAACTGAAAGCTTAACTACATTGTGAGCTGCTTGGGACTTTTGTCTTTGATTTTCCATTTCATTATCAAAACCTTTCATATCTACGGTTACTCCTCGCTCTTCAGCAACTTCAGCTGTTATTTCTATTGGGAAACCATAAGTATCATACAAAAGAAATGCATCTTTTCCAGAGAGACATGGCCTATCTCCATTTTTACCACCGTTTGATAAAGCATTGGCCAGAAATTGGTCCAGTAGCTTCTCTCCCCTCTCTAATGTCTCTACAAACCGTAGCTCTTCTCTTTCAAGTTCTTCAAGGATACGAGATTCCCTACATTTTACATCTGGATCAATATGTGTACTTAGTTCTATCACTGTCTTTGCAAGCACAGGTAAAAAGGCTCCTCCAAGGTTCCCTTCGTCATCACCATTTATACCTAACAACCTGCCAATTCGAACAACTCTGCGTATAAGTCTTCGAACTACATAACCTCTCCCAATATTTGATGGCACAACCCCATCTGATATGAGATAAACAACTGCACGCATATGATCGCCAATAATCTAGCAAAGAATAAGCCAAAAGGTCAAAAGGAAAATGATAAAGTACTATAGAAACAAACAATAAAAGGTGGAACGATTATATAAGCTGCAGCCACAATCTGGAAAATCTAGCTCTTTGATGAAGTATACTTTAAGATTGGTCTTTGTAGAATCATTGGCTTTAGCATATGAGACTCTGGCTAATTTTGATGCCTTCTCTATAATGGGAAAAACCAAATCAGTTTCATAATTGTTGGGGACCTGCAACATGCAAATATGAATTAGATGATATGGAGAAAGTAATATTGCAGAAACATATTAAACAGATAAGAAAAACAAATGAAAGCAATCTTAATTCTAGAAGGTAATATGTCATCATCAAAGATATCACATCTTTGTTAAGATAAAGAAAGGAGAAAAAAAAAACTTTCTACTTTCTCTCTTTTGCAATAACCAGGAGGCTATTCACACTGTATTGAGTCCAGTTTTTCATGAGAATCAAGCATGTTGCCACTTCTTTAAAAATAGTTGATTGACAGATTCATTATTATTTTTTTCTGATGTATCAACCAAAGATCACCTGGCACATTTTACTAAATCATTTGCAAAGAGATGTATGGAATTTCTACTAAATCATCTTCAGGAAAAGCGCTGAGAATACATTAGAACTATAGACCAGTTGACTGGTCTATCAGCTGGACATACCTCCTACTGGACCATCATTTGGAGTCCTTGGCCTAGAAACCAATCAACAGGAAGCAAAATCTGTATACTTGGCTATATGTATTCCTATGTCCAGTCCTCTTCGTTAATAAGAAAATGTGGTTCTTTCCCATTTGTTTACAGTAAAATAGTTTTTTAGCCTATGAACTGAAAGGGGAGAAGGGACTGGAGACATAATATTCAGTTGGATAAGCCAACTAAAATATAGAAAGCTAACCAAGTTCTGAACTTCTGATAATAAGGTGGGAAGTCAGAGGGTATTTGTAAAGGCAAAATACTCTTCCAAGTGATTTCAGGCTAACATTCAATTGGCTTTTATAGATGGAAAGGTATTAAAAATCGGATGTTGGTTCATGTAAAATTAGGGTTTTGCATGTCGGACATCGGAAGTCGGACATGTCGGGGATAAATTTACCTTCGGGCATCCATATGGGGCTCTTTACATATATACCTAAGATATGAGTAATCTATATGAATAGTTTCAAATGTTCTAAATGACCTAATAATAAAAATAAATATGTATTGGTCCATTTCATTGGCAGTCTTATCGTATGAAGGTCTTTAAACAATAGATGAAGACTCTCATCAGATGAAATAACATCAAAATTTAAGAAAGACATGATTTAGTCGACAAAGAAGATGATCTGCAAAGGGTAAAGAAATAACATGATTAGAAGTAAAAAAGAAGAAAGAAAAGTACTAAAAATTAAAATGACAAGAAAAAACCGTAGGTGGGCGATGGCTGATTGTTGGTGCCATTGGTGAATGCCAGATACTTCATGGCATTATCACTGTTATCAATGGATGTTATTGCAGTTGTTGATTGTTGTCGTTAAATATGAGAGGAGAAGAGGTGGGATTGAGGAGAAGAAGATGATGTCGTTAAAGAAGACGAGACACGAGAGAAGACAGTGGCGTCGAAGATGTTTGCAGTTGTGGGGGCTGCTTTCTGGAGAAGATGGGAGAGAAGACGAGAGAGGAGAAATAAAGAGGTTGGGGCTTCTGAGGGTTTAATTTGGGGTTTTGGGAGTTCTATAATGGGTTAAGAACATAAGAACTATACTGTGATGACCTGTTATGGTTACTGAATCTGTTAAGCATACCTATATATAAGCCGGCGATATTTTATTACATCAGAATCTCAAATATCCGCCAATATATTCCAAAAAAGCATAAGAACAAAATATGCATTGTGGAGTCATTTTCCACCAACAATCGACATGTCGGACATGGCCAGAACTTTAAAACAATGGTAGGATGAAGTTCAGCTGGCAAGGTTGTTCTAGAAATAACCACTAGGGATCATAAGAAAATGGTTTTCTGTCACAGAGGGATGAATATACAACTAGAAGGCAGCACAATGGTTAAATAGAGCAGAGTTCAAAATAAGAAGTCAACCAAAGATGGAATCAATCAACATCTTCATCAGTAGACCGAAACAAACTAGTTAGCCTCGTGAACAGTCCGAAATTCACCTAAGGAAGCTGAACAAACAGTTGAAAAGGAAACTCAGCTAGGTCTTAGTGTTTCTGAAGTGGAAAAGGTGGGGATGGTAGAGAACATGGGAAAGAAAGAGTGCACAAGAATTTCATGAGAAATGAGCCGTTCTTTTAGTTACAGATTTAAGACGTTGGACATGGAAACATCCTCTCTCTCTCTCTCTATATATATATATATGTGGTAAGGCTGCATATATCTGGACCCTCTCCAAACTGTGCATAAGTGAGAGCCTCATGGCATTGGTACGCCCTTTTTAATTAAGACGTGGGACAAGTGGTATCGAGGGAGGGAGCCCTGCATAAAGCAGCTCAACCGTCCCTAAATGGCTATAAATTGGTTTGAAGTTATCGAAGAAATGGAAAATTCAACAAATTCCAGAATATTTTCATGCTCGAGCAACGGGCTTTTGTACGTAAAATTGAATCAAATGATTCAAGTGGACTTTTCTATAACGTATCAATAAGATAGACCCATGCTGCGAGTTGTTTCATGCCATAAATAAACACGGACACTCAAAAAATCTGTTGGACAAGCGGATTCACATCTCTTACAACCTACAGTCCTCGGATCTTGGGACGGAAGCAATTTGCTTAGCTTTACATCCATCCCAAGGTATCATTTCCAATACATCTGTGGGGCAAGCTCGTACACATTGAAAACATTCTTTTCATTTTCTTGGTTGTACTGTCTAACGGACCCTTCAAGCAATGCTTGGAGATGAACAATCCCCTCCCTTGATGAAAGGCGCTCGACAAAGAGTGCTAATCCTAAAGATCCAGGGGTGAATGCACTTAGGGAAGTCATTCACCCTCCCCTTGGCATTTTATTGCATATTGTCAGGAGAAACTGTGTTCGCCTTTCAGCTACAAAATATTTAGGCATACATGTAACTTTATATGTTCAATCAGAAATTAAATTAAGAAGAGACACTCCCTTTTCTTCCTTTCTCTTCCTTTCATAAACCCTAGATTTTAGTTGTATTAACAAAAGTGTGTTTTGCATGCAACTTGTCTACAAAAATTTTTCAATAGCGACATCCTTTCCCTGTATTATCAACCGAAACACCCACATAAGATATATACCATTTCACTCCTCTTTACTTATGACCCATAAATCTAGGGTCCAAACCACTAGTTGTATTATGCAAACTTTAATCATGTATCTGTCCTCTCCACAATGAACCATCAGACTCCAAATGTTTGCTTCCCCTCAATGAATGGCCTTTACATGTCTATTTAATATAGAAAATTGGAGATTATGATGCGGCACCGGCAATAGAGGTCAAGTGGCTACACTTCCATATTTCGTGTTTCATCAGTCCTATGTTGCTCAGAACACAACATAATATGGACATGGTGGCACGTGATCTTAAAATAAGTACATTAAATAAAACATTTTTTTGTATCATTCAAGTATGATTCACCTTATGTCAGTTTGCACCACACGGACACTCATTACAGTATGCTTGTGCTTCCTAAAGACCAAAGTCTCACCTTTCTCTGGCTAAAAGAATCACTCATCTATGAATGGATTTCCAGAACATCTGATTCCTTGTTGAACTTTTATGAATGTAACACTAAATTCTCATACAGTTGATATGCTTAAATTAATTAGAGTTGTTCACTGTATGCACTATGTGTCTATAATACAGGTAATACTATATATAAACATATGCAGATATCAAGTATTCTGTGTACATTTTAATGCAGCTGGAATATGACACTGTACCTTTTGAAGGATCCGTGCCATACGCTCAAGTCCCATTCCTGTATCTATATTCTTTTGTCTCAAAGGGTGAAGAGAACCATCTTCCTTTTTGTTATACTGCATAAAGACTAGATTGTAGAACTCTATAAACCTAACATCATCGCCCAAATCCTGCAAACAACCATTTATTTGAACAATATGATAATCAGTTTCGAATCAATAAATACAAACGATGAAAAGCAAAGAAAGGTGAGGTTCTGTTACGATTTGATCTTGAAAATACATACAACATAATCATGTCCCCTTTCAGGATGGAAATCAAAATATATCTCTGAGCAAGGACCACAGGGTCCAGTAACCCCACTTGTCCAGAAGTTGTCATCCTCACCCATCCTCTTGATACGCTCCTTAGGAACACCCACCTAAAAGTTTAACACATTGCCACGGATGAATCAGAAAAGAAGTGGCATTAATAACATTTTTCTTGAAACAAGAAGCATATGTGTTATATTTCTTTAGAGAATGAAGCATACATAATTTTACTGTTGAAAGCCAACACAAATAGGACAATCTAAAATGTCACTGGTAAGAATCATCCATTATCACAAAGAACACATAGCAGAGTTTAAGATCTGAAAAGAAAAAAAACAGCTCTCAGAAACAAAAACATCAGATATAGAGTTCCATAAGTTAAGAAAATGCACCACACATGTGCAGAAGTGAATACGTCAAAGGATAAACATCATATGTATATTTGTTATGGTTTTCTTTTCAATGAGTTATGTACATCTCATCATCCAAACCTTTCTCCCAACATAATGGGGTAAGCTATAGAGAATATTCCATATTGAGAAGGCTTCATCTGAGAATTGACCAAATTCTTGCTACTAGATATTAGCATATCGTTATTACTCATGGACCAGTGTCAATTTCTTCATTCACGGCCTACGGCTTAACAGAGAAACACAACAGCATGTCACTGACTTAGTGTTTTAGGCTACACTTCGACCCGTGCGGCGCACAAGCTTCCTACTCGAAAATTCGTGTCAGCCTTCCCCAAACGCTTAGCTAGATCAATAAGGCGATATTGAGAACAATGTAGAACAAAAGAGAAAGATTGGGAGTATGAAAACTTCACTATACTAGAGAGAGTTTACAACTACTTGGGTGGTGAGGAACACATGAGTCTTCCACTTATTTATAGTGCCTCAAGGGGCTTACATGAAGCTTCTGGAATCGGCATATTCCAGGGATTATTCTAGTCTAGATATTTATAAGGAAGCTTCTAGTATATCTAGAAAGATCACGAGTCACCTAGAAAGATCCCGAGTCTTCAAGAGGATTCCACCATCTTTTACAAAGATTATGGACCTTTCAGAGGATTCCACCATCTACTAGAGAATTCCGAAAGCTTCCAACATAACCCTGCTCCGTGGAGAGTTATGCAAGTCCGTCTCGGTGGGGCACAAACTTTTGGGCACGACAAACAGCACTGCGGAGAAGGAGAAACAACAGAAGGAGCAGCTCGGCCAGGAACAGAAACAGACTGACTGGTCCGTGACTATGGTCTACTGAAATTCTCTGGGAGAAGCTCGGTAGCCCATCCAGTCATTCGACTGGTTGGTCGATGTACAGATTTCATGTTTTCTATTTCTAATCTGTTTTCATCTTTCCTCTTTCTGAGTGGTGCTAGTGACTTATATGACTGATGTTTATGAACATACGCCCTTGATTGTATGACTGATGTTTTTTATATGAGTGTTTTACAGCTTTAGACTACTCTCTCCTACAACCTTCATTCCCTTCCTTCCAAAGCCCTCAAGTCCTTCCATTGACTTCTCCACAAACCTTCCATTTTCAAAATCATAATCTTTGGAGAAGTTCTGAAGATTGGGACTTCTACAATAAAGATACAGAAGTTCGTCCCCTCTGCAACTGTGTTGGGAGACAGTAAAATCAATCTGAACAGAATGTTTTCAATCGATGACTCTCACAATTGTCGGGAGATTTTCAGTGTGAAGCTCACAAGGATATTCAGACAAAAAGTAATATGATTGTTAAGCTCAGAATTACAAAAATCTAGATTGGAATCATGGATTGTTTGAACAAACAAATTTCAAAATGAGTTTAGTCTGCTTCAATCTATATAGTTCCTGGTCATTCCTCACTGAACTATATCAAGTCAAGATAATAGGCGCAGCTCAAGAAATTCTTAACAAGTTAAAAAGTAATCTCAAGAAGCATCACAATGGCAGCAGGTGATGTAATGAAGTTGGTCTTGCAAATTTTGATCTCTTATTCAGAAAAGCCTCTTGCTATCCATGATAATTCAATGCATCAAAATGCGACTGCATGCTATCATGGAAAGGTACTGGATGTATAAGTCATACCATTGACGTTCCGATTCCACTGCATAAAAATGTTACTAAGAATTAAGAAAACAATATTATCTCATCCCACCTCCCACTCCCAAGTAACTATATGGAACAAAGTTGCATCATCATCCCAGACACAGTTTCTTGGGTCAGACATCAACTATTCAAGTGTCAACCATACCATCCTTGGAAGAGGATGGGCATCAATTCCAAGATTAATTTAAAATAGTACGTACTTTTACTTGTAGGGTGAGCAAAGACTTGAATAAGTTAAATTAATGTATCATGTTCTGGTTAAGAAAAGAAGGATGATTGGACTGCATGACTTTCTGCAAATCTAATACTTAAGATTTATCAATCACTCAATTATCCAAAACATACTGCACCAAGTTTCTAAGAGTAAAATTCAAAGATAGAAAAGATTCCAAGATGATAAATCTGACATCAGCGAAAATATACTAAAAAAGGGGTATCGGCATTTCCAGTTTAAATATGAGCACTGGTGGTCATTGCAACAGGAGAAGAAGAGATTGAAGGATGAATAATTTCATTTGTTACAATCAAAATCATTCTAGGAATGGGAGCAAGAGCAAAATCATACGTACTTTAGAAATTGTAGTTCAGAAATGTGTGTCGATTACTATGACCCAAACCATTGTTCTCAACCTCATTTATTTGGGTTCACATGCTACATGTATTTTTAGCCTCTTGACTAGCTCAGTAGCTAATATAGCCAATGAGAGAATGCAGTTGCTATGCTTTAATTATATGATCTACAGTTGGCAATATGTGAGGACTCGTAGTAAACCATGGAAAAACTGTGAGTAGCAACAACCTTGACTTAGAGAAGTTGGCAGCCTTCATTAAAGAAGAGCACCAGTGTGGAAAGAGGAGAGTACCAGCTGCCTTGAAAGTAAAACCTCTTCTTCTTGAGAGGATTTTCTGTGTGCCATTATATTTCTGTGGCGTAGTTGTTGGGAGAGAAGTTTGATGAGGGTTTTCTGTTGGAGTAGATTGAAGGTGGTTCCTCCATTACTCGTTTTATACTCTTCTCTCTTTTAATTAGTGAAATTATTTCAGTCACCTTGCCAGTGGATCTGGTTCACTTGGGGTGAACCACCTAAACATCACTGTGTGATTTATTTTTCTCATGCAACTTTGTTTGGAAATTCCTAAGGAGGGCCTAATCCAAATTTGGGTCTTGTGAGTCTTCCGCATCACAACAATGTGAATCTATCTATTACAATAACCATAACAATAAGTAGGTCATAGCATATACACTCCTCTATGCAGTACCAAAGTTATCCTTGTATACCAACGGTCAAAGAAATGCCAAGAGAACAGCAGAAGTATCTAGTATAAATAACCTACCTCATCATGCCATATTGAGTAGGCTTCATCATCATCTTCAAAAACACTTATCCATAATCTCTCTGGAGGTAACCTGAACCTATAAAATATAAAAGAAAAGAAAAAACTAATTACATATAAGAATACACTGCAAAACACTGTAAGTTAATGTATAGCACCAAAAGGAAATTGACCGCGTTTAAATCAGAACAAAGAAATAATATGAACATTAATTTACTGAAGTGGTAACATGTAGTTGAATTGGAAAGAACCAAAATAAAGATCTATGCCTATCAACTTACTAGGTTTTCGTACAAGTTTAGAAAGTTTTTTTAGACTAAAGGGTGAATACTAAACTTGGAAAGCTTCCATGATCTTGTTTAATAAGAACAATAATACTGTAGAAGTTCTTTAAAAGTTGCTAAATTTTACATCTTTATACAAGGATGAAAATAATTTTGCTTGCAATTCTTGTCTTTGTATGAAGTTGCATTCAGAAACCGTCAGCAAACGTTGAACATCTTAGTCTAGCCTCCTTTCTTACCGGTTGCTTTAAGTGGAGTCATTGGCATCACAGTTCTATCTTCAAACATATGGAAATAGTTGCCCATCCTCCACTCTAGTCCTGTTGGATGTCAATGTGTCAAATCAGGATAGGCATGTGTTCATAGTGCACGACAATCATCACCTCACAGACAAAAAGCAGGGACGTCAGATGGTTCTTCTGGGTAATATGAAATCTTTCTGGATGCCTTAAAGATTATCACCCACACACTCCATAAGGATTCATGTATGACTAGGGAAAGGGAGTGGAGAAGGTTCCCGATAACTGGATTCTAGGTTTCTAAATTGGAGAACATCAATATGCTTTCGCATATCACCATTTTACAATTAGAAATGGCTATCACTTGAATTCGGATTTAAAGTAGGAAACCATTGATCTAGTGGAATAGAGAGGAAAACACATGCTCCCCCTGCATCTAATCAGACGATCGAATGTTAACACCTCTGCTTTTTGAAACCCAGTCAGGTGAAGTAACTCTTCACAGTTCTTAATTATATATCAAGTAGGCCAAATTGTTGCAGCTGTCACAGCTTCATCACCCATTTCTTTCTACATATACTAAGTAGCAGCGTACATAACTACACTATTTGTGTTTTCAAATCATTATAAATATTAAGAAAGATGACCTTGATTGTTCTGGCTTTCACTACTTGTGCAAACACATTATGTAGTGTCCCGCTTCTTGTCGGGTGCACCGTGGGTGGATAATCCTATCGGTATCGTTTGATCGGGACAAATTGAACTAAGACCCTTCCTATCTATGGATTGACATATTTCGAATCGAGTCCTAAATGTAGTGGATCGTGTCTTGGAGAAGAACTCTATATAAGAGTCTCTTCCTCGAACATTTTTCTTTTCATTTTTGCTGATGCTTTCGTTGTTGGTTTTATGAATACATTTCCGTAGATGTTTTTGATGGATTTCATTGCTTGCCTCCATCGATTTTTGCATTCGTATCAAATTCATCAATCCTCTATTGGTGTAAATGCAGGTGACCGCATAGACGAAGCTTGATTCTAGCTTTGGAGTTTTCTTTCTCTCATCAATTCTCTGACAGTGAGTGGCTTCGGTCCTTTCCTTGTCTTCACACTCTAATAAAAAGAATCTCTGCATGTTCTTTGTTGTGTCCTTCGATTAATGATACCTTAATAAAAAGAATCTAGATAAAAGAGAGTAACCATAATGTTGTTTGTTTGTCATATAGAAATATGTTTTATCATTATGTTGTTTGCATGTCATGTAGAAATATGGATTGTGGTACTGTTGTTAATAAAGATGGAATTGTGGAGAATGCTTGTAATCGATAGTATGAATTTCGAGTGAGGGCTCGAGGAAAGTAGAATACATACTGAGAATATGTACATAGTTATATCAAGTTGTTGTTATCTTGCATGTTATATTTAATAGTTAAGTTTTATATGCATGCATGGTCCTGAACAATTTGTGCACAAGATTTTGTTTTCTCGAACGGTCTCCGGGGTCACAGAACCGATTCGGCCTAGGAGGAATAAGGATAGTTGTGCTGACGTACTAGCACAGGTGATTTGGAAACTTTCGGTGAGGCTCGCTACCCGCACTGAAAGGATCGTCGCCTAATCAAACTATAGTCCAGGATCTTGTGGTGCTAGTGACTTTCATATAGACAAGTTGTGTAGCTAATAATATCTTATGCATAAAAGAATATGGTAAGTCTTGTGTACATGGAAGGACAATCGACAGAGGGTAAGAATTACCGTTTGGTGGTATATGTTATGTTTTATATTCATGTCTTATGAATTGTTAATTGACGTAAGAAAAGATAGAAAAATCACTAATAATATTACATGGTTCACATGATTACCGTGTTGATGTTGGTAAGTTGGGTTAATTTGCTGCTTACCAGTGCATTTAAAATATGCCAGTGATGTAAAAATCGGGCTAGTCGACTGACTAGACGGGAACTAGTCGTTAGTCGGCCGACGCCGATTCGATTTAGTGACTGTGCGGCCAAGAAATCGGCGGAACGGCTAGGCGGCCAGACGGACCTAGTCGGCCGACTGATGCTGTATATAAAAAGGGAAGCTTCGAAGGAGAAGAAAGAAGAGAAGAAAAAAAAAGTTTAAAAAAAACGATTGACCTCTGTGAGCAGCAGCAGCCGACCGCGTGAGCAGCAGCAACAGCAGACACAGCCGACCGCATGAGCGGCAACAACAGCAAAAAGAGGTGAGTCTTCTTCATCATCATCATCTTCTTCTTCTTTTTCTTCTTCTTCTTCTTAGTCTTCTTTTTCTTCTTCTTCTAGGTTTTTTTTTCTTGAACTGCTGGAAAGAGGAGGAGGTGGGGTCAGGGAGTTTACATGGGAGCAGACTTCTTCCCAAATCTTTTTTACTTTTTCTTCCTAAGTCTTCACGTGGGCCAAAGAGTTCACATAGAAGATCAGTCTTCTTCCAAGTAGGAACATATACCACGTGACCTATGGGACCCACAATCCTTGTGCATGCATTTTGCACTTGGAAAACGGAAAAAATATACAAAATAGGAAAAATGTACAAGATATTATATATATATTTGGAATAAGGGTGAATTTATTCCTCGCAAATAGCGGAAAAGGTATTAAAATACAACATCACAACACTTCATGCCCCAATAAGTAATATTATGGGGCCATAACAGATACATCGAATTCTAAATTGTGTAGAATTCCAATAAGGGGGGTAGTCAAGCCCTCAAAGATACGCCTGTTCCGCTCCTTCCAGATGTGCCAAACAGACGCAGCAAGACGAACTCTGGCTCTCCTAGCCCACCCCGGATCCCGGTCACTGTGATCTCGGATCCAGCTGAGAATGCTCCGGATGTCTCGGTCTATCCCAACTCCTCCTCTCAGCTGTGCACACTGCTCAGTCCAAATGTGCCAAGTCACCGGGCAACCAAAGAAGAGATGCCCCATAGATTCATCTTCCACATTGCATAGCACACATTTGGCATCCGGGATCTGCATCCCAAACCGGAGGAGTCTGTCTCTCGTCATCAGTCTACCCCGGAGAAGGCGATATGCACAAAGTTGCATTTTCCGAGCTACGCCCTTGCCCCAGATGAAGTCCACCTCCTCAGCCTGGTCGTGGTGGGTCCGAACCAAATCGTAGCAGCTACGAAAGCAGAATTGACCTGACCCGCCCCCCGCACCTGGGCCTGCCCAGCTCCATGAGTCCTCAGCTTGGCTAGCGTCGATAGTAATAAGGCGAATCTCCTCGGCTAGTTGAGCTGTATAAGTATACCCCTCTGGCCTCCATACTCCATCTCTGATGATCCGACTGCAGGTGAGCCCCCTGCCCGCTTCTCTGTCCAGCTGCCCCCCCAGAAGCTCGAGCATGGATCTGGAACCCAACCAAGGGTCCAGCCAGAGGTCTGTAGTCGTCCCATCCTTCAAGTGCCTGCAGATAGCGGTCTGGAGCACCGGTCTACACCTCAGGATGGCCTTGAACGTGACCGAAAAATTGTTGTCTATCCTGCAAGCCCAGAAGTTGGTCCTCCTCAGGTATCTGCTCGCCATCCAATCTGCCCAGAGCGATCCCCCCTTGATGAATCTCCAGCCCATCTTCACACACGCTGCCTTCCTGACTGTATGGAGAGGCCTCAACCCCACTCCTCCTTCCTCCCGTGGTCGACATAGCTGGTCCCAGGATATCGCATGCATCCCTCCCCTCCAGATGAAGTCAGCACAAATGGCCTCCACTTTACGGATAGCAGCCGAGGGTATCTGGATAGACTGGAACCAGAACATCGTAATGCCTGCAATAACCGAACGCACCAACTCTATCCGGCCTCCGAAAGATAGACCCGCAGCTTGCCAGCCTTCCACCCTCCTCTGAGCAAAGTCCACCAAGCTGTGACAATCCTGCTCTCTGGCATAGTTGACCGTCAGCGGGACCCCAGGTATTTCACTGGGAGCTCGCCTCTGTCCACTCCTAAGGCGAAGGCTCTCTCCTCCTGCTGTGTGCATCGTGAGCTAAAGTAGACTCTGCTCTTCTCCCTGTTTAACTGGAGCCCAGATAGCCGCCCGAACTCCTCCATAATATCAGAAAGCGCGCTCATTCCCCGCATGGAAGGTTGGAGAAGCACCAATAAGTCGTCAGCATAGATCAAGTGAGATACAACTGGTCTCACTAACCGGAAAAGTGGAACAATCCTCTTGCTGTGCACTGCCAAATCCATCATGCAGGTAAAGTACTCCATCACCAAGGTAAATAGATACGGGAAGAGGGGGTCACCCTGCCTCAACCCCCTGTTGCTACTGAAGTAGCCATGCGGCGTGCCCTGGATGAGGACAGAGAAAGTAGGGGAGCAGATGCACTCCCTCACCATCGCAACCCACCTCTCGTCGAAGCCCATGGCAAGCATCAAGTGACACAGGAAGTCCCTGTTGACCGTATCATACGCTTTCCGGAGATCTAGCTTCACACAAGCCTTCATCCCTCCAGGCTTGCTGAACTCCCTCACCATCTCATGTGCTAGCAGGGTAAATTTTATTCCAACTCAACAAATAATCATACAATCAGAGTAGGTGACCTACTCATCAGTTTTCCATAGCTTTTACATCAAACTCAATGTTATGGAGGATGCCTACAAGAGGGGTGATAAGTCCCTCGAAAATACGCCGGTTTCGTTCCCTCCATATATGCCAGACAGCAGCAGCCAGCCGAACTCTAGCGGCCTTGAACCAGCCTTGCCCTCTCCCTCTTCTGTCCCGAATCTTCGTGATAATATTACCGAACCCCCTTCCTAAGTCACATCAGCCAAGCACACTACATTGTTCCGTCAAGATGTACCAGGCCACCTCACACTCAAAGAATAAATGCCTCATAGATTCACTCTCCACGTCACATAACACACACTTTGGGTTGGGCACCTGTATTCCAAAAGAGATGAGTCGATCCCTCGTCAGCAGGCGACCCAGCAGTAAACAGTAGACACAAAGCTGCATCTTTCTGGCCAGTCCCTTGTACCATATGAACTCAATAGGCAACACTAGTAGGGGATATACGCCGTATGAGATTATAGCAGCTCTGGAACCTGAACTCTCCAGAACCCCCAGTAGCTCCCGACGGATCCCAGATCCAACAATCAGCTGGCAGTGCCGGGTCAATTCCGACCGTGCGGATAACCTCTCCAAACTCCTCAGTATAGCGGTAGGTCCCAGGACTCCATATTCCATTCCGGATAATACGTTGGCAATAGGGCTGCAAATGAGCCAAGCCGTTTGCGAGCTGCTCGAAGCTCGGCTCAATAAAAGCTCGTTTGAGCTCGGTTCGTTTAGTAAACAAGCTGAGCTCAAGCTTCACTTTCGAGCTTGTTTAATAAACGAGCCAAGCTCAAGCTTAGAAGTACTCGGCTCGTTCGAGCTCGCAAGCTGACTCGTTTACGAGCTTGCGAGCTGGCTCGTTTAGAAGCTCGTTTAGGAGCTCGTTTAGAAGCTCTCTTTTTTTTGTTGAATTCTAATTTTATGTATGTTTTTATAATAATATGGTTGTGTGCTTTATATATTTATATGTCCTTAATAATTTATATTAAGGAACTTTTTTAATTAAATTTTTATAAATAAATTGTTAAAATTACAGGTACTTGAATTCAAGCGTAACTAGCTTGAAATCGAGCCCATTAAGCTTGAAATAAAGTTGAACGAGCTTGAAATCAATCTTGATGAGCTTGATATGAGCTTATCGAGCTTGTTTATCAAGCTTGAATCAAGCTTGCTTATCAAGCCAAGCTCGAACTCAATCCAAGCCAAGCTCAAGCTTAGTATAAATAAGCTCAAGCCAAGCACAAGCTCTAAAATAAAAATTTTATCAAGCTTGAGCTCCTCGAGCTCGATTAATTCTAGTCAAGCCAAGCTCAAGCTTACAAAAGCTTGGCTCGACTTGGCTCATTTACAGCCCTAGTTGGCAAGTCAGCCCCCTTCCAGCCTCCTTGTGCGTCCGGTCTCCCAGGATCTCTAACATAGATTGCCGATCTATCCATGGATCTCGCTAGAGGTCCGTTCCAGTACCATCTCTCATGATCCGCCAGATGACAGATTTAAGAACATCCCTGTGTCGCAAGATTTGCTTGAAAGTGACAGAGTTGTTGTTATCAATGGCACAGGCGAAGTTGTCCTGCTTCACAAATCTGTTGTGCATCCAGTCGGCCCAGAGGGACCCCCTTTTAATGAATCTCCATGCCTGCTTCAGCGCCGAGGTCTCCCTGATCTCCAGCAAGGGTCGGAGTCCCACTCCTCCCTCTTTCCTCGGCCGACAAAGCTGCTCCCAAGAGATCGCATGCATGCCCCCCCTCCAGATGAAGTCTGCACAAATCCTCTCCACTCTTTTGATGGTAGCAGCAGGGATCAGAATAGACTGTAGCCAGAACTGAGCCAGAGTCGAGATAACCGATCTAACCAACTCAATGCGTCCCCCAAAAGATAGACTAGCAGCTTGCCATCCTTCGACCCTCCGCTGGACATACTCCACCAGACTACAGCAATTCTGGTCCCGAGCATAGTTGACTGTCAGAGGAACCCCTAGATATTTCACCGGAAGATCACTCCTCTCCACACCCAAAGCATCGGCTCGTTCCTCCTTCTGGGGGCAAAGGGAACTGAAGTAGATCCGAATCTTCTCTCTGTTCATTTGCAACCCTAAAAGGGCCTCCAGCTCACCCATAATCTCCGAGATCGTGTGCATATCCTCCATAGAAGGCTGTAGGAATACCAGGATGTCGTCAGCATAAATGAGATGGGTGACAGGTGGCTCGACCCTCCTGAACAACGGGACAAGTCTTCCACTATGTATCGCCATGTCCATCAAGCAAGTGAAGTACTCCATGACAAGCGTGAACAGGTAAGGAGACAATCGGTCACCTTGCCGGAGTCCACGATTGCTATGGAAGAACCCATACGGGGTACCCTGGATGAGAACAGAGAAGGTGGGAGTCGTGATGCACTCCCGAATCCTTGCTACCCAGCGACCATCGAATCCCATAGCCGTCAACAGGTGGCACAGAAAATCCCTATTGACCATGTCGTAGGCCTTCCTCAGATCCAGCTTCACACACGCCTTCTCCCCTCCTGGTTTGTTGAAGCCCCTCACCATCTCATGTGCAAGGAGACTGTGCTCAGCAATCGATCTCCCCTTTATGAAAGCTGCCTAGTTCGGGGAGACTAAGTCCTGCATGATCCCCTCCATACGCCGGCACATGAGGTGCGTAATTATTTTGTAATGATAATTACAGCTCGCTATAGGCTTGAAGTCCGCCAGCGATGTCGCACCCTCTTTCTTTGGCACAAGCGTCAGGAAGGTGTGATTCAGCTCCTTCAGCAGCTTCCCCTCGGTGAAGAACTCCTAGACCGTCTCGAGAACCGGAAACTTTAGTATATTCCAGTAGCGTTTGTAGAACCCATTGCTAAAACCATCCGGCCCTGGGGCTTTGTTGGGATCCGCCTTCATAATAATAGCCTCCACCTCCTCTATAGTAACAGGGGCAAGTAGTAGGCTATTCCCGTGGGTGTCACCAACCTCTTCGGAACTACATCCGGGAACGTAGACAGATAGTCAGTCTGAAAATATAACTCAGAGTAATACCAGACAGCCTCTCCTTGGATCTTTGTCGGCTCCCCCACCAGATTGCCCTCTGCAACGAGCGGCCGAGAAATGTTGTTCCTATGCTGTCTGGTCCGGATGACATCATAGAAGAACTTGGAGCATCGATCACCATCCTTAAGCCAGAAGCATTTAGACCGCTCTGCCGCACTTATCTCCTTCTGCAGACGTAAAATATTGACTTCCCCGATCAGCTCCTTCTCTCTAGCCACTAGGTCCCCGTTCATCATGTCAGATTGCATGGAATGTTGGATGGCCAGAAGTTCCGCCTCCTTTTCTTCTAGCGAGGGCTTGGACAATCCCTTCACCCATCTTCGGATAGCCTTCTTCGTGTGTTCGAGCAAATGCACCATACGATACTGAGTCGTACCATACTGGTGGCTAATAAGACCCTCCGAAACAGTCCCTAAGTAACCCTCTGAGAGATACCAGCTGTTGTTGTACCGGAAGGGGCGCATCTTCCCAGTAGGCCGTTCTGTGAAGCCAACCTTGATGGGGGAGTGATCGCTCGTCCCAGCGGCCAAACCCTCAGCCATAGAATTGGGGAAGCGACGGAAGCACTCCCCATTGCCCAGAGCTCTGTCCAACTGACACGCCACCCTGTTACGGACAGCTTTGTTATGCCAGGTCCAGATATGCCCCGAGCGCGACAGTCCCTAAAGCCCCGTCTGGAGAAGACATCTCTGGAAGTCATACAAGATCGAATCTGGAACCTCTGCCACCCACCTTCTCCCCTCTGTGAAGAAGGGCGTTGAAGTCCCCCATCAGGAGAAGCAAAAGATGTGAGGAGTCAGTAGCGGCCGCTACTCTGGATATATCACTCCACAGGGGCTCCCGACGCCGTCTGTCGTTGTGGCCGTACACCGCTCCCAGCAAGAACCGAAAGCCACCCTTATTCGTGAAGGAGATGGCAATCAGCTGCTCCGACATCAAGATCAGATCCCCTTCCCAACTCTTGGAATTCCATCTAACCCAGATCCTCGCCATGTCGCAAAGTGCTAGGTTGCAGAGCTGAACCCAATGAGCGGGGGTCCGTCGGACAAGAGTCTTTTCTCCTATAATCTTGGTCTCCAGCAAGACAGAGATGTCACACTGCTCTCTGTGTAAGACCCCACATATCTCCCTCCATCTTCCTAAGGAACACGCGCCCCTCACGTTCCAGGCGATTACCGCCATTAATTATTAAGGGAGGTTCCCCTGTACGTCTCCTGGATTGGTACCCGGGGATGGTACCACGTCCGTCGCTGTCATATCCTCCTCCACCCCAGAAGAAGGGGCTCGCTGGATTGTTGCCTGTGAGAGCATCAGAGCCCAAGCCGGATTGTCCACACATAGCGCCTCACCCCTGTCAGGGGAATGTCCCCCCTCCCTTGGGGGACCATCTCGCAGCGGTCCATCACGTCTCTTCCTGCTGTAAACTCTCTCCTCGGGAGGTCCGCCATCTCCACGCTCCTCTCGCCCTGAAGCCACCATGCCTCTGGTGACCATACTCCTCTGTGCCGAGAAGGTAACCATAGCCCCACTAGTCTGAAACGGTTAGGGTGAGGTAGTCAGACTCAGCCCCCTAGCCTTCTCCATCGGTCGGTCCCCCTCCTGCATGATGTCTTCAGCTCTCTCGTCCTCAGATAGAGTCTCCATCTCCCGTGATGGGCCAGGCTCCTCAGTGGAAGCCGAAGTCTGCCCCGGCTTTGGTCCTCCAGACGGACATGAACTGTCCAGGTGCCCGAAGCAAGAGCAATGTGAACAGGTTGAGGGGACCCATTCGTACTCCACCTTCTGGGTTAGAACCTCTCCAAAAGGAACTTCATACTCCAATAAACTCGGTAACTCCCCGCCAGCACTGATCTCAACGAATATCCGGACGTACATCAGCCTCGATCGAAAGGCTGTAGCATCATCAGCCTTGATCGGTTTGTCAACCAAGCTAGTCAGCCTCATGAGCAATGGAATACTCCAGAACCGTACAGGAAACTCCGGGAAGCGTATCCAAACAGGGACGACATTTATATATATATATATATATATATATATATATATATATATAATATAAGGGAGGTAAGGTGCCACCTTATGGGTGTTGGCTATGTGTCACCCCCCTCCCATGTTATCATCATGCACCAAAAAATGTGCAAGTGCATGATGATCGGGGAAGTCAATATTCTGCGTCTGCAGAAGGAGATTTGTGCGGCCCAGCACGCTAAATGTTTCTGGCTTAAGGGTGGAGACCGTTGCTCCAAGTTCTTCTATGATGTCATTCGGACTAGACAGCATCGGAACAACATTTCTCAGCTGCTCGATGCGGAGGGTAATCTGGTGGGGGAGCCGTCAAAGATCCAAGGAGAGGTTGTCAGATACTACTCTGAGTTATATTTTCAGACTGACTATATGTTTGCGTTTCCGGATGTAGTTACGAAGAGGTTGGTGACACCCTATGGGAATAGCCTTCTACTTGCCCATGTTACTATAGAGAAGGTGGAGGCTGTAATCATGAAGACTGATCCCAATAAAGCTCCAGAGCATGATGATTTTAGCAGTGGGTTCTACAAATGTCACTGGAATATTCTGAAGTTTCCGGTTCTCGAGGCGGTTCAGGAGTTCTTCACCGAGGGAAAACTGCTGAAGGAGCTGAACTACACCTTCTTGACACTTGTCCCAAAGAAGGAGGGTGCGACATCGCTGACGAATTTCAGGCCTATTGCGTGCTGTAATTACCTCTATAAAATAATTACGCACCTCATGTGCCGGCGTATGGAGGGGATCATGCAGGACTTAGTCTCTCCGAACCAGACGGCTTTCATTAAGGGGAGATCGATTGCTGAACATAGCCTACTTGCACATGAGATGGTAAGGGGCTTCAACAAACCAGGAGGGAAGAAGGCGTGTGTGAAACTGGATCTTAGGAAGGCCTACGACATGGTCAATAGGGATTTCCTGTGCCACCTGTTGACGGCTATGGGATTCGATGGTCGCTGGGTAGCGAGGATTCGGGAGTGCATCACGACTCCCACCTTCTCTGTTCTCATCCAGGGTACCCCGTATGGGTTCTTCCGTAGCAATCGTGGACTCCGGCAAGGTGACCCTCTGTCGCCTTACCTGTTCACGCTTGTCATTGAGTACTTCACTTGCTTGATGGACATGGCGGTACATAGTGGGAGGCTGGTCCCACTGTTCAGGAGAGTCGAGCCACCGGTCACCCACCACATATATGCCGACGACCTCCTAGTATTCATACAGCCTTCTATGGAGGGTATGCACACGATCTCGGAGATTATGGGTGAGCTGAAAACCCTTACAGGACTTCAAATGAACAGGGAGAAGAGTCGGATTTACTTCAGTTCCCTTTGTTCCCAGAAGGAGGAACGAGCCGATGCTTTGGGTGTGGAGAGGAGTGATCTCCCGATGAAATATCTAGGGGTTCCTTTGACAGTCAACTATGCTCGGGACCATGACTGCTATAGTCTGGTGGAGTACGCCCAGCGGAGGGTCGAAGGTTGGCAAGCTGCTGGTCTATCTTTTGGGGGTCGCATCGAGTTGGTTAGATCGGTTATCTCGGCTCTGGCGCAGTTCTGGCTGCAGTCTATTTTGATCCATGTTGCTACCATTAAGAAAGTAGAGAGGATTTGTGCAGACTTCATCTGGAGGGGGGTATACCTGCGATCTCTTGGCAGCAGCTTTGTCGGCCGAGGAAGGAGGGAGGAGTGGAACTTCGACCCTTGCTGGAGATTAGGGACGCCTCGACACTGAAGCTCGCACGGAGATTCATCAAAAGGAGGTCCCTCTGGGCCGACTGGATGCACAGCAGATATGTGAAGCAGGACAACTTCTGGGCTTGTGACATTGATAACAACAATTCCAACACTTTCAAACATATCTTGCGGCACAGGGAGGTGCTTAAATCTGCCATCCGATGGATCATGAAGGATGGAACTGGAACGGACCTCTGGCGGGATCTATGGATAGATCGGCAATCTCTGTTAGAGATCCTGAGAGTCAGGACGCACCGGGAGGTTGGAAGGGGGCTGACTTGCCAACGTATTATCCGGAATGGTGGTTGGTGTCCTGACTCCTACCTCCATACTGAGATGCTTGGAGAGGTTATCAGCACGGTCGCGATTGACCCGGCACTGCCAGCTGATTGCTGGATCTAGGATCCGTCGGGAGATGTTGTGAGTTCTGGAGAGTTCAGGTTTCAAAGCTGCTATAATCTCATACGGCGTACATTCCCTACTAGTGCTGACTATGAGTTCATATGGTGTAAGGGTCTAGCCAGGAAGATGCAGTTTTGTGTGTACCGATTGCTACTGGACCGCCTGCTGACGAGGGATCGTCTTATTTCGTTTGGAATTCAGGTACCCAACCCAAAGTGTGTGCTATGTGACGTGGAGAATGAATCTATGAGGTACTTATTCTTTGAGCGTGAGGTGACCTGGCACATCTGGACGGAACAATTCAGTACGCTGGGCGGATGTAACTCTGGAAAGTAGATCGGTGATATTATCACTGTACTTCAGGACAGAAGAGGGAGAGGGCAAGGCTGGTTCAAGACCGCTAGAGTTCGGCTGGCTGCTGCTGTCTGGCATGTATGTAGGGAACGAAACCAACGCATCTTCGAGGGGCTTATCACCCCTCCTGTAGGCATCCTCCATAACATTGAGTTTGATGTAAAATCTATGGAGAATTGATGAGTGGGACACCCACTCTGAGTGTATGATTGTATGATTATATGTTGAGTTAGAATAAAATTTACCCTTTTTCCAATATATATATATATATATATATATATATATATATATATATAATTAAAAAACTCAAAACGATTAATACGACTAGTCCCCGATTAATCCCTAGTCCCCACGAATCGAGTAGCGGTCGACTAGCAATTTTTACAACATTGAAATATACTGACTCATGCTTCCACAGGTGTTGGAAACCAAGGAGACGTGCAGAGGCGCTGAAAGCTCATCCAGCTGCCCAGAAGCTTTGTTCATATTTTGAAGGTTCTAAGCAAGGTTTGCACTATCGGTATTGGAATCGGTATCGGACCATTCCTATGAGTATCGGTATCGACGATATCGGTAGTATCGACGGTTTCGGATCGGATTATCAAATTTTTTCGTATCGGAAAACAAATAATTATTAATAAATTATTAACATTTTAAAAATATATTTTATACATTTAGGCATAATTTTAATTATTTCCAGTGTTATTTCTTAGTAGTTTTGAAATTAAATGAAATAGTAGTCACCCTTACCAATTGATTTACATGCAAGTACATCAATTTTCTTCTTTTATATTCTTTTACAACCTTATTATGCTTCAAATCCTTGTTGATTTGTCTTTTTTCCTTCAATTTTTTTTGCCAAATTGATCGGAAAAGAGACCCCCAATGACGGTATAGGTGAGTATCGGGTATCGGTTGGTATCAGATTGGGACATGCCAAACCGTATCGGTATCGGCCGATACTTTAAACTATGGTTCTAAGTCACATTTTGAAGACCTCCACAGAAGGTATTTTTATTTTTTATTTAGTAAAGGGATATGATGTATGGAACGATGTATCTCATTTTGTTGTTTCAAGTTATAAGCCAAGTTAGGCACTCTTTTACTCGGTTGTTTGAGAACATATGTATCTATTGTAGATTATCAATAAAGTGTTATTTCTTATGTGTTATGTTGTCATTCAATTTCTTTGTTTTATCTGCTGCAAACTTCTAAAAAAACTATTTTATAAATAGACACGAGCACGCCTTGTTCAAGCGCAACTTAGGCATGTACGACATCACGTCCGTGGCGACTTAACGATTCAGCGGAATCGGTACGTGACACATTATCCACACAGCCTTCTAGGTTTTCAACCCTCTACATGATGGTTTGGTGGTTAGGCTGTTACATGATGGTTAGGCTGTTAGATTGTTATATGATGGTTAGGTTGTTACATAATGGTTGGGTTGTTCATATTTATTCCTATCATCATGATTTCTTTCCTATTTTAGCTAGTGTAAAGGGCTATAAATAATGTACTCCTATTTAATAGATCCATCAAATTCTCTTTTCATATTCTTCTCTTGTAATATGATATTAAATGCTATTCATTTTCAATCGCACCTTAATTCATTCTCCAAAATACCATCTCCCTCAACAACATCATTCTTTGTCTCCGGTTTTCCTTACGCCTTTCAACAATGCCTCTTGACAACGCAACTCTCTCCAGCCCCGATGAAGGCACACCGACTCTTAACGATGTTAACCTTCGACATCACTTCCTCTTGTGACACCGACGTCCGTCTCCGGACCTTCCAAATCAGCCCATCAGATTTAGGCTTCATTGTGTAAGATTATGATTCAAAAAAGAAAGGGAAAAAGGAGAAGAAAAATGTTTTCCTTCCTCCTCCTTTTTCTTGAAATTATATTCATATTAAGACCCCAATTTAAGGATCATCTTCTTTCTTGATCGTGTTCTCTTGAAGAGAGCTTTGTTCAAAAAATACAATTTTGTAATGGCTGGCGATGATGCAAAAAGTATAATTCAATCAGGAAGTGTCACCCTTTCTGAAATTGTTTCTACTTCTATGTTCTCGGCTAGTGTCACCATCTCTAGTGAATAGTTTGTAAAATATCAATTGTTTTAGCAATATCAAGCAACACAACAAATCAAAGCATCTCAGACGTCTTCGTCTTCACATGCTACCCTAGCCCAAGCACGTAATCCCTTTTTGTAGTTTTCTTTTTGGTTTCTCGCTCATGGATACGACTAACGAATCATGTATTTGTCCACTTTCACTTCATCATCTCCATCTCCTTTCTTTGCTGTCACTTTGGTTGATAGAAATATTCTAATATTAGTAGAGTTGGTCATATGCATGTCACCCCCTCTTTATCCTTATCTTGTGTCTTATACATGCCAAAAAAAATCTGCAATTTATTGTTTGCAAGTTGTTAAGTGTTATATTAGAGTTATTGGTTAATGGACTTTAGTCCCACATTGCTTAGAGTAATAGGAGAGGAGGCTAGTCTCTCCTATATATATGTAGTCTCTCATTAATAATAAACAATCATTATTTTCCAACTCTACATGGTATCAGATCCAAAACCCTAGCCGTCACCCACCACTCTCCCTCTCCCCACAAACCCTAGCCGTCACCCCCCCTGCTGTTACTGCCCCCACCCGACCTGCTGCTGCCCCCCCCCCCCCCCGACCAGCTGCCTCCCCCCCTGCTGCCCCCCCTCCTGCTGCCCTGTCAACACCCCCCCTGCTGCCTCCCCCTGCTGCCCTGCCCCCCTGCCCCCCTGCTTCCCCCCCCCCCCCACAGCCCCCCCGCTTCCCCCGCTACCCCTCTCCCTGCTTCCCCTTCCCCGATGACTCACATCCCTAACCCTAACCCTCTCTCCCTTTCATCAGCCGCCACCCAATCCCTCCAAACCCTAAATTAGATTTTCCAAAAAAAAATCATTGTTGGAATTCTCAGAGGGTAAACATATTGTTGTTTGCTGGAACCTTTGCCCCTCAATGCTTCTTTCGAAAATTTAACAAAGAGCACACATATTGTTGTTGTGCATGAATCTTTGTATCTTTCCTTGATCTTCACACCAGAATCTAACAGAGGTTAACATGGGTTCTCTCTCTGTCCTGACTTGTAATCCACACTCTATGCTTCCTATGCGCGTGTGCCGGTTCTGGCTCCGTTTTTAGCGCATTGGTAGAGTTGTTGTGTTTATCAAGTAGAAAGCACACATCGACAGTCGAATGTCTGACAGATGGCAGACTCTACGGCAAATAGCAGTGCCACAGATACTAGTGTCAGCAACATACTAGCGGGCACTAGCACGACGATTTCCTCCATTCGACTTGTCGATCGACGTTTGGAAGGGCCTGAGGGCTACTCGACATGGAGAAAGAAGGTCGAGAAGACACTTCGAGGAATGCGGTTGTCCAAACATCTGACTGACAACCCTCCAGCAGAAAATGATCCTATCTTTGAGCAATGGGAAGCATATGACAGTAGACTCTTTACACAGTTGATGAATTCCATGGAATCATCGGTGGAAGACATGGTTCAAAATACGGACTCCGTGAAGGAGTCATGGGAGGTGTTGGCGGCGGCGTTTGATGGTAAACGCGATTTGTTTCGTATCTATGACTCGGTCGTTGGTGTCTACTGAGCAAATCAAGGAGACAAATCTCATAAAGACCATTTCTGGACCTTTAAGGCTAAGACGGATGAGATCGACCACGTATTACCTCATACGTCGGATATTAATGAAGCAATGGCTCAACGTGAGCAGCTTCATGTCATGGCTTATCTTGCCTCTCTCCGTCCTGATGCGGACTCTGCTCGCTCTCAAATTATTGCTGGATCTGATGTATCATTCATGTTGGAAGCACACTATCGTGTCCTTCGGGCGGCAAAAGTAGTTGAGACCACTCCGGGTGATACTCCTGCTGATCTCTCTGCTCTTGGTGCAGTTCGTACAGGATTCCGTGGTGGTCGTGGCGGCTGCCGTGGTGGCCGAAATGCTGGTCAAGATGGAGGACATGAAAATGGCGGTCGTGATGGAGGAAGATCGCGTACTTGCTTTAACTGTGGTCAGCTTGACCATTTCTATTGGCAATGTACTAAATCGCCTACTTCTAATATCACGACTTATGCCCCTGATGATGGTGTCCGATCTATTCAGATGACTTCGGACTCATATACAGAGTTTCTTGATTTCCAGGCTCAACGTCGTGGTGAAGCTTCTACGTCTGGATTCACAGCTGGATACTCAGCAGTGTGCATAGTCAAACCCAAGCAGTAGGTAATTGACTCTGGTGCGTCCTCTTACATGACTGGTGACGCAGATATAATACATAATTATGTACCTGTACGTCGTGCTTCTGGTATTACTGTTGTCAATGGCGGTTCCCTGACAGTCCGAGGCCATTGAAGTGTCAGTCATTCTTTCGGACTGTCACTCGATTCTGTATTACTTACACCTGGAAACCCGTTCAGTTTAATTTCTATTAGTCAAATTACTCGTGAACTATATTGCTCGGTAACATTTTTTTCTGATGGTTGTGTTTTTCAGGACCTGAAAACTGGAAAGACTATCGGTAAGGGGCACGTGGCTGGAGGCTTGTACCTGTTTGACGTAACTTCTTCTGTTGTCTGTGCCGACATGAAACTCGATCCTTTCGAGTTACATTGTTAGTTAGGCCACCCGTCATCCTAAGCTCTCCGAAAAATGTATCCATCTTTAGATATCCCCGCTTCTTTTCATTATGAGCCATGTAGTTTAGCTAAACATCACCGGGTTCCTTATCCAGTGAGTTCAAATAAAATTGCTTCCGCTCCTTTTGAGTTGGTACATTCTGATGTATGGGGACCTTGTCCAATTGAATCAGTAATGGATTTTAAGTACTTTGTTACTTTTGTTGATGATTACTCACGTGTCACTTTTGTTTATCTGATGAAAAATCGTCCTGAGTTGTTTAACATTTGGTGTAACTTTCATGCCGAAATAAAAACACAATTTGGTATTCTAATCAAAAAAATTCGGAGTGACAATGGCCGTGAGTATTTATCTAGTGATCTCGATAGACATCTGGCCCGCAATGACATCATCCACCAAATCTCTTGTGCGTACACACCACAACAAAATGGTGTAACCGAACGTAAGAATCACCATCTACTGGAAACAACACGTGCTCTTATGTTTCAAGCACGTACTCCCAAAAGATTTTGGTCGGATGCGATTCTTACTGCTTGTTATCTTATTAACCGTACGCCATCGTCAGTTTTCAATGGTAGCACTCCCTTTTCTAAGCTTTTTTCCTGGAAGAGAACCATTTCCTCTTTCTCTCAGAATCTTTGGCTGCTTATGCTATGTTCGAGATACCCGACCAACTCTTTCTAAATTAGATCCTAAGGCGATACAATGTATTTTTCTTGGGTATCCTAAAGGTCAGAAAGGGTATCGGTGTTATTCTCCTATCTTGAAGAGATATTTTTTCACTCGGGATGTTACCTTTGTAGAAACCGAATTTCCACCACTCCCACAATCAACGGGTCCGGCTCCCCTAATCTATCCAGAAGAGGATTTTTTGTTATTTCCTCCTCAAACACAACAGCCCCCCGTATGGGTGCCCTCCCTTACCGAGCCAATCTCCCAGGCCGATGGTCCACATACACCGATTCAGCCAGTGTCGACATCGCCCATAGAATCATCCTCCTCCGGTTCCACCAGCAGCTCCGGCTCCAATGAGTTGCCTCTACCTGTTCGACCAGCAGCTTCACCAGTTCCGCTAGTAGCTCCGGCAGTTCCGCCTTCAGAACGTCCTCGTCGTGACTGTCGTGATCATCCCTTGTATGTTGACAGCTACAAAGGACATACCAGTCACACTCAGTCGCTATTGGCTACTATTGATGGAATTCAGATTCCCAAGACCGCTGAGGAGGGTCTCAAACATCCTGGTTGGCGTGCTGCTATGAATGAGAAGATGAAAGCTCTCCAGAAAAATCATACTTGGGACTTAGTTGACTTACCTACTGGTAAACAGGCAGTCGGCTGCAAATGGATGTTCACGATTAAGGTGAAACCGGATGACACTCTTGATCGCCTAAAGGCTCGTCTAGTGGCCAAAGGATATTCCCAGACATATGGTGAGGATTACTTCGAGACCTTCTCTCCTGTTGCCAAAATGGCATCTGTTCGTGTCTTAATGGCCTTGGTTGTTCGCTATGATTGGCCGTTGCTTCAGTTTGATATCAAAAATGCTTCTCCACGGGGATCTTGATGAAGAAGTCTATGTATTGCAACCTCCCGGGTTCGTTGCAAGGGAGGGTAAAGTGAGTCATTTACGAAAGGCCCTCTATGGCCTAAAACAATTACCTCGTGTATGGTTTGGTCGATTTACACATGTTACTCAGTTTGGCATGTGTCAAATAAAGGACCATTCAATCTTCTATTGACACACATCTGCTAGAAGAATACTCCTTGGTGTCTACGTTGATGATATTGTAATCACGGGAGACAACAACCAGAGTATTGCAGGCCTTAAGAAGTTTCTGGGAGAACAATTTCAAACCAAGGATATGGGATCCTTGAACTATTTCTTGGGCATTGAGGTCACACGGGGTAAACGGGACATTGTAATGCCCCAAAGAAAGTATGTGCTGGACATACTAAATGATGCAGGCATGATGCAAGCCAAGGGAGCAACCTCACCTATGGATCCAGGGGCAAAGTTACTTCCAGACGAAGGGGTCCTGATGACCAATCCAGATCAGTATCGTCGAGTAGTTGGAAAACTCAACTACTTGACGGTCATGACTCGTCCGGACATTTCTTTTGCAGTGAGTGTTGCAAGTAGATTTATGGCTTCTCCAAGAGTTCCACACTTGCAGGCAGTTCTCAAAATTCTGTGTTATCTAGTCAAAAATCCAGGAAAAGGAATTCGAATGGAGAATAATGGACACACTTGCATTGAGTGTTTTACTGATACTGACTAGGGAGCAAATCTGACAGATAGACGATCTACATCTGGCTACTCAGTATTTATTGGCGGAAATCTAGTGTCATGGAAGAGCAAGAAGCAGAGTGTGATAGCACGCTCAAGCTCAGAAGCAGAATATCGAGCTATTGCTCATGGCACATCAGAGATATTATATATGAAGCATCTTTTACAAGAACTAGAAGAAGACGCAGGATCTCAAGCGGCAGATCTATGGTGTGATAACAAATCTGCTATTCACATTGCCACCAACCCAGTATTTCATGAACGGACAAAGCATATTGAAATTGACATCCACTTTGTTCGTGATGAATATACAAAGGGAGTGATAATGTTTAAACATGTGAGGACCGGCGACCAGATAGCTGACATCTTCACAAAGCCTCTTTTGGGTCCCCGGGTTCAATTTCTATGTAACAAGCTGGGCATGATTGACATCTATGCTCCAGCTTGAGGGAGGGTGTTAAATGTTATATTAGAGTTATTGGTTAATGGGCTTTAGTCCCACATTGCTTAGAGTAATAGGAGAGGAGGCTAGCCTCTCCTATATATATGTAGTCTCTCATTAATAATAAACAATCATTATTTTCCAACTCTACATAAGTCAAATCACTAAGTCCTTGAATTGTCCGGTAACTTCTTCTTCTGATAACTGCATCTTGCAGGAACTTGGAATAGGAAAGATGATTGGCACATGATCGGAGTCGGGCGGTCCATGTCATCTCGAAACTCCTGCTGCTTCCTTAACATCCCTTAGTAATACATCTCCAATAGATTTGTATTCTCAACTAGGACATCCTTCCCTCCATAACTTAAAAAAAAACTTTGTTCCTAGTTTAAGCAATGTGTTTCCCATTGAGTGCGAGTCATATCAGTTAGGTAAACATCACCGTCTATCATATCCGGTTAAAGTCAATAAAAGAGCAACTCAACCTTTTGATTTAGTCCATTCAAAAATTTGGGGGTCGTGTCCCATTGAGTCAAAATTTGGTTTTCGTTGTTTTATAACATTTATTGATGATTTTTCACATTCGACTTGGCTTTTTCTAATGAGAGTCGTTTTGAAATATTATCCATCTTTAAAACTTCCTTTAAGGAAATCCAAAGTCAATTTAGTAAATTATTAAATCCTTGAGTGATAATGCTCAAGAATATTGTAGATCTTTTTTGACTGAAATTTTGATTGTAGTGGAATTGTTTACGAGTCATCTTGTCCTTATACACCACAACAAAATGATTTTGTCGAGAGTAAGAATATGCACATGGTGGATACTGCACGCACATTATTAATTCATCACAACGTTTCTAAATCATTTTGGGGTGATACGGTCTTAACTACTTGTTATCTAATCAATCGCATGCCACCCTCCGCTCTTAATGACCTTACACCTTTTATGTGCTTTTTTTCCACTGCACAAGCATTTCACCTATCATCTCGTATATTTGGATGCATTTTTTGTTCATAATCATCCTCGTGAGTCAAAACTCGATCCTTAGTAAATTAGGTGCATTTTTCTTGAATATTTTCTTTCTAAAAAAGGGTATAAGTGTTACCCTTCCCATTTACATCAATTATTTATCTCTATGTATGTCACATTCTTTGAATCACAATCTTTCTTCGTTGATAAGCAGTCGGATCTTCCTTCCTCTACAAATGTCGATGCTGATTTTCTTATTATTTACCTTCCAAGACACATGACTTTTCCAGGGATCAGGCAATTGATAATTATGTTAATGAAATGTCGTTGCCTCCTAACTAGACTGAAGTTTCTTAGACTTGTACTCGCCGCCACGAAGACTCTTTGTCAGTGCCAATTATTCCTGCAATCCAAGTTCTACACCTTTGGTGACTGGTGAGCAAACTCTAGACTATAGTCTTGATGTTCCTATTACCAACCACAAGGGTAAACGTTCTTATATATCTCAATCATTATATAATTTTGTCTCATATGCCAACTTATCTCCAACATATACTGCATTCCTTTGTGGACTCTTACAATGATATAGATTTCGCTAGGCGGAATCGGTGCGCCGAGGCCCCGACTAGCGCCTAGGGCGCCTAGGCACCGATTTGTTTTATTTTTATTTTTATTTTGCTCATGCATATATATATAAATAACATATATGTAACTTATAAACATGAAAGCTTATGAGGTCTTATGGCTAGCATAGCTATGCCTAGGTCTTCACAGTGAAAGGTCAATGGTTTGAATCTCTGCATGTGTCTTTTGTGTGTTTTTATTTTTATTTTTTTAAGTTTTTTTTTTAACTTAGAAAAAAAAAATATAAGGGGGAGGAGAGGAGAGAGAGTCTACAACAGCAGCTCCTCTCCTATCCCCTCCCCTCTCCTCTCCTTCCCTCTCCTCTCCTCCTCCCCTCCCCTCTCCTCTCATCTTCCCCTCCCCTTCCGTCCCCTCGGCCAACAGCAGCAGTAGCAGCCGCTGCAACCACCAAGAGAAGTCGGCGGCGGCGACATGTAAGTATATATATTTTTTTTCAAATATGATTTTTTTTTGAAAATTTTCAAAAAAAATTGCAAATAGCCCGCCTAGGCTCTGACCAGGACCGCCTAGGCGCCGCCTAGGGCCACCAACGGCCGAAACCCGCACAGGGCTGCCGCCTAGGGGGTTTTCGGTGCGGCCCGCCTAGCGGCTAGGCCGAAATTTAGAACACTGGACTCTTACCATATTCCTAATTTTGTTTCAGAAGCACTCTCTAATCTAGGCTGGAAGGCAGCTACACAAGTTGTCTCCTATCCCTCGACGAGGAGGTTTATAGAGCAACCACCTGGGTTTGTTGCTCAGGGACAGTCTTTGAAGGTTTCTAGACCGCAAATCACTGCATGTATGTTGAAATAGTCATCACGAGTCTGGTTTGGTAGGTCCGCAGAAGTAGTGAAAGGTTGGTCTTCGAAGAGGTAATAGTGATTATTCTGTATTTTGTAGGCATTACCGGGGAAAACCAATTGTATTAGTTCTTTAAGTTGATGATATTGTCATCATAGGTGATGACATTGAAGGAATCTCAGCATTGACGGCCTATATACATAAGCACTTCAACACAAAAGATATGTGATATCTTCAATATTTTCTAGGTATTGAAGTTGGTTGCAAAATCTAAGGAAGGGATCTCCTTGTCCCAAAGGATGTATGTCAAGATGTCGGAATGCAAACTTGTAAATGTTCCAATGGATCCCAATATGAAGCTCCTTCCAGACCAGAGGGAGCTATTACAAGATCCATGACGATACAGAAGACTAGTTGAGAAGCTTAATTATTTGACAATCACACGCCAAGATATACTTATCCAGTGAGCGTGTTGAGCCAATATATGTCTAGTCTACGCACAAGTCATTGGGATGCAGTCCGTAGAATCTTGTGATACTTGAAAGGTGCTCTAGGACGAGGATTAATATACTCAGGTTGTGGACATTCTCGAACAACACGGTTCCAAATGCTGATTGGACATGGTTACCAAATGATAAACGATCTACTACTGGCTTTTGTGTGTTGTTGGTGATAACCTTCTGTCTTGAAAGAGGAAGAAGCAAAGTGCAGTTTCAAGGTCAAGTGCAAAATTATAATACTGTGCAATGGCGAACACGACCTGCGAGATGGTTTGGATAAAACAATTACTTAGCGAACTTGGACATTTATTACTGTACGATGGGGTTATATTGCAGTAACCAAGCTGCACTTCGTATTGCAAATAATCATGTTTTTCATGAGAGGACGAATAACATCGAAGTGGATTGCCACCTTGTTCGATAGAAGGTTGTCGAAGAACAACTCATTGAAACCAAGTTTGTTTCGTCAACAACCATCTAGCACATCTATTGAAAAGAGGAAAGTCTAGAGAAAGTTCTATTTGTACCAAGTTTGGCATGCATGAAATACATGCTCCACCTTTAGGGGAAGTGGTAAAGGGTATGGTTAGGTGGTTACATGACAGTTAGGTGGTTAGTATTCATTCCTATCATCATGATCTCTCTCCTATCTTCTGCTAGCCTAAAGGATAAATAATGTACTCCTATCTAATAAATTCATCAAATTCTCTTTTCACATTCTTCTCTTTGTAATAGTTCCCACCTGCATCCAATCAGCCGATTGAATGTTAATCACCTCTGCTTTTTGAAGCCATTCAGGTGAAGTAACTATTCCACAGTTCTTAATTATATATCAACTAGGCCTAGTTGTTGCCGCTGTCACAATTTCATCACCGATTTCTTTCTACATATACTAAGTAACTAAGTAACCTCGTACATCCTACACCATTTGTGTTTTCAAATCATTATATTTAATAAGAAATATGATCTTGGTTGTTCCGGCTTTCACTACTTATTCCAAACACATCATCCACAAAGCATTCTAGGTTTTCAAAAGCTTTTGTACCAGCATTAGACAGAAAGCCGTCGTACAACACTCCTAGAGAATAGTCGAGAAATTAATGTGTGTGTGTGTGTGTGTGTGTGTGTGTCGCCTCTCATGCTGTCACAGTTTACCCCCAATAAACTTTTTTGCAGAAGCCTACTTGTAGCTAATAAATTTGCAAAAAGTTTTCCCACATTCTCATCCAGCTTACCAAGGGTATTATTGTAGAGACCTTAAAGTTTTTGAAACAAAATACTCCTCTTATATAAGGTTCAGCTTGTAAGAATAGAAAATGCTGGCTCGAATCAGACAAATAGTGTCTCCACGAGGTAAAGCAGCTTCTATCTTGAGTTCCCTGGACCATGCATTAGCAGGAGCCTCGTGAAAACCTGACAGTTTATTTTGCTCCCTAAATACCAGCTGAAGTTCTAAGAACCATTCCCAGTAGATTTGCAGGCCACAGTATCATATGCACCTTCACTAACAGGCTCATAACTTGATAATTATAATCCGATGTTATAAACTTATGGATTCAAAAAATCTTTCACTGACATAGTAGATGGTATGCAAAGGGAATCAAATAAGTTTCTAAGAAACATACCCTGAAGACTGATGGAAATTGTTGGCTACTACCCAATAAATTCGTCATAGGAATATGCAAAAACTTATAACAAGGCACTTATGGGCGAGAGAGGGGTTGCTTTGATTCTAGAAACTAACTTGCAAGCAGGTAAACATGCTTTAACTAGATGAGCAGTTTAATTAGCAAAAGTATATTTTATCTGTTTATTGTATACAATCAGAGGGGTTATGAAAAAGAATCTTACAAACAATTCAAAATGAGTATTGTTGTTAAACAAAAACCTAAAAGACGATGAGAAACCAACATTCAAGATTCAACACTTCAATTTCTTTAGCTATTTTGGCTAGCATGCTTAACTCAAGGAATTACTGTAGCAGGTCAAGATTAAATCATGTATTAGGTTTTCAGGTGAGGATCTAGAAAACTAAGGGGGTGACGTATATATGATCAGGAATCTAGGTCATCCAAAACAAATTGCAGCATTTATGAAAACATCATAATCAATTAAACAACTCAAGTTACCAATCTAGATGATATGGCCCATCAGGAATAAAATTTATGCATACTCCTTAGTTGTAAGCTCCCATGCCCAAATAATAGCTTCCCTCTTGAAGTAATCGCCAAAACTGAAGTTTCCAAGCATCTCAAAATAGGTATGATGTCTAGATGTCCGGCCAACATTCTCAATATCATTTGTCCTTATGCACCGTTGAGCAGTGGTAGCCGATGGTACTTTTCTAGGTTCCTACATGGTTACATCCTTGTCAAAAGAACTAAAGTTTACCAACTGAACAACCTTATTAACAAATAAAGCAATGATTCACTTAAGAATACAAGATAACTAACTTTTAAGGTTAACAGGTTATTATATTTGAAACATTTTATCTGATGAGTTAAAAAGTACCCATAATATTGCCAAAGCTTAAAGGGAAAAGGGAAATTAGGAACATAAACAACTAAGTGAAAGCAAACAGTCACAGTAAATAACAATTGCAGCGTTATGAAATATGAACCCTTATTCCTCATCAGCATAAAAGATACACTGGTTACCAAGAAATAGAGCGGTTATACATTAGCTAGTCACTTCCATATCTATCACATGCAAATTCAGACTTCACTTTCTCTTGGCTCTAGTAGCCCAGGACAGGGGTTGTCATTAGCTGGTTCTATCTCAAAAAAAAAAAAAAAATCACTATAGAAATTTGAAAAGGTTCCATTTGATCAATGATCTCTTTACAATGCTTGCCACTAAGTAGTTCAATATCTACTTATGGTCGTGTCGGACGAAGCGGTCACTGAATATGCATGGCTGAAGATGAAAATTCAGTTAGATATCTACTCCTATATGTTCATAAGTATTTTGAAATATTCTTTTTTCTGGACTTTGATGCTGTCCTTTCTAAGAAAAACTCATCATGCTCAGTTTAATATAGATTGAATCATAGTCTACAATGAAATTGGCATTAGATCTTCCAAACAAAAACCATCTACTTAGCATACCTTTCCGAGAAATATAGGTTTAAACTGAAGCATCCCAGCAATTGTAAGCATGACCGTGGGGTCATCAGGCACAAGTGATGCACTGGGGAGTATCTTGTGGCCTCGTGAGGCATAAAAATTTAGGAAACGGCGGCGTATTGCATCTCCACTTGCAGAGGAACCCCTAGATTCACATTCCTCCTGTTCTTGAGTTAGTGGCTGTACCGAAGCTGCAAAGATAATGCTTCAAGCAATCATGACTTGAGAAATCCATTATCCAAAAGAGATGAGAAAAACTAGGGACAAAAGAAAAGTAAACCTGATGTGCTTCTAACTGTGAAAGTGATTCTACGCCGACTGCGCCGGAGTTTAGAACCCAGCATGTTTGTGGAAGTAATTTGACTGAAAGACTTTGAAGTGTCACCGACAGCCTCCATGCAACCACAACCTATCATGCCAAAAAAGAAATGAGTGTCACTATGTAAAAAGGATGAGCTAGAGATCAGCTTTAGAAATTGAAGAAATTTGTAGAGAAGATATTAAAACATAAGAGACATAATTATTACAAAAAAAAAAAGGAAAGAAGCACCAAGAACTAATATCCCTTCTGTTTCACCATCAAAAAGTTGCCTACAAGTAAACATTTCAGCATAAGTAGGTAAATGGCCCTGTTAATCATGTGTAATTATGAATAAATGTGAATGTTCAACTACAGGGAATCTGAAGTGTGTTGTGCACTGACCCAAAAGCGAGCCAAAGAACTAGGATTTGCCCGAAACTTTAAAATAGCCCAAGTAACTAAACTGTAGATGAATTGCATAAATCTAGCAAAATTGAACAAGATACTGCAAAAAATAATTCGGATACACAAGGAATCATGTGGCTTGGCCAAATGTGCCAACTTCTGTGGGAAGTGCAAAATATGTCACTATATAGCATCAAATGTTACAAAGCTGTAAGTTTTTAGGACAAGAAGAAGATAACTAAAATGTTACAAAACACAAGGAATCATTGGCTTGGACAAACTTTTGGGGAAGAACAATTGTCAATTACAGAATCCAGAACAGCTCTAAGTCTATTAGCCAATACTGAATACTTTCACATAGTTTTAAAGGTACAATTCAATAAACTAACTTGCCTGAAGCGTGAAACCTTATTAGCCCCTTCTATCTTTGGAATCAACACAATAGTTGAATAATTAATACGAGTTAAATTAAACTCGCCATTATAAAAGTCCTCAAACAACCATTGAATATATTTCTTAACTACGTCCCAATACTTTTGATAAAATAAAATAGGAAAACCATTAGGACCTGGAGCAGCATTGTGGAGCTTTATCTCTAGGGAGATAAAAAACAGCCGTTTTAATTTCCTCATCAGTAAATGGACCATCAATATCCCCAACCATAATGTTGTTAGGATAAATAGTATCCCAATCAACAACAAGTCTATTAGTAATTTGAGACCCCATAAGATTCCGATAAAATTACTAAAGGCCTCTGTAATACTGCTTTGATCTTCTGTAATCGAATTATTTACTTTAATATTTGAAATTTAGTTACATTGCCTCCTAAAATTAGCAGGCCTATGAAAGAAACTAGTATTACCATCCCCTTCTTTTAACCATTTTATCTTTGCTTTTTGACACAAAAGAATCTCCTCCTGTTTTAAAATATCATGTAACTGCATATAGCGATTCTCTCAAATACAAAAGGTTCGACTGAGGTGTTCCCTGGCTAAACCCCTCCTGCGCTCAAGCCAGGCTCGATTCATAATTGCGTACTTGCAGCTTCAATCGTTGCGCTATTTGTAGGGATGATTTGACAATATCCCTAGCCGAATAAAATGAGTGATTCTAAGTCTACTTTAACCGGTTTAACTGTGCTTTTCTTTAGTCATCATTATAAGTGTACAAAGGAATTTATAATTCAAAGAAAGATCTTTCCTTTAGAATTCAACTATACTCGAATACTTCATCCATACGAATTCAACTGTGACTCCAATGCAGCAGCTAAGCCTAGGAAAAGAACATGGCAAAATCGAAGCCGTGTCCCCGTCGTGTCTCGTCGTATCCGTGTCCGTGCAACATAGAAGCAGACTACTTCGAGTACAGTTCCATGTGAAGATTGAACTTCTATAGGTGAAAAAGGAAAGTACTGTAGAAGAGAGATCGAGAGACCTGGGAAGCGACGGGAACGGAAGGAAGCGGAGAGGAAGGAGAGCTGTCGAGGAATATCCACTGCCGATAGCTTCAGTCCCGCCATTGGAGTGAGAAATCGAGCTGGAGTGAGAAAAAAGAAAGAGAGTCAAAATTTGGGGAGGGTTTTGGTGATGTTTATGTGTGTGGGTGGAAATGGGAGGAAGAAGGATGGGATGGAGGGGAAAGAAAATTATCTAGAAGGATATAAATTAAATTTGCAAAAAAAAGCCCCAAATGTTATTTTTACATTAATTTTTGCTATTTAATGTTTGTTATCCGAGTATAAAACTTTCAAAATGCGTGCAGAAGTAGGGATCATTGTTCCGTTTGTTCGGTTGCAACCAAACCAAAATAGTTAAAACCAAATAAGTAAAAATAATAAAAATTTAAAATTTAACCGAATTAAAATTAGTGAAAATCGAAACTGAACCGAATAATCAATTCAGTTTGTTCGGTTGGAATATTTTTATTGATTAAGGCCTCGTTTGGTTCGCGGAATGGAAGGGAAAGAAAATCAATTCCTTGTCATTTCCTTTCCTTTGGGAAACTTTAATTCCTATTGATTTTTCTTTCCGATGTTTGGCAATGCCAAGAAATTTGGAAAGGAAAGTGAATACTTCAATGTGGGAAAGTGATTCCTTCCTTGGATGGATGGAATCACTTTCCCCCCTAATTTTCCTTCCATTGGGAATCACTTTCCTTTCCTCCTCAATTCCTTGGACACCCAAACATAGGAAAGTAATTACTTTCCTTTCCCAACCGGGAGATTCCGCGAACCAAACGAGGCCTAAGAGCATCCTTAGTAGATGGTGCTCAAAATTTTATCTTGAGGTCCAATATTTTGAAAAAGAAGTAAATGTAGAATGGATTTGATTGTACGAAAATATTAAAAAATGATAAAATGAGTTTTGGTCCTAAAGATTATGTGGCCAAAAATTAAAGTAAAAAAATAATAATGTAAATCCAAAATTGGGTTTTAAATTGGGACTTACTATTCTACAAAATAATTTTCTACATTCTGAATCTAGAAAATTTTAGGCCCAACCTATAGCTCCTGTGTGTGGGTTGGACCTGAAAATCTAGAAATTAAAACCTAGGATGGGTCTTACTATTCTACAAAATGAGCTCCAACATTCTAAATATAGAATCTAGAAAATGGGTTGTGCCTTACTAATGATGTTCTAATGGGTCGGATCCAAAGTTGGACTAATAATTAAATTATATTAAGAATTATAATTTTTATATACACATTTATTGTATTTTATAGTTGCGCCAAAAGTTGAATTAGTTGTTAAATTATCAAAATTAGACTTTAAAACATATATATGTAATTGTTGTTTTCAAAATATACACATTTTGAATAATAAAAATAAATTTACATAATTACATAAGTTTTATTTGATTTTCAGTTTTGGATCGAAACCAAAATACAAAATCGAAACAGAAATCGAATAATTTTTTTTAGTGTTTTCAAAACAAAAATTGAACCCATTTTTTTTTAAACCGAACCAAATATATTACTTGGTTCGATTAGATTCGATTTTCTGTCTAAAATCAAATAATGCTCATCCACACACCAAACATATTCCAACAATACTATTTTGGACTTGGTATGTAAGGATACATGTTAGAATAAAAATAAAAAACATAGCCGCTATTTGGACCGTCACATGCTGGCCCGTGCTGGCCCGCGTCCAGGGTTGGAACTGCGTTAGCGGTGGACCAATGACTGGCCGTCATGAAGTCTAACCTTGCGGACGGTCAAAAATAGACTTTCCGAAATAAAAATAGTTTGATGATTTTGATCAACAAAAGTGTATTTTTTTTAATAACGAGAAACATAACAGTATTTATTAAAGTTTACTTTAACCATGACCGTTAGGTCCCCGGAAGAAACAAAATAATTGCACCGTTGCCAAGACCCCGAGGCGGTTAAATGCAGGAGAAATAACCAACCAAAAAACACACACACAACCATCACCACCGCCAATGGCATCCCTCCTCCTCCTCCAACTCCTCACAATTCTAGGGTTAGGGTTCCGATGGGGCCCCGTCGCCGCCTGCGCCGTGAAGGTCCCGTTCCGCATCGGCGACGTCCTCCCGGTCCTCCCCCGGCAGGTCTCCTGGCCGGTGATGAACGGCCTCCACAGCGCCGTCGACCTTCTCCCGTCCTTCGTCGGCTCCGTCGTCCCGGACTCCGGGGCCGTCGAGTGGAAAGGCGCCTGCTTCTCCGACAACGAGGCCCGCCTCGAGCTCGGCAACGGAGTGGATAGCGATGATGGCGGCGGCGGCGATCGGGGGTTGGGAGGAGGAATGCTCTATCTCAAGGCAAGATAGAGAGTCTCAGTTGCTTGATTCGTTTGATCTACATGTAATGGAACCATAATTAGCAACAGAAATCGAGTCTTTTGCAAGCTTTTGAGTGTTCCTTGTTTATTCTATTAACCATTAATCACCATTAAAATATTTTTGTGGTCTCGTAAATTACGAAAATTTTCCAAGAGGCGATGAATGAAATAGAAGTCCTAAAATTTACCATCTTGCGATTGCATAAATCTTCTTTCTTCTTAAATTCATTGCATAATGAATTTATGAAATTTTATAAGGGGGTTACTTGATTAGTTTAGTTTAGTTGGTTGTAGAGAGTTTCATCTACTTGTAATGAAACATAATTAGCAACAAAAATTTCATCTTTGAAACTTTGGAGTGGTCTTTTGTTTGTTTTGGGGATCACTATCACAAGTAGAAATAAATATAGCCCTCCACCATTATCTTTCCATCAATTTACTACCTTGTCGCAATTCATGGTAAATAATATGCCACCAACTCAGGACTTGTTGTCAGGTTGACAAATCTGTAGCAACTCTGGTTGACTTTTTGGAGTCTTCTAAATCAGGGGCTGACCCAAGGAAATTTTTGAGGAGGGGCAAAAATACCTTAAATTAAAATTTAAGGGACATTGAGGATTGAATTGTATGTTGGTTAAAATTATGTAAACTTATCAACTGGACTACCATAACTAAGTGAATTTATTATATAACATTGTGTATATTAGGTATATATGCCAATATAGTAGGAAAACGAAACTCGGGGGTGTGGTCGCTCCCCCCGGGCTTATGGTGGGACTGCCCCTGCTTTGTAGCTTTCTCAAAAAATTCGGGTCTTTGATAGAAATTTGCAGATTATACTAAGAATCTACACCCCTCTTTACCAGTTTCTTAATCTGAGATTTGATCCTCTCTTTCAAAAGTCATTATGAAATTTCCATGATGCTGAGTTTGTTTTCCAGTTTTTTTTCTTGACTGTTGTTTTCTGTGTTATATCATTTGATTTTGATAATTTACATAAAATAATTATTTGTTGTATATGCTTCTTGACTAACGTTTACTGCAGCAAATTGATCGCATAAATGCTGCTCAAAACAAGACTTGCAATCGAAGACGTGTTCGGAAATGGATTTCATGTTTTGATACAAGACGCAACTAAAACGAAAAAAAAGGAAAGACCAAAAGCTATGTTAACTTTGGAATTTATATCTGTGTAAGAGTGTCTTAGGGTGATTGTAAGCATCGTGGTTAGTGGCAATTGAAAACCCAATCGAAAATGAAGCCAAAAATTCCAAATTCTAGAACTGGGATATCAGGACGATATACCGACAGTCTACCGTCGGTATATCATCGGAAGACTGTTGAACCCTAGTTCTATTGCAGAACGGTTCTGTCCCACTAAGTCAAGTTACCGGAATACTAGCGGTAAACTGGTAAATTGCCTATTCTTTCTAGAACCTTATAGTGGGGCCCAAAAACTGGACCAACGATATACCGGCGGTATACCGTCTGGCTGATCTTGGCCTACATTTAATGCCCCCAACGATTAGAAAATTAGCCGTTTCTAATCGTTACTGTGCATCGCGGTATACCGACGGTATTTTGCTTGCACATCAGTAGATGCATTAATTGCATTGTTTTTGAGTGATCTTATATACTGTTTTTGGTGAGACTCATTCATTTCCAATCTTTATAGCCATAAATTCCCAACCACCAAAAACCAAAGGCCTTTATTCTCCAAACTTTCAATAGTCAACTACTATTGTGCCAGAGTAATCAAGAGTTGTAACTTGAGATCTTCTAAGTGTTTAGGATATCAAATATTTCTTATTCAAAGTTGAAGTCTTTGAGCTCTTCGTATCAAAGCTCAAGTGTAAGAAGTTGACGAGTCTTCGGATCAAAGCTCATATTGTAAGCTATTTAAGTATTTATTCAATAGTGGATTAAAGCCGGAGAGAGTTCTAGAATTGAATTACCTTCGAGGAGGAGACCAGGACACATCAAGCGTTTGAATTTCTTGCACTTCTTTAAAATTGCTCTTTGTATTAGTTTTATAAAACCCTATCCCCCACAATCGGTTGCCTACATTCTTGTGATCATCAGCCATAAGGAAGTCTGTGAGGGTGCATAAGGTTTCTTTCCTCCAATTGTGGTTTGCAAAAGTTTGCCTAACCTTTGAAATTGGACACTTTAGATTATTTGTGCCTAATCCATGGAATTGTAGACTTTGATACATCTTGGTGATTCATGGAAGCAATATATTGCCAAAAGTTTAGGTTATGCGACCACCTCAAAGAATAGGGAATTGCTAACTGTATGATACAACTTTCTGCATTACAAATTTTGTTGCATCTTGTACTATAGGAAAATGTCACATAACATTTTCACTAATATTAGGTGTTTGTTATAATAGAATTTAGTAGAATATTTGACTTGTTTATTATTCAGGTGGAGCTACACTTATATAGGAGGGGCTAACCTCTCTCCCTATTATTCTACTCGATGTGGGACTAAAAGCCCATTAATACTCTCAACACTCCCCCTCAAGATGGGCGATAGATATCAATCATCCCCATCTTGTTATATAGTTTAGAGAGACTTAATGAATTAAGTCCCTTAGTAAGACAATCTGCAACATGTTCTTCTGAGCGAACATGATCGAGCTTTAGTATTCCTTTCTCTAACTTTTCCTTGATAAAGAATCGATCGATCTCGATGTGCTTCATTCTGTCACGCTGAACTGGATTGTTAGCTATACTCAGTGTTGCTTGTCTGTCACTCAGAAGACGCAATGGTGTTCCTTGGTCTAGCTTCAACTCTGTCAGCAATGCTTTTACCCACAACAATTCTGACACTCCCAAAGTCATAGCTCTATATTCCGCTTCAGTGGTTAATCGAGCTACCACAGACTGTTTCTTGCTTCTCCATGAGACTAGGTTACCCCCTACAAATACACAATATCCTGAGGTAGACCTTCTGTCATCCATACAACTTGCCCAATATGCATCGCAGTATCCCTCAACACTAAGGTGTCCATTGTTCTTGAACCATATCCCTCTTCCAGGAGCCTCCTTTAGATATCTCAAAATATGGAAAACAGAATCCATATGGCCCTTCCTTGGATCGTGCATGTAGCGACTCACTATACTCACAATAAATGAGATATCAGGACGAGTGTGACCCAGATAAATCAATCTGCCTACAAGTCTCTGATATCTTTCACGATCAACCGGCTCTCCTGCCTCTGCCCCCAATTTATTTTTCTGGTCAATCGGAGTGACTACCGGACGACATCCCAGCATACCAGTTTCTGTGAGCAAGTCTAGTACATACTTCCTCTGAGAGAGGACGATCCTATCTTTTCCTCGAGCTACCTCGATCATGAGAAAATACCTCATCATTTTCAAGTCCTTTACTTCAAATTCTTTAGCAAGTTTTGACTTCAGCTGGGTAATCTTCTTTTCCTCATTACCTGTGATCACTATATCATCTACGTATACAAAAAGTATGGTAACGTGGCCTCTCGCATGTCGGAAGAAGACTGTGTGATCTGCATTAGTCTGGCTGTACTATAGTGTCCCGTTCCGCTCAGTCAATCGGAGGAATCAAAACGCCGACGGCGTTCGAACTTAGCCTTGCAACGGCTGTTCGAAAATCCGCTCGGTCGAGGCGACTCCTCACTCAGGTGGGATAGTTTCGGTGAACTTGCCTCATCTTAGCCTTCACATAATAAATTGTATATTTTTAACTTGCACAAGTTAGACTTGATAATAAAAGAGACATCTACATAGCTAAGGAAATAATTCCGACGGGTCGGATTGAGTTAGAACATTAAAAAAGGATCCCATGGTTGGCTTAGAATCGTTGCACGATGGCTTTCAAATGACACTCGGTCCTTCGTTCCGTGGCTTGGAAGAAGGAAGTTGGTCCACGTTGCTAAGTTGCCACAAAGCTAGAATTAGCCTAAGTTATAGGCGTCGCCTGCGTATATGCTTAATAAGCACGCACGGTCCCGTCGTCCAAGGCTTGGCATAGCCTTCGCATGTCCCGTGGTTTAAGTCGTATTGCACGGCTTGTGGCTTAAGTCTAGACACTCAAAGAACTTGTTTGTTAAAGTCGAACGCGTGCACGACACGTTCCCTCGAGGCAAAGTTTGACGCAGCCTTGGCTCGTCAAGTCGTTGTACAATTAAGTTAGGCAAATTATGCCGGTCGATCGAAGCCATTTCTAGCACTGTCCCGCTCTTTCTGCGGTTGTCAAGTCAAATAGCCCCATGATCTCAAGGCTCGTGAAATAAAGTATGTGACTTGAGCGATAGTGTCGCCTAGAGAACAAGGTCTGTCTAAGGCTTGTGCCACGGTTGGTTTAAGGAAAAGCATGCCACGGTCAAATGAACACGTTCTGTTCAAGTTAAGATGGAAGACTACTTAGTAGTCGTTCCCTGGATTTCAAACGATAGAAGTTCACGCGACTGGTTGTCGCCGAGATCGGTCCCGCTACTTGGGAGTCTCGATAAGGAAGTTCACGAGATCGGTCCCGCTACTTGGGAGTCTCGATAAGGACGTACACAAGATCGGTCCTGCTACTTGGGAGTCTCGATAAGGAAGTTCACCATATCGGTCCCGCTACTTGGGAGTCTCGATAAGGAAGTCCACGTGACTGGTTGTTGCCGAGATCGGTCCCGCTAGTTGAGAGTCTCGATAGGAAGTTGGAAAGCATGGTCATGATTAAGGAAGGACTTGATAGATTGAGTTGAGTCTTGCATGGTCATTGGACAACTTGTGCGCAAGGAAAAATTTCTCGAACGATCCTGGGGCACCGGGTTCGTTTCGGCCTAGGAGGAATTGCAGATATTGTACGACCTTCATCGATGGTACGACTCGATTAAAGTGAACCGTTACAATATCGGCTGCGGGTCATTCGGTGGGAGCTCGTACCTCGCACGCAAATGGTGACCGTATGCAAAGATCCGGTGTAGCTTGACATTGCTAGTGACCGCTCATATAGATGTGTCGGAATAAGAGTGACTATCCGTGTGTATGCCTTTGGATTGCGTCGAGTACTAGCATGTTACGAGTTGGGTTAATAAGGTATACTTATAGCAAGCGCTAACCTTGAGTCGGTGCGGGTTAGGAGTGCACGGTTGCAATACCATTTTGGAGCCTGAGATATGGCTATATCAAGGACACGTGCTTCGGCATAAATGTGGCGTCGTCATCGAGTCGTCTCGAGTTAGGTCATGAAGGGCCGTAAGGCAAGTTGGTTAGGTTTGGTTGATCCTTGGGAGGCATGGCCTCGATCTTAAGGCACGATCAAGTCTATTGGCACGACCAGTACGAGTCATCCCCTTGACGTCATTGGCATGAGAATGGTCTAGAGGCACATAAAAACAAGTGAAAGTCTTGGCAAGGCCGAGTTGCATAAGTTTCTACTCCGCGAGGCACTGCCTCGAATATATATTGAAGCCTTGAATAGAGTATAACACGACCCTATCGTTGCGTTGCCAAGTATAGGCTAAGGTGTCTCTGTCCTAAAATTGATCCTAAGGCAAGACTAGCAAGACAATCAAAAAGGGAATTAAGCTGCACAGAGTAAATGAACGTGTCGGTTTTGTATGGGTGGGCGAGGAGCTCACTCCACCAGTACAGTTGAGTACTGACACCCACACAGTTTTTATGTGCAGGCATAGGTAGAAGTCCGATGGCGCGGAGCTCGCTTGGATGCGTCGAGGCACGGAGTTTCTTGGCGTTTCGAGGCGTGCGGTAGCATGGCGTCAGAACTTATACAGAACATAATGTATGGACATCGCCATTCCGAAGAATCTGCCACTCGTCGCTTGAAGCTTGTATTGAGAATTGAGAGAGAGCAGAGTGACTTGTAATATGAGAGAAAAGTGAGCTTAAGAGACTTGTAAATTGGTCTCGTGTCCATATTGTAATCTTTGTTCAATATCAATAAAAGAGTATATTGTATGACTTGTGTTTTGCTTCAAATTTTTGCTGCTGACTATTCAATATTTCTTTTTGGGACTTCTGTGCGACGACTCCCGTCGCTTAGCTTGTAATCGGCCGCTATGGACCTGCCTTGCGTGAGCGCAATCTAAGCTCACGTGGCATCACGCCTTAGCGAGGACGATCGCTCATACGGGAGCAGAGCGTGACATAATGGTATCAGAGCACGGTTTTACGTCCTTGAACTTCAAGTCGATTCTCTCAGTTTTGAAAGCTCATCGTTGATAAAGAAGTGTGCGCTCTCTCTTAAATGTCCCACGGCATGTCCATACAATAAGTCTAAATATTTTGCAAAAATCGCACGAAAGAAATTTGGTTGAACAAAAGTTCAAGTAAGAACGGTTGGCTAAGTTGGACTGGACATATACACCAAAAATTGTGTCGACCTTAGCAAAGTCGCGTACGACATACAAATTGTGTCAAACAAGAATAAGTTAGACTCGATCATGGAATGTGGAATGACTATAGAAGTGCTATCGAACGATGATATCGTCGATGCGATATAAGAAGATCGTGCTTGAAATTGGAGGAATGGTTTGAACGAAAAATCTAGGTAATCGGTTGTGATTCATAACTTGTTTCGAGGATTGTCAAATGACCTCATCCCTGAGTGGTGTATGTGATAGCATTGGGGATGTTGGTCGATTGAAGATACGGGGTGCCAATGAGTCTATCAGCAAGCATCACATGCATGCAAAGCTTTAGATCAAGTATCATTGAATAAGTTATAATCTTGAAGATTTCGACGAGTTGATTTGAACGAAATTAGAATCGACGTGCATGGGATTGGAATTTCCATTGAGCACGAAATGCAGGTGATAAGGAAAAAGATAGATTGAATCGAGGAAAACGATATGAATCGTATGCGAAAGTTAGCACGATTGGATGATAGCGTGCATGAAAGTGATTTTGAAGTTACAAAAATGACTCTATGGATTTGAATAGATGTTGCTCGATGATTCAGCTAGCATAGAACGGTACGACTTGAGGAAATGTGTTGCTCGATGACTTAAGATAGACGGATGAACATACGTGATTTTGGGTCGAACGAATTGAACATGTAACGGGTTTGGGAGATAATGATCGAACTTGATCTTGAATGTCGAGGAGATTATCCAGTTCGTACGATAGCAACAGTCGCACGATTCGAAATTCATTGCAAATGAAGATCGTCGGGTTATGTATATCATCGATGGTATTGAGGCGCATCAAAGATCGATATGCGATAACTCGGGGGTACTCTGATTCGAGGAATGACGATCGTGCAAAATGTTATTGTTCCGATGGATGCTATGCTTGGGATTTTGATGAAATGAATGTTGGATGAAAATGATCGTATCTTGATGGTTACGCTGATAACCATAATGTCGACGTTCTTGTCTTGCGTGAGCGCAACTCCAGCCTCGTCCATGCGTCATGTCGGATTTGGGAACGATCTTTCTGCGTGAGCGCGGACATGGTGATTCATGTCGCGGGAACGATCGAACTCGGAAAATCAAGATGTGGCAATTTGGATTGCTTCGACTTGTGGTTTGAGGCGAAGGTGGATTCGAGAAGTGATCGGACTTATGATTGATGATTGAGTAAACTTGAGGATTGAGGACATCCAATCTGCGTATCGAGAATGAATTAGTCTAGACTCAAAACAAGAGTTACGCTCCGATAAGAACGATTATTCCGTGGAAGCGTTGCATGGTAATTTTATGTCGACCGTGGATAATCGGACTCGCGTGAGATTGGAACGTGACATATTGTTAAAGTCAGACGACCTTGTGATCAATTATGTGAATTGGGATGAATGACTTAGGGAATATGAAATGAGAATTATAGTTTAGCGACAAGTCGTGTCATAGCGTGCTTGACTTGGAAGGAATAGATAGGTGGATTATATCAAATGTATTCGAAGAGATAGGTTATGCAAATTGTATGTTGGATGAATGATATTGATAAGTCGAGGAAATGGTTGAACATGACTCGATATAGGATGGCTTTGCTGAATGACTCGGACCCCTTCGACTAAGTGTTGCAAGTGCGAATATGAGATATATATGTTCGATGTTTAGAAATTTGAGTGATGCGAGCTTGGGTAGAAAATCTCGTACTATCAACTTTGGTTTGACCCTAGAATTGGGGGTCAGTGTTGGCATTATTGTTGATTCCAATCCTGACATTGACTTTAGCCTTGAGAAATGACCTAGCGGGTTAGGCGAGACGTCCATGTTGCAAGAGTTAGCATTGGAATGATTGATCTTGAGGATTGGTATGGATGGATAGAATGATTCTGGAACATGAAAATATCCCTCACGAGAATCGGCTGACATGCATGTATTTCAGGGACGCCTAAATATGTGTACGATCCGACTCGAGTGAGAATGACGAATTCTCTATCACAAGGCTTGGCTGAAATGCATGTATTTTGGGGACGCCTGGGATATGTACACGATCCAACCAAGTGATATGTTGAATTCAAATGAGACTTGAGGAATGGAAAAGTATCGAGGAATGTAAAATTGTGTTGTGAAGAAAAGATTGATAGTAGTGCGAGCGTGGCTCGGATTGAAGAAACGCATAGGCGGAGTGTGTATGAGAGTCCTTGGATCAAAGTGGTCTATAAGTAAGTACTCAGTTAATTTCGAGGACGAAACTTTTTCTGAGTGGTATATGATGTAGTGCCCCGTCCCGCTCAGTCAATCGGAGGAATCGAAATGCCGACGGCATTCGAACATAGCCTTGCAACGGCTGCTCGAAGACCCACTCGGTCGAGGCGACTCCTCGCTCAGGTGGGATAGTTTCGGTGAACTTGCCCCATCTTAGCCTTCACATAAGAAATCGTATGTTTTCAACTTGCACAAGTTAGGCTTGATAATAAAAGAGAGGCATCCACATAGCTAAGGGAATAATCTCGAAAGGTCGGATTGAGTTAGAACATGGAAAAAGGGTCCCATGATCGGCTTAAAATCGTTGCACGATGGCTTTCAAATGACATTCGGTCCTTCGTTCCGTGGCTTGAGAGAAGGAAGTTGGTCTACGTTGCTAAGTTGCCACAAAGCTAGAATTAGCTTAAGTCATAGGCGTCGCCTGCATATATGCTTAATAAACACGCACGGTCCCGTCGTCCAAGGCTTGGCATAGCCTTCGCATGTCCCGTGGTTTAAGTCGTATTGCACGGCTTGTGGCTTAAGTCTAGGCACTCAAAGAACTTGTTTGTTCAAGTCAAACGCGTGCACGGCACGTTTCCTCGAGGCAAAGCTTGACGCAGCCTTGGCTCGTCAAGTCGTTGCACAATTAAGTTAGGCAAGTTATGTCGGTCGATCGAAGCCATTTCTAGCACTGTCCCGCTCTTTCTGCGGTTGTCAAGTCAAATAGCCCTACGATCTCAAGGCTCGTCATATAAAGTATGTGACTTGAGCGATAGTGTCGCCTAGAGAACAAGATCTGTCTAAGGCACAAGCTACGGTTGGTTTAAGGAAAAGCATGCCACGGTCAAAGGAACACATTCTGTTCAAGTTAAGATGGAAGACTACTTGGTAGTCGTTCCCTGGATTTCAAACGATAGAAGTTCACGCGAGTGGTTGTCGCCGAGATCGGTCCTGCTACTTGGGAGTCTCGATAAGGAAGTCACGAGATCGGTCCCGCTACTTGGGAGTCTCGATAAGGAAGTTCACGAGATCGGTCCCGCTACTTGGGAGTCTCGATAAGGAAGTCACGAGATCGGTCCCGCTACTTGGGAGTATCGATAAGGAAGTTCACGAGATCGGTCCCGCTACTTGGGAGTCTCGATAAGGACGTACACGAGATCGGTCCCGCTACTTGGGAGTCTCGATAAAAAAAGTTTACGAGATCGGTCCCGCTACTTGGGAGTCTCGATAAGGAAGTCCACGCGACTGGTTGTCGTCGAGATCGGTCCCGCTAGTTGGGAGTCTCGATAGGAAGTTGGAAAGCATGATCATGATTAAGGAAGGACTTGATAGATCGAGTTGAGTCTTGCATGGTCATTGGACAACTTGCGCGCAAGGGGAAATTCCTCGAACGATCCTGGGGCACCGGGTTCGTGTTGGCCTAGGAGGAATTGCAGATATTATACGACCTTCATCGACTGTACGACTCGATTGAAGTGAACCGTTACAATATAGGTTGCGGGTCATTCGGTGGGAGCTCGTACCTCGCACGTGAATGGTCACCGTATGCAAAGATCCAGTATAGCTTGACATTGCTAGTGACCGCTCATATAGATGTGTCGGCATAAGAGCGGCTATCCGCGTGTATGTCTTTAGATTGCGTCGAGTACTAGCACGTTACGAGTTGGGTTAATAAGGTATACTTATAGCAAGCGCTAACCTTGAGTCGGTGCAGGTTAGATGTGCACGATTGCAACACCATTCTGGAGCCTAAGATATGGCTATATCAAGGACACGTGCTTTGGCATTAATGTGGCGTCGTCATCGAGTCGTTTCGAGTTAAGTCAGGAAGGGCCGTAAGGCAAGTTGGTTAGGTCTGGTTGATCCTTGGGAGGCACGATCAAGTCTTTTGGCACGACCAGCACGAGTCGTCCCCTTGACGTCATTGGCACGAGAATGGTCTAGAGGCATATAAAAACAAGTGAAAGTCTTGGCACGGCCGAGTTGCATAAGTTTCTACTCGGCGAGGCACTGCCTCGAATATATATTGAAGCCTCGAATAGAGTATAGCACAACCCTGTCATTGCGTTGCTAAGTATAGGCCAAGGTATCTCTGTCCTAAAATTGATCCTAAGACAAGACTAGCAAGATAATCAAAAAGAGAATTAAGCTGCACAGAGTAAATAAACGTGTCGGTTTTGTTTGGGTGGGCGAGGAGCTCACTCCACCAGTACAGTTGAGTACTGACACCCACACAGTTTTCATGTGTAGGCACATGTAGAAGCCCGATGGCGCGGAGCTCGCTTGGATGCGTCGAGGCACGGAGTTCCTTGGCGTTTCGAGACGTGTGGTCGTATGGCGTCAGAATTTATACAGGACATAATGTATGGACATCGTCATTCCGAAGAATCTGCCACTCGTCGCTTGAAGCTTGTATTGAGAATTGAGAGAGCAGAGTGACATGTAATATGAAAGAAAAGTGAGCTTGAGAGGCTTGTAAATTGACCTCGTGCCCATATTGTAATCTTTGTTCAATATCAATAAAAGAGTATTTTGCATGACTTGTGTTTTGCTTCAAATTTTCGCTGCTGACTATTCAATGTTTCTGCTTGGGACTTCTGTGCGACGACCCCCGTCGCTTAGCCTGTAATCGACCGTTATGGACCTGCCTTGCGTGAGCGCAATCTAGGCTCACGCGGCATCACGCCTTAGCAAGGAAGATCGCTCCTACGGGAGCAGGGCGTGACATGTACCCTATGCCCGTGACAACTTTTCTGAATCTTTCAAAGCATGACCGAGGAGATTGCTCAAGTCCATACAATGATTTCTTCAGCTTGTTCACTTTTCCTGTTGACTGCTTCGTACAAAATCCAGGAGGCGTCTCCATGTATACTTCCTTCTGTAGATCTCTATGAAGAAAAGCATTCTTCACATCTAATTGATGAAGTTGCCACCCATGGTTTGCTGTAAGGGAGACCAGGGCTCTTACAGTGCTCATCTTCGCTACAGGAGCAAACGTATCATCATAGTCGATGCCATAGGACTGAGTGAATCCTTTTGTAACCAATCTTGCCTTGTATCGCTCCACCTTTCCTTCTGACGTCTCTTTCACCGTGAAGACCCATTTGCATCCGACTGCCCTTTTTTTTCAGGTAATGTAACAAGTTTCCATGTCCCATTTCTTTCTAGTGTCCCAAGTTTCTCCAACATTGCAGCTTTCCATCTTGGATCTTCCTTCGCTTCCTGTCAACACTTAGGCAAAGAGGTGGTGTCTAACGATGCAATCAATGTTCCATAAGTAGGGAATATATTAGAGTATGCTAGAAAATGAGCAATATCATGTTCATAACCATAACGAATAGAAGATTTTCCTGTATTACTACGAGAAGATTTTCTTAAGGGAATATGAGATAGTGGAGGAGAGATCATATCATCCGAATCAGAGGAATCCGCATCCAAATCAGAGGGATCCGGTACGGAAGGCGCATCTTCAGGAGTTGGGGCAGTGTTAAGTGAGAGACATGGCACAGTAGGTATAGTAGAGGCAATAGGCACAGTAGTGGACTGCTGCTTCCTTCTTCTGTAGACTTGGGGCTCTGTAGTCCGTTCTTCCCCCTATTCTGTAGTCTTTTCCTGTACTGGAGCATCACTTTCTTCCTCCTGATTGTATGCATCATCATCACTTTCCTCACTCTAGCTATCTTCCCCTTCTTTCCTTGGACCAACTTCCATCATTGGGCATGGAACTGACCCAACAATCACGCTTGGGACTATCTCCCCCTCACTCCTAATACCTCTTGTGTTAGGTGTCACCAAATGCGAAGCCTTCCCCTGAACCATTGTGGTAGTATGGTTACATCTCTCTGAATGTAACATCCATGCTCACAAAGAGTCTTCGCTCCACTGGATTCCAGCAAGAATATCCCTTCTGAGTTCCTGAATAGCCAACGAAGACACACTTCACTATCCGAGGGTCCAATTTCCCTACTACAGGTCTATTATCCTTCACAAAGCATATACAACCAAATATTTTTGGGAGAACAATGTACTTGTTCTCACCTGTAAGCATCTCAAACGGTGTCTTCCATCCTAACACCTGAGAGGACATCCTGTTGATAAGGTATACAGCAGTCAACACGGCATATCCCCACAAGTGTTTCGGAACATTCATAGCAAACATCATTGACCTTGCCACTTCCAACAGGTGCATTTTCTTTCGTTCCGCCACGCCATTTTGTGCTGGTGTATAGGCACATGAAGTCGATGTTGTATCCCATTGGCTGATAAGTACTCCTCAATAGCTTTGTTGGTACATTCTGTCCCATTGTCAGACCTCAAATTTTTTACTTTAGTACCGTACTGTATTGAATCCTGCGATAAAAGTCTTGAAAGCATGCAAAGACATCACTCTTACTCTTCATTAGGTATACCCAGGTAACACGAGTATGACAGTCAATAAAGGTGACAAACAACTTAAAACCATTAACAGTAGTTGTAGGACAAGGTCCTCACACATCAGAGTGTATCATATCAAAAGCAGCTGAACTTTTATTTCCAGAACTCATATAAGAACTTTTGGTGTGTTTCCCAAGTTCACAAGCATCACAAACCAACTTTTGCATATTAGCCTTTTGATACATAGAGGAAGACATCTGACTCAGTAGACTAAATGAAAAGTATCCCATGTGTTGATGTTGGAGTAATAATTCTTCTTCTACGGTACTTCGCAGCTCCTCCGGTTGTGCTTCATCCACCAGCGCTGCCAGTGCTGTATCCAGCCCATCCCTGTCTAAGTACCATAGCCCTTTATGTCAAGTGCCAGTCCCCAACTGTCTTTCCGTTCCCTTCTCCTGAAAAATAACCTTCGGAATGTCAAAAAAAAACAACACAATTAAGTTGAAGAACAATGACACTTATGGATAATAGATTAACAGGAAAGGATGGAACATGCAAGACATCAGTAAAACTCATCGAAGGGGTGCATTCAACTGTCCCTTTACCCACAATGGGTCTAGCAATACCATCAGCAATCTGAATGCTTTCAGGTGTCATCAGGTATGCGTAATCTTGGAACTTATCACGGGCACCCTTGACATGGCAGGATGTCCCAGAGTCACTTATTCAATTTAACTTCCTGGTTTGTAGGTAGATGCAAGGGCATGAGCAGGTATACCTGTGCTTGTACTAGCATAGTATGTGATGTTACCACCGGAGGTGGTTGAAATCTATGTCCCAGTGGTATTGGCTCGACTGTCGCTAGTTCCAAGCTTCATGTTCCTCCATATTTCCAGTATTTCTCTCTCACTAGGAGTCACATTGGATGACTGATTCTCACTTCTCCCTTTTGCCAGGTTTGTCTTGTGCCCTCCAGAATAATATCCTCTGCTATCGACATAGCCTCCTCTGCCACGTCTACGCCCTCCACGACCACGTCCACGACCACTGGACTAGCCTCTCATAGGCTTCATACAGAATCTGATGAAGTGTCCTGGGTCTCCACAACTGTAGCACCCTCCCCCTCCTGAAGGGTTTGGATTAAAAACTGCTAGAGCTGATTTCTCTTCCGGAGTGCTAGTGGTGATGGACATCAGCTTCAACCGTGCTTCTTATTGTGCCATAGCAACAATTGCCTCCTCTAGTGATGGCAGTTCGGGTTGTGCGAGTAGCACATTCCTCCTTTGCTCGAATGCTGGGTTGAGCCCCTTCAGGAACTTCATCATCCTCTGTCACGAAATATACTCCATGAACTTCTGGTAATGTTTTGCAAATGTTGGTTCCACTTACTCATCTTCCACACCAATGGGATCTAGTGGTCGAGATCTGACCAATACTTCTTCAGCACAGCCGCATACTCAGAGATGGTGTGATCTTCTTGGACCACCTTATCAAGTTCATCCTGCAGTTGGAAGACTCTCACAGGGTTGCCCGTCCCTGAGTACATGTCCTTCAATGTCATCAAAATATCACCGGCTCCCTCCATTGCTTCCACGTTGTCCGATACTTGGTCGGTCAAGGAGACTGTCAACCATCCAGCTACAACATTGTTGACGATCTCCCACACATCAAATTTCCGTGAGGAGTGATCTTCAGGTGCCTTAGTTTGGCCATTCACTGTCACGCTCCGCTCCCGCAGGAGCGATCGTCCTCGCTAAGGTGTGATGCCGCACGGGCCTAGGTTGCGCCCGTGCAAGGCTAATCCCAGAAACGGTCGATTTGAGCTAGGCCACAGAGTCGCACAGAGTGTCCCCATTGCAGCGGAAAGTAAATGAACACAAATTTAAGCGAATTCAAACTCTTTATTGATATTCAAGAAGTTTACAAGCGGCGCTAGGCCGAGTTTACAAATCCCTCAGGCTCTCTCTCTCTGAAACATAAAAGACGTGCCAAGTGGCTTATAACATGGAATGATTCATGGCGATGTTCCGATACATTATGTCCTGTATATGGTGCTCCAGCTACTTGCAACGCGCCAAGGCTCTAGAGATAGCTCCGCGCCTTAGCACGTTCGAGGGAAGCTCCGCACCCGATGACGTCTCCTGCATCCTGCAAGCAGACTGTGGGGTTATCAGTACATTGTTATGCACTGGTGGGGAGGCTAGCTCGCCCACAATGCTATCATTACTAAACACGTTTCCTTTTACTTTTGTGCACCGTCTATCATTCATTATCTTTCTAATCTTGCCTTAGGATCAGTTTCATGGCATATTTCGTAACCTATCTCGTGTTGTCGATTTCAAGTGTCGCATGGAAATACATGTACGACTTACCCATACTTACCGTCGGGCCTTCCCTGTCCAAAGTAAACCAAGTTAGTCAACAATTCATATAAACTTTCAATGTCAAGTGCGTGTCCCTGCCTCGGGTTCTAGCACGTCGTAGGCACGTTCTCTAACTCATTTGCATAAAGTACTCTTATCATTTGGTGTGTTACATTTCAAGCATGTTCAGAGTGTTACATTTCAAGCATGTTCAGAGTATTACATTTCAAGCATGTTCAGGAGGCACTTCATTTAGTTAACTTAGACTACTTGTTTCAATGCAAGGACTTGCACGTAGATTGCCACCAGCATAGCCCACTTAATCTACATGCACGGGTCGCAGGAATCACAAGCCATTTTGGACATATTCTATTGGGCATTCTCACTTATCGAAGCGTGATGGCTGGTACACCTTGATAGTCTCTTGAAATGCCTGGCCTTACGTCTCCTTGAGTGGCCGAGCTCCCACTCAAAGCAGCCCGTAAGTCCCATGTCTGATTCTGCCTAGGCCGGCCACGATATACCCCCCCATCGATCGTGCCGCGGAATCCTTCCTCACGACGGCCACGGTATTCCCCCCCATCGCCCATGCCGTTTGTCCACGACCATTTCGTATTGACTTGTCATTTAACATAACGGCTGTCTTGAGCCATAGGCTGTCTCTGAGCCATAATGCGTTATCGACCAGGTTGGCGTCCGTGCAGCGCGGGTAGCGAGCTCCGTTGCACGTGCCCGTCATACATGTCGCTAACCATTCTTTCCTTTCTTATCTTTTATTCACTCTTTCATTTCTTTCTTTCACTTGTTCGTTCATTCATTCATTCTTCACGTATTCATTCATTCATTCGTTGATTCATTCATTCACTTATTCGTTCATTCATACATTATGCAACTCCCCGTGCGGGAGTCGCCTTGGCGACCCATCGGTCCCGAAGTCTTTCAATGTTGCTATACTCTACTCGGAACGACTATGTCGATAGTCTTCCGTTTCATTGTTGTAAACCGTTTATTGTTTCATTGTTGATCGCGTAGGAAACTTGAATGTAAGCTTGTGCCGTAGCACGAGCGTAAAATTTCGCGGTGCGAGAGTTCTCACATTTTTCATATCCTTTTCCATATTCTATACAAGAATACAATATGGGATTATTCCCTTAGCTAGGTGCGTTGAGTCATTTATTAGCATGCGCGGTGTTATCGCCTAGCGATTCTAGCAATAGTGTCCGTATTGTTATGTGTCTAGGCTAAGCAAAGACGGGTTCATCGGAGCCACCCACCTTAGCGATGTTCGCATCGGCCGAGCGATACTCCGAGCGCGCCTTTGAAAGTCTAAGTCTGGATTCCTCTTGACGGGCCAATGTAAGCCTTGCATCGATTCTTCATCAGGTCGATGCCAACTCTTCGGGTCGACGGCTCGTTTGAGTCGTTGCACTTGCCGCTTGAATCGGCGTTCCGCTAGGGCGGAGCGGGTCATTACATAATACACCACTCAAAACAAGTCTCGCCCTCGAGACTTCATGAGTGCAGGTCATCCTATCGTTCCTTAACTCATGTCGTGTACTTATCTTAGACAATTCCTATCGAATGGCTTTATCGTTCGATGGCATCGAACCATGCTCGGTTATCCTTCCAAGTTTTATGTCGCATGTGTTTGGTGAATTTTATTGAATGACTGTCCATTCATTTTAGACTTGATGGTACTTATTCAATTCAAGTGTTTCTTCGTCTTGGTTGCTATTTCTTCGTGTCATGGGACTTAAATGGTCGCACGAGGCACGTTGTAATTTATCAAACTCAAGAGTCGTAAGCGGAGGCAAACTCACTCATTCGTTCACGCGCATCTCAACACCCACTTGCAGCTGCATTCGAGTTCATCGTATCGCTGAGTTTCGGATCGTGCACATGTTCAAGGCGTCCTCCGAATACGTACATTTCAACCAAGCTTAGCGATTAGCGAAGTCGGACAAGCTACTCGTGATAGTTTCGATTTGCCGATCGTTTTACTTATCTTCAATTTTAACCGAACTCATGTACGTCTCACTATCGTTTATCTCGATCCTCGAGATGATCCGACTCGCTTCTCAAGGTTCTTGTCTATGAAATCGATACGACTTCTTCTTAGCGGGGTCGACCAAGTCTAAGTAATTTCCGTCCGATTCAAGACCAAGTATTGCACTATCATCGAGCATATCTTCCTATCAATGATTCAATTCGTTATCCCAACTTTACTTGCGCATCATCCATTCCTATCGTTCCCTTCGTTTGGGGCCAATCTCGTCGTCGTTCACGCACACTCCGCCTACACGTTTCCTCGATTCCGGGCCACGCTTGCACTAGTATCAATCCTTTCTTTTACACGATTTCAAGTTCTCGACACTCTTCCATTCCTCAAGTCATGCTTGAACTCAACGTATCACTTGGCTGGATCGTACACGCATTCCAGGCGTCCCCAAAATACATGCATTCAGCCAAGCCGCATGATAGAGAATTCGTCATTCTCACTCGAGTTGCATCGTGCACATACTCAGGCGTCCCTGAAATATATGCATGTCAGCCGAATCTCTTGAGCAGGGTTTCCTATTCTTGCATCATTCAATCCATCCATGTCAATCCTCAAGATCAATCTTTTGATTTCTACACTTGAAACAGGGCGTGTCGCCTAACCGCTAGGCCATTTCTCAAGGCTAAGTCAATGTCAGGATTGGAATCATAGTTCCCCAACAATAATGCCAACACTGACCCCAATCCTAGGGTCAAACCAAAGTCGGTAGTACGGGATTTTCTACCCAAGCTCGCGTCACTCAGATTTCTAAACATCGAGCACGATCACCTATTCGCATCAATGCATTCGTTGCGCGTATTCGTATCCATTCAAATCACCAATTCTAACCAATTCATGTATTCGATCACGAGGTCGTCTAGCTTTGACAATATGTTGCGCCCCAATCTCACGCAAGTCCGAATCCACGGTGGTTCATGAATCACCATGCAACGCTCCCGCGGAATAATCATTTTCATCGGGACGTAACTCTTGCTTGCGTCTAGACTAATTCATTCTCGATACGCGGATTGGACCTACGAAATCCTCAAATTCAACCGTCACGCACGCTAAGTCATTCTCTAGTTCACATTCGCGTCAAACCACAAGTCGATGCATCCAATTTGCCATGCCATGCAAGTTCGATCACCCCCGCTGTATGAATTACCATACCAGCGCTCACGCGGAGTGATCGCCCTAATCGGCGTGACGCATGTGCGAGGCTGGAGTTGCGCTCGCATAAGACAAGAACGTCAACGTTGTGGTTGTCAACGAAGCATATCCAAACATTTTCATTTTTCATCCAAGCCAAGATCTCGGTTCGACAGTCTGACCGTCATTCGTTCAACTAGAAAATCCTCGAGCCACGTCTATATTTTCCTCGCCACGTTTCAATATCCCGAGTATAGCATCCATCGGAACAATGACATTTTGCACGATCGTCATTCGCCGAGTCAGAGTACCCTCGAGTTATCGCATATCGATCTTTGATACGCCTCAATACCATCGATGATATGCGTAACCTGACGATCTTCCTTTGCAACCAATTTCGAGTCGTGCGACTGATGCTATTGTCCGAACTGGATATACCACAATTCCATTCGATTCAATCCAAGATCAAGTTCGATTGCTATTCCTCAAGCAAGTTTCAATATCGTTCTCCAAAACTCAAGTCATATTTCATTTGACCTAATCCGAAATCACAAGTGCCATCCTCTAGCTTTCTCGATCGAGACATACATCTTTATTCATCGTTCCGAGTCGTTTTCTAACTTGCGTTGCCCATTGACAAGTTGTCCGAACGACATCTCGTTCGGGACATTCGAAGTCACGACCAACTAAGCGTGACGCGTTCTAAGGCTTTGCGATCGCATCGCTTCGCCGACATACTCGTTTTATCCGTATATCCTTTAGTCTCGCTCGAATAACTTCTATGACGTCCATACAGCACTCAGGGTTCGAGCCACTCGACTAGTCGTCGACACTCATTCTTATTCTTCTCCGAACCTATCACATACACCACTCGGGTTCAAGTCATTCTATAAATCCTCAAAAGATCATTCGATTCCCAATCGATATGTTCAATCGTGCGTTCGGCCGTTCCTCAAAGTCTAAATCAATCTTCCGTGCACGCCTAAGCGTGAACTCGATAGCGTTCCTATCGATATACACTCTAAGTGTAGCTTCATTCCCGACCGAGCGGTACTTGATATCGCTCGCAACTCGATTGCACCAAAAAGTCGAGGTGCGCAACACGCGGCACAACTTAGCCAAAAGGCCGTGTGCATAGCTATCCCGTTCGAACTATACTTCGGTCTCGTGTACTCGTTCGCCATTGTTAGCGTAAGGTTATTCAAGCACGCCTTGCGTTTGCTAACTTTTAGCATTTTGGTTTTCTTTCGACTCAAGTCCGTCATGGTTTGGCACAAAGGCCTTCGCCTATCGATCCCGTTCTACTGAGTACTTGTACAAGCTTTTGAAAATATTAGACTTATTGTATAAAACATCCCAAGGCACAACGAGAGAGAGTGTACACTTCTTTTGTTTCAAAACCGAGCTTTCAAGACTGAGAAAATGAAAATGAAGTCCAATGATGTAAAGCCGTGCTCTGATACCAATCTGTCACGTCCCGCTCCCGCAGGAGCGATCGTCCTCGCTAAGGCATGATGCCGCACGGACCTAGGTTGCGCCCGTGCAAGGCTAATCCCAGAAACGACCGATTTGAGCTAGGCCACAGAGTCGCACAGAGTGTCCCCATTGCAGCGGAAAGTAAATGAACACAAATTTAAGCGAATTCAAACTCTTTATTGATATTCAAGAAGTTTACAAGCGGCGCTAGGCCGAGTTTACAAATCCCTCAGGCTCTCTCTCTCTGAAACATAAAAGACGTGCCAAGTGGCTTACAACATGGAATAATTTATGGCGATGTTCCGATACATTATGTCCTGTATATGGTGCTCCAGCTCCTTGCAACGCTCCAAGGCTCCAGAGATAGCTCCGCGCCTTAGCACGTTCGAGGGAAGCTCCGCACCCGATGACGTCTCCTGCATCCTGCAAGCAGACTGTGGGGTTATCAGTACATTGTTATGCACTGGTGGGGAGGCTAGCTTGCCCACAATGCTATCATTACCAAACACGTTTCCTTTTACTTTTGTGCACCGTCTATCATTCATTGTCTTTCTAATCTTGCCTTAGGATCAGTTTCATGCATATTTCGTAACCTATCTCGTGTTGCCGAATTCAAGTGTCGCATGGAAATACATGCACGACTTACCCATACTTACCGTCGGGCCTTCCCTGTCTAAAGTAAACCAAGTTAGTCAACAATTCATATAAACTTTCAATGTCAAGTGCGTGTCCCTGTCTCGGGTTCTAGCACGTCGTAGGCACGTTCTCTAACTCATTTGCATAAAGTATTCTTATCATTTGGTGTGTTACATTTCAAGCATGTTCAGAGTGTTACATTTCAAGCATGTTCAGGAGGCACTTCATTTAGTTAACTTAGACTACTTGTTTCATTGCAAGGACTTGCACGTGGATTGCCACCAGCATAGCCCACTTAATCTACATGCACGGGTCGCTGGCATCACAAGCCATTTTGGACATATTCTCTTGGGCATTCTCACATATCGAAGCGTGATGGCTGGTACACCTTGATAGTCTCTTGAAATGCCTGGCCTTACGTCTCCTTGAGTGGCCGAGCCCCCACTCAAAGCAACCCGTAAGCCCCATGTCTGATTCCGCCTAGGCCGGCCACGATATACCCCCCCCATCGATCGTGCCGCAGAATCTTTCCTCACGACGGCCACGGTATTCCTCCCATCGTCCGTGCCGTTTGTCCACGACCATTTCGTATTGACTTGTCATTTAACATAACGGCTGTCTTGAGCCATAGGCTGTCTCTGAGCCATAATGCGTTATCGACCAGGTTGGCGTCCGTGCAGCGCGGGTAGCGAGCCCCGTTGCACGTGTCCGTCATACCTGTCGCTAACCATTCTTTCCTTTCTTATCTTTTATTCACTCTTTCATTTCTTTCTTTCACTTGTTCGTTCATTCATTCATTCTTCACGTATTCATTCATTCATTCATTCGTTGATTCATTCATTCACTTATTCGTTCATTCATTCATTCATACATTATGCAACTCCCCGTGCGGGAGTCGCCTTGGCGACCCATCGGTCCCGAAGTCTTTCAATGTTGCTATACTCTACTCAGAACGACTATGTCGATAGTCTTCCGTTTCATTGTTGTAAACCGTTTATTGTTTCATTGTTGATCGCGTAGGAAACTTGAATGTAAGCTTGTGTCGTAGCACGAGCGTAAAATTTTGCGGTGCGAGAGTTCTCACATTTTCCATGTCCTTTTCCATATTCTATACAAGAATACAAGATGGGATTATTCCCTTAGCTAGGTGCGTTGAGTCATTTATTAGCATGCGCGGTGTTATCGTCTAGCGATTCTAGCAATAGTGTCCGTATTGTTAATTTGTTATGTGTCTAGGCTAAGCAAAGACGGGTTCATCGGAGCCACCCACCTTAGCGATGTTCGCATCGGCCGAGCGATACTCCGAGCGCGCCTTTGAAAGTCTAAGTCTGGATTCCTCTTGACGGGCCAATGTAAGCCTTGCATCGATTCTTCATCATGTCGATGCCAACTCTTCGGGTCGACGGCTCGTTTGAGTCGTTGCACTTGCCGCTTGAATCGGCGTTCCGCTAGGGCGGAGCGGGTCATTACATTCACATTGCCCACCAAGCCTCTTGCCTTCAGAGTCCGCATCACCTGACGCGACCACTTCAAATAGTTGGAAGTACCCTCCAACTTTACTTCCAGCTTCTTCAACTTCGCCATTTTGTATGATGAATGATCCACATTTGTGTGTGCAGGACGGAAACTAGTCTCGGTCAGCCTCCTGGAGAAGAGATAGTCCACCAAAGCCTTCATCTGTTTGGCCGTCAGCTTGCCGTAGATCGTCTCCATCATCTTCGTCTTCTTCTCTTCCATCAACAAGGTAGATCGATATTGTCTGCACCTTTGATCACCGTCCTCTCCACATTTACTGTTTCTCCTTCAGCGGTAGCGGCGTCTCCGAGATTCGCTCCTCATGTCCCATGCAGGATTGCGACTGGAGGTCGCATGGCCGGACAAGAAGGAGGAGAAGGGCGGGTGGGGGGTGGGGGGTGGGGGCTGACGTAGAAGGAGGGGGGGTCGCTGGACGGAGGGGGGGTGGGGTGGCGGTGGGGCCGACGGTGCTGGCGGTGGTGGGGGGAGGCTAGGATTTTGTGGAGTAGGATTAGGGTTTTGTTGAGAGGGGTGGCGGCTAGGGTTTGGTGGAGAGAGGTGGTGGCTCTGTTACCAAATAGAATTTAGTAGAATATTTGACTTGTTTATTATTGAGGTGGAGCTACACTTATATAGGAGAGGCTAACCTCTCTCCCTATTATTCTACTCGATGTGGGAGTAAAAGCCCATTAATACTCTCAATAGTTATCATCTAAAAGAATTTATGAGTAGCAATTACTTTGCCTTAGAAAGCTGAGCATACCCTGTTCTGAAAGTTTTCTTACTTCTTAGATGATCTCAACAACGGCGGCACCTATGTTGCAGGAACATTAATACTACACAACAGTGATGTCACAGTACAGAAACTGAGACACGGACAGTCAGTGTGGTGTATCCTAGTATATTTTGGAGCGTCTCTGTCATGTCCACTACGTGCTTGGCACGGCGTGATACTAACACTATACATCCATTAACTGAAGTTGCCTTCTTCTATGTTCCACACTACCCATCTGTGTGCATGCTTGTTCACATTTATGTTTTGTGTCATCTATTCATTTTTAAAAATACATCTTTGAGTGTCATTCATTTTGTCATCTTGATTTATTTCTGCAGACTAGTGCAGCTCACAGCTGGACCTGTATGGATCTATATGTGTTTGCAACACCGTACAGGATAATGTGGGATTATTACTTCTCTGCTCGAGAGCACACAATAGAGATAAAGTCGTGGGAAGAAACTGCAGAAAGAGAATATGTATGCCTTCTTCCATGACTACCCATGCACCCTTATCCTTTTGTCCAACTCTATAATACCATGCCATGATGATTTTATTTGTGATCAGGTAAAGGAGCACGGTCTATCTGTATTTCTTATGCCATCGGGGATGCTTGGAACTTTTCTGTCTATGCTTGACGTCTTACCTCTGTTCTCAAACACTGGATGGGGTCAGAATGCTAACCTGGCCTTTTTAAAGAAACACATGGGAGCATCCTTTGAGAAACGGTCTAAACCTGGGAATGCAACCATTAGACCAGAGGATGTACACTCGGGCGATTTTTTAGCCGTCTCAAAGATCCGAGGTCGTTGGGGTGGATTTGAGACATTGGAAAAATGGGTGACAGGGGCATTTGCTGGGCATACGGCTGTTTGCTTAAAAGATGAAATGGGTAATCTTTGGGTTGGGGAATCAGGGCATGAGAACGAGAAGGTAATAACTGTAGTTTATATACGTTATTAATTTCAAACAGGAAAGAACTCGTATTTAAAGGTTCTGCTTGGCATCTATTTATCAGGAATTTGTTCAATATATCTGACATGTTCTTACTAGTTGTATCTTGTAATAATTTTACTCTTCATAACTGAATCTTTATGTTTTCACTTTTGTTTTGCCTTTTGTATAAATGAAAAGGAGACCCAATCATCATTTTTATCTTAATGGAAAATAGTTGTGCTTTATCCTGCCCTAGGTTTTACCAAATTATTCCTAATGTAATGCTTGCAGGGAGAGGAAATCATTGCTGTAGTTCCCTGGGATGAATGGTGGGATTTGGCACTGAAGGATACTTCTAATCCTCAAATAGCTCTGCTCCCACTACATCCTGAATTACGTGAGAAGTTTAATGAAACTGCAGCATGGGAATATGCTCGGAGCATGTCCGGCAAGCCATATGGTTATCATAACATGATATTCAGCTGGATTGATACAGTGGGAGAGAACTATCCACCTCCACTTGATGCTAACCTGGTATGGATTTTAAAATGCACAAATTTAGCCACTTATTATATTGCAAAGTTGTTTCTCCTTGGGTAATTTGATACAATTCCTATGAATATGAATGTTTTTTATTAGTGCTCATCTCTTACCACTTGTTACATGGTTTAACAAGGTTCATGATGAAACGTAGGAAGCATAGTATTTTATGGTTCCTCGAGTACTTGCCAGCTTTTTATGTTCTACACTTGTACGCGACATAACACATGGACCATGTTCACATGTCACTCAGTGGTTTGGGCTGGAAAATCCTTCTTGGTTAGTTGGGTCATAATCGAGATGAGCCTTTCCATTTAAATTTCATTGGTCAGAATAATATCTAATGTGAAGCCTCAAAAGAATCTATAGAATCTTTTAAGTGTTGCCTCAGCCTATATGATATGCATTTGAAGTGTTGCATGATAATTATTCGTCCTATAGAAAATTTTAGGTTCTATTTTGTATCATGGGCATAAACTTTGATGAATCTGCACTTCTTGACAATATTAAAAGGATATACAAGATGATTCTTGGTGAGGGTGATAGTTACCACCACATAGATTTGCTTTCTTTGATATTGTGGTTTCCTGGTTGGTTTGCAAGAAGACGTGTAAAGTATTGCATATGTTGTGTTCTTGGTTGATTTATCTACGAAGATATCCTGATTAAACATTGTAAGAATAGTTTCTGTAGAATTTTTTTTTGTAGATATAACTTATTTTCATTATTCATTCCAGGTAATGTCTGTCATGTCTATGTGGACTAGATTGCAACCCGCATATGCTGCGAACATGTGGAATGAAGCCCTTAACAAGCGGTTGGGCACTGAGGTACATATTACACTTGAATTGTTTCTTAATCACCGGCATGCATTTTTTCATTATAGAAGCAACTTTTAGTTGCAGATCAGTTTCAGCTTCTTTATGTACTTAATTAATACACGCAAAACACAAACTAGAAATAGAACAAGAACCAAGGTAGTCAAAGGCGCAAGGTGCACTCGAGGTGCAAAGTGTCCATATCGCCCGAGGTGCAAGGCGCACTTAAGGAGCGCGCACTCGCGAAGCGAGGCACAAAAATAATTAAAAAAAATAAAAATATACATAAATAAATTAGTAATGTAAAAAATAAAACCAAATAATGTAGTAAAACCAAACATTTTAAAACATAACCAAGTGAACTAGCATAGCACTAATAGCAGTAACACTTAACAAAACTAACAATAATTTGTATTCTTCCTACTACGTTTTTAGTAAATTTTAGTTTTTCTGTTTCAACTGTAACCAATTTTGGTAATCTTGGAAAACGCTATCTCCCTCTCACTTGTATGAGGTAAAGGTTATTTCTTTGCCTAATATATATATATATATATATATATATATATATATATATATATATATATATATATATAAATCATAAGGCGCGCCTTTTTTGGGTTGCGCCTTGCTGAAAGACTCGTCCTAGGTGTGCCTGGATAAAGGCGCCTCGGCTAGTGAGGTGGAAGGTGCAACTGCTGCGCTTTTCTGCAAGGCGTGTCTGAGGCGCGCCTTGACAAGAACATAAATTTTGGGTGTCGACTTTTGAATCCTTTTCTTCCATTCGGTCCTATTAAGGACCATGCCCGCTGTAACACTAACAAAAAACCTCTCTTTCTCTAAAACTTCAGTCCGTGTGCCTAGTGGCTCTTGTAACTACTATCTTGTCGTTCCTCCTTACCGGAGCATCTATTGGTCTACGTTGTAGATGTCACAAACCATTTTAGACGATTTTCTCTAATTTTGTCCTCAATTGGCGTCATCTCTAACTTTCCACAAAATACGCTCATTTCTTATCCTATCTTGCAATGTATTGCTACACATCGATCTTAGTATTATCATTTTTGCTACACTAATTTTCTACGAATGTTGTTAATTGTCCAAGACTCTCATCCATAAAGCTACAAAGAAGAATATTAGTAGAAAATGTTCAAGTCTTGCTAAAACTGTTTCATCTTGGCCTGGATTATTTTATTTAGGTATCTTAGCAAGCAGTCAGCTACACAATAGTCTCGTGATTGGGTAAGAGATGAGCTTTAATATTCTTCACTTATACCATCTTATGATGATGCTAACAGATGCTAAGTGGAGACATTTTAATTCCTACTTTGAATGACTAGGTCTTCTGTTTAACCTATCTGATCCTGTTAAGTTTTAGGTATGAATATCTACAATACCTTATCCCTCCCATTCTCTTATACTACCATAGAAAGAATTTTAGTACTTAACACAGATCACCGACTGGGACTTATTGTAATCTAATGGCTTTTCGGGACTGCTGGTTGCCGGTTGGTGATTACCTTCAGATTGCAGTTTATCCTTGATGTATCCTTATGGTTTCTCTGCATCCTTGAGGATGTCATGTCATACTGCACTTAACAGCTGGTTGTTTTCAGCTAGATTCCATGTCTCCAATACCGATACTGCGATACCTAGTTTCTCAACCTCGGGTTTAGTTGCTTCCACCAGAATAGGAAAATGGAGTTGCTGTATAGTTTTCCTTGCATGGACACTTCAGTGGAGGTAAATGCCCATGTATTGGACACTTGGAATCTTTTGCCCTCTGAGATTTGTCATGAGGTACTTGGAGTAAAGTACTTGAAATGCAACTTTCCATGGGTGAGAGGCATCAAACTAGAAAAAACTTGTAGTTACAGCTCTCAAACTAAATACCAACCCTCTAAAATGACCATAGAATTCGAAAGTGTGTAGGCACGGTGTAATGGAAAAGAACTTTTATAGGGACTTACAGTTTCGTGAGCAGCAATGTGTTATGTCAAATTAGTTAATTGCTGACCCATATTTTCTTATTTATCTTCTTTCGTTTTTCTAAAAATGGAATTTTCGTTTCCTTGCCCTTAAGTTTTGGTGGTAGTATAGCTTGTTGGATATTAAAGGGTAGGGTGTCATTGGGCGTGAGGATAAGTTGCTTGCACCATGGAGGATGCGTGTTCGAGTTGTTGAAACAGTCACTCCATATATGTATGGGGGTAAGACTGCATACATCTTGACCCTCTCCAGGCCCTGCATAAGCGAGGCCCTCGTGGCACCGGGAGACCCTTTAGTGTAGATTGGATATTGAATCTTAAAATATGCTTATATAAGTTTGTTTCTCGGAAATTAGTGTATATGCTTCTGAATCTGTGTCAGGATTTGGACTTGCCCGCAATCATTGCTGAGACAGAAAGGCGTGGGATGACCTTCGATCAGTTGCTTACCATTCCTGAGCAAGATGAATGGGTGTATAGTGATGGAAAATCTACTACATGTGTTGCTTTCGTTCTTGAGATGTACAAAGAAGCTGGGATATTTGAGCCAATTTCCAACTTTATTCAGGTTACTGAATTTACGGTAAGCACATTCTCCAACTTGGCTTGGTGGAATGGGATTTCTTTCTCCTTTGAGGGAGTTTTGTTATTAATAATGAACATTATGGATAAAAGTGAAGCAGTAGCTTGCTTATGGTCTCACAATCCAAAATTGTCTTCATAATTGGTACGTTTGTTGAAGGCTTAAGCTATGTGTTCCGTACCATTTTGTGATCCTGACCTCCATTAAAAGAAAAGAGGCTTTACACAGGCCGTAAGATTTATAAAGACATGGATGATCAATTCTCTGGTCTCTGGTGATGGTTTGTTAGCAGTTATATATATATATATGTGTGTGTGTGATGGTTCGATAGCCGTCTATATGGAAGTGTGGAGACAACACTCGCATCCAGTGTGAGAGAGGACCAATTATTTTTAGTTGGCATGCTGCGACTACTGTGATAGCTACTGATCTATTTCCTTCTTGCAGATTCGTGATGCGTATGCGCTCAAGATTTTTGAGAGCAACAAAACACGACTCCCTAGCTGGTGTAATGCAGAGGATGAAGATCTTCCATTCTGCCAGATACTTGGAGAGTACCGGATGGAGTTGCCACAGTATAACACCATAGAGCCCTACGCCAATATGAATGAGAATTGTCCTTCCTTGCCACCAACCTATGACAGGCCGTCAAGGTGCTGATAGTTTCCATGGTATTACCAAGGTGTATGCTGGGTGGGACATTAACAGTAGTACGGCGATATTAACACAAGTATATATATATTGTATGTATGTCTTCACCTTTTGTGATATGTAATTGTTGTATTTGCAAAGTTAGTTGTGTCACCTAAGCAATTGTACATCATTTCCTTAAATTTCAGCTCATTTCATAAATAAAGAATTGCGTCTATTTATTCTCCGAATAATTTATTCCTGTTGTGCTAGATGCAACTGTGGCTACTTCTGCAGAATACTGAGTACCTCCACGGATGTTTGTTCGTTCGAGGTTTTTATTTTGCTTGTTATGTTTGGCGTTTGAGGTTGGAAAAATTCGGTCTGGTTTATAGCTTAGGAACTCTGGTTGGCAGTGGATTAAAAGATCCCTTTTTTATAGTTGACTCTGATCTGAATTTGCGGCGAAGGGGACTAAGTGGCCTTAACATGTGGCAAGGGATATCAGGCTTCGTTGTATGCTGCAATACCAGTAGGAGCTGCGTTGCATTGCCATCTGCAATAGTTGATGCTGCAAGGGGTATCAGGCTTGGTTGGTATCCAATAGGAGCTTCGTCGCATTGCCGTTTGCATTAGTTGATGCTGCAGGAGCAAACTGTCACGCACAAAAGTTTGCGCCCCACCGAGACGGACTTGTACGGACTTGTATAATTATTTACGGACCGGGATTATGCGGGAAGCTTCCAGAGTGTTCCAGAAGATGGTGGAATCTTCCAGAAGGTCCCAGAATCTTCCAGAGGATCCGAGAATCTTCCAGAAGACTCAAGACATTTTAGATGTCTCATGATCTTTCTGGATGTACTAGAAGCTTCTTTAGAAATATCTAGTAACTAGAATAATCCTTGGAATATGCCAATTTCAGAAGTTTCCATGTAAGCCTTGGAGGCCATATAAATAAGTGGAAGGCTCATTTGTTCGTCACCACCCAAAGTTGTAATATCTTTCTAGTATAGTGAAGTTTTCATACTTCCAATCTCTCTCTTTTGCTGCATATTATTCTCAATATCGCCTTAGCGATCTGGCTAAGCGGGTTCGAGAAGGCTGGCACGAGTCTTCGAGTAGGAAGCTTGTGCACCGCACGGGTCGAAGTGTAGTCTAAAATACTAAGTCCGCGACAAAACGCTGAGACATTATGTCATTCCTCATGGGTTATGGAGTGATAAGGATCTGAGCTTCTTTAAAAGGGACATCTTACTCTCTTCCAAAGACTGCATAGGATCTGCAGTGAAGAAGACTGTCCAGGAATTGCTAATCGACAAGGAATAGCATGTTGAGCTTCTTCATAGATGAATGCTAAGTCTCACACAAGACACATGCCATCCAGAGGTGAAACCCAATATAACTTTATCAAGTATTAGATGTTTCACACGCTAGCAGCACCTAATTTGCATGGCAGGGAGCAACAAATGGCTTTCTACAACATATTTCTCTTTACTTCTTTTGTTCATGGCACAAATGTACATCCTTTCACACAAAATCATGCTCAATGCTTTTGCCCGGAGAGGGATACCAAGTCACCTGCTTCGTGCTCAGGTAGGTAGTTATCAATGCCCTGTGGAGGAAGAAAACAGCTTGATTGCACAAAAAAGGAATTAAACTTAAAAGAGTGAGACAATTTGTTACTTTTATGACAAAACTACAATATATTCACTCACCATTCCCCAAGTTAAGTTATCGTCCGAAACCACTGCGCTTCGTTCCTCCCCATGGAGCTTGGACGAAACATGGCTGAGAGATATGAAGCACCGATTCTCCTAAAAGGTTTCCGAGTCCGTACTGGGTGCGAATCTGGTGCAGGTGCGGCCCGATTCGCACCTGAAAAGAATCGGATTGAAGATAGAAAATTTAAAAAGTCAGGTGCGGCTTGGATGCGAGTGCGGTGTTAGTTTTTAAAAACTGGACAAGGTTTTATAATTTAAAACTAGTTTGAATTGTGCATTTTTATTTTGTATTGGACTATGCATTCTTAATTTGTAGGCTTGTAGGCTTTATTACAGTACTTAGTTTGAAAAAGAAGAAGTGTTATTCGTTTGTATGTTTCATTACTTAATTGTCGGATTAGATGATTGAGAGTTTTCTATAATAATGTCTATTTATCTATATT